>OY757912.1:110001385-110183885 GCA_963585895.1 Sepioteuthis lessoniana | reverse complement strand
TATGGAACTAAACAATTTGATGGTAAGCTGGAGCTTTGGGGAATGCAGATTACCTCTTTATTGCCATTGCTCTCTGGTCCACTCTAGCCCAGAGTGGTACCACCTGATAGGGTTCAAATAGCACTAAACTGTGTGCTTATGCTAAACTGAATTGTTTGAAATAGAACTATTTTGACATTTAAACTGTGCAATTATGCTAAACTGAATTGTTTGAAATAGAATTGTTTTTACATTTAACTGTGTGTAAATAAATGATCGATGTTTAATTGAATTGTTAGTGGTTCATAGCAATACTTGAAACCATTTAAATTTGTTGACATAACTGAATAGTTTGAAATAGAACTGTTTTTGACATTTAAACTGTGTATTTAAGCTAAACTGAATTGTTTTAAATAGAACTGTTTATATGTATAAAAATGGATTTGTCATCAAATAACCTACAATAGTTGATATGCCATAAAACCAACCCAACCCAAACCAAACCAAACCAAACTTGAAATTTTAATAAAGATGTGCATACAGCTGCAAAATGAAGCAAGTCTTTCAATGTATTTTAATGTATTTAATGTATTTTAATCAGCAGTTTTGGTGAACCTCTTGATTATGCAAGTATAGCAAGCTTTATATTCACCAGATCTAGCTCTGTATAACTTTTTCTTGTTTTCTAACCTGAAAATTTGTCTCATGGGTAAGAGGTGGAGAACACCAAAAGAAATATTTACAGCTTAATGTCATATCAAAAGAAGAGTTTCAGAGTTGTTTTGGTCTATGGAAAACTTACAAGAATAAGTCTACTGAATGCCAAGAGGACTATTTTGAAGAAAATTAATGTTTTATTCATTGTTCATTTTAGTCTTGGCAAATAGTGCTGCAGTCTTCATACTTCATACATTTAAATTGTTGTTCAAGTAGCTGTGACAGTACAACAGAATTTACAGATATCAAGAAAACACACCTCATATTTTCTAATATAAAAGGATAAACTTACATTTAATCATTTATACTCTGGTTCAGTGAAAGCAACATCCCAAGAATTAAATTTTATAGCATATTGCTTACCATGAATAGCAAAATAAAAAAGTCTATTTGTGTAGAAAGCTGGAGAATGTACAACCAATAACATTAAAAGTAACATCCTAAGAATTAAATAATATAGCATGTTGCTTACCATGAACAGCAAAATGAGAAAAGTCTATTCATGTAGACTGCAGAAAGCTGGAGAATGTACACGCAAAAACATTGTGACTATAAAACCTGACATAAGGACAACGGATTGAATAAATTGATGCATGAGAGTCAGCAGAAGAATTCATTGGCTGACCAAGATATTCACATCGGATGTGACTAAATGAGGTTTATATTTCAACATAGTCCTCATTGTCCACACACTTCTTTCATTGGTGTTGCAGTGCTTGAATCCCATTAGTCAAAAATGTCATCACCAGCAGATAAGATATCATCATATGAACTTTTCAACCTACTCTCATAATAATGCAGTGCCTGTACATTTTACAATATTTCTATTTGGTAATCTATCAGTATTATCAACTCTAAAATGTTCAAGTAAAATGAAAATATCACATCCTTTCAAAGAAAATCTTGATTGATTGATTTTAAGGACACATCAACCTGTCAAGGCTTATTTATGTCTAGAGGTTTGGGAATTGCATTCAGTATACATTCATATTTACTTTTTTTAAGTAGATGTTTCTTATGAGAGCTTTTTGTTGCACATAGTCCTAAGGAATATGAATAATGTTTAAACAGATGCATTTGACTCATAGATGGGACCCCAATAGGTACTACTACTATAGGTCAGTCTGGACCTGGAAGTAAAAACAATGAAGAAGTAATCCACACTCTCCTAATTGTCAAAACTGGAGTCTCACCATCAGATGCTGTTTAGTGTCATAGTTAGGACACCTTTTTTTGTGGGAGGAGTTACCCTCAACAGGAGATACAATCAGCATATTCCAAGCCCCACTGATAGAGCAAAAGAAAATCTTGTTCACTCAAAAGGTATTATATGCAACCAATATTATAATGATCCAATTTTCATTCATATTCTTATCATGACATAAAATAAAATATCAGATAGGAAGTGACTTGAAAATACTTAATGTTTGCCTTTGGTGGCTTTTAAGCAGATAAATAATGATTGTTTTGGCAATTTCAATGACAAAAAAGGATGAATACAAATCTGTATATGACTTTAATCTTAGAAATAATAAATCCTTATTTCCAACTATGGCTACCTCTTTTTAGACACAAATCTTCAGAGAGATTTTGTTTTTATGTCTCACAATGAGACAAAGCACATGGTGGGTTAGATTCATACTTCTTTCAAGAACATTAAGCAAAAATCTTCCAAGTGGTCAATAAAACAGATAAAATAGTTAATTGCCATTATATTGGTCTCTGCAATTGTTAGTGCTATGGAAGAAGGTATAAAAAATAAAATAAACATCTTTGCTTTTAAACAAAACAAAAAATATTCAGAAAATATAAAATAAAAATAAAGTGAAATCTTTTCCAAGGGTTTCACTGATAAGAGCAATACTTTTACATCTCTTTATTTATTTTCATTGAAAACAGTTTATAAAAACCCAAGATCACAGGCTTTCAAGTGTATAGAGGAAGAAAAAAATAAAACAATGTAAAAAAAAGTTGTTGAAGTCATTGATGTTTAAGGTTATTGCATTTAATGTGAATGAAACATTATGGATAACCTACACTGTGTTTGAAATCATTAGATATTTCCTCTGAACCCAGACAGAAATCAGAATTTCCTGGGCTAGTAGAAACTACCAAATTGAAGGTTAGTGGCATAACACAATTTTTCTCCTCCCACTGGTTTCTATCCAGAGGTTGATATTTAAGTTCAGATTCAATTTCTGATTTCCTGGGCAAAGCTTCATACTTTGAATGAGTTATTCTTCTCTTTTACTATCCAGAATTTGGTCTTTGAGTGAAAGTTGGAATCAGAATTTCAAATGCTGATTTTCTGATTATAGTGGAATGCTTAAAATATAAAAAGTTATGATTATAATCGAATGTTTACAAATAATTGATTGATTGATTTTAATGGCATGTCAACCTGTCTTGGGTTATTCTATGGCTTGAGGTTAAGGGACTGTGTTTATTGTACATTCATATTTACATTTTTTTTCTGTAGTTGTTTCTTAAGAGTTTTTTTTAAGGGTTTTTTTGCACATGATCCTATTGAATATGAAAAATTTCCTAACAGATCTATTTGACCCATAGATGGAACCCTAACAGGAACAATCACTTTGTGTCAGTGTACCTGGGTGTAATGTCAATGGAAGGGTATTCCTGACTTCTCAGATCTCTTGAACTGGAGCCTCATCACCAGATGCAGTTTAGTGTCATACCTAAAATAATCCTTTGGGGAGGGGCTTACTCCTCTGCAGAGGATACAGTCAGCATATTCTAAGCCTTGCTAAAATAGCAGATTTATGAATGAATCAAATGTCAGTATTAAATAACCCATAAGGGTTTGTATGCCATTAAACATTTTCCTGTTAAGTAAATACTAAAACTACAAAATAAACCATTTCATTGTAACTTTAGTTTCCATTTTTGCATATTGGAGTAGCAGTAACCTAGAATTTACCAAATTATTGATTTTGGATAAAAAGATAATTTTTAGTGAAAATTGCTCATTTATGTGAATTTTTTGTAATTATCTTTGCAAATTATTTCAGCAAAGATTTATTACTCCTGTCAAAAAGACAATTGCCTCAGACAAAAATCCAAAATAATTTTGTTATCCAGCAGCACATTTTCCAGAACAACATCAAATTAAATACTATTGTCACTTTTGCTGGTACAGAATAGTATCATGTCTAGTGATCAAGGGGAGGATGGCCAAGTGGATATCATCAGAGAAAATGCACTCAGTAAATTAAGTTCAAATTCTAAGCAAGGCTTTTTTACTTTTGTAGCAGAGTCACCAATGATCACTATGTTGGTGATGGCTATTGATTGGATTGGGAAGGAGAAACACAAAAAACCTCACTTGGCTTAAGCTTTAAGACCTCAATACTTTATTCTCTCTGTTCAGTCTCTGAGACTGAGGAAGTAGGTGGAAATGGATAATGGACACAACATTCTTCCTTGTTGTAGGAGGAACTGGTTCTTTCAGTATCTTTGAATCATTCCTTTTTCTCTGTTCATGTGAATACTTGTCTTCACCAAAAGAGAGTGAATCAAGAAATCTCATCATCTTTTATTGGGGTTCACAAAACATTCTACTCTTTGGCTTCATGTAGGTGACATCATTTGGCCAGTCCCTGTCACCACTTTGATGACTGATTGAGTCTGGTAACCTTGGCAAGACCCAGCTGTTTTCAGTCTGGAGTGTAAGATCAAGCATGTCTTGTTACATCTAGCCCACTGGATTTGATGTTGAACTTTGTCAACTCATCTTTGATTACTTCTTTATTTGCGCTCCACTATCATTCACTGACAATGTTAGACAATTCACTGTACACTAATGCCTTTGCAAAAAGTACAAATCTCTCTCTTCTCTCCCCAGCTATGGATAAAAAGTAGGATAGAAAAAACAAGCCTTTATCATAGACCAGTTGCCCTTACCAAGACTCTCTAGCCCTGATAAGGGTAACTGGTTTTAGAAAAGTAAAACAATTTAAAGACATGCTGGGCACTGCTATATAAACAGGGATGAACTTGTAAGTGATATTCTCCTGTAGGCTCCTACACATGGAGATATCAGTGCTGGGTGACATGTTATCAGCATGACTTGGTGATGATGACTTACATGGTTACTTGCTGTGGTGAAGTGGCCAAAACTATGAACTAGAGTCTCTAAGGTGATAGGATGTTGTGTTCCACCTCGTTCTGGCAACTCCTGTGGTGATACTAGAATTAACTACAGTAGCTTGCCCTTCTCTTGTCAAGAAGAGGGGAGATGTGAAGCATGAACAGCTATCTGGACCCAGGTACAGATTCATAGTCTTATAAAACTAATGGATTTCTGAAGGGAAAATTATAAAAATTAAATATTTGCCAAACATTTTCATGCTGTCACTTATCTGGCCAGTGTATGAAAATCACTGTAAAATCACAGATATAATTCATTCTTCCATTCAGAACATGGGGTATAGAAAAAAAATATCTGTTATATATTCTTTGTGTTGATTAAAAAATAACTTATCTTTAAAAACAAAAAGTAAAGTTAGCAACTGTTGTTGAGGGTGACTTGACCTGGTATTGAACCCTGGTCTCCAGGGCCATTGGCAAACACTCTAAACAACAAATATAGTAGCAAGAACAGCTAAAAGCTACTTGGTTTGTGAGTTTAGTTTTGGGTGGTTGTGTCTCTGTTTCTCTAGGTTCTCTTAACTTAGCTGCTCAAATAAATAGTGTTCTCTTTTCTTTTTTCTGTCAGTCTTTATTTGGCCTCCTATTAATAGTAGGCCATAACAATAAGACAGTTTCCAGGATCATTATTATAATGATAGTTCACTATAAATCTCTTTAGCATAGTCTTTATAATACAATGTTGATTTATTAGACTGAGAGTGTAAACAAAAATATGGATATGCAGCAAACCAAAAATAAATACGCTCCTAAATAAAATTTTATACACTAAGTATAGTTTCAAACAAAACTTGATTTTTTTTTTGATTACAGCATTTCATTGTTGTGATAAATAATAGCTAATAATTGTTCTGGTTGTATGAGTGTCACCACTCAATAGATAAGAGGAATCTATCTATCTATCTATCTATCTATCTATCTATCTACAAGAGTCATTCAATAAAGAGAATATATCAATCTACCAACGAGTGTTGTTTATTAAGGAGAATCCATCTATTAATGACAGTCATTCAAAAGAATGTCTATCTATGAGAGTCATTCAATAAATAAGGTGAGCCTATCTATCTATCTATCTATCTATCTATCTATTAGAGTCATTTAATAAATAAGGGAAATTTTTTGAAAAAGCTAAATAAATTTTTTTCAGAATTTTTTTCTATTAATGTAAACTCTGCATTGTTTGGAATTGGTTAATTGCGACATATATATGAAACTTAGTCTAACGTAAAGTTGGACGGGTTTCGATCCCGGCTTCGAGCGTCCTGCATGTCTAGCCACACAGAAGAGTTCTGATAGAACAAAACAGTCTGTCTGTGGATGACAATATATATATATATATATATATATATAATAAGCATAAGTTCACAAAGGCTCCCTTTTAAATAGCTACTACACTGAGGTGTAGGGGAGGGCACTACTCTATTCCCTGGATCACTCCCCTTTACCCTTGATCCATACCTTATAATGCTGAGTGCTAAGCAAAGCGGCATCAAGTACCATTTTTTGAGTCTTTGGTATGACTCAACTTGGGATTGAACCCCGGTCTCCCAGACCATAGCTGAACTCTCTACTCATTAGGTCCTTATATATAAGGGTCAGGGCACCTTAAGTAGTGTAATGATTAGCAAGCAAGATTAGCAGATCATTGTTAGTGAGTTCAGTTCTTACAGGGCTCCTATACTTCTGGCCTTGTGCCATAACTAAACTAAGTTTAACTATGCGGACTATTTGATAAATACAAGAAATTTTGCCTCCCAAGGATTGGCAATAGGACACACTATTTACAGTGGCATCTTTTTCAAGGAAATCAATAGCAATGAGTTCTTTCATGTCCTAGAAGACTATCAGCAAGACCTTTCACATTGATTGCAGTAACTAGAACTTTTAATGGACTGCCTTTTTGATTCAATCTTATAGTGACAAAGCCATGTTTAGCCCATTTATAAATATCTTTTGACTAAAAAATGTTTCTCTGTAAACACCATGCATCTATCTTTGAATTTCACATTGTTTGCATTTTTCATCAACCAAAAATTTAATGACAGATCTCTGTTCAAGCCAGGAGCAGTCTGTTTTATTTTTCATCATTTTGAATAGCCTGAAAACAAATGTTTTAGCAAATTGAAATAATTTTTGCTATAAACCAATTTTAAACAATGCATAGTTTACATTATGGAAAATATTCTAAAAAAAATATATTAGGCCTTTTCAGATTTGTTTGTTTGTTTGTGTTTTATGCCATATCAACCATTGTAGGTTATTTAATGCCAAATCCATTCTTATACAAATAAACAATTCTATTTCAAATAATTCAGTTTAGCATAAGTATCAGTTTAGTTCTATTCGACACATAGAACTAAGAACATAGAATTTGACACATAGAACTAAGAACATAGAATTTGACTCCAGGCTAGAGTGGATCTGGGAGTGATGGCAATGAAGAGGTACTCTGCATTCCCTAAAGCTCAAGCATCACTACAACTTCACCATCAGATTGTTTAATGTAATATCCAGGACACTCGTTGAGGGAGAGGGTATTACCCTTCTGCAAAGGTGCAGTCAGTATATTCTACAGCCCCAGTCGACTGGGCAGTACACAGAGTTAAATGTAAAGACAGTTAAACAATTCATTTTAGCATAAATATGTAATTTAAATGCAAAAATAGTAAACTCTTGAAACCACAGTTAAGCTTTATTTGACTCATGGATAGGACCCTATCAAGTGCTGCCACTCCGGGCCAGAGTGGACCTGGGAGCAATGGCAATGAAGAGATACTCTGCATTTCCCAAACCTCCAGCAGTACTGGAACCTGACCATCAAATTGTTTAGTGTCATATCCAGGACACTTGTTGGGGGTGGGCTTACTCCTCTGCAGAGATGCAGTCAATGTATTCTACAGCCCAAGCTGACGGGGCCAGGCTTTTTTAAAAACAAATTTCCTTTATTTATTGAATAACCTTCGTACAATGTTGAAATCATCTCTGACTTTCCAACATGTATGTACATAGATTACCTTGCTTTTTTTTTTTTAAATTTTCAATTGTCTACTTCAATAGTCATATCATTTAAACTTGGGTCTTAATAGTTTTATCCCCTTCTAACTTTTAGGGATTTTCCTCTTTCTCTTTGGCAAAAACAAAAACAATCAATCAGCATTGCTAGTTTTCCTATTTTATTCAGTTCACAAACCAGCACTGGGTAAAACCCTATTATCAAGTTTTATACTCAATGATGCATTACATTACGTTCTCATCTCAAAATTTCAGTCAAAAACTTCATGCCATACTATTTGATAAAGAAAAGAGTTATTAGGCAAATGACTATTTCATATCTCGCTCCCCTGTCCAGGTAAATGGAAGCAAAAAGCTGTTATGCCCATTATCAACCTTGATAAGATTCAACTATTTCTAACTGAAGAAGATAAAAAAAAAGATATAAAAGAAACTAAGACTAACTACCATTTGTAGAGAGATGGGTCTTTCCTTTTTTTTTGTTTTTTTGTTGGGGTTTTTTTTTATTGTAAAGTATAAAATTTCCAAAGAACATTTGATAAAATTTCTCATGAATTTTGTATCAAGGGATAAAAAAAGAACTTTGAAATGGAATTATTTTAAATTTGTTGGCTTTCAACATTCAAACCAGACTTGATAAAAAAAATTGGTGAAGAAAATGATTCAATGGTGAACATACACAAAATTGAATTTTGCATTAACAAATCAAATATTTTAGTAGCAGCAGAAAAATTCAATTACTTTGCACCAAGTTTTGAAATTTTTTACTTGAAAGTAATTTTCATAACTTTTGGTACACAGTTTGTTTGGCGTATAATGTAAATACATTGCTAAAGGTTTTATTATGAAATAATATTACAAATGAGGAAGAAATGCATAGTCAGTAGTCATGAATTAATGCAAACATTACTTACTGAATACTTACTTGTATAAGGATGGTCTGAAAAGTTCATACAATGTTATCATATCTGCTGTTGATGACTTTTTAGACCAATAGGATCCAAGCACTTGCACTGATGGAAGAAGTGGGTGGAT
The DNA here is from genome assembly GCA_963585895.1 of Sepioteuthis lessoniana. Classification (NCBI taxonomy): domain Eukaryota; kingdom Metazoa; phylum Mollusca; class Cephalopoda; order Myopsida; family Loliginidae; genus Sepioteuthis; species Sepioteuthis lessoniana. Next base: position 110,174,975 of record OY757912.1, on the reverse strand, counting down.
CACAAAGGGAACAATGTTGAAAAATAAACTTCATTTGGTTACAAATAATAAATAAGGAGACTCTATTTATCTATCTATGAGAGTCAATCTGTCAATGAGGGTTATTTTTTTAATAAGGATAATCCATGAGGGTCATTTATCAAATTAGGAAGATCTATCTATTTCTTAAATAAAGGGAATCTATCTATCTAATGAGAGTCATTCAATAAATGTGCAGATTTTTTTTTAAAAGAAGCAAAATAAATTCTTTTTCAAAATTATTTTCCATAAATGTAAACTCTGCATTATTTGGAATTAGTTTATAGAAAAAAATATTTTAATCTTGTAAAAATATTTATTCTGAGGCTATTCATATTGGTGGCAAATCAAATCAATTAAAGTTCTTTGGGTTGGAACAGAGTTCTGTCATCAAATTTTTGGTAGCTGAGAAATGCAAACCATGTGAACATTACTGAAAAATGTGTAATGTATATGAAAAAGCTTGTTTTATTGAAGAAATGTTTACAAATGAGTTAAACATGAGTTTACTACTACAAGTCTGAGTCAAAAAGACAGTCTATAAACTGGATACACACTGACTCTCCAGTAAAAAAAAAGTTCAAGATACAGTGGTCAGTAATGAAGGTGATGCTTGAAAGTCTTCTGTGATATGATAGGACCCATCACTATTAATTTCCTTGAAAAAAGTGCAACTGTAAACAGTACTTCTTATTGCCAACGCCTCAGAAAAAATTCACCTTATTTATTGAATGATCCTTATAAAATTCTTTTTTTTCTAGAAGAATGCCTTAAAAACCCTGAAGAAAGGGATTTTCAGAGGTCAGGAATGATTACAAGTGTTACTTATAAGTAAAAGTAAAGTTGGCAACCATAGTCAAGGGCGACCAGAAGGCTCCCTTTTCAATATCCCCTACACCTTGGGCGCTACTCCTTTCCCTGGATTGCTCTACTTTACCCTTGATACGTACCTTATATTGCTGTGTGTTAAGCAAGGAGGTATCAAGTACCATTTTAAAAGTCTTTGGTATGATGCGACCTGGGATTGAACCCAGGTATCCCGGACCTTTGGCGAACACTCTACCCACTAGATCAATGAGCCAGTTTCTTATAGAATAGGATTATTATATGCATTATGGGAATTGATTGCTAATACTTTTACTATAGACCGGTATTATAAATAATTTGATCATAGTAATGCATTGTAAATGAGGAAAAAAGACATTATTAACAGTCCAGAATCATAACAAGTATTACTGACAAACAGAATAGAACCTTGATATTCTCTATCTTTACTGTGTCCAGGGTATCACACTAAACTGCATCCAGTGGTGAGGCTCCAGTTCTGCTTCATTGCTATTACTTCAAAGTCCATGTTGACCTACAGAGCTAGTACCAGTTAGGCTTTAATCTATAGGTCAAATAGATTTGTTTGAGATAATGTTTTGATTTTTAACTATATTAGTATCATGGATCTTAAAACATTGTTATTACAACTAAGTGTCTACCTTTTTAAAATCATTGTGAACTTAATTAGTTACTTGAAACCATATAGTTTTAGAGTGTTTGCCAATGGCCCGGAAGACCCGAGTTCAATCCCAGGTCGAGTCATACCAAAGACTCAAAAAATGGTACTTGATACCTCCTTGCTTAACACTCAGCATTATTAAGGTAGGGATCAAGGGTAAAGTGGAGCAATCCAAGGAAAGGAGTAACGCCATCCTCTACACCTTGATGTAGTAGCTATTGAAAAGGAGCCCTCGGGTCACCCTCGACTACGGTTACCCACTTTACTTACTAATAAGTATTAGATAGGAATATTTGAATGCAAATTATTTGTATTAAGAATAGTTATTTGAACTGCATGAGGCTTAGAATATGCTGACTGTATCTACTGTAGAGGGATAAGACCCCTCCCAAAAAGGGGTGTCCTAAGAATGATATGATACTGTATCTGATGGTGAGGCTCTAGTTTTGGAGTACCCTTTCGTTGCCATTACTCCAGGTCCACTTTGACTTGGAGTGGTAGCATCTGTTATGGTTTCATCTATGTATCAAATAGATCTGCTTGAAAATTATTAGTATTAGATAGGAATACTTGAAACCCTAAATGTCTGCAAAAAAATGATCATAGATAAATAAAAAATGTGATGGGTTATTGAAAATATAGTTATGGCTGTAATCAAGCTTTGGTATTAAATAGCCAATGAGAAATTGATCTGCAGTTAAGCAAATAAACCAAACTAAACCAAATCAATTTACTTGAAGGTATAATTGTTCATAAATGCTTATTATTATTATAATTATTAAACAGAAACAATTGCTAGAAAAAAAAACTAAGTTGATTATCAAATAACCCAACAAAGGTTGACAACAAAAAACTAACCAGCTAGCCAATAAACCATTTTGCTTTTTATAGAAAGTGAGAATGTATTTGGATGAAGAAAGAATTTTCTCTGTACTGATTGACTTCCTTATATAAAACTTGATTGTGCTTTTATCATCACCAGTTCTCTCTCCTTACAACAAGGTCATTCCCCTGATAGAGAAACCTTACATTATTTGCAGCAAAAGCTTTTATCCAAATGTTCCACGAGTAGAGAAATGAATAAATATAAGACTTACCTGTATCTCTAAAAACAAATTTACTTATTTAAAGGGAAAGCCATAGTCAAAAAGTTTATGTTTGTTAAAAAAACACCTATGTTTACAATAGATGACAGCCAGTCTGGTTGATGTGGCCAGGGATTTAAAGACAAATATGTTATTTGATTGTTATTGTTGGTTCACATGAATAATAGATATTTATATTTTCATAATTCAATTTTTTTCCATTTGAATTTTAAACTGATAACCAATCATTTCACTGGGTGGGAATCATGTGTACAATTCCAAATCTGAACAAAAATCATTGGTAGAGGAATAACTTTAAATCTACATTTTTTTCTCTATTTTTAAATATATGTGTGTGCATATAAGTACAAATCTATGTGCGCGCACACACACACACACACACACACACACACACACACACACACACACATACATACGTATATATATATATATATATATATATATATATATATATATATATATATATATATATTCAAACAAGTTTTGTTGAAGACAATGGAACACAGTTTTTTTTATTATTTTTAATGCTATTTTTTAAGTCTCGTTATTTTTCTAGAGTTGGTGTTTAGAAGTTAAAGAAATTGTCCCATATCTTCTGCCCAAGCACTTTCGACCATACTTTTGATCGTAATCAGATGTAGTGTAGTTATGAGTTGACAGTTTGAGTTTTTACTGTTTTAACTATTTGTAGCATTTTGTTTTGAAATTGTGTTTTCAGCGTTTAGTTTTAAAATGTTCAGTTGGAAAAAGGTTTAGAGTTAGTGATTTTTATTTATTAAAATATTTAATATGTTGATGCCTGTGTTAAATGCTATTTTATTTATGTTTGTTTTTTTATTTCTTATGCATATTACTTCTAGAATTTGTAATTGTTTTATTACTGTTTTTATATATAATTATTGTATTATCAGTGAGAATTTTCCTTATATATATATATATATATATATATATATATATATATATATATATATATATATATATATATATATATATATATAGGCCTAGCGGTTAGAATGTTCGCCAATGGCCCGGGAGACCTGGGTTCAATCCCAGGTCGAGTCATACCAAAGACTCAAAAATGGTACTTGATGCCTCCTTGCTTAACACTCAGCATTATAAGGTATGGATCAAGGGTAAAGTAGAGCAATCCAGGGAAGGAGTAGCGCCCTCCCCTACACCTTGGTGTAGTAGCTATCGAAAAGGGAGCCTTCGGGTTACCCTTGACTATGGTTGCCAACTTTACTTACTTATATACACACACACACACACACACACACACACACACACACACACACACACACATATATATAAATGCAAACACACACAAACATATATACATATATATAAAAGTCCATACACTCACACACACAAACACACACATAGATTTGCGTGTGTGTATATATATATATATATATATATATGCACATGCAACCACCCACATTATATATATATATATATATATATACACACAGAAAACTAGTTATACCAGTGTATTTAAAAAAATATATCTATAAATATATATATGTATAAATATAGTTCACTTATCTGTCTTTGGCTGCTCTCATCCAAAGATTGCAATTTTTTTCTCCTTCTCTCAAAAAGATTCCATGAAACTGGTAGTAATTGAGCAGCCAAAGAAGAGTAAGTGAATTATGTTTATTTTAGGTTTTATCTTGCTCAGCTGGTCAATATTGAGCACTTCTTTTAATTTTTTAAAATAAGTTTTTTAAAAAAATATTTTCATAGTAGAATAAACAAATCATTGTAAAAACGTTTTTTTCATAAATCAGAAAAGTGCTCAATATTGGCCACTTGAGCCAGATAAAACCAAAAAGGGTGAATATTTACTCACCTCCTCATAAAAATCCTTTTATTACTAGTTTTATGTATATTTACAAACAATCATCAGATAGATAGATAGATAGATAGATGACGATGGTGAAATATAGAAAGGATCTATACAGAGTCTTGGAATTGAAATGGAAAATAGATTCTGGAATTATAAAATAAGCTTTGCAATCAGAAGAAATGACAATAACATTACACTGGCAAGCCAAGTATAAAAGATCAAGGACAATACAGGAAAGTCACCAATTGTCAAATTGTAAATAATAAAAAATGTACTAGCTTATTAGAAGATTAAAAGAGTAACAGGCTATGGCTTAAAGAAAAGCTAAGCTTCTTAGAGTACCTGGATATCAGAAAACAACTTAATCAGAGAACTTATGTGAAAGTGCTGGAATTTAAATAAAGTTTTGTTTAAAGAAGCAGCACTTATGTTGAATTACAGTGGCCAGTTAAGCAGATGAATATGATTTGGGAACTATATTTAAAAGGTTTGAAAAAAAAATTGCAATATGAGCTAAGATAAAAAAAAATTGTACATGATAGTAGCAAGTAGTATCTCATAGATTGATGGGGATATTAGGTTTGTAAATCCCAAAAATTCAAACTGAATTGTCCAGCCAGACACATATCACAGCAGATATAGACGTTTGGTTTGAAAGTGCTTCTAAGAGAAATCAACAGGCGGTTGCAGGTTCAATCCCAACTACAGGTAAATAACAAGGAATACTTACTATAGCTTAATACTTGTACCTGGGTATGGTTAACAGAATTAGAATAATCTACCCCATGGATTAAATAGAGGGTTTAGTTTGAGGTTTTGTGTAGGCTTCCAAGTTTGACATGAAACACCTGTAGGACATATTGGCTGAAAAGTTATGAGTATAACAATGAGGACAACAGTCTAAAAATTCTTAGTGATAAAATTTCCAAAAAAATTAAGAATGGTTTTCTTTTTGTATATCAGTTTAGATATTGTCTCCAAATATTTCCCATAGATAAAGGAATATAACATGACCACAGATAATTCATGCAGAGATATTAAGGAATTGGGCTCTTTTGAAATATGTGTTGGTTTTTCTTGTATATTGATGGTCCAGTTTCTACATCAGATTGAATTTTGTCCCTAATTATTTACTATACATGAAGGAGTATTGCATGACCACTGAAAATTCATGCTGAAATGTTAAGAAATTGGGCTCTTTTGAAATAAGAATGTTGGGGAAAAAAAACCCAACACATATTTCAAAAGAGCCCAATTCCTTAATATCTCTGCATGAATTATATTGATAGTCTAGTCTTTATATCAAATCAAATCTTGTCACCAAATATTTCTAATAATAAAGGAATATTGCATGACCACTGATAATTTATGCAGAGATATTAAAAAATTAGGCTCTTTTGAAATGAGAATGTTGGGTTTCTTTGTATATTGATAGTACAGTCTTTATATCAACTTGAATCTTGTTATCAAATGCTTCTAATAAATGAAGGAACATGACAGATAATTCATACAACTTAAGTTCTTCAGAAGTCATTTTTTTGTATATTGATAATCCTGATATTGAGTCAAATTTCTTTCTAAGAAATTAAGAATGGGATTCTTTTTCTATACAAAGATAGATTAATAAATTCATAGCTTGAAAATTGTTCAGGCTACAAAATCCTACTGTATCCTACATAACTAATGATGTTCCCAGCACCTTTTTTTTTTCTCATCCTGTTAGCATGGGTTAGAATATGCCAACTGCATAAAGAATAGTTACTTAAAGTAATAAGTGTTTATAAAAGATTACTGTTAAGTAGAAATAATTGTTTGCGAGAAAAAAAAAAAAAATTTAAAACTTACTTCGAAATTAAATAACCTAACAAGATTTGACATGCTATGAAAACCAACCAGCCAATCAATCAATGGAGGACTATTCCCAACCTCTAAGGATCTCTATCTGCAAGATCTAAAGTCATATTTGATGATGAGTCATCCAGAAATTGATTAGTTTTCTTAGATTCTACTGAAGACATCAAGATGCATATCTGACACCAATTCCTCTTAATACTATGGGAATGTACTGTCTAAAGGATAGGACCCATAGTCACTAGGCTTCACTTAACCCTTTCAACCCATAAGCTCAACACTTCAAGCTGAGTGCTATATGAACAAATATTATAAGCCTGATATTTCATCAGATGTTACTAATGAAAACCAATACAGTGATTATTCACAGCTTCTCTTTTAATAAAATGATGGAATAACTTTAGATAGAGATGTCTGTGCCCTGAAGTTAAGTGTTTTCTACTTGATGTTTTTGTTGTGAAATTTGTGAGCTCAGGTACAGGGTTCCTGAGGGGCTAAAGAAGTAAAGAGTTCAAAAGGCTAAAAATTGGTTTTTGATAGACAAATGACTGGAAACAAGCTGGTTATATGATCCAGTTAAAAATTGACATTACTGATGGATGAAAGGAATAAATAAATGAATAGAAACAAAATGTCAGCTTTTCTTATTTTCTCTTCATTATTAGCTGAAGAGCACAAAAGAAGCTTCTTGAAGAAAAGATTATTCATATTATTACATATTGTCACAGTCGTCTGCTTAAAAAGGCTAGGTTATCATGGCTTTCTTAACCACACACTATCTCCCTGTGTGTGTGTGTGACCTCTCTCTCTCTCTATCTTTGTGTGTGTCTCTCTCTTTCTCTCCTTCTCTCTCTGTCTCTATCTTTCTTTCCCACCCTATCATGGAAGTTATATTTGTATGTGTCTATGTGTGTGCATACACATAGAATAAAAATTGTATATGTAGAAGTATGTATTTACCCAACCCCTCCACCACAGGCAACATGGGACACAAAGTGACATTTTAAAGCAAGGTATAGCTAGTTTGATTTTATAGTTTTCCTACTCCTAGACTGGTTACCATACCAAGGCTAGAGTGTCCAGTCTGTCCTACTATTTATCCCTAGCAGAGAGAAAAAGAATTGGATTCATGCCTTTCCCAAGGGCATTAGTGCAAAGTGTCTTGGGTTAGAACTTGAATTGCTAAGTCCATTACTTATAATGATAATTGTTATACCACACACATCTCTTTAATATTATAAATGTAGAAGTTCTTCTGCCAAAGGCACAGACTAACTTTTATCTTATTTACTTAAGAGTAGAAGACAATTGGGACAATAAAAATCTAGTTTATTATATGACTAGCAGGGGTACCCAGTAGTGTTCAGGAAAAAAGGAGAAGAGATAAAATGTTTTAATGAAATAACTCTGAGATATATTTTATCAAGATTCTATAGATACAACATATAAACATTATATAAATAGATAATCAAATTATTCACCAATGTCTATGTTATTGATTAATATTGTTTTGTTTCTGCATATTTCTGCCTTGTCATTTTGGATGCAAAGATGGCAATATGTTAAGAGATGATTTAACATCTGGCACTGTTTGACATATAAACTGGCATTGTAAATTCAGTTGAACATTATCTGTCACACTGTATCAGTATTGTCTCAGTCAAATAAATGTCCCAAATGTCCCCACCCAAATCATGTGTAAAAAAACAAAGAAAAATGATGAGACTATCAATATAGTTCAATTTCCAAATGAGACATAATGAAAATTTATTAAACTGAAATATAAGAAATCTAAATCTGTGTAATATCCTAATCTTGCTAAAGTAGCCATTAGACACTTTGTATCATCTCTTTGTCAATTTGTATGTAGTGATCAAACCAATATGGTAGCACAATGATATTTAATGCCTAAACTATCTATTACTGATTGTTAGTTTCTTTGTTGTGTGTGTATGTGTGTGTGTGTGTGTGTGTGTGTGTGTGTGTGTGTGTGTGTGTGTGTGTGTGTGTGTGTGTTTGGAAATGATTTATCATTTGAAAATACAAGCAGAGTACCTAGCAGTGCTCAGCTAAAAAGACAAGAGATAAAATGTTTTTATGACATAATTCTGACATATATTTTAGCAAGATTTTATGGAAACAGAAATATGAACATGATAAAAATACACACTTAGTATGTAAGGTCCATTTTTGAACATCAAATATATAGTATATGGTCATGTTCATGCTATGACCTTCATGTAAGAATACATTTTTGTATTGAATATAAAAAAATAACTTGACAATCATGAGTTTTCCCTGATTTTACTGAGGACATCAAGGCATATGTCTGAACTTATTCTTGTCTAATATCTTTAAGATTATTTAATCTAAGAGGCCAAAATCAAGTTATTAACTATGCAAAAAATAAAATCTCTGGGACTTCCTTTTTGGCTTGATCTTCAGATAGACACATGCACAAAGGCACAAACTTTTGCATTGTATTATAGATCTGTTTGTTTGTTTTAATGACAAGTCAGCCCTTGTTGGGTTATTTAATGTTAAATATCAACATTTCAATTATATACTGTACAAAAATGTACGTATTAATCATTTTAAACAAATAAACACTACCCTTGACACTTAGTTTCAATATCAATGCTTTAAAAGCCAATGCATTATGTTTGGTTTGGTTTCTTTGTTTAATGGCATATCAACCTTCATGAGTTATTTTATGCCAAGGCCATCCTTGTAGACGAACAGTAGTGGTACTATTTAACCAATAACAGGGAGTATAAGAGGTTCATATCTTTCCCAAGGGTATTAGTCTGAATGTGAATGTAATAGCATGACTGGAGTTCAAACTCGCTTAATTCAAGACTGCTGTCCAGCATTTTAGCCATTATGCCATGAGGAGAGGACTCTCCTTCTGATGTATCAATAAGGTTCACTGTAGTTTTAAAGTGGGAGAGACCCTATAGCATAGTGGCTAACACGTTGGATTGTGACATCTTAGTGAGTGAGTTGGAACTCTAGTCACACTATTGCATTCACTTTTGGACAAATACCTATGGGAAAAGTATGAACTTTCGTATCCCTCTCCTAGCTAAGGCATAAATAATACCACTACTGTACTTCTACAATGATGGCTTTGGCATTGAATAAACCATGAAAGTTGATATGTCTTTAAAAATAAAGTAATTTTAAACATTTAAACATTTCAGTTTTAGTTACTATATATGAATGCATTTACCCAATCCCTCTGATAGGCAGCACATTAGTTACCTAACCAAGGTTAAAGAACCCAGTCTGCCCAACTATTTATTCATAGCTGTTGGAAGAAAAGATATATTCATTCATGCCTTTCCAAAGGATATTAACATAAAGTTAAATGTAAATAGCCTCATCCAGGATTTGAATTCAGGTCACCAATTCCATTTCCTATAATAATAAACATTATGCTAAGCATGCCTTGCCATATATGTATGTTTTAAAAGCCATTGTATCAATGTAGTTCAAATTTATTTTGAATATAATCTAATAGGTACTACCATTCCAGATCAGAGTGGACCTGGGGGTAATGGCAATAAAGGAGTGATTCTACACTCTTCAAAGTTCCTGAACTCGAGCCTCATCACTAGATGCAGTTTAGTGTCATATGCAAGATCCCATAGCTTTGGAATAATCCAAGATAAACCAGTTTTTTGTGATGATCATGTTTTTAAAGATAATATGTATTTTCAACTTGAATGACAACTTATAATCATAAGTAGTGTGTTTAGCAATTGTATAGTCACTTAACTAAAGAAGCAATCATGTTTACCTCTCTCAGTCTGGTTGCAATAGTATATAATAGTCCTTGTAATTTTTCAGAAAGCATTTTTGTCATGATATATATATATATATATATATATATCTTTACAGCTCTTGAATGATTTTCTTGTCCTGAGGGAATTACTCCAAACTCTGGTTTAACCTGACCGAATATTACCTATATATATATATATATATATATATATATTTACAGAGCTTTGCTTTATATTGCACATGGATGAATAAGTGTAGGGAGATTGTGTTGTGCCAATATTCTGAATGAAGAGAGTCTAAGTTCTTTGAAAATTAGTCTTTGAGATTCTAGCCTTAATTTGGACTTGAATACAGGCCACTGATATGATTGGTAAATATGTAAATATCTAACCTACCAAGCTTAGTTTAGTACACTACAATGTCAAATGGCCACTATCATCAGTAGTGAAGTACATAAATAACATAAACAAATAGCTGAATTGTATTAGTAATGAAACAAAAAAACTTTTAAAAAATCATTCTGCGAATCATTGAGTAAATAGAACTCTTTTAAAAATGGCTCACTTCTGGGGATATGGGTTCATTTTGGAATTTTACCATTCTGCTTATTTAATTTTAAAAATTCACCTTGAAGCTAAATATATGATAAGTATTCAACAATATATTTTGTATTTGAATATGTTGTCCTATTTTTAGGTCAAAGTTGAAAAAAAATCATGATGGAAGAGAAAAATAAAAAAATAATGATATTGTTACAATAAATTTAGACATTGGAATTATCTCCCTTGGTCAGGCATTTAAAGTTTCATACTCAGGATACCCATTTTAGAGAGAGTTCTTACCCCTCTGATGGGGATACAATCAGCATATTCTTAGCCCTATTGATCAGGTGTACCAGTATTTAATACTCTCGTCTTGAATTCTGATCAATAATGACCACCAAGTATGCATATCTAATTCTAAATTATCTTATTTAAGTCAGCAATTATTCTATCAAGGTTTTTATAACACTTTGCAATAAACTTTAGATTCATGCAAATATTCAATCTGATCACATATTATCCACATGGAATGTAACAGATCCCTTCAGAGGTTCAAAAAGGTATTATCATCATCTATTATATTATCAGTAGCAATGGCATAATCTTCTTCAACTGATTCATCTTTCTCCACATCCACTCCCTCAAAACCTCTCAGCAAGAACTTATTTCAAACTCAAAATGTTGCTTTTTGCCTCTCTCTTTATATATATGGCTTAGTTTGTGTTGGATTGTTTGAGGTGGGGAAAGTATATGAGTTAGTCATGTACAGGTTGTCAGCAAATATTTATTAGCTCGCTGGATAATACCAGCAGCAGATTGGCCAATCAGATGAGACTAAGGCATGTATGAACAATGGCAAATTACAAATTCTAGACTTAATGCAACCTTGTTATTTAGAAGGAGTATCTTTTGTATCGCTCAACTAAAAACAAGATGGCTACCCAAATTCCAATAGTTGGATCTGTCTCTTATCAGAGACATGTTTGTATTTCCATTGCCTTATATCAACAAATATTGTGCTGAGTAACTAAACAAACAGCAAATGCAATGACAAGCCTAATGCACATTGCACTGTCCTTGTGTCACATCCTGCCCACTTGAGATTCTCTGAAGTACAGTGTGCCACCACTTCAGCCTTGACACCAAAAGAAAATAGAATGAAAAGAAGAAAATATTATTTATCAGTTACTGGCTTACTGCTCTGATAACTTTAAGATTCAGTTATATTTTTCCCACTTGGAAATAAATGGATAGTGATTAATTGTTTATATCAATCAGACTTTAAATCAAGTACCTAATTAATATTTTTGATGCATTTATAAAATATAATGAGATATAAATTATTTCTTTTCTGAAAGTCATGTTATATTCTGAGTTGTGGGCGAGAAATGCGTATGGTTGCAAAACAAAGAACGTATAGATACTCACAATAACACAGTAATGATGTTATAAAAATTTTTTATAGATAGATTAAGTACAGAGAGTAGAACGGAGAAATACATTCACAGTCAAAGAATGAATTCAGTGGCAGTAGCTACAAAGTTCATGTACTGTACTTGTCTCGTGGCGAAGGGATAGTTTTCTCGGAATTAGGATACGTTGGTAGCTGCGGAGAGCGTTTGATGTATCGGATGACAGGCGCCAGGCGGGGTGAAGAATCTTTAACACGGGTCGTGTGAGGGAACAAGTCTGTGGTGTAGGAACGCAACTGAACTGATGATTGTTTGGACCGTCTATTTATACGTTTTCTGTAGGCTCAGAACGGCAATTTTTGTGCCCTGCGGGAAGCGTTCCGATTGGATATTTATTAATGTATTTTTTTTTTGTTAATTTATCGCAAACGGAAGTTCTGCGCGGAGCCTATGCGTGAGCGACTAACTTTTCATTTTTAGTTGAGAACTCGAAGTGTTAACTTCCGTTTCTTTTTTCTTTTCTTCTTTTCTTTCTTTTTGTTTTTTCAAATCAAGGCAAGATCTCGTCTTGTAACAGCTCCCCCAGATTTTACCATGATTTGAAGTTGCTATGTTGTTAGTGCTTGCTTGCGTGCGTGTTTTGTTTTGGTGTTGTGCATTATCTATTTTGTTTTTTGGCACATAACGAAGTCTTTAAAGCGTGCTGGGAGTTGCCCTCGTGTTGTTCGTTTCGTTGGGTTTTGGGTATTGTCTCCGGAACTGCAGTCATTTGCGACGAGATGCTCCCCTGACGAAAGTGTAGGGAGTTGTGACAACGGGTGATGGGTAGGTTGCTGGGGTGGACAAGGAGATAGGAGTGGTCGTGTCGACGGGTGATTGGGAATTTGGTGAGGTGGGGATGGTCGATGCATGTGTTGCAGGTCATTTGGTCGTGGTACGAGTCGACGGACGTGTCCACGGTGAACCCAATGCGTTTCACAGTTGTCGTTTTTCACTTGAACTACCAAACCGTTCGTTTTGGTGACCTCAAAGTCACCTATCCAAGGCAGGTGAGACAAGTGGGCTGTTGCGGATTGCGGTCGGTGGAGTAGCACCTTGTCACCGACTTGTATCGGGTCTTTGAAGATGCTGCGGTTCAGTTTGGCTTCCATTTTGTGGTCAGCCTCGTTGTTCGCCAAGGCGACTCTTTGATGCACCTGTCGGAGCAGAGCGTTTATCTGCATACCGTAAGCACTTGGGTTGTTGTTAACGATGTCTTGGCAGGGGATCTTCGGTAGACCAATGTTTGGTTGGCGGCCGGTGATAATGTAATGCGGGGATGCACCAGTGGCGGTGTTGGCTGTGGCATTCATTGAGGAAACTGCGGATTCGAGAACGTCCGTCCATTCACAGTTTCTGTCTTCGCAGATCATGTAAAGGGCGTTTTTTAAGGTCCGGTGTTGCCTCTCAATGTTCCCCGAGCTTTGTGGTCGCCACGGGCAGTGAAGTTCCCGGGTGATCGAGGTTAGGTCACAAAATTCCTTGTAGGCCTCACCAGTGAAGTGGGTTCCTCGGTCGGAGGAGACAATGCGGGGAATCTCGCGGTGACGAAGAAAGAACTGGTAGAGTCCGCGGGCTGCGTCGATTGCGCGGTCTCTGGCACATGGTATGGCCATGAGGTGGCGGCTGAAGCTGTCTAGAATAGTAAGTATGTACCGCTTGCCCTTTGAGAGGGGCATTGAGACAAAATCTATGTAGACAACCTCGAATGGTTTTCTGCCTCTCTTGCAATGGCCCGTGGACCAGTTTCGGCGCATGCCGTAATTTCCCTTGCGTTTAGCGCAGGTTTGGCATGACTGAACATACGCCCTGATATCGCGATTTTTGAACTCCCACCAGTAGCTGGATAGGTGTTCCTGCATGCGGGAGATCCCTGAGTGGTTGACACAGTCATGGGCTTGGTGGAGATATTTTGTCCGGAGCTTGTAGGGTACTACCAGTTTTGGTGTGTTTGTAGTATCCCTGATCATCAATACAGATGTACCAGGTTCCAAGTAGAATTGGTGCATGTGTTTGTTATATAGCCCGGTACGATGATCTTTGGGGTCGAGTAGGGTAGCGTCCGGTCTTGGGGTTGCCAACTGAAGAGCTCTGATGATTTTTGAAAGTGTGTCATCAGAGGCTTGTTCCGCTGCAATACCCATGTGGTCAGCTATCTCTTCAACCGGGATGGTCGATGTGGCATGAAACGCGAGGAATGCGTCGATGGCCTGCAGATGATGCTGAATGTTCCGTGTTGTGTGAGTCCCAGGGAGCAGCTGGGAGCTCTTGATTTCGTCCATGCACCAGGATGGAACGTAGATGTTTAGACTGGAGCCTTGGAGTTTGAAGCGCTTCCCTGCAGGTGTGGGGTCTGCCGTAAGCTTGTCCTTGCTGTGGCCATATCTCCGACTGAGCATGTCTGCCCAGACGTTCGATTCACCTTCTACATATTCCAAGACGAATTTGTAGCACGATATTTCCTCCTGCCATCGTCGTATCTTTGCATTGTTGAATTCACGTTGATCCAAGTATGTGAGAGATCGATGATCTGTGAGGACGACGAAGGGACGACTACGCAAGAAGTAATCGAATTTGGTGATGGCCCATTTTATCGCATATGCTTCGCGTTCAGTTGTTGACCAGTTGCGCTCCGTCGCGTTAAAGGTGTGTGAGGCAACTGCTATTATTTTCTTTCGGCCGTGTTTATTCTCTTGCATGAGAATGGCCCCACATGCGATATCGCTGGCGTCGGTGGTGAGGGTAAAGAGTCCGGTGAAGTCGGGGAATGAAATGATTGGTGGTGAAGCGAGGTGCTTCTTAATTTTATTGAAAGCCTTGTTGGCCCCTTCGGTCCAGACGAATGTTCGTCCGGGCTTATTTAGTTCGTTTATGGGGGCCATTAGATTGGAGAACATGTCGGTTCTGATGCTCTCGTTAAGGCGTGTCTCGATGAATTGCCGAATCCATACGAGACGTCCGATGAGACTTTGTAGTTCTTTTCTCGTTGTCGGGGGTTTCATGTCGATAAAGGCGCGGACATATTCGGGGTCGGCCTTGAACCCGTCGCTATTCACGATGCGACCGAGAAATTTAGCTTCGGACGCAAGAAAAATGCATTTTTCCGGGTTTAGTTTTAATCCGAACTTGCGTAGAGCAATAAATAATTGCTCCAGCGCTGTCACATATTCCTCGAAGGTTTTGGCGTGGACAAGATTATCGTCAATATATGACGATATGTTCGCGCGTGAGGCAACTGTGTCGAGAGCCTCAGCTATGCATCGCGAGAAGATTTGTCCAGCGGATGTTAGACCGAAAGCCAGACGGGTGTATTGGAAACAGCGTCCTTTCCAAGTAAAGGCCGTTTTATGGCGGTCACGTTCGTCAATGACGATTTGCCAATAGCCATTGCGGAGGTCGAGTGTTGAGAAGTACTTGTTACCTTCGCCAATCTTGTTGAATGTCGAGTCAATGGTAGGTATTGGGTATGGGTCGAGATCGACTAAAACCTTGTTGAGGGTTCTTTTGAAATTTGCGACCACTCGAATCTTTCCGTTTTTCTTGTGGACGGCAAAAACGGGACTGTTAAATCCTTTAGGGTCGTTGCAAGGTTCGATAACACCCTCACTTGCCATGCGGGCAATTTCCGCGTCGACATCATCCTCCAGTGCTTGGGCTATAGGGTGCTGTTTTTGGCTCCTGGACTGACCGTTGGTTGGTATGCGTATGGGCTTGATGAAAGTGCCCCTTCTATTGTCGTCGGTGCCGAGAATGTCCGCATAGCTGATGAGTAAATCGGCGGTAGCTTCTAATTCACTACGGCTATGATGGTCTGGAAGTGATAGGCCTACGGTTTGCTTAAGCCAATGGAGTTTTTGGTTGAGAGTCAACCCGTTAGGCGATGATCTGGCTATGGCTCGTGGTTCCTCGTTGGAAACGGTTTGGGCGCCGTGTGAAAGGTTGTGGGTCGGTTTTATCCTTGGATGGACGGTTGTAGAGAGCGGGACAGTATGTTTTAGCTTGCCAGATGGGAGTGTGCGCGTAAGTTCTACAGTCGCCTTCTGGTTATCGATAGTATAGGATAACAGTGTGTGGTGGCCGAGTATGTTCTGGCCGATCAAGATGGGAATGTCTGATGTGATCAGTGTGTCGACGTTGCAGAAAGCGGGAGAAGTATCGTCACCCAAGGTAATGTCGCAGGTGAGCTTGCCCAGAATAGAGATGTTCCCTCCGATTCCTTTGACTCGGATGTTGGTTTTGGACATGTGTCTTCTTGCATCTTCAGGTAAGTGAGAAATGGGAATGATGCAAGTCGTGCATCCGGAATCCAGCATGCCTACACCGGAGAATGTGATGCCGTTGTTGCGGAGGTTGACCTGAACAAGGGGCGATCGGAGATCAGGTTGGATTTGAACGTTAAATGTGTGATGATGCTGAGTGGATACATGGACCTGGGAATGATTCATCACATCTCGTTCGGTCCCAACCGAAAATCCAGTTCGTCGAAGCGCGTTGCATGTTCATGGTTGTGCTGATCGCTATCTATTCCAGGTAAACCGGTGTCAGTGGTCGCTATGTGTGCTTGAGCATGAGGGGGGTGAAAATATGGGCACCTGTTGCCCTTAAAGCATGCGTGGCCTCGTAAAAAATTTTTGCACATTGCTTGTTGGCTGGGTTGGCCAGCGCTTCTTTGTGCCCGGTTGTGCTTCATGTTGTAGGTGGGGGCGGTTCGACTTTTCCACTCAACGATGGATGGGTTCCGCCTGTGGGTTTGTCGCAGTTGCTTGTTCAGATCCAGCAACTGTAGCTGTACGTCAGCTAGTATCTTGTCACTTTCAAGGCTACGAGGTTTGTCAGAGTGTGTAGGTTGGCTTGCCATCAGCGCAGTGGTTTCAGCGGCGGTGGTGATGTCCGTTTTGATACCACGATCAAGATAGCGTTGCGCATCGCTGGCTATACCACCCGCTGAGTAGTGTCTGTCCATAGTTTTGACGAGGTGTGGATAGATGTTAGGTGTCCATGCCTTGATCTTTTCACTCATGAGCATGGCCCCCATTAGGGAAAATGCAGTTTCGGCCGTCATCTCAGCATTTTGTCTGTCCGACTTGAATTTTGCCGTGATGTGGACTGTGGCCTCTCGGATTGTGTTTTCAAGTCGGCCTGCAAAGTCAGTGAGTTTCTCTCCCTCATGTCGCTGAAGGTCCCATGCTCGGCTTAGGTACTGGAAGTTTGTCATTTGGCTCCCGTGGGTGGATATAAGGTAAGCCTTTAGTTCCTCGAACGTGGACGTAGGCTGTCTTGAGTCCTCCATCTGCTGGAATATGCCTTCGTTCAGTAGTTGCTTTGCCAGCTTAACAAACTCCTTCTCCATTGCAGGATATTCTCTTAATTCTGGCTTAACGTGTATGGTGTAAGCCTTATTAAGGTCGGTAATGAAGCGGTTTACATCGCTGCCCGGTTCGAAGGTCCGGATGGATTTTGTGGCGTCCTGAAGTGACTGCTGTCGCAATAGAAGCTCATAGTTTGTGGTGTGTTGTTGCAATGTGTGCGATCGATCGTGTGCGGTAGTTTGCAGAGCAGTTAAAAGTTTGTGGAGGTCTGTTTTCAGTTCACTAATGATTAATTGTGCTTGCGGGTTGTCTGCTGGCTCCATGTCAATTTTCGTTTGGAGAATCGCTGCTTTTTGCTGTTTTATAAGTTCCAAGATTTCTGATCGAGAAAGGCCGGAGTATTCCATACTTGTTTTGCTGCACGCTTGACACCAGTGTTATATTCTGAGTTGTGGGTGAGAAATGCGTATGGTTGCAAAACAAAGAACGTATAGATACTCACAATAACACAGTAATGATGTTATAAAAATTTTTTATAGATAGATTAAGTACAGAGAGTAGAACGGAGAAATACATTCACAGTCAAAGAATGAATTCAGTGGCAGTAGCTACAAAGTTCATGTACTGTACTTGTCTCGTGGCGAAGGGATGGTTTTCTCGAAATTAGGATACGTTGGCAGCTGCGGAGAGCGTTTGATGTATCGGATGACAGGCGCCAGGCGGGGTGAAGAATCTTTAACACGGGTCGTGTGAGGGAACAAGTCTGTGGTGTAGGAACGCAACTGAACTGATGATTGTTTGGACCGTCTATTTATACGTTTTCTGTAGGCTCAGAACGGCAATTTTTGTGCCCCGCGGGAAGCGTTCCGATTGGATATTTATTAATGTATTTTTTTTTTGTTAATTTATCGCAAACGGAAGTTCTGCGCGGAGCCTATGCGTGAGCGACTAACTTTTCATTTTTAGTTGAGAACTCGAAGTGTTAACTTCCGTTTCTTTTTTCTTTTCTTCTTTTCTTTCTTTTTGTTTTTTCAAATCAAGGCAAGATCTCGTCTTGTAACAGTCAGTATGCACAATGTTGAGTTGGTGGGCTCAAGCTAATTTCCTGCTTTGTTATAAATTGCTTTATCCCACACTTCTTATATGTGATAAATAACATAGTCTAACAAAAACAATTTTTGGCAGCTAAATATTTTTTCACTAACTTTTGAGCAATGTGTTCTTTTACCTTCCTCCTTATCTGAAATTCAGAGATGTATCATTATCATCATCTTATGAATTGTTTGAATTAATATTCCAATTCTTATTTATTTTATCACTACGTTTTGACAGACATGTTCTTCAGCCTTCCTTATTACTCCTTAAATTTTCAAACTAACATTCTGATTCTTTTTAGTCTTGTCATGATGTTATAGTTGATACATTTTTTACAATTCCTCATTATTTGAAATTTTCATTATGTTAGTTGTACAGACCAATATTCTCTTCCTTGTTGCTTTTATCATTATATTTTGGCTGATGCTTTCTTTGGCCTTCCTCATTGTTTGAAATTCTGAAATGAATCATCCATCAATCATCCATGAATTGTTTCAATTAATATTCTCATAATTATTGGTTTTATTTTGATAATATGGCAGATGCATTCTTTGCCTTTCCTCATAATCTGCTAATGTTCAAAAGGTAAAAACAATGAATTCAGATACTGATATTCAGAATAGGCAAATCTCCATGACGTGGAAGATTGGCTAACATATTCAACTTTCATTTCTTCTGTGTTTGACCTTGTACTGTCTAAGCTAATCTCAGTCAATATTAGCACAAGGAATGTGTTGAGAAATGTCACAATTCCAGTAATAGGAAAGTTGGTTTATTCATTATAGCAAACAGTTGAAAGATATTTTTTCCTCAACCTTCTTGTGTCAGCTCACAATTGTTTGCCCACATCATCTTAAATTGCTGGTGTGCATGACAGAATAAAACAAAAACAAATAAAAACAGGATGAGAGATATTTTTAGGAAGAAAAACACCTTAATAAACCAAATAGGACAGACAATAATCAATAACAATATCTAGAGTCATACATCACCAAGTTTAAGAACATTTCCAGTTAATTGTTAACACAAACACTAAAAAAAAGGAAAGAAAAGATAAAGCAGATATTTTGGCATAGAAGCAGAATCTGTGTTTCATTTTAACTTTTTAACCACTCCAGTCAGTAAATTTGGTTTTGGAATGATTGTAACAAGAATCCATGAACATTCCACTGTTTAATTAACATACACAAATGATATTATACATTTAGTATATATATATATATATATATATATATATATATATATATATATATATATATATCACTTATTCTGTAATCTGGTTAAGTCATTGGGGTGCTACTCATATAGTATATCTTCGGCAGGAATAGTCTTGTGGAATCCATCCCTCTCCTGATCAATAACTAGTTTAAATTCAGAGTTTTCCTTCTTGAAGACTAGTTGCCATACCCAGTCTGTCCTACTATTTACCCATAGCTAGAGGGAAAATAGTTGGATTCATACCTTTCCTGAAAGTATTAGTACTATGTGAAATGCAAATAGCCTTATTCAGGAATTGAACTTGGGTAGCAGAGTTCAATTCCTAACATTATAACCATTACATCAGAAGTACTTCCTATATATATAATAAACAAAAGACATAAATATCAGTAATAATTTTTGGTAAGTTTGTTAGTCTCAAAATTCAGCCTAAGGCCATGATCAGTAGATATTTATATCATGACTATTTATATTTCAATACTGAATGGCTTATGAGTGCCAAGTGATTGGCTTCACATTTGAAGAAAACCTGAACTTTAGCTTAATGACTTCACCATTTGACTTTGCTTGTGTTTATAGATTATTTCTAATATAGAAATACATTTTTTCTAGAAAATGTTGTTAAGTAAGAATTTTTTAACATTTTAATATTTTCAATATAGAAGTTAATGAATATAAAGGGATTCATACCTTTTCCCAAGAGTATAAATCCAAAAGTGGATGTAATAGTGCGACTGGAATTTGAACTTGCTTACTTTGAGGCTTCATTCCAGTCATTATGCCATGGGAACTTTCAGTTATTTAATTTTCAATTTATTTTATATTCTATAGGTATTGTGAATAATGGCAAATAATTCAAGTCAAGAACTAAGAAAGGCTGTAAGGGACTACATTGATAACATCTTTCAACAGTATTGGATCAGATGACATGGGCATTAAGCTCATCCGACTTAATATCAATGGACATTACTTTTTTTTTTTTTTGGCAGTTAGTGGTGTTGTTGTAAAGAATAAGGTTTAGGAGAAAAAGCTCTATACATTTGACAAATCAAAAAAGTTCATTATGGAAACATTTATCAACATTGATATAGATATGAATTTGTGTCATATAATGTGTCACAATGTTCTTGAGAAGTTCAAGGAATATTGTGACATCCATAAAAGTCATTTTGAGCTCTTACAAGATTAAACAGTGATAAGCAAAAGCAAATATAATAAACAATGTAATAAAAGGTAAAAAAAATGTAAAGTATATATATATATATATATATATATATATATATATATATATATATAATAAAGCAAAATAAACTGAATACATTTAACATATAAACTAAACTACCAATAATTTTTTAAATTCAAACAACAGAAAATCTTGAGCACTTGGTTGTGAGAGTGAAATTGGCTCACTTTGTTTAATGTTATATCACCCTTCATGGATTATTTAATGCCAAAGCCATCCTTGTTGAAAGAGAATAGTGGTGCTTTTTAACCCACAGCTGGGGGATAAGAGAGTTCATATCTTTCCAAAAATTATTAGTGTGAAAGTGAATGTAATAGCATGACTAGTTCAAACTCACTTACTATGATTTTGCAGTGTAGCATGTTAGTCACCATGCCATGGGGACTCCCAAGCATTGAACTGAGTGTGTAACTTTTGGGGTTAGTGAACAAAGCTGCACCTCTATGTTCTTAGTTACAAAATTTGGCTTTGTTGCTTACTTTCATGGATGATACCTTTGTAATTAGGTTAATTTTTATTCCTGCTTTTTTTTTCTTCTGACTGTATTTCATTCTGCATTGTTGTGACCTAATCTTCTGAATATATCACTGTCAATCTTAGCAAAGACTATGGCTTGATTTTTGGCACTGAGTAAAAAATGTTCTTTAAATTGTAGATAAGAAGGAAGGAGTAAGTTATTAAAGAAGAAACAAATATGGTTAGATTTGTGTTCAGATTTAGTTTAATTATTTGCATCTGATATATTATTCTGGTCAGTCAGTGGTATAGTCTTTTAATCCTGGAGATAATGATGTGCTTGTAGATTCTTATAGTACTCCAGTGATAAATGTCATATCTCTCTCTCTCTCTCTCTTCTATCATCTGGTCAGAAAATATACAACATCATGAAGGAATTATTCTGTGTGATTCATTGCTTTCTAATTATTCTATCATTGGACAGACTTATACCTTGTTTAGATCAGTGGGACAGTCTTTAAATCCTAGAAATAATAATGTTTTTTAGATTCTTATTGCATTTTTACAATACGCACCATATTTCTTTCTTGCTCTCTTTCTCTTTTGTCCTCATCCCTATAGTCAGAATATATATAAGGGTGGATTGAAAAGTTCATATGATTGTAGAATTGGTCTGGTTGCAATTAGTTGCGATAGCCGAGAGTAATTAATTGTGTTAGCAAAGAGCGATTGAGGAATGGGAACAATTTATGGTGCCTTGGGGCATCCCATTGTGCACAAGTGGACTATTCCATTGCAAAGATCGTCATTGGCTATTTGGAAGTAAGTGTAAGTATTTTATTATATAAACTAGCTTCAGTTTAGCATTGCAAGGAACACGGCACTGAGCTATGACCTGCTTTATTTTGTCTGCCAGCTGGACGCTTTACAGAGGTATGTATTATTGTTATTCTACATCTCCTTCCCCCCTATTGCACGAGGGTAGTGGTCTTTGGGGGGGTATGAGTTCCTTTAAACCTGGCTGGTTGTGTGGAAGTAGTCTAGACAACACCCAAGGGGTTTTTGTCTGCGT
Source organism: Sepioteuthis lessoniana (assembly GCA_963585895.1). Taxonomy (NCBI): domain Eukaryota; kingdom Metazoa; phylum Mollusca; class Cephalopoda; order Myopsida; family Loliginidae; genus Sepioteuthis; species Sepioteuthis lessoniana. Next base: position 110,152,472 of record OY757912.1, on the reverse strand, counting down.
CATTGAAGATGACTGAGCAGTGTTTGATATTATTCCAGTGCCCATTGTTTTCAGCACTGGTGTATTGGGTTTAAGAGGCGTTGGATTTAGATTTGGTGTAGAGGTCTCAGGTGCGGCGCTAGGAATGGGGGATGGGGTTGTTGGTTTTTGGTTGTTGGTGTTTCAAGTTTTCTGAAGAATCGGAGGTTTCTCAAGGTGATTCTACCAGATCCGTCAACTCTGACACGGTATTGGTGGTTGGGGAGTGTTTCGACGACTTGACCTGTTGTGTCCCATTGGCGGGTTGTTGGTCATTGTATTGTCACTATTTGCCCCTTTTGAAGGGGACATAAGGTGTGTGCCATTTTGTTATATTGCTCTATAAGATGAGTGTTCACTCTGTGCGCATGCCGATGGGTACTGGGGTTATGATACCCCTTTTCACGTCTTCCCAAAGGGCCTGTCTCACTGGTTCTTTGAAGTGAAATAGCACAGAGATTGGGTTATGTCTGGCTTTGGGGACTGCTCCTTCTTTCAGGTGGATATGGGCAGCAGGGCCAGACATTGGTGGGAATTCCCCGTTCTTCCTGAAAGATGTAAGAGCCATTCCTTGAGCCTAGGAATGTTTTGTTCTGTTGGGGGAAAAGGCAGTTTTTTTGGGATGCGTTGGTAGCTGATCCTTGACTTTATGTTTGGAGCTATCATCCAATTCCTGGCGAGTGCTTGCTGATGGTAGATATTGCATTGCCATATCTGCTTGGGGTGATGTTGTGGCCGCTGGGTTTGGGAAGTCTTTGGGCAGTATCCCTATGTTAATGCAGGCTGCTTTGCTGAAATATAGCCTTTGGATTTTTTTGCATATGTAAAGGGCTTGCTTGGTTGTCTTACCCTGGACATTGAATTCCACGGGAAGCCAGCCTTGACACATGAGTGTAAAGCCTCCCACAGCTCAAACGACTTTCCTAGATGGGATGAGGTTATTTGTAGACAGTTCCATATTCCGGAAATGCTTAAGTCCTCCGAGGCATATGGTAGCTCCACTGTCGGGGAAGATTGCCATCTTAGTGCTGCAATTCCAGGCGATGTCCCTAGCTTGCCTGGGATCTGGCTTTGGCGAGAATGGGACGACATATCCCTCTATCTCCATTATTTGGCTTGTGTCCTTAGCCGTGTATGTACCCGTCATGTGGTTAAAGGTGATATGGGCGATGAGTGTGTCCATAGCAGCCTTATTAGCCTCCGGGCCTTTCCTAGCAACTTGTGCCACTTTCTTTGCCCGGCATACCCTCAATAGGTGGTTAGGCTTTCCGCAATTACTACAGGCCTGTCCCCATGCTGGGCATTTTAGCTGGCGAGACCCAGTCCCTGGGGTGCCATGCAGGTGGCCACCACAACCCCCACAGATCTGGTGGTTTGGTTTAGCCTCATAATTGGGATAGGCATTGGTACGGGTGTCCCCTTTGTCAGCCTGTGGCATGCTTTTCTGTCTGCAGTATGTTGATAGCCGGGCAGAGGTTGTGTCAGAAGCACCAGCCATTGAAGTTTGGTCTCGCAATGCTGATTCAAATGCCTCAGCATGGTGGACATTTTGTTTGAGGGTTTTGAGAGTCCCAGCTTTAGCCAATAGGTCGGCCAGGAGTATGTCATTTGCTACCCCTTGGATGATCTGGTCCTTAATGTATATATCGGACAGATCAGGCTCATACATGGGGCATGAGAAGCTACAGTCAACAGCTACGGCTCTAAGGTGGACAAGGTAGTTCTGTATTGGCTCACCCTCGCCCTGAGATATGGAGGCAAAAGCAAGGCGATGGACAATAGGGTTTGATCTCTGGGTGACCAATGCTTCTACCATATCAAGAAGCTTATCTGGATCAGTGGTGAAGAAGTTGGGATGGCTGTTGTTTATGGCGTCTTGCGCAGCCTCGTCAGCACAATTATATTGGTGGATATTGAATTGAGAGCTGGGCATATTTGTTATCTTGGTGAAGACATCCCAGTCAATTCGAAATTTTCTGAATTGTTGTGGGGTCATCTCAATATTGAGATTGGGGGGCTTGGCTGCCAGTGCTTGGATGTGAGTTGACTGAGCAGTGGCCTCCTTAGCCTGCTTAAGGATGGACAGGGCTTCTCCCATTAGTGTGACTCCTAGCTCCTTCAGCATAGAGTGATACAGCATTTGAAGGCTCTCGATTGTCAGCTTCTCATCTGCAAACTTTGTCATTTGAGTTTTGGCAGAGTCAGTGGATATGCCCGCTTCAATGAGGAAGCATTCCCAATCATCAGGTGTCATAAATCCTGTTTGTAGCACCATGTAGAATTGGTCAGGTTGCATAGGGCAATAAGTTGTGATAGCCGAGAGTAATTAATTGCATTAGCAAAGAGCGATCAGTCGTGAAGACAGCAAACTCTCTTCCCGATTGAGGAACGGGAACTATTTATGGTGCCTTGGGGCATCCCATTGTGCACAAGTGGACTATTCCATTGCATAGATCGTCATTGGCTATTTGGAAGTAAGTGTAAGTATTTTATTATTTAAACTAGCTTCAGTTTAGCATTGTAAGGAGGACGGCACTGAGCTACGACCTGCTTTATTTTGTCTGCCAGCTGGACGCTTTACGGAGGTATGTGTTATTGTTATTCTACAATGATGACATCGTATCTGCAATTGATGATTTTTTTTAGCAATAGGATTCAAGCATAGTAACACAAATGGAAGAAGTATATAGACCGGGGGGGGGGCTATGCTGAAAAATAAACCTCATTTGGTTACATTCCATGAGAGTATCTTGATCAGCCTATGAACTTTTCCACTGACCCTCATATATATATATATATGTACAATATTGGGCTGAAAAGTTCATGTAATGACATCATATTTGCTAATGATGACTTTTTTGACCAATGGGATCCAAGTACTGCAAAACATCTGGAAGAAGTGTTAAAAAATAAAGATCATTTGGTCACATTTCATAAGAGTATCTTTGTCAGCCTATGAACTTTTCAGCTAACCCTCATACAACATCATTAAGAAATAATCCTGTATTATACATTGTTTTCTAATTATTCTATTGTTGGACAGACTTGGATATTATGTAGATTCAGCAGGATAGTCTTTTAATCCTAGAAATAATGATGTGTTTGTAGATTCTTATGGTACTCTCATGATAAATACAGTATTTCTCTCTCTCTCTCTCTCTCTCTCTCTCTCTCTCTCTCTCTCTCTCTCTCTCTCTCTCTCTCATCACTTTCTTGGTCAGAATATGTAGAACCTCCATAAGGTTGTTGGGTTTTATGGCATATGAAACCTTGTTGGTTATTTAATGCTGAATCTTGTTTATACATATATATATATTATATTTAAATATATGATTTTTAAATGAATAGTTTTTAGGTAACATTTTTAAATGAGCCAAAGCTTATTTGTTTGCACACACTGAAATGGTTTCAAGTATTGCTATTTATTATTTGCACACAGTTAAATGATTTCTAGTATAAACAGTTCTATCTGACCCATAGATAGGACTCTAACAAGTGTTACCACTCTGAGTCAGAGTGGACCAAGGAAGTAATGGCAATGAAGGGGTACTCCACTTTCCCCAAAGCTCCAGGATTGGAGCCTCACCAGGGTTTAGTTTCATATTCAGGACTCTCTTTGGGGTGGAGGTCTTACAGTAAAAGCCAAATGGGCTGCACATCCATAAGGAATAACCCTGTATGATAAATTGTTTTCTCATCATTCTGCAGGTGAACAAACTTACACTTTATTCCACTGTTGTCCCTTTTGGGAGTGATCAACTTTACACCAGATGCTGACACCAACACTATTCAATATGGCACCTTTTCTTAACTGATAATCATGACACATGTGTAATCACCATATGCCAACTTATAAACATCTATGTGTTTTACTTGACACAAAAGATTAACTGATATATTTGTTCAAATGTCTTTTAACAGGTCCTCTTCATATGTACATGGTTCTTAATGAGATAACTTCTCAGCAAATTGTACTTGATGTCTTTTGTAAAAATGAGACACAGATTTGACTGAATTTTAAGATGACATTTAGATGAGAGATTTAAGGGAGTAGACTTGCAAGGTTTTATATTTTGGGATCTGCATTAACAAAAAAACTTGGGTCAATGGCTCTTTCCCTCTCACTTTCTATTTTATCACTCTTTTCTCTCTTTCTCCTTCTTCTGATTTTTACTCCAATCTCTCTCTCACAATCTTTCTATCATATTTATTTTTATCAAAATCTTTTTCCCTTTCTCTCTCTCTCTCTCTCTATATATATATATATATACACAGATCTAGCAGGAAAGTCACCATCTACCAGCCTGTAAAAAGTTTGCCCTAACCAAATCAAACATCAGCAGACAAAATGGGCTGCAAGGAAAGGTGGGTCTGTAGAGAATCCCAATATTCAACACCTAAACTGAAGACCATGTAGGAGAGTTTGTCTCTCCAAAGCAGGTCTAGATTGCCATCTGTGAAAATACAAGCAAAATACTTACAGTTTATACAGTTAATATGGGAAAGAATATATGTCTTGACTCCTATATAATCTGTAAGTCATTAGGTGGCCTTAAAAATCATCTTGCCATCTGCAAGGATCCAGCATCTAGCACTTCCAAAAGTCTTGCATGTGTATTCTGCAACAGAACTTCTAGAAGTCTCTCTGAACTTAAGAATCAATCTCATGCATGCAGCCTTTCAAGCATGTGTAAATAGTTTCTCCTTCCAAGTAGTGGTCTTGTTCATATGCCTATATATATATATATATATATATATATATATATAATTGTGTGTGTGTGTGAAGAAGAAGAAGAAGAAAAATAAAAAATTAATAAGAAAAGTGCATGAAATATAGACCAGTTTTGAGAAGTCAAATGTTCAAATTATTTTCCCACGAAAGTCACTTTTTTACTATTAATTGCATAACTCACTCTGTTACTTAGAGTTTCATGTGTTGCCACAATCATCAGATGGAAAGAGGAATAAACAATGAAACTCTGAATAATGGAATTAGGTTTGGTTTGGTTTCTTTGTTTAATGGCATATCAACCTTTGTAGGTTATTTAATGCCAAAGCCATTCTCTTAGAAGAACAGGAGTGGTATTATTTAACCCATAGCTAGGAGGATAAGGGTGTTCATACCTTTCCCAAGGGTATTTACCCGAAAGTGAATGTAATAGTGTGACTGGAACACAAACTCACTTACTACAATTCCGTAGTCCATCACTTTAACCATTACACCATGAGGACACCCCCCTAATAATGGAGTTAGTTGCATAGGAACATAATTTATATATATATATATATATATATATATATATATGAATTTTATCATTTTTTTCATTTCATATTTTCATTTGAAAACAATTGTTTGGATAAGACAATGTCATAAAAATATCGCCCTAAAGATGGTTATAAAAAAAAATGCTAAATGTTGGCATATCTATCATGTATGAATAAATATAGCCTTTAAATATATTGGTTTTTCATATCTTAATATTTACACACATACACACACATATAAGTTGGCTGACTGTAGTTGAGGGCAACCCGAAGGCTCTTTTTTCAATAGCAATAACAGCAAAGTGTAGGGAAGGGCACTACTCTTTACCCTGGATTGCTACACTTATGCTTTATCCATACCTTATGATGTTGAGTGTTAAGCAAGGAGGTATCAAGTACCTTTTTTTGAATTTTTGGTATGACTGAACCCCGGTATATATTGTCATCCACAGACAGACTGTTTTGTTGTAACACAACTCTTCAGTATGGCTAGACATGTAGGACACTTGAAGCTGGGATTGAAATCCGCCCAACTTTACGTTAGACTTAGTATCATACCACTCAGCCAACTAGTGAACCAAGTCAGTGCGGGAATTATAAGGCATTAAGTAGTAGCTTTCATTTGTTTACATTTTATACCTTACTGGATACCAGAGTGCTCAATTCATTCAAAGAGGTTTGTGTGTGTGTGTGCGTGTGTGTACGTGTGTGTGTGTTTAGAAGAGAAAATGTCCATAGTGGAGTTTGCTGACCTGGAAGAATTATTGAATAAAAGATTGGGTGGATATCAAAGAGTCCCCACTGTAATAGGTATTTGCTGTCACTTGGATTCCAATGTAGGTCATAAGCTAATACTGATGTGATAATTTTTCTAGTGAAGTCATAGATAATCTTTAGATGTGTAGATGAAATAAGCTTGAGAGTAAAGGTTTGTCATCATCATCAATGCATATTAATAGCACGTATTCCCTTGCTTCTTGCTATCTGTCGGAATCAGCTATGGTTCTTGATAAATCCATTAAATGGCATCAAGTGTTTGCACAGAGCTGATGGATGTAAGTTTTTGACAGTTAGCAAACACTGGTGTGTCTATGTACAGGAGTTTATAGGAGAATGTTACTTATACATTTGTCTTTACTTCTAAAGAAGTGCCCAGCATGCCTTGTTTGTCTTACAAGGACGGTTTGTGAGAAGGCAGGTATGTGGTCATACAAATACAGTTTTGTAGGATCCTGGGTCCAGGATTTGTTTGCATCCTTGAGTAGTTCCCATCTAGCTTTTTCTCCAAGCATTTCATTCCAAGTAGTGAAACCATACAATGATTTTGTATGAATATATTTTTCTGTATTTATAAACACGAAATATTTCCTGATACAATTCAGATTTAGATGATTGAGCTTAGATATACTTTCTTGATAACATTGTGCCATTCAACACATTCAAATTCTATTCAGCAGCCGAATAACTAAAAAAGAAATCAATTTTGAGGCCATTTAAAAAAAAACATTTCATTTCTTAATTTGTTTTGGAGGGAACATGCTGGACTGTGACATCATAGTCAGCTAGATTAAACTCCAATCACACTATAACGTTCATTTTCAGACTACTTTGGAAAAGTTATGAATACTCTAATCCACCCTCCAGCTATAGGTTAAAAAGTTCCATTACTGTTCTTCTACAACGATGGTTTTGGCATTAAATAACTCAAGAAGGTTGATATGCCATTAAACAAAGAAATAAACCAAAACAAATCAATTTGTTTTTAAAGTATTTTTAGCTTCTTTTTTTTTTCAGTTAAAAGCAATTTACTCCTTCAACCAACACTTTTTTATTCAACAGGAAATTCCCTTTGAATTGCTAAAGAGAAAAATAAAAATTAATTTCCCCACAATTTCCAAAATGTCTTCTTTCAATAACTTTCCTGCTTTTTTTTCTTTGAAAACCTCAAGGGAAATTAAAAGCACACAATATACAATATTGAAGGAAGAGGAATGCAGTATGAATGTCACTAGATAGGATTATAAAAGAAAAAATTATGAGAATTTTTGTTCAAAGATAATGAATAAAAGCATCATTTGAAATCAATACAAAATTATTTGTTGATAGCTTTATTACATCATGTCTTTGTTTACTGATAAGTGCATTGCATACAAGGTGCTTTGAATACCATGGACTTTGTGGTAGTGGGGACCATTTTAGAAGAATATTCTTTGTAAGCCAGAGTGTTGATTTTAAAGGAAACCACAAAAAAATAATTTATAAGTAAATTTCTTCTGAGTTAAATTCCTTAATCATTGGATAATAAATATACACATATTCATATACATATATAGATACATATTCACACACACAAACATATATATATATATATATATATATATATATATATATAAAGGTGGCATAATCATTATCAGAATAGAAAATTAAATTAGTAAGTGAGTTTAGATCCTGGTTGATGCTGTTTTTGTTTTACCTCAAACAAATGTTCTTAAAACAGGCATGAATCTACTTCTCCCCAACCACCTAGAGTTAGTAGTAGGGTAGACTGATATCATTGGTTTTGGTAACGTTGCTGGTCTAGGATAGAGATAACTCTGAATTCAAGCCTAACCTTGCCAATACATTATGGGCCAGCATAGAATCATTTTTCATTACCATTAATCACAGGTTCATTCTGATCTGGTCTACAGTCTGTGAGATGTAATGTTTATCATCATAATCATTTTTCATTACCATTAATCACAGGTTCATTCTGATCTGGTCTACAGTCTGTGAGATGTAATGTTTATCATCATAAGAAATTGACAAGAAAAAGCCAAGTTCAAATCCTGGATGAAGCTGGTTGCATTTCACTTTCTTCAAATTCTCTTGACAAAGGCATGAATTCTTCTCTTCATCTCCCAGATATAGATGAATAATTGAGTAGATGGGGCTCTTCAGTCTAGGTAAGGCTACTGGCCTAGGAGAAGGAAAAATCTGAATTTAAAACCTGAAGAGTGCTATTTACAGAATTTGATGAACCATTCTTATGTTATCAACATATCCCCCCCCCCAAATATAGCTAGTCCTATATAAGCAATCCCCACTATAAACAAAATCACCAGGATATGCATTTATCAACCCCTCCACACAAGCAGGATCTGATACTATGTCAATTTTTAAGTGAAGTTTAACTGGCATAAATACAGAGTTTTCCTTCTCCTAGACTGGTTGGCTTCTAAGGTTAAAGAGTCCAGTCTGCTCAACTATTTATGGAAGGAAAATTATCAGATGCATAACATTTCCAGAGCTATTAGCACTATTAGCACTTGTCCATGATTTGAACTCAGATTGTTGTGTCCATTTCCGAAGACAATAATCATCATACTGCCAGCACCTGTGAACAAGTATACTGCATTTGCTTAGCTCTGTCTTTGATAATATTCATCTTTAAATTGATGGACAAAAATAATATATATATACATATGTGTGTGTGTGTGTGTGTGTGTGTGTGTGTGTGTATGTGCGCGAGTATACTTTTTCTTGACTAATCAGCATAGAAATAAGCAAAGAAAGTATATTTTTGTGGCACTTTTGTTTAAGAGAGGAATTATTACCATTTTCTTCTTTACTAGATGCAAACAAAATCATAAAGGGTGGATTTAGATTTTGGAAAATAAATCAGATGAATTAAACATGTATTTTCTTTGACCTCAGATATATGAATTTCTTTCATAGGAAACAATCAAAAGCTTACTGAATATGTATTTTCTGAGGAGATTTTGTAGTGCATAAAATTAATAATTTTTTCATCAGACATTTTTATCTACCTTTTTATGTATGGATATATATTTTTCCATTTAGATATCAGCAGAAAATTTGTGTTGTTCAGAAACAATTCAATAAGCAAAGTAAATGTTTTTTTTGGATATTTTTGTTCCACAAAGAATTTGAAAATTTAAAGAATTTATTAGATGTAATTAATAAAAAAAAGTTAAATAAGATTTTTACCTTTACTAAATACAAACAAAATCATAAAGAGTGAATTTAGATTTTAGAAAATAAATTGGATGAATTAAATGTAATATATATATCTCTTTGTTTAATGATATCAAATCTATGAATTTCTTAATCATACTAAATAGGGGTTGTAAGATGATCATTGTTAAAAATGAAAGATGTAGAGTCGCTTTTAATAAAGTTTACAATTATTATTCCTATTAAAGGATATTTCATTTATTTTCATCATTTATTTACGATTGGTTTACAATGGACATAGCATAAGGAAAACAACTTTGGGTGTATTAGGAAATCTCAGAAGCCATTGAAAGCACCTAAAAACTAACACATGTCATCTTTATTAAATGCAAAGAAAATCATAAACTTTTGCAATATTTTGATAACACAAAGCACAATTCAGCAGATCTGGATGCTTTTGCCAAGATCATGAAAGTGATGAACAACACAGGACTATAAGAGGCTAAACTAGCTTGATACTCTCCAACCACTACACACCAGTACCTGCTCATTGGTCTAGTGGGTAGAGTCTTCGCCAATGGTCTGGGAGACCTGGGTTCAATCCCAGGTCGCATCATACCAAAGACTTTAAAAATGGCACTTGATTCCTCCTTGGTTAACACTCAGCAATATAAGGTACGTATTAAGGGTAAAGTGGAGCAATCCAGTGAAAGGAGTAGCACCCTCCCCTACACCTCGGTGTATTAGCTATTGAAAAGGGAGCCTTCTGGTCACCCACGATTATGATCACCAACCAACAACTACACACCAAATATGCCTCTTTGGCTTGGAGCACAATCTTGGAATCCACAGTTTAAGGCCTACCCACCTGTTCATTGAATTTCTTGAAACCTGAGCGAAATTTCTTGAATCATCTGGTTACTGTACTATGTTCAATTGCACCTTCATCTTTGGCATAACAAATATTTTTAGTTACTTCTGCAACATTATGGCCCAGTTTTAACTCATAATGCATAGGTTCCTGAATTAGGCTACTTTGCATATTCCTCTGACCAGCTTTCAGATCACACATGGAATGAGGTAATGTACAACATGTCAGTGCACCAACTACCACAATACTACTGACCAAAGTGGGTATCTACCAGATCTTGAACTACTTAAGTTATGTGATACACATACTGCAAACAATCATGTACCAAAATATTGCAAAACTTTTGACTCACTTTACTCAACAGAACGATAAAGAACTTTACATCTAGTGATCTCTACTTCAAAGCTGTAAAATTCAGACAAATTTATCAAATGTTGACCTAACTATGCAAAATAACTCAGTTTAAATGATGCATCCCCAGTAACTAGAGCATGTCTTCTTCCATGAGATTTTTTACAGGACAAGTTATTTATTGAATTATACAGCGCTTTAAACTGAAGGAAATTGCCTTGACCAACTTGTGCACAAACAAAGTTCTACTCCTCACAAACGAGAAAAGAGACATGATTTTGAATCTAATCAAGAGCTTACTTTTATTCATTAATTTCTTATTTTTTTATTATGAAGTTCGGTTGATCATTATTATTAATAATTTGGATAATCATTGTCCATCTTACTACCACCCTGTCAACAGGGCTTAGAATACACTGGCTGTTTCCTCTACAGAGTAAGACCACTCCCCAAAGGAGTGTCCTTTCTATGACACTAAACTGCATCTTTTGTTTTGGAGAAGCCTAGTTCTACATACAATCTGCATGTTTCTGATGTACGCTGTTTCTCACTGTTGTGAAACGGCTGACCTAAATGAGTCTTGATAAAAATCACCCAGAATTAGTAAGATAAAGGATAATACAAATTGAAATTATTAATGATAATAATAATAATAATAATGACAATAATGATGTCCTGGATATGATGCTAAACCGTATCTGGTGGTGAGGCTCCAGTTCAGCGTTGGAATTCTATCATAAGGTTCAGTAGCAATGAGTCAGTGCTCACATGCGTAATAATGAATTACGATTTGAAATGAGATTACATGGACATTGGGACGTTCCACTATTCGAAGATGGCCAAGTCCATATCCTGGACAGTGATTGGTTGCTGGCCAAGTGAGTGGGCAGATTAGTGTATATATACACCAGCTTGCTTCAGTCATGTTTCAGGTGTTAAGGTTTCAGTACAGAGTTACTGCCCATTCTACCTTTTGTCTGCCAGCTGGACGCTAGCTGGGCCCACTGAGCTGGTAACTGTTGTTATTCCTGTTTATTCTGCATGTTAGAGCAGTGACTTCTACATTCAGGAGCTCTGGGGAGTATGGAGCATCCTTTCATTGCCATTACTCCCAGGTCCTATTGAATATGAAGGATTTATATACAGATCTATTTGGCCCATAGATGGTACTACATTCTGAGTCAGAGTTAACCTGGGAGTAATGGTAATGAAGGAGCATACCATACTCCCCAGAGCACCAGAAATTTAATCTCACCATCCAATGCAATTTAGCATCATACTAAGGACACTCAGTTCATTCTCCATTTCCTATGATGATAGGCATTACACCACCCAGACATCCTCATCTTTTATTTTATTCTCACACTGGTCATCATTATTCTTCATACTAATAGTATTATTGCAATTAAAAATAATAGAATTAGTACTATTGAATATAAAAATGTAAGTATAATTATAATAGTTTGATTTGGTTTGCTTTCTTTTGTTTAATACCAGATTAGTCTTCAAAGGTTATTTAATGCCAAAGCCATCCTTGTAGAAGAACAGTCATGGTACTATTTAAACCATAGCTGGATGGATAAGGAGGTTCATACTTTTTGCAAAGGTATTAGCCTAAAAGTGAATGTCAGAGCATGAGTGGAGTTTTAACTTGCTTACCACAATATTGCAGTACAGCACTTTAGCCACTATACTATGAGGACTCCTCTGGATTATAATAGTATTAATACGATTAGATATAGTAGTATTAATATAAATATAATAGTATTAGTACAATTTTCATTCATTTTTACTTTTTGATGAAGCATTATCAACCATTTATTTCAACAAGCATTTTCTTACATTTTAATATTTAGTTACTTTTTTTATTCTTTTTTTATTGTTATTTCTGCAACTCAATTGGACCCTTAATTAAAAAGGAAGGAAACACTTGTCCAAATGATTGGCTTATGAGGCTTCATCCAAAAAAAAGTTAGAGTAAATAAAATATCAACAGACTTTAAAAAATAAACATTACTAAAATACATCTACTAAAGAGATAAGAACTCTTTTTTTAAACTATTTTATTCACTTCATAATTTTATTTGCTTGTTTAGTTTTGAAATATACCTTTAGGGTAAATTAATGATAAATGTTCAACAACATATTTTGTATTTAAACATTTCATCCTGTCATTTCAGTTTGAAGTTGAAAAAAAATCATGATGGAAGAGAGAAAGATTGAAAAATAATGATGCCTATGAAATAGTGATACGATTAAAGTAAAGGTGTCATTATTTTATATGGCAATTAGTGGTAATGATTATATATATATATATATATATATATATATATATATGCACTTTAAAATGAATAAGTCCGCAAGTGAACTTGGTTTCAGGATTTTGTGTCAGTGAATGTCCTATTCATATATATATATATATATATATATATGCAAATTTCATTAAACATAATAGACATTTTATGTCTACATATTTTCTTTTGGATCCGTTCGAATTCCCGTATTACTTTTATTGTATTCTGGGGGAATTGATTTATGTATTGTCCATAGTTGCAGGTATCCCTAGTACTTTCTGCCCGACTTTGGGCCATATTCAGGGGAGGATCTACTACAAAAGTGATGTAACTTTTGTTTTAGCATATTACCACTGTGCAAGGGCGTCTCCGCCGTTGAAGGTTTTGGCGTTTGTTTTTGAATGTGATTCTATATTTAGTGCCAATAGCTAAAGACATTTAAGTACATTAGCACTGGTTTGAAAATTAATTCTATTAAGTGTCGGCTGCAGGTTTCTGATATGTAATGCTTCAAGAATCTGAAGTTTTTGTTTATTATTTTGATGTTCTAATATTGTTGTGTTGTCGGTGAGAATTTTCCGTTGTTGTGTTGTTGGGCATGAATGTTTTTTAAATGCTGAGCTATTGAACTTGTGTCTGAAAGGTGCATTGTAAGTCTCCTCGACAGGGTAGTTGAGGTTAAACCAACATATATATTATTATTATCAGAGATACAATCTCCTAAAGGACATTTAAATTTATATATAACGTTGGTTTTTTGCAAAACTCCAATCGAGGGAGAGGAATTATTTCTAATGACTAGATTCGAGGTTTTAAACTTATTATAATATATAACAAGTTTTATTTTTTTATTAGGATCAGTGGGGAGTATGTTTTTGTGAATCAATGTTTTCAAGATTTTTTCATCGGATTTGTAATTGTAGTGCATTTGGTTACGATAAAAAAGTTTGATATATGTTTGTTGGCTGGATGGAGTAGTACACTGTTTATTTTGTTGGTTAACATTTTTGATCATACGTTTAATTTGTTCATCAACAATATAGTTAGAAAACCCATTGTTGATGAGAGCCTGTTTTATGTTTTCTACCTCTTTATAAAATATTGTTTTGGAGGAGGAGATTAGTTTGGCACGGGATATTAGATTATGAATAATTGCTTTTTTATATCTGAAGGGGCATTCACTTTTAAAGTTGAGGGTACAGGAGTTATTACTAGAGGGTTTTTTGTAAGTGGAGGTAGTGAAGTTATTATTGTTGTTAGCATCAATGAGAACATCTAAAAAGGAAATTTTATTGTTTTTGTTAAGTTCATAAGTAAAGTTAAGGACTGAATTGTTTTGGAAGGTGTCTTGTAGTATGTTGATTTCGTTAATATTATTAGTAAGAATAAGGATGTCATCAACATATCTTAGGTATATTGGAGGTTTTTTTGTGCTATTAAAAATTCTATTTTCGAGATCGGACATGTAGAAATTACTGAAAATTGGGCCTAGGACAGACCCCATAGATACGCCATCAGTCTGAACGTAAATATTTCCAAGATGGTCATAAAATGGAACTTCAGTAGTACATGTTAAGAGTAGTTTTCGAAGTATATTAGAGTTGATTTTAAGAGGAGGAAGAGATGGGTTATTATAAATAATACTGGAGTTGCTTTTCTTCAACTGTGCCAGAGATTTATCTCTCCCCACATCACCTCATTTGGTTTGGTTTGGTTTGGTTTCTTTGTTTAATGGTATATCAACCTTTGTGGGTTATTTAATTCCAAAGTCATCCTTGTTGAAAAACAGTAATTGGTGCTATTTAACCCATAGCTGGGGGGAAGAGGGGGCTCATACTTTTCCCAAGGGTATCCCTCATTTGGTCCTTTGAAGCTGACTTCAAACTTCAATTCCATTTTCAAACTCCAAAAATTCAACTCTTCTCTTCATTCATATATATGACTTTCCTTGACCTGACCCTCATCATATTTATGATTATGAGACATGTTTATACTTTCCATTTCCTAACATCAATAAATCAGCACAGGATGACTTTGCACATAGGAAATTCATAGGAAATGAAATTAGTGAGTTCAAATCTTAGAGAATGCTGTTTGTGTTTCCCTTAAAGCTACTGCCCTTAGGAAAGACATGAATCTATCCATTTTCCTCTTTGCTATTGATAAATTGAGAGGAAGACTAGATTTTGTAGCCGTGGTAAAGTCTAGAAGAAGGAAAACTTTTAATTCAAACTAGCTGTACTTCAATTAAAAATTTACCTTGTGTCACATCCTACTTGTGGTGTATGGGTTGCATAAACACATACTTTACACTTATCTTTTGTGTGAAATTTTAATGATCAGTATTATCACAGACACTGACCTGACAGTATTATTAAATTGCAAATTGGATTAAACATTGCACCATTCTCAATGCAATCATATTAAAAATCTTACTATGATGTATCATTTTTGCTTTGTTACAGCTCAATACATATAAAAATTGTGGAGGTATGATTCATGTGATAGTTATCATCATCGAAAATGGAATTTGCAACCTGAGTTCAAATCCTGAATAAGGCATTTTACTTTGTGTTAATACGCTTGAGAAAGACATGAATCTATTTTTCTTCTTCCAGCTATAAGGAAAATAGTGAGGCAGACTGGATTCTTTAGCCTTGTTTAGGCTGCTAATCTAGGAGAAGGAAAACTCTGAATTCAACCCAATTGAAAAATTGGCCTTGTGTCACATCCTGCCTATGGCAGTGGGAATGGGTAAATACATACATAAAAAAAAATTGAATCATTTTAATACAGATTGTTTCACGGAATAAAAAGACAGTAAACATGATGTATTGAAAAAATTTGCAACTTTTAATTTATTTGAACAAAAAGCTCAGACCCCTTTATTTCTAAAAACATTGGAGTGAAGGGGAGTCCTTATGACATAGATGCTAACATGCTGGGCCGCAACATCATAGTAAGCAAGTTCAAACTCCAGTTGGACTATTACATTCACTTTTGGATTAGTACCCTTGGGAAAGGTATGAACCTTCTTAAACCTCCAGCTGTGAATTAAATTGTACCACTACTGTCCGTATACAAGGATGGTTTTGGATTTGAATTACCCACAAAAGTTGATATGCTATTAAACAAAGAAAACAAATCTATGGATCAGATAGATCTTGGTTTGGTTTGGTTTGGTTTCCAGGTCAATTGACCATTGTTGGTTATTTAATGCCAAATCCTGTTTTTCCATATATCTGACGTAGAATCCAGCGGCTGGCTGGTATGTCTAGTTCACTCAGGCAATTTTTGCCGAAATCAAATCACACGGCTCCCTCTGTTGAGCTGAGGGAACCACCACGATTTACTATCTTGTGAATTTTTTTATCCGAACAGCGGTGTTTTAATTTCCTCAGATTGGTTCAACCATGGGAGTCGATTTGGCTGGGATCTATGCCGAAAGAAAAATCGCTGTTTATGGAGAAAATAGTTCTTGTCACAACCACAAGAACACAGAAAGAGACAACCAACACTTTTGATTCTCGTATAATAGAACTTTTTTAAGGCTATTGTCTTTATCTCTACATAGAAGAAATTACACAAATGCATAGAGTACAAAAGAAAAGGTCACACGAGATTTACTCGCTCAGTTAGAAAGTGACAGAGAGAGAAAACAAAGAAGGAATCTGATATGTCCAGACGGTGTAAGGGGGAGAACTATGGATCCATGTTTACTTTTACTTAGAGGTTTGTTTTATCGGCTTTGTTGACAAAATTATCTGGATTTGCAAAGATTCTATTTCCATGTCTTGGTTCTGATCAGACCAGCAAGATTCAACAAGTCGTTTTTCTCAGCTTCCGCATTTCTATCTGACGGCTCAAAATGTCTGTCTTTCTCTAACTGTGGCGTCGGAGTCACTTCTACTGTACTGTCTCAGAAAATGTCCGTCTTTCTCTAACCACGGTTTCAAGCTGAATTCTCAACTGGACTCTGCACACTCTCCAAGAAAAAAAAAATGTCTGTCTCTCTCCAGTTGTGGCCTTGAACTGACTCTCAATCTCTCTGCCAACTGCTTATATAGAGTGGGGCGGGGTATCAACAATTTTGGGCTATGCCCATGATCAATGATATGTAAATTGCCTGGACCACCCTGTATTTTGTATAATCTTTAAAACTCTGCAGATGGCTGCTATTTAAATGGTACTAAAAATGAATTTGGATTCTCTGCTGAGTTTCGTCCAGACAGAGATCACTTGAGTCGGAAAAAATCCACTTATCTTGTCTCGGACCTTGAGTCTGGATTTTGTCCTCAGACCGCCTAAGATCCCGTTCACCATTTATCGTAGGATTTAATCAACAACTCATCTATCCACTACCTCGAACCATCACCTTACTTACTAAAGACTCAACTCCAGAAATGTTATTGCAAAAGGAAACAATAATAAAATAAAATAAAAATAAAAAATAAAATTGGAAATTCCTTTTTGTTGTGTTCTGGTTAGTGAACGTTTGTAATATCAAATAAAGGACAAACCATGATATGAGAGGAAAATAGAGATATATTCTCAGGAAAAAGTATATACAATAGAGAGACTATTAGTAGACAAGAACATAGGATTAGTGAATACAGAATAAAGATATAGTCCAACAATAGTATTGGCTTCCATTATTATGGTAGCAAGTAAGGTGATCTAGTGCGATCTGTGGTCTCCTACACTCTAATACTATTCCTATAAGAAGCTGCTCTTCACCTTCTAGTCTGCTGGTATTAGTAGCTACTGCTATATGTGGCAGATGGACTAGTTCATTGTGTGGAAAAAGGTGGGTGATACCCAACACTTTTCCTATTCTCTGTATAAAAAAAAAACAACTTATTTCTAGAATTATCCTTCTATCCATTTAATTAATAAATTCATTCCAATCCCTTAGAACCGTTAATTAATAAATCCACCTGGTGCGGGGGCTCTCTCTCTCTCTCTCTCTCGCATATATACTAAATATATGATTTGTAAACACATTTTGTAGATACACAGTTAAATGATCAAAATTCTATTTCTAACAATCCAACTTAGAATAAGACAACAAAGTTAAATGGTTCTAAGTATAGCTATGTATCGCTATCAATTCAATTAAACATCTGTCCTTTGTCATTTACACAGTAAATGATCAAACAGTTCAATTTCTAATAATTCAATTTAGTATGTCATTCATTTTCACTCAGTTTAAATGTCAAATAGTTCTATTTGACCTATAGATAGGACCTTATTAGGTGCTACCACTCTGGGTCAGAGTGAACCTGAGAGCGATGGTTATGAAGGCATACTCCGCATTCCCCAAAGCTCCAGCCTTACGGGAGCTTCATCATCAGATTGTTCAGTGTCATATCAAGGACACTTGTTGGGAGGAGGTGTTACCCCTCTGCAGAGATGCAGTTGGTTTATTCTATAGCCCCAGCCAACTGGGCTGCTGATAGATTGTGTGTAACAAAAAAAGAAAAGAAACATCTACACAAAAAATGTAAATATAAATGTACAATGAATGCAATTCCCTAACCTCTCAGCATGAAATAACTCTAGGTGGGTTGACATATCATTAAAATCAATTAATTTTCAGCAGTCAAACTAAGGAATATGCATGTAAGATGGCCTGGACATGGTTATGCATAGGAGAGAAACAAGTCATGCAGAAAGCACCATTTCCTGACATATCACTGAAGTTAAGCTAACACTGAGCCTTGTCAGTACTTAGATGGGTGACCATTCAATACCAACAGGTACTGTAAGCAACCAAATGCCTGTGTGCCATACTAAGCATAGCTTAGTAAATAAAAAACTTCCAGCACTACTAATAATAATATAAAAAAACCCGAAATGATTTCAACTGATAAAAATGTCAGTTCAATAATTTAGATTCTTGAATAATGTTAAAAAGTATTCAGCACCTTCAGGAAAGAGCATTAATATTTATATCATTAGCCATTGTTGGTTATGGAAGCCTCTGGGTATTTCTTCTAGCTGGTGGCGAGGCTTACACAGATGTCAGGAAAGATAATGAACAAATCTTCTACATTTTCTTCAGATTTCCCAGATTGAAAGGTTCATGATTTTCCCATTTGAATCTTTAATTCTCTCTACAATTATTCAATATGAGATATGAAGATTGAATAAGCAACACAAGAACATTAATATATTTCTTCTTCAGCCAATTTTTAGTCTTCTGAGTAG
This sequence comes from Sepioteuthis lessoniana, assembly GCA_963585895.1. Lineage (NCBI taxonomy): Eukaryota > Metazoa > Mollusca > Cephalopoda > Myopsida > Loliginidae > Sepioteuthis > Sepioteuthis lessoniana. The sequence continues at coordinate 110,133,506 of OY757912.1, read as the reverse complement.
TGTGTTTATGATTAGTATTACCCAACTACATCTGAATTTTAGCTTTCTGACCCAGGAAATATATTCTTCCAAAATCACTCAATCCATATTTAGCTTGATCTATTTTCTCTCAGGGCTGTAAAATTTTCCTGATTCCTTAGACAAAAAGTAACCCCATATCATATTATCATGTTTAACAGTTAGCAGCTTCAAACTATCGCAAAACAGAAGTTTCAGAGGTGCTTTGACTAATGGAAAATTTGCTAGAATAAGTATATTGAGTACCAAAGGAACTAGTTTTTAAAATGTTTCATACAGTGTTCAATGCTGCCTTGATAAATACTGGCCCAGTTTTTCCATCCACATTTAGATCCATCTATTTTCCCCTTAATTCTGTGAAAAAGTGTCCTGGACTCTAAGACAAAAAGCAACCTCATATCTTATTATTCTATTAAACTGTTAGCAGCTTCACATCATATCAAAAGAGAAGTTTCATAAGAATTTTGACCAATGGAAAACTCACTGGAATAAGTGCACTGAATATCAAGGCGACTATTTTGAAGAAAATGAATGTTTAATTTAATGTTTATTTCTGTCTTGATAAATACATCTTCAGTCTCAATACCCTTTGAACACAACCCATATACCTTTTTGTTAGTAAAGATTAATGGATTTTTGCTGATAAAATTTTATCAATTTTGGAAGTTAATCAAGTAATGCATTTTAAGTCAGTTGTAGAATAGTGAGTGAAGACACTTGGTGCACTTGGCCCATTTTGGCAACTGCTTAATGACTGATGTGTTTTGGTGATTGTAGTAGATGTCACCTCAGCTATGGGAACCAAAAACAAAATGAAAGTTTAATGGAAATATAGATTTTGATTGATTGATAAAACATATGAGCAAAGGCAGTTAGATTTGAGAGTTGAAGTTAAGACATGGAAATATTGAGAGGTTGGAAACTTTTACCCTTTCTAAATCCATTTGTCTTAAGTAAATTAAATAAAAGCTTGTCTAAATATACTATATTAAATTAGTATCCATGGCATAATGATTATCATCATAGGAAATGAACTTTGTGATCCAAGTTTAAATCCAGGATGAGGCTGTTTGATTTTCATTTTGAGTTGAAAAAGTTTCTTAGAAACTCCATGATAAAAGCTTGCCTTAGATGGAAAATACCAAGTAATAAATAAAGAATATATAAGAATATAATGTTTGTCATTTTGTGTCATCAAGACTGGAATAACAATTCATGACTTTTGATTCAAGTCCAGGAGCAAGCACCAGCTAGGCATGCATGTAATTTAATACAGTTTACGAATTAGAAATGCACCAATTTTTAAACAAAGTATATTCCACCAGGTCATTGGCTTAGTGGTTAGAGTGTTCGCCAATGGCCCGGTAGACCGGTGTTCAATCCCAGGTCGAGACATACCAAAGACTCAAAAAATGGTACTTGATGCCGCCTTGCTTAACACTCAACATTATAAGGTATGTATTAAGGGTAAAGTGGAGCAATCTAGAGAAAGGAGTAGCATCGTCCCCTACACTTTGGTGAAGTAGCTATTGAAAAGGGAACCTTCAAGTCATCCTCGACTATGGTCCCCAATTTAGATTTATTAAGGGGAGTGAATACATATTTTCCTCAATGTATGTCGGGTCCATTCAGCTGAGGCTGCAGAATACACCAACTGCATCTCTGCAGAGGGGTAAGACTCTCCCAGTGAGTGTTCTGGATATGACATTAAACAATCTGATGGTGAGAATCCAGTAATGTTAGAGATTTGGGGAATACAGAATATCCCTTTATTGCCATCGTTCCCCAGTCCACTCTGGTCTGGAGTGGTAACACTCGATAGGGTCCTATGTATGGATCAAATAGAACTAAACTGTGTACTGATGCTAAACTGAATTGCTTGAAATAGAACTGTTTTTAGATTTTAACTGTGTGTAAACAAAAAACTGTACTAAACTGAATTGTTTAAAATAGAACTGTTTACATGTATAAAAATGGATTTGGCATTAAATAACCTACAATGGTTGATATGCCATAAACCAAACCAAACCAACATTGTATGTCATACAAATGAAACACTAACTTAATTTTGTGTTGCACAGAAACTTTTTAAAAGTTTTCAGTGATTGATAAAAATGAATTCCTATTCAATCATATTAAAAATGGTGAATAATTGCTCCCCAAAGTATGAGGCACCCAGTAAGAATCAAGCTCAGAAACAATAGTCTGTTAGCCAGGCATGCTGATCATTATAGTGCAAGGCACTCTGCTCTACACACTAGGAGTTATTTATGAAGCTAAAGTTAGTTTGGCACAAGGCCAGAAATATAGGGCATCAAATGAGAATTGAATTCCCTAATAATGGTCTCCAAGCCATAGAATCTTGCAAAAATTTATCTCAGAATTATTACTTCAAACATTTTGTCTCATCTTTTTCCTAATCATTGCTACATATGTCAGTTAGTCATTGTTTAATTTTTCAAAGAAATGCTTAATTTCCAAACATGCAACATACAAACAAACAAACAAACAAAAAAAGACATCTCAGTAATATCATTCAGTAATAGATAGTTTAGGCATTAAATATCATTGTGCTACCATATTGGTTTGATCACTAAATTCAAATTGACAAAGAGATGATACAAAGTGTCTAATGGCTACTTTAGCAAGATTAGGATATTACACAGATTTAGATTTCTTATATTTCAGTTTAATAAATTTTCATTATGTCTCATTTGGAAATTGAACTATATTGATAGTCTCATCATTTTTCTTTGTTTTTTTACACATGATTTGGGTGGGGACATTTGGGACATTTATTTGACTTAGACAATACTGATACAGTGTGACAGATAATGTTCAACTGAATTTACAATGCCAGTTTATATGTCAAACAGTGCCAGATGTTAAATCATCTCTTAACATATTGCCATCTTTGCATCCGAAATGACAAGGCAGAAATATGCAGAAACAAAACAATATTAATCAATAACATAGACATTGGTGAATAATTTGATTATCTATTTATATAATGTTTATATGTTGTATCTATAGAATCTTGATAAAATATATCTCAGAGTTATTTCATTAAAACATTTTATCTCTTCTCCTTTTTTCCTGAACACTACTGGGTACCCCTGCTAGTCATATAATAAACTAGATTTTTATTGTCCCAATTGTCTTCTACTCTTAAGTAAATAAGATAAAAGTTAGTCTGTGCCTTTGGCAGAAGAACTTCTACATTTATAATATTAAAGAGATGTGTGTGGTATAACAATTATCATTATAAGTAATGGACTTAGCAATTCAAGTTCTAACCCAAGACACTTTGCACTAATGCCCTTGGGAAAGGCATGAATCCAATTCTTTTTCTCTCTGCCAGGGATAAATAGTAGGACAGACTGGACACTCTAGCCTTGGTATGGTAACCAGTCTAGGAGTAGGAAAACTATAAAATCAAACTAGCTATACCTTGCTTTAAAATGTCACTTTGTGTCCCATGTTGCCTGTGGTGGAGGGGTTGGGTAAATACATACTTCTACATATACAATTTTTATTCTATGTGTATGCACACACATAGACACATACAAATATAACTTCCATGATAGGGTGGGAAAGAAAGATAGAGACAGAGAGAGAAGGAGAGAAAGAGAGAGAGACACACACAAAGATAGAGAGAGAGAGAGGTCACACACACACACAGGGAGATAGTGTGTGGTTAAGAAAGCCATGATAACCTAGCCTTTTTAAGCAGACAACTGTGACAATATGTAATAATATGAATAATCTTTTCTTCAAGAAGCTTCTTTTGTGCTCTTCAGCTAATAATGAAGAGAAAATAAGAAAAGCTGACATTTTGTTTCTATTCATTCATTTATTCCTTTCATCCATCAGTAATGTCAATTTTTAACTGGATCATATAACCAGCTTGTTTCCAGTCATTTGTCTATCAAAAACCAATTTTTAGCCTTTTGAACTCTTTACTTCTTTAGCCCCTCAGGCACCCTGTACCTGAGCTCACAAATTTCACAACAAAAACATCAAGTAGAAAACACTTAACTTCAGGGCACAGACATCTCTATCTAAAGTTATTCCATCATTTTATTAAAAGAGAAGCTGTGAATAATCGCTGTATTGGTTTTCATTTGTAACATCTGATTGAATATCAGGCTTATAATATTACTGAGCTTATGGGTTGAAAGGGTTAAGTGGTGACTGGTGATTCCATCCTCTTGACAGTACCTTCTCATGCTATTAAGAGGCATAGGTATCATACATTTTGATGTCTTCATTAAAATCAATTTCTGTATGACTTAACATTAAGTGGTTAAATGTGTTGTATTCATGGGGGTTGGGTATGATCTTCTAATTGTGTCATATTTTGACATGGTGGAGTTGGCAATATACATTTGAATTGCAGCTTTTCCAAGTAGGTGGCATGGGTAGTCTAATAGTTATCAATGAAGAAAATGTACTCCTAAGATTGAGGACTAGGTCTCCAGAAGGGTAAGATCTCTGTAGCAATGGGATAAACAGAAGTCTGGCTGCAACTTAAAGGATGAAAAATTGCTTGTATTCTCTTCTTGGACAAACCATATTGAGGAAAATGAATGTTTTTCAGTGCCAGGGAAAGTTTAATGAAATTATTAAGAGTAAAAGATAAAAAGATTAGATAAAATGAGTATCTATAAAAAATGAAACATAAATGTCTTTGATTATATAAATCAGTTACCAAGCTGACTTGCCATTTTTGAGAAGGAAACATCATACATTGGATAGAAGAATCAGAAATATCAGTAAAAAGGAAAAACTTAAACATCATGGTGTAAATGATAAATTTCTTATGTCATAAAGTAAAATTTTTCTTAAATATCTTTATTTGAATCCTGGTTATAATAATAAAACTTGAAATTTGTCGCTATTTTTATATCTATTCTTCAAAATGGATCGCTAGCTAAGTGATTGATTTACTGAATTGAAAACTTTAAACTTTCATGTTTTATTTTGTATAAGCTATTTTCCCTATCAATGTCATAAAACACTTTCTGGCACACAGTGTCTCTTTTAATAAATTTTGTTTTCCTACTATTTTTGGTTTGATTTGGCGTCTTTGTTTAATAGCATATCAACCTCTGAGGGTTACTTAATGCCAAAGCCATCCTTGTTGAAGAACAGCAATGGTATTATTTAACCCATAGAAAGTAGGGATAAGGAGATTCATGCCTTTCTCAAAGGTATTAATCTGAAAGTGAATGTAATAGCATAACTAGATTTCATATTTTCTTACTATGATGTTGCAGTCTAGCATGTTAGCAATCATACATGGATCCCCCACTGACTATATTTCTGACACAAAGATATTAAAAAAAAGGTAAATATATATTACTGGCTCACCTGAGGATTGACCTCATAAAACTAAGAATCATGCATTTCTGTCCTATCTTATTTCATTTCATATGTATTTACAAAACTTTTCAACATGACCAGGAAGTGACACAAGGTCAGTTTGTTTTTTTTGTGGAACTTAATAAATTTGAATTCAGAGTTTCCTTCTTTCAGAGCAGGTGCCATATAAATATTAAAAAGCATACTCTGCTCTACTATTTACTCATAACTGGAGGGAGAATAATTAGATCCATACTTTTGCTTAGGCAATTAGCACTATATGAAATGCAAATAGCCTGGTCCAGGACTTGAACTATGGTCACTGAGTCTATTTCTAATGATGTTAACCATTACACCACCATTTCACTTTATAGTTAAAATATTATGATACTGCTCTGCATTTTTGTACATAGATAACAGTATTTTATTGATTGCTTTAATTCAATGGATAGTTAGATTCTGTCATGCTATGGATTTATTTCTCAGAAAACAATTTTGATTTTTCCAAAGAATTTTCTCAACTTCAGGTCAGATATAACTGAGAAGCAGAGCGTTTTAAACCTTAGCATTTCTAGCAGTAAGAGTTATGCCTCTGTACTTCTCTCCTTGTCTTCTTTACTTCAAGAGGTATTTCTTTGAGGCCTGCAGATTTTTGCTTTTAATTTTTTTTCAGTGTTGTGTCGAATTCTTCCACTGTAAACTGACCTAGTTTGATGTCATTGACCATCAATAATTTTTTCAGCAAGTTTGTCAGTGATTTCAGGAGGGTTTCCAAACCAATTCTTGAAATATTCTTTCCACTTCTGAAGTCTTTCTTCTTGTCTGACACCTTTTAGTTTAGTTCTCAAGGTACTTTTCCTTCCACTCATTTCACTTACAGTCTGCCATGCTATTTGTGATTGTCTATCTTCAACTGAATTTCTAATTTTATTGATTTGGCCTTAAATGTATTCTAGTTGTTCTTTTGGGTATGTGTTAGTTCTCTTTGGACTTTCTAAAGTTTCCGCACATTGACATATTTTGGTTTTCTTTTATTAAGTAAGGATGCTTTTTAGATGTTGTTTCATTTTTTTCCTAACTGCTCTTGACTCCCATGGAACTTTATGTTTGGCTTTTGGTTAGATTGATATGTACCTGACTGCTGCTTCTATATAGACTGTAACAAAGTTTTCATACTCACCATTCAGAGTATGTCTTTCAAATGTCTCCTGAATAGAATCAAAATTGTTTCTTAGTTAATGTATATTGATTGCTTATATTACTATTGGTAAGTGAAGACCAGTCATATCATGAAGCTTTAACAGTTTGTGTCTTATTTCTGCACAGACTCAGGTGAATCTTTGTTGAGATGGAATCTGTGATTGGAAGATACTCCTTCAAAAGAGGAGTATGCCTCACAGTTTATAGTACTATTTAACAGCTACTTGTTTATGAGTATATAATCTAGCTGTGCATTTGAATTATTTAAATAGGTTTCCTTCCCTTTGCTGAAATTTAGTGTTTTAGACATGCAAACCTGTTCCTGAGTGAAAAATTGGCTAGATATTCATCATTTCTGTTTGGTGAGTTGTGAAAGCAGAATTTCTTATTTCCCTCCTTGCCTATTTGAGCATTCATGTCTCCATTGATGATAAGAACATTGTTTTTGGGAATGTGTCAGGCAATGGAAAACAGTTTATTATAGAAGGTGTTATCACTAACATTGCTTGTGCTATCACTGGCATTGGTGGAACTATTGCAAGAGATGATTGTTGTGTAGAGGTGGGCATTCTACATTCTTGGTTGGATTCTCTTTATGCTATTTAGTGATTTTAAGGCATGAGGACTGAAAAGCATTTCTATATCGGCAGATTTGATGGAGTTTTTCCATGCAGATACCAAGATAAATATCCATCCATTATCATAGTATATATATTCTAATGAAGTGTTTACTTGTACAATGTTAGAATTGTGATCCCTGGTAAATGTCCACTCCTCTGTTTAAATATTCTTTCCTTTGTAGAAATAGCCTCACCACCATAAAATGTTCTTTCTTCTCTTACTCCTTTGGGAAGCTTATATAGCAAAGAGGCAATTCAAAACTAGCCATATCTGGTCAACAGTTTAGTTCACCATTTGTTATGCAAATCACCAATGCAGCACCATCTACTTTTCACTTACTCGAAACAGCAAATTATCATTCATAAAATTCACCAGCATCACCTAGCAGACATTTCTCCAAACAGTTATTATCAAAAGAGGTTTAACACAATTGTCCTATCTTTGGCATCATTGATTTTTAAGTCTCTACATTCATCCCACTCTCTTTCAACGCTGTTGCCTGAAAAGTTTATCTCTCTCCTCCAACCTTCTTTTCTGAAAGTTAATAAAAAAAACATAGTGTTGTGGTCCTATAGTTGTGGTTCCATTCTTATACCTTAAAGGAAATAACTTTAGTTTTATGAAAATAAAATTACTTCTGCAATTTGTCTAGTTTTTCATTAGTCATCAGTAGACATGGTGGATGATGAGTGGGTGAAATAGTAGGACCAGAAAAAAAAAATTTCTGACTAAACTCCCATGCCTAAAATGCAAAAATATGAAAAAACCCTCACTTTTGATTAAATTAAAACTTGACAAAAATTTAACAGTATTATTTTTGTTATCTTGGTTAGGAACATATATTTATAAAATACAAAATAGATATCCCTTTCCTATGGGGAGAGATGCATTTGATAGGAGGTTTCACTGGCTGATGATATTATAAAAGCCTCAAGGTTGGCTATCATAGTTTATTGTTGTTGGAGAGCTGATTACCTGGCCATCAGCTAGTATTTCATCAATACCTGCTGGGTCACGTAGGTGAAGGAGTATTATGTTGAAACATCTGAAACTTTCAGGATTACATCATAGACATTATGGCAAGGTGCATTTTCCAGATCCAAATAATATTTTATAGAGATTTCATAAAATTAAATAGAGGCAGTTAACTGACTTGAAAACTATTCCTGCAAATTTTTGATACAAAATACACCGAAAATTTAATCAAATTCAACTACTATTTCATTATAAAAAGAGAATTTATCATCCCCGTATGACAAAAGGTCAGCTTAGTATAGGAACCCTGAAGGAAACAAACTTGAAATCCTTGAAAAAAGTGAAGATTACCAGCATTGAGGCCATGTTATTTGAGTCCCAGCTAGGCTGGACAGGACATGTCTCCAGGATGGGGAATCATCACTAACCTAGGATCATACTGTGTAGTGAAGTCTTTGCTGGCCATCACAAGAGAGAGGCACTAAAGAAGCAATTCAAGGACTGTTTAAAAAAATCATTTGGTGTCTATCACTCTAACTGAGAACTGTGATACCTGGCATCTCACGACCAACCATGTTATCTCCTCCTTTGAAAGCAACCATTGGGCCACTCTCAAGAACAAAAGGACAAGGAGGAGGAAGAACCGCAGTACTATGCTATCAAGCCCTGGCCAGACCTTCAGCTATGGCTACTGTGACCGCCCCTGCTTGTCCTGCATCAACCTTATCAGCTATGGTATGGATTGACCCTCTGATCACCATTTTGCAAAACCAAGCCATGTATGAATAATTTTGGGGGGTACACATGGTGGTTTTGACACTTGCTGTTTTATCGTATGTTGTGCACTCAAGTGGAGAGACTTAGGAAAAATTGATGAAATTAAAAATAGGACCACAACTGAAGCATTATACCAGTTTTACCTTGTAACCGAATAGACCTTTGTGGATTCCACAAGGACAAGAAAAGTGAAAAGCGGCGTAAAAATATGACTAACAATCACTAGTACAATGTTGTGTTGCCTTGTATAACTTTGATATATGAAGCAAGCACAGATGGACTTATGAATTTAAAATTATGTACTTTTTTGTTTATAAAACTAATAAACAAAAAAAAAACAAAAAAAAAACAACAAAAAACAAACAAAAAACAAACAAAATTACAAAGTCCCTCATATTATTTTTTTGCATCAGGACTAAATAACCAAATCTCCATAGTGACTGACAACATCCTCAAAACGGCAGTGACAATACAGGTTGTGTTATAAAATAGAGTTCTGACAGGTTACAATATTACCAATACCATTATCTTTATTGAAAAGACTTTGTGGAGATTACATCCCCTGCCAGCCGAACAGTTCTGCTATTTGGCACCAGTTGACACGAGAAGTCATTAACTGTTTCTGGCAAAATAATATAGCTAATGGCCTCTAGAGGGTGTGGTTAAAGTAGCATATGACGATAGAGCACCTAACTCGAATATCTCTGTCGTTTATGGTCCCAGCAGTGCACACACGTCCTCTCCTATCCGCATGGACAGGAGGCTTACACCAACAACCACATGTTGGATGGTGCTCGATTGCATTTTTTAAACAAGTAATTCGTCATTCAAAACTCCTATTTTCTCTCTCTCTCTCTCTCTCTGTTAAGGATACTACAACTTATACTAAAGATTCTTTCAACCACACTAGGACATTTTTCGACACATCCCTTTGTGAACTCTTATAGCATTTCTTGTCATTTTTTTATCCACTCTATTAAGTTTGTTCAAGCAATGAATATCGTGAATAAACTTAAATAGTCATGAATTGTTCTTGCATCATTATGTAAGAGGAAACCATAATACATTTCCTCTGCTACAAGTGCCTGAATAGTTTTCTTCTCACTCATTTAATGTTAGCTATGAATTATAGTACTCAAATACAACAAACATATGAAGACAACCTTTAATCGCTGGTGTTATAGACCCTGGTACAACTTAAATTGATTTGTTTGTTTTCTTTCTTTAAATAGCGTATCAACCTTCCGGGGTTATTTAATGTTAAAGCCATTGTTGTAGAAGAACAGCAGATATACTATGTAACCCAAATGCTGGAGGGATAAGGGGGCTCATGCTTTTCCAAAGGGTATTTGTCCGAAAGTGAACGTAATTGCGAGACTGGAGTTCGAATTCGCTAACTTCAAGATCGCACTCCAGTATTTTTGCCATTACACCACGGAGACTCCGTCACTTGAATTAATTGCGGATTTAACGTCTATTTGAACTTTTAAATCTTCTATTTTTAGAGGAAGATGGGATACGAATGTAGTCATTTTTCTGCTAGGCAAAATTTCTCTTCTTGGAAACTTTACATACTTTAATCTTAAAATTTGTATCAGATTTTGACTAATGGAAACTATCCACAAGTATTGTCATTCAGTTTTCTAATTCAAGTCTCGAAGAAATATCAACCAACATTGTCGTGTACCTGGGTGTCTTGTGTGGCACCATAATGGTTAACGAGCAAGGCTAGCAGTTGATTGCTATCGAGTCCGATTCTCACTGAGTGCTTAACACGTTTGGCTATGTGCTAAATTAAGCTAAACATGAACCAAATGCATATATAAGAGAAACTAATAATGCTCTAGTAACGACGATCTTACCAATATGCTAAAGTGTACAATAAACATTTTTAGAGTACAAATCTATTTGTAAAGTACTTATATATATAGTTCGTATTCACCCAACGTTTCCACTAAGGGCAGGATGTGACACAAGATCAATTTTTAAGGAGAGTGAAGCTGGTTTGAATTTAGAATTTTCCTTCTTCTACATCAGTTACCGAACAATGGTTGAAGAATCCAGTCTGTCCAATAGTTTACCCATAGCTGGAGAGAGCAGACGGATTCATGCCTTTTCTAAGAGAATTAGCGCCAAATGAAACGCGAACAGCCTCGAACACGGTTTGAACTAGAGTCACCGATTCCATTTCCAAGGATGATGACTGATACGCTAGGAGCGCCTCCTTATTGTAATAAAATAAGTAATATAATCATTTTTTTTTTTTTTTACCTTCTATAAAGTACTTCCTGGAATGATCGGAATAACGTAATAATTTTCTAGTTAATTATCGTCTGCTACATGGAATGGAATGGTCAGCAGAAGAATGGAAAGCATAAATCAGCCAGTCAGTTTGGATAATAATAGGAGGTAAACCTCTTGCATCTCATACGCCTGGCTATAACCCTATCCACTGAGTATCTTTTAGTAAAAGCGGAAGTTGTATCTGTGTGTGTGTGTGTGAGAGAGAGAGAGAGAGAGAGAGAGAGAGAGAGAGAGAGAATTGTTATGCAGGCAATAACCTCCAGACTGTTGCAAACTAAGTTCTTAACTTCGTAGAGTTGCTCATAGAAAAATGTGTATATTCATATATCATTCGCTTTATTTTTAGACTTCCTAAGCAAAAGAAGCCGGCTTGAATATGTTTTTTGGTTACTTAAGTCATCCTTGTCATGTGTAGTGTAAAAGAAAAAATAGATGAAGGAGAAACATTATTTTATTATTCAGAAATAAATCGGAAAACTCGAGTGAAACAAAATTAAAGCGGATTCTTTAGAAATTGTTTTAAATACATAAACTTATTTGAAAAAATTGTTCAATAAACAGTGTGAGGAAAACTTTTTTTTTTTTTTTTTCGCGGGGGTCGTTTTTAGTTTAGTTTTTATTTAACCCAGGTTAAAAACGCAGTAAGGGTAATCCGAAGCCGAATTTTTATACCATATTTTTCTAATGTAGGTATCATTGGGGAACGAGAAAAGTTTTAATAATCTGGCCAAGATCTGATACAAATTTTAAGATTAAAGAACAATATGTTAAATCTTCAATAAATTTAAGTCTTTTCAACGAAGATGATGGTATTGATAGTAACGTGAAATTTTTAAGTTGTACGTTCACCTACTTTGTAAAGGTGGGGGGCTGTCCTCGTGGTGTAACAGTTAAAGCGATGGACTGCGGAATCGTAGTAAGAGAGTTCGTACTCCAGTCGCGCTATTACGTTCACTTTTGGACAAATACCCTGAGGAAAAGTATTAACCCCCTTATTCTCCAAGCAATGGGTTAAATAGTACCCTTACTGTTCTTCTAGGAGAATGGCTTTGGTGTTAAATAACCTAAAAAAGGTTGATATGCCATTAAACAAAGAAACCAAACCAAACTACTTTGTAAAAAAAATAATTACGATAAAGGCACCCAGTGAGACTCAAACTAATTATCTGATAGGCTGGTTGGCAAACCATTACATCACGAGGCGCTGTTAAAACTAAGCACATCTTAGAATTGGCATATGGTTGCAAATATGGAGCACTTTGTGAAAATTAAATTCAATTGTATAATTAATCAATCACTTAATTAATTAATCTTTAGGACCATTTTGCTGACCACGACAAGGTACTTACTTGTCATTTACTAAGTTTACCTTATTTATCACAAAGTGAGAAATATGGGTCACCCAGTGAGAATTGAACTCACTATTAATGACCTACTAGCCTAACTTGCTAACTATGACACCGTGCGATGCACACACCTAAAGTAAGTGCAGCTTAGAATTGACACAAGGCTTCATGTATAGGGCACTAAGCAGAAATCGAACTCATTAATTGTAATCGTATTGATCTGCTAGACTAGCTTGCTAACCATTGCACTTCAATGAGGTATTTCAAAATATAGTCGAAGTTGAGAGAAAAATCAATTTTTTCTTTCGCTTCTCTTCACACACACACACACACACACACACACACACACACACACACACACACACACACACACGTATTACAGCTCGTAGGTATATATTTAAAGCGTGTGTTTGTTTTTTTTTAATGTGAACAAGATTTTTTGACACTTTGAAAGTCATATGGTGACTTAATAACCAAATGGAAAAATAATTGAAAAAAAAAATCAACCTAGTGAAAACTTGATTCACTTAAAATACATTTTATTTTTTTTCTCTAATTTGCTCTTCTTTCTTCCTGCATCAAGTTTCTCAACTAAAGAAAGATGATGCTGTTTTTTTTTTCATCCTCAAACTTGCTTGAAGTTTTCTTTAAAAAAAGTTTTCAAAGAATTTTCGGTCATGATTTTATTCTATAAATTGTAAAAAAAAAAACGGTAAAATTATTTGCAATAAAGTTAAGTAAGCAACAAATTAATAAAATCATCATAGTAATATTGTATACACAGTTTTTTCATTGCTCGCATTTTACATAAAAGTGCTCTCTCTCTCTCTCTCTCTCTCTCTCTCTCACACACACACACACGCGCACGCATACTTATATATATATATATATATATATATATATATATATATATATATATATATATATATATATATATATTCATGGACACAAATGTATACAATCACAAAAAATAATACACTCGGTTACAAAAATACAAACGCATACTCAAATACACACACGTACTCTCTTACTCTCTCTCTTTCCCTCTCACACACACACACACACACAAATGCAAACACACAACCTTGTGAAGAGACCAAAAGATAGAAAGTAAGGTTTCTTAGCCTTGAAAGAAAGACATAAATAGACGAAGAGGGAAAAAAGAATTTACCTGGTAAAGCACCGATAGCCGTTTCAGTGTATTTAAGGAATAACTCGCTCGGAGGCCGGTTTTTGAAATTATCCCTCTTTTCGTCATCCATGGCAAAAAAAAAAGAGGTGGGATGGAATAAATTTATTTATGTCTGGTGGTCAGTTAAATAGGACTGTCTTTGACATCACTCTTTTCTTTCCTGTCTTAGTCGCCAATGTTCAGGATAGACAGAAAAAAATGCGTGTACGCGTGCGCGCGTATAATAGAACGAAAAATCCCACTAAAAACAGAACATCACCCGCGGCACCACGTTAGTTTTGTTTATTTTATTTTTTGTTTGTTTTTGTGTTTTTTTTTTTGTGTTTTTTTTTTGTTTTTTGTTTTTTGTTAGAACCAGTGTGCAGCCTACAGTAAGTTGTTATTGCGGTATTATTATTGACATCTTTCGAATGCCATTATTAGCAGAAGTTGGTAAACTACGAAAAAGAAGCAGAAAGAAATGCGCTTAGGATAGGGACGTTGTTAACTTTAGTACAACTAGAAAGTTGAAGACTAAACAGAAGAGACAACACCATGGCATCAGTTCGCTATGGGCTTCTTTGGATCAGTATATAATCTTTCCTTTTTTAATATGTGCTTATACGGTTTGGGAATTGGAAAGACGGATGCCTACACAGTGCACGCCGAAGAAAGAAAGAAAGAAAGAAAGAAGGTAGTAATGATGATACGGCTGATGATGAACAAATATCAATAGTGGGAGTACGTGTTGATATTTCTTTCTTCGATAAAGCTTTCGAATTAGACTAAAGTTAGACCGAGGAAAAAATGAGCATGTTTCGAATGCTGATTTTCTGAGCATAAACGGGCTGAAACCTCTCACACTTACTTTGAAGGGATCAGGATACGCCGTCATACAATCTTTTCACCCCCTTTGGGCGGTACTAAAAACTAAAGACGCATTGCAGCACTGCCGAAGTCTAAAAATTAATCTCTAAAAATAGTGATCTCTTTTCCATTTGAAAGCCTTAAATAACACAAACTTTGTGTCTAAAAGTTGAAAACAGATTATAAAAGCAAAAATATAGACTTTAAATAGTTGGACGAGAAAAACAAAGTTAAATTTAATCATAAAAAAAAAGACTTGAAATTAACAAAACTGACTAATAAACTAAATATTTTCGCCTATTCTTTCCAATACTGAAGTAAAGTTTAGAGAATTAAAAGACAAAACAAAACAAAAAACGGCTACCCTCTGCGAACGGGAGCAACTTCAGGTAAATCATGACCTTGTGTCAAATCTGTCCTCTTAACGGCACTGGAAGGGATGGAGAGGTAGATGAATAAACGCTCAGAGAAATCTTATATTAATAAAATAAAAGTTTCTGTGAGAATATATTTAATTTATTATGTTCATTTTTTTTTGTGAACTTGCGATAATTACGACCACAGAGTTTTACTTTATCTCATCTCCTCTTCTCTCGATTCCATATTAATCAATATAATATTTTAAACTGTATTTTACTTTTAAATAAAGCGCACTCTAGTATATTTCAAGGGTAAAGTGGAGCTATCCAGGGAATGGAGTAGCGCCCTCCCCTACACCTTGCTGTAGTAGCTATTGAAAAGGGAGCCTTCAGGTCACCCTCGACTAAGGTTGTCAACTTACTTATATACGAAATTGTGTTCAAAGAATGGAATAGTATCTAAACCTTCACCCCACCACTGCTGGTATGTGACCGAAGGTCGGTTTGATGAGGGGATCCTGGTGAAAGCAAGCGTCCCAGAGACGAAGTTAGAAATTGTTCAGTTCCGTCGGCATTTCCCTTCAGGCTGTTACCACTTTTAAACGAAGGGGTAGGTGTTATCTGGAGGAACAGTCACATATACGCAGATTATTTCGTGTATCACCCGACGCTAAGGCCAAAAGGAGTGGGGAACCATTTTATATTTGAAGGCTACAATAAAGTTTATTGTCTACTAAAGACAACACTCAGTAAATGTTTAATATATTTTTAACAAAATCTAAAGTTTAAACTTAAAGGCAACAAAAATCTTTACAAAACTTTTCATGACTTTCTTAGATTGATATACACAAAGAGAGAGAGAGAGAGAGAGAGAGAGAGAGAGAGAGAGAGAGAGAGAGTATTGGAATATCATGGTTCAAAGTGGTGATGAGTAATTATAATTGGCCTTTCAACAAGGTTGCGGAAGGACATACTTTTGATGATTCAGAAGGCCGTAGGTTCCCACCTCCTGTCCTACTGTTAAATTCATATTTACCTGGAAGTGGTAGAGTTGTTTTCTAGCAACTTCATTTGTAAAGTCTTATATGTCAATATCATCGATTATTCCCGTTAAACTCTTTATACACACCTCACTATAGAGCAGTGGTTAGCGAGCCCATCTTGCAAAAGTGAAAGTGGGTATGCCATTCTTCACTGGGTGTTCTATGTTTATATCCTTGGGCCAGAGTTAATTAAACTTACAATAAAGTAATTTCGGTCTTAAAATCTAAATCCTTTTCAAATGAGATTGAAATGAAAGAAAAGAAAAATCGTAAAAGGTATGGAGGTAGAGAGACTCGTGTCCTGAGGGAAGGGAGTACAGATTTAGTATTAAAAGGGGCGCCTTTGAAGTTTGCAGAATGTTGTAAACATGAAACATTGGCGGTGTGATAGATGGGGTAGTGGGACTTGAGTATATGTATTCATCGTAAACTTAGTAGTACAGTTCAAGGTTATGTGGAAGTCAGCAAGAGAAGTTAAATACGTGCATGTGAAGTGTGGGGCAGAATTAACAAGGCAGTCAGTAGAAATATGATTAATTTTTTTTTTTAGCTGTAATTAAGCTCATGTCGAAAAATTGATACCCACAAATAAAAAAATAATTCATTCACAAAGAACGGTTTAATCCATCTTTATAAAATTTACATAATTAAATAATTCAAATATCATTATCATTTCATATCTTTTGCACTGGTCCCGTAATTGGGTTTGTTCGTGTGGTGGGCGCGACTTATGTTGTGCATCTTGGGCAGAAATTGCCTGGGGGAACCCATCCCTCTCCAGGTCGATAACTGATTTGAATTATTTTCCTTTTTCTAGACTGGTTGCCAAGGTGTAGTCTGCTCTACCCATAGCTGGAAAGAGAATAGAGTTGGCTTGAGATGTAGAATACATCGACTGCACCCTCAACGAGTGTCCTGGATATGACACTAAACAATCTGTTTGGGATATTATAATCAAATATGGTGTAATACCTACAGTGAAGTGGGAAATTTATATGAGAATTCGGATAACTAACTAGCACAGTCAGCTAGGGCTGTAGAATACACCAACTGCATCTCTGCAGAAGGGTAAGACCCCCCCCCCCAACGATATGACATTAAAAAATCTGATGGTTAGGCACCAGTAATGCTGGAGCTTTAGAGAATGCAGAGTACCCTTTCACTGCCATCACTCCCAGGTCTGTACTGGCCTGGAATGGTAGTACCTAATAGGGTCAAATAAAACTGTTTGACATCTAAACTGTGTACTTTGACATTTGAATTGAGTATAAACATGACTGATGTTAAATTCAATTTTTAGTGATACATAGCAATACTTGAAACCATTTAACTTTTTGACATACTAAACTGAATTGGTTGAAATAGAATTGTTTGATCATTTAACTCCATGTAAACAAATGACTGTTTGATTGAATTGTTAGAGTTAAATAGCAATACATGAAACTATTTAACTGTAAGCAAATAAAATGAGCTCAGACTCATTTAAAAATGTTATCAACAAAATGTGTTTAGAAATCATATATTTAATATATATGTATAAAACGGATTTGGCATTAAATAACTGTTATGACCGATTATTAAGGGTCAATAAATAAATAACTCAACACAGAGATATGAGGTGCTACACAAATGTATCCAAGTCTCTGAGGAGGGTTCTCCTTGGTTCAACGTACATGAAGACAGGCAAGGTGCTTACTAAAGCTGTTGCTGTGGTCTCTGTTCTACCAGCTTAGTTCTTGGTTAATATTCTCTTTTGGTAAGTCCATTATTCTGGTCATAGGTGAGTCACCAACAACAATAACCTACAATGGTTGATATGCCATAAAACCAAACCAAACTAAACCAAACCAAATCCAGCTCTGAGTGCAGCTGGGAGTAATGTCAATGAAAAGATAACTCTACAAAAATTATTGGAAATATCAATCTGTCATTTCCTTCAAATGATTAGTTTTGATTGTATTAGAACAGCTGCCAATTTGGCATGCATTTTTTAGATTATCAAAGTCAGTGCATTTAGTTTATTGGTTCTAACACTAAAAATAAGTTGCATTATGCTTTTTCTTTAAGGAAAAACAGAAAGCAGTCAATATGAAAAGATTTCTGCAGTTTATAAGAAAAGCCCCATAGATGATTAAATATCCAAAAGTGCTGTTTAAGTCCTATGCCATACACATCTTGCAGAACAATGGTCCATGGTTAGATATACTAGTTGAATTCGATAATGATTAAATAAAGAGATTACTTGAGAAGAATCAATATTATACAGCGTAGGCAAGCAATCAATGAAAAGTGTCTGGAATATGTTTGGAATATGTTAACAGAAAATTGGGAGGGAGACCATTCCATCTGGACAGTGCTAGAGTGCATGAATCATTGGTGACCAGCCGCTGAAATTGTTGGCTGGAAAGTTTTCACTCATCCACCATATTCCCCAGATATTGTACCTTTGGATTACCATTTATACTAGTCATTATAGAATTCTCAAAAGGAAAATAATAAAATTAAATTAACTCGAAGACAGGAAAAGGCATCAAGAGTTCTTTGGTGAAAAAAATAAAAAATTCTGGGAGGAGAAAATTATGACTGGAAGATCATAAAGATAGAGAAACAAAATAATAAATATACTCTTCAATAGTTCATACTGAAAATTCCCCAAAATGTCTTTTATTGCTATTTGATAAGCTGAGTGAAATTATACACACACACACACACATATATATATATATATATATATATATATATATATATATATATATATATATATATATATATATGGTAAAAATTATGGAATTAGCTGGTTGTTCCCTTATATTTTTATTTAGCAGAAAATAAATTAATAATAGATTAGAAACAAGATATTTTTTCTTTAATAGCTGAAAATTCTGGCTTCATAAAATATTTTTTAAACAAATTAGATTAAATTATTTAAATCAATGTTATAACTTTTTTCAAACCTATGCAGAAGAAAATATAAAATAACACAATATTGAGGAAAAATTATGGAATAATTTTGTTATTTGTGTTTCTAAAACAAATACCAGCTGAAGCCTAGATATGCAAATCAATCTACAGTTAAAGGACAGTTCTTGCAGACCACAACTAACTGGTGGGCATATCTAATTAAAAAGAAACATGGCTCCAAGAAAAAAAACTGTCTACTGAAACAATGGAAAGGATCATAAAACTTATTGAAAAAGATAATCCACAATAAAGTGTAGTGAAATATGTTAGTTGTTTCCAGTCTGCTGTGTGAAAAATGTAGTACAGATATAAAAAAAATTGGGTGGTTAAAAAAGGAAAATATACTAGTTGACCATGAAAGATATCAAAGTGTCAAGATGGAAAACCAAAAGCAATATGACTTAAAAATAGAAAATGTACAATAAAACAAATGAAAAAAAAAAACAGGAGTCAATGATTGTGACTGTAAAAAATTGGCTTGATAAAAAAGAATTTATATAGAAAAAGCTAAATAAAAATCAACACTAAAACTCAAACAGAAGAAAATGAGGTTAAAGTGAGCTAAAGAGGAATTATCATGGTATGAGGACAATTAGATGAAAATAATATTCAGTAATGAATCAAGATTCTTGACTGGCCAAGGAAATGGTGCCAGGCAAATAAAACATATAAAGATGATTGCTTGTAGAAAACAAGTAAATTTGCCATCTCCTGATATGGGGTTGCATGTCATTTTAAAGGTCCAGAGGAGATTGTAATCATTACTCTAACAATCAATGTCCATGTGTACTTTGAAATTTTGGATAATAAAAATTAGTTTGGTGATGAAGTCATTTTTCAGAGCAAAAATGCAAAAGGGATGAGAGCTTTTCTTCAGGAAATTCATCAATGACATGGTCAACAAACAATCTGGATCTAAATCCAACTGAAAATTCAAAAAAGGGTTCATGAGAAAGCTCCATCCACCAAAGAAGATCTATTAACAAAAGAATAGGAAGGATACGTTTGTTTGAAAGAGCCTTATCTTAATACTGCAAGTTAGATTGGAATGTCAGATTTAGTTCCCCTTATTGCATGCTAACAGAGCTTGGGCTGTTCTGATGTTCACATCTTTTCCAGAGTCCATGATCCAAAAGCCAAATTATTTAAAATCATCTAATCTGATTTTTAATCTGGATTTTTTATTTCAGTTTTGATAGAAATATGACTATATATATATATATATATATACACATATATAAAGTCAAAAATTTTGCAGTATTTTGTTAATGTGAGGCACAATGCAGCAACTTTGGTTGCTTTTGTTGTGATGGTGAAGGTGACGAACCTTACCATATTTACCCAACCCCTCCGCTCGGGCAGGATATGACATAAGGTCAATTTTAAGAGGAATTTAATAAGTTTGAATTCAGAGTTTTCCTTCTCCTAGACTACTTGCCTCACCAAGTCTGAAGAACCCAGTCTGTCCTACTATTTACCCATAGATGGAGGGAGAATAATTGGATTCATACCTTTCCCAAGGGTATTAGTGCTATGTGAAATGCAATCAGTCTCATCCAGGATTTGAACTTGTGTTACAGTGTCCATTTCCTACGACGATAACCATTACACCACGGGCACCTCCATAAGATAACGAACCTTACAGAACTGTGAGAACCAAGCTTGTCTGATACTCTCCAAATTCTACTCACCAGATTTGCCTCTGTGGTTTTGAATCTACGGTTTTAGGCCTTCCTGGCCTTGCCTAATTGTTGCAGTTTTTGAAACCTGAGCAAAATTTCTTAAAACATCTGTTTACTGTGTTTTTAGTGATCAACTACACAATCACAAATGTTTTTTATGCTTTCTCAGCATTAAGCATCAGTTTGAACTTATAAAGCATAAGTTCCTGAATTAAACTACATTGAACATTCATCTGTGGAGCTTTTAAATCATATAAAGAGTGAAGCAATGCACAACTTGTTGGTGCACCAATTACTACCAAAAGACTAACAATCACAGCAGGTACCTACCAAGACTAGAACTATTTATGTCATGTGATATACTTGGTGCAAACTAGAGCATACTAATATATTGCAAAACTTTTGACTCACTCTAGTAGAAATGTATTCAGTTTTCACTTCATTGAGGTGAAGACTGAAACAGGTTGGTATGCCATTAAAATCAATCAATAACAAAAACTGGAGATACATTGATTTTTCAGAGTTTTATGAAAGCAAATATTCTTTCAATGGACATTGACAAAATACATTTGAAATAAGTGATTGGAAGTGTTAGCCAATGGCATGAGAGATGGGGGTTCAATTTACACAAAAAATGCTACTTGATACCTACTTTCTTAATACTCAACATAATAAGGTATGGATCAAGGGAAAAGTGGAGTAATCCAGGGAAAGGAGTTGCACTCTCCTCTACATCTTGGTGAGGTAACTATTGAAAAGGGAACCTTCAGGTTGCGCTTGACTAAGGTCGTCAACTTATATATATATATATACATATATGCTTCCCCACCCCTGTAGTGTTGAGCTCTCCAGCGAATGAAATAATTGTGTTGCCATTAGCGTATATGCAAGGCTCTTCATATGAATCGAGCTCTCAGTAGCCGTTAAGCGGATATATGTAAACAATAACAATTGTGATTCATAACCGTTTAAATTTCCTTCACTTGCGCTGGTTTCCTTGTGGCTGAGTGGTAGAATCTTGGATTGGCGTTTGTATCAACCGGGTTTTGATCCCAGCTTCGGAAATCTAGCCTGTCTAGCCACACTGATGAGTTCTGATAGAACGAAACAGATCTGTCTGTGGATGACAATATATATATATATGTGTGTGTGTGTGTGTGTGTGTGTGTGTGTGTGTGTGCATATATGAGTTTAAGTACCATAGACGCAGAATTAACGGTACTTGTTGTCTGCCAAAAAATGTTTACAAAGAGACAAAACATGGGTTTGCTATAACGAGCCTGAATCAAAAAGGCAGTCCATGGAGTGAAAACACATTGACTTTCTAGTAAAGAAAAAGTTTGGGTTGCAATGATCAGTAAAGAAGGTCAGGTTGACAGTTTCTGAAACAGGAAAGGAATCATTACAATTGATTTCCTTGAAATAGGGGCAACTTGAAACAATATTTCTTATTAACAATTCAGTTGGCAAAACCCAACTTATCTATTGAATGACCCTCATATATATATATATATATTAGGCTGCATGAAAAAGTCTGTGGCTTTATACATAGATTTGTGAATTCACACAAGCACAAATTCACACAACTATATATATATATATATATATATATATATACAAAATCCTGAATTATTAACTATGTCAACTTCTGGTGTGTTAGTCTCATTGGAACTACTGACAAGTATTGTTTAAAAGTTATCTTTACCTTTTATGTTTGTCATAAAATATGCATAGACTTGACACCAGACTAAACTAAGCTTAGTAAATCTCTCTGTGTCTGTTTCTTTCTAACTACATCTTATGTCACATTGTCTTTTGAATAAATGCTCCCATGCATGTATATATGACCAAGGTTAAAATATTTTTCTAATTTCTGCTTGTGTGTATTGGATAATATCTTTGAAAGGATTTCTGTCTCGGTCTTTCTCTCTCTCTCTCTCTCTCTCTCTATATATATATATATATATATATATCAGTGTGTGTGTGTGTGCATGTGTATTCCAGCCTGTTAAGATAGATCTATCACGGTCAGTTAGGATCTATCTATCTAAGTTTGTTATGGTCTATCTGTTTATCCATCCATCTATCTGTTTAGCTATCTCAGTATGTTCTTATCTATCTATCTATCTATCTATCTATCTATCCCTTTTATGATCTATCAATTTATCTCAGTCTGTTATGATGAATCTATCTACATTGAGCTCTTGCTAGATAGATATAAATGATAACAAAAGCTCTATATTTCCATGTAACAGGAGTCAATAGTTGTTAGGAAGCTAACATGGAAAATGTATCCTTACTTAATAAAAGAAAACTAACAAATGCCAATGTGCAGAAACTTAAGAAAGCCCAAAGAGAACTAACTAAAACATACCAAAGGGAAAAAGTAGAATATATCCAAGGCCAAATCAGTAAAATAAAATTATGATTGATGGTTTTCATAGCTGTTCCTTGTACCTTAGTAAGATTATGGTTTGATAGTGAGGTCCTGATTGTTATTGATGGTTTTCATGGCTGTTCCTTCTACTTTTGTAAGATTGTGTTTTCTAAGGTGGTCTTGGTTGTTCTGGAGGAAGTTGTCCAGGTGATATCTAGGTTTTTGAGAGTATAGATCTGTACATGGCTTATTTCCATTAAGTAGTGTTACGGCCATCGGCCACAGTAAGTTTATAATGCAGGAAAGCAAGGACTACTATGAGGACCTGAAGTGGGGCAGGCGATTGGCGGGTCTTCGAGCCCTAGCAACAGTGAAGGACTAGCCGAGAAGGGGCAAAGGTCTTGACCCAGATAAGGAAAAGACATGCCATTGGTCGAGGCAGGGAGGGCGTTTACCGCCAAAAAGAACGAAACCCAAAAAGTCAGTTCCAAGCTTCGCCAAGGAAGAGAAAGGTTGCCTTTTCACGTGGTCCGGTGAAAGGGGAAATTCTAGTCACAGAATGGCCTAATAGAAGCCGTCGACTCCGTTGGGTAAGAAACTGAGGCCCAACATAAAAGAAAAAAAAAACTGGTGCCTTGCGACTTGTTTATAAGAAACTAATGAACATAAGAAAAAAAAAAAAATAACAAGAGAAAGGAAAGGAAAAAGAAAAGGTTTGTCAAAAATTTTATTACAAATAATATACGTAACCTAAATAAAGGTCCGTATCAAGACTATTCCAAAGAAACATTTTTGAGGTTGTTCATTAGCAGCTAGTTCTGGCGGAAAACATATTTGTTTAAAAATTGTATATCCATATTAAAGACGAAGAGGACAGACTTTTGTTCTTCGCTAAAAGAAGAAAAAAAAAGGGAAGTAAAACAAAGGTGAGAAAGAACGAGTAAGTTCCCTCCCTTTAATTGTACAGGGAACAAGATACGGATATAATTTTAAAACAAGTTGAGAAAAAAAAAAGAAAAAAGAAAAAGGAGAACTTTGTCTTATTGGAAGGACATAGTCAAATACTAATGGAAGCAGCTTGCCCTCCACATGTCTGTATATTTTTTTTGTTGTATTTGTTTTGCTTTTTGTTTTTCTGTTGTTACAACTGTGCTTTCTGTAAAATAAAATATGTAAGAAAGATACATATATAAAGAAAAGAAGAAAAACAACTACACGTCATATTGTTTGTCAGGTTCGGAATTCCCCACGTGGTCATTTATATCATGTTGTCCTCTTTACCCGTGACACATCCTCATTTGTCCGTGGTCTCAGTAGCGCAGTAGGCAACGTGTCAGTCACATCGGACTTCGTCCTGGAAATTTTCGGATTTAAAAAAAAAAATTAAACCTATATGCAAGCTTTATACTTAACTAGTTATATGGGCTTTCAAAGCTATCAATAAAATATAACTAGTTACGGAGAATATTTAGAGCTTGGGTGGTACGGTTACTGTTGACGGAGATTCTCCCCATCTTTCGAGGATAATGTAACCTCGGAACAAAAATACAGTAACCATCACAGTAGAGTGCACAGTTTCACGGATTATGAGGTAATAAGAGTTGGAATGGTGTAAGTATGGTTTGAATGTAAAAAGTGGTTTGTTGTTCTTGTCAGAAAAAACATTCCTTGAGTTTGACTCTGTGGAGGTATTTTTCCATAACATAGCATAGGTCTATTGGGTTAAGCCATCTAGAAGGGAAAAATGACAGTCCTTTATTTAGTAAAGATATTTCTTCATCAGAAAATAGACAATCATGATTAGCATGGCAGACTGCAAATGAAGTGAATAAAAAGAAAATTACCTCAAGAGCAAAACTAAAAGCTGCCAGCCAAGAAAAAAGATTTTAAAAGTGGAAAAAACATTTCAAGAATCTGCAAGTAAAAACTCCAGAAATCACTGATAAACCTACTGACCAACTAGACATCAAACTTTTAAAGTTTATGGATGAAGAACTGGACATAAGAATGAAAAAAAATTAAAAACAGTAGAAACAAACATTTGCAATGCTTCTATATTAAGAAATAAAGTTGTAGACCTCAATGAAATACCTCCTGAAGTTGAAAGACAAAGAAATTTGATGACATATCTCTTTGACTATGCAACATTATGTATAAACAAAACTCAATAGAGAAATGGATAAAAAGCTGCATCCTTCCCTTCCCGCAAAAAGATGATCTCAGATTTACTATGAACTCTTACTGCCATAGCTGCTAAGGGTTATAATGTCCTACTTTTCAATCATATCAAACCTAAAGTCAAGAAAATTCTTCAGAAAAATCAGAATGGTTTTTGGAGAAATCATTCCACAATTTCAAAGATTTTATCTCTCAAATCACTGAAGGGGAATGCACAAAAAATTTCAAGGCAACACTATTGATTGTAGATTTCTCCAAGGTATTTGATTCAATACACAGAGAAAAGATTGAGCAAATTCTAATAGTTTATGGTCTCTCCAAAGAAACTGTTACCGATATAATTATGCTTTATAAAAACACAAAAGTAGGGGTTTCCTCACCCAATGGTGACACCAACTTTTTTAACATTGTTACTTAAGTCTTGAAAGGAAATACATTAGCCCAGTATCTATCTATAATCTGCCTAGATTATGTACTATGAATATCAATAGATTTAATGAAAGAAAGTGGATTCACATTAAAAAAGACACAGGATGATATCCCACAGAAAGTGTGACAGATGGAGATTATGAAGAAGATCGAGAACTTCTCGTAAATATACCTGCCAAGCCAAAACCCTGCTGCATAACCTGGAGCAAGCAGAAGGAGTTAATGGCCGCTATGGGAATACAGATAAAACAGAGTTCATGTGTTTTAAACAAGATGGAGCTATCTCCACATTAAATGGCAAGGTTCTGAAATTACTCGACAAGTTCATATACATTAGCAGCAATATCTCATCTACTAAAAGAGATGTCAACATACACATAGGAAAGGCATGGACAACTATTGACAGGCTGTTGATCATATGGAAATATAATCTCTGATAAAATAAAACTGGGTTTCTTCCAAGCTGTGAATTTGTTGGTACTACTGTATGTTTGCACCATCTGGACTCTAGCGAAATACTTAGAAAAAAGGCTACAAGAGAATTACTCAGAGATGCTGCATGTTGTTTTTTAAAAATCCTGGAAGTAGCACCCCACAAAACAGCAATGGTACAGTGATTTGCTTTGCATCTAACATATCATTCAAGTAAGCTGAACAAGACATGATAGACACTGCTAGAGAAGTAAGGACAAACTCATGAATAATGTTCTCTTATGGACTCTTACATATAGGCACACCAGTGCTGGCTGACCAGCAAAGATTTATATACATCAGCTCTGTATGGACACTGGATGCAGTCTAGAGGACTGACCAAAAGTGATGAATGATAGGGATGGATGGAGAGAGAGTCAAAGGACTCTGGGCTATCAGCATGACTAGATGTGGATGATGATCTATCTATATATCTATATATATACTAAGATGGTTAGTCATCATCAGTCACCATACCCCTTTAATCAGCTGTCTCCTGCTGTCACTGACACTAACTGTATAATATAAGTCAAATGAATTAAAAGTATCTGATCTTTCATGAAACCAACATCTGTGGCAGAGAAATACAAGCAGAATTATGCAAGGATGACTGCATCTTCTCTCACTGTGGAGCCAAATTAAACAATTTGATTGGATCAACCATAATTAGCAGGTATTCTGTCATAAAGATGCAAAGGAAAAGTAATTTGATCTGTGACAACTACAGGATAAAATGCTTACTCGAATGGTGTAAAGAAGATTTGTAGGATGGTTTTATTGTAAAATCTTCAGCAATGCTTCTATATTAATGATTGGGAAGATTTTGTTTGTCATCTATAAAGAACCAAAAAGAAATTGCATTGTGAATAAAAACTTCATGCAATAAACAATTCCAATTTTGAATATCAACTTTTATTATACAAACACTATGTTGAAAATTAGTGTAAAGGAAAATAACGCTTACACAATACTTACGACATAAGATGCCTCAGACCACACACAAATATGTATGTCTATATGGAATTCAAAACATAGATATGCCAGTTGATTTCCAGGAGGATACAGTGGCTGAAACATTGTGAAAAAAATAATAAAGTTGAAGACGATAGTCCAAAAACTCTTACTGATAAAAATAGATGTGCCAGTGTTGGCTAATCAGTAAAGACTTACATCAGTTCTGTGTGGACACTGGTTGCAGTCTAAAGGAACTGACAGGAGCAATGGACTATAGGAACTGATGGCAAGAGAAAGTCAGGGAATTTTTTGCTATTAGTATAACTTGATGATGATTTTATATATATATATATATATATATTAGAAGAAATTTGAATAAGAAAAGTTTTTGTATAAAAAAGTGTTCAGTGCTGTTATGGCAGAGCAGTTATAAAATCTAAAAAAATATAATGATTATTGAAGTCTTAAAGTTTCATGGGGTATGTACAATTATCAAATGAAAATGTGAGAAAAGTGGCTAATCAAGCAGTAATATAGTTTGAGATATGATATTGTGATAAGATGTTATTACATGTGACATATATAATTCAGGGTTGGCTAAATGAAGGAGAACAAATTATGGAATTAGTCAGGTGGAAAATGATACTGAAGAAATGTTAACATGTCTACACTTAGATGTCACTTTGCTTCTTTTGTTCAACAGTTTGTCTTCAGCATGTTCTATGATGTATAATTTTCCTTCTAGACACAAGCTTCTTTATAAGCTTGGGCTTTTTTATTGTATCCCAAATTGCAAATGATTTTGCTCTAGAAATGTGCTGAACATGATTTTATGATAAAAATACATTTTATCCTTGGTAGTTCTGAATTGAATTATTTGGCCATCTATAGAGAACAAAGTTTTTCCAATTATTACAACAGAATGCTAAAAGGTTCTTAGCCCAACCAAAAAGGGAATAACCAAGAAATGGATATGCTATTTCATGTATGCACCCTAAGTTTTGCACACTCATCATTTCTCAAGTTTCTTTAACCCTTACAAAAAAGAAACTTAAACCTAAAATTAAAAATACCTATTCCCATTTTGGTCTGATTGATAACTTATTAATATTCCTTCATAATAATTAGGAAGTCATTATCTGTTCTCTATAAATAGACAAATGATTTAATGAAGCATTACTAAAGTTGGAATACATTTTTATTATAAAATCATGTTCATTGCTTTGCTAGAGTAAAATCATTTGCAATATATTTTTATAGTAAAATCTTTAATCCATCAATATTGATGATTTAAAGAGTTTATTTGTCTGTCCTCTATAAATAGCCAAAAAGTTTTATGCCGCGCTACCAAATTTGGTGTGCATACTTACAGAACTCAAGGTAAAAAAAAACTGTCCCTTATGGAAAAAAAGGGACTCTCATTTGTTTCACTAAAATGATTATTCATAATCAATCAAACATTTCTTAACTGGTGATATAAAATAATTAGATAGCACTATCGCTTAGTTTAGACTAACAATTCAAACATTTTAAATTGATCGATCTCCTAAGTGATATTCAAATAAAAAAAATTCTTCAGAACTGTAAAATCTTTGATCGAACAAAATCAACTTCCTATGATCATACAAAATATATAACTAATAAATCTCTTTTCTGTTGTGTGTATTTATCTTTTATTTTAACAATTACTGTTTTAATTTTTTTGGTAAAAATTTTTAGCTAACAATAAAAATTGTAAAATTAACCTTGTTTAAAAAAATGAAATAAGTAGAAGGGAATTTTTGTATTTGCCTCTTTATGTTGCCATGTCTGTCTGATTTTGAATATATGATTAAAGAATTGTTTTACTGCTATCACAATTCATCCTGCTGATCTGGAAAGGTGAAACCTAGGTAGAGTTTGTCTGACCCATTAGGTTCTTATAAGAATATATATACATATATATATATATATATATATATATATATATATATATATATATATATAGTATTGGTCATAAATAAGTGCACCCCTAACAATGTTTTAGAAAAAGGAATTGTTTTACTGCTATCATAACCATAGCAGCAATCAAAGTTTTTACCCTTTACTAGTGTAGATTGGTACTTCAGCAAAAATACTGTATATATATATATATATATATATATATATATATAGTATTGGACATAAATAAGTGCACCCCTAACAATATTTTAACCAAAAATTATCATCATAAAGTTGTATTGATAGCACGGAGTTGCTTGACTCAATCTCACCATCTCTCCCAATCATCATTCACTTCTACCAGATCCTCTTGACTGCATCCAGAGCTAATGTATGTAAGTCTTTGCTGGTCAGCCAACACTGGTGTGTCCATGTATTGGAGTCCATAGGAGAATATTGCTTATGTGTTTGTCCTTACTTCTCCAACAGTATGCATTATGTCTTGTTCATCTTATATGGATGATTAAACCATCCAACCAAAGATACAAGGATTTTATCATTTCTACTGAAATATTATACAATTAAAATAGATATTTTTTAGTGTTGTTTAATATCAAACTCAAGATCATGGCAAAAATTAAATTGCATAAGTATATAAAGAGGATGTACTTATTTTTTAACTGCTACATGTTCCTATTTCATGGAGGTGCCCGTGGTGTAATGGTTATCGTCGTAGGAAATGGACACGGTGACATGAGTTCAAATCCTGGACCAGGCTAATTGCATTTCACATAGTACTAATGCCCTTGGGAAAAGTATGAATCCAATTATTCTCCCTCCAGCTATGGATAAAAAGTAGGGCAAACTGGGTTCTTCAGCTTTGGTGAGGCAACTAGTCTAGAAGGAAAACTCTGAATTGAAACCTGTTAAACTCCACTTAAAGATTGACCTTGTGTCATATCCTGCCCGAGTGGAGGGGTTGGTAAATATGGTTACATATTCCTATCTATTCACTTAAATTAGTTGCCATACCAAGGTTAAAGAGCCCAGTCAACCCTACTATTTACTCATAGATGGAAGGAGAATAGTTGGATTTATATCTTTCCCAAGTTCATTAGCATAATGTGAAATGCAAACAGCTTTATCCAGGAATTGAACTCAGGTCACTCTGTTCATTTCTTACAATGATAGACATTACACCATGTGTGCCTACCATTGACTTGAGGTTGTTATGTACTAATGCTTGCTTAATTTAGCACACAGGTCTTTGGTTGCTTTCAGGACTTGCTGTTTTTTATTTATTTATCCAACTCTGCTACCACAAAGCCAATTTTTAAGTGGAGTACAGTTGGTTTAGAGTCAAAGTTTTCCTTCTCTTAGACTGATTGTTTTACCTAGGCTAAAAAAACACTTTGGCCAACTAGTTACCCATAGCTGAGGGAGGGCAGATGGTTTCTTACATTTTCAAAGGGCATTAGCGTGAAGTGAAATGCAAACAGCCTCATCCAGTATTTGAACTCTGGTTGTCAATTCCATTCTTTACAAAGATAACCATTACTTTAAGAATGCTTCCAAAGACCTGCTGTTACTAAGTGGTCACATATTTAAATACTAAGAAGGCTTACTGCTGCTTAACTTTGGTGATCTCATGGAAACTGATGCTTTTAGAGTTACTTGAAATTTTTGAAAATATCTAATTTTTATTCAATAAATTGAACATATTTGTTGTGCCAGTTAATATAAGCTTGGCCATTTTATTTGTGGTAGGTTATACAGAGTGGGTCTTCACAAAAAGATCTTGCTGATTTCTAGTGCTGAGAACTAGAGAAAATAGTGAAGATATTTGTAATGTAATAAAATTTCATAGACACTCTTGAATGAAGGTGACTGAATGGGAATGTGATGATCTCAAGAAAAGATGACTTCAAACTTCAATGGAAAGAAGATGTTATTTAATTAACTTTACATCATTAATGGAAAAAGAGACAAGGAGATGTATGACATTATAGACAAAATAATATCCTTTCTGGTGGCTAAAGCTGCTGGTAATACAACATTAGCTGCCAAAACTGTGGTATCCTCATCAACCAGGGTTGGTTGATGAGGATAGGGTATAAGCAAGTAAAGTTGGCAACCATAGTCAAGGGTGACCAGAAGGCTCTCTTTTCCATAGCTACAACACCAAAGTGTAGGGAGGACACGACTCCATTCCCTGGATTGCTCCACTTTACCCCTTGATCCTTACCTTTTAATACTGAGTGTTAAGCAAAACAGAATCAAGGACCATTTTTTTTAGTCTTTGGTAAGACTTGACCTAGGATTGAACCCTGGCCTCCTGGACCATTGGCAAACATTCTACTCATTAGGGCAATGGCCCAGGATAGGCTATAGAACATGCAATAACATGTTGTATGGAGAAAATTGTTGTTTGAAAATTGGGAGGTTGTGGTAGGTGATTTGCATTCCAAGTTGAGTCTTATTTTAAATCATCATCATCATTATCATCACTGTAACTCCAAGTGGAGTTGTAGAGGCAGCACTGATGCCTGACAATCACCCACCATCTATTTTAATTGTGAGCTATACTCTGTGATTCTGCAAAAGATAGCCCTGTCCATTCCTAGATGTTATCTTCCCATCTCTTCTCTTAGCCTCTTCATCTTCCTCCTGGTACTGTGGTTTGCAGGATTGTTTTTGCCAGGCCTGATGATCTTGTCACATGTCCACACCACATCATTTTTCTTTTCTTCACAGTGCTAAAAGTGCTGTCATGAGATCCGAAGGCAGCAGTTATTCTTTTTCTTTTTCTAAATACGGAATGCAATAGATTTTGTTTTACAGCTACAATCATTTATGGTTTCCTTTTCTCATTTTATTTTTCTACATTTATTCTCCAAACTGACTGCTTTGGCACTTGGTGTTTGTGGAAATGCAATTAGAATATTCTCAACTCTGTAAATAAAGCCATTAAGTTTGGATTGGTTATCTAAAATCCAAAGATCCTGCTGAACAATTTTTGTGTCAAGGAAAACTATCAAACTGATAAAATAATATGCAATTTTTCTTCTTTTTTTGTAATGTGTTTTCACTTAAAACTTTTAAATAAATGATGCTCTTAGTTTTAACAGCCGAGTCGACTAACATGACAGGCTCTAGAATAGCTTCTTTCTAATAGAATAATTTTTGTACCACATTTTTACCAGACCTTTCGTGAGTTGAATATGTACATTTTAATTAGTTTTCTTTCTTTTCTTTCTTTCTTTCTTTCTTTCTTGGAAATTATACTTTGTTCAGTTTATTACCAGAACATCAAGCTACAAACATGGTTGGAGATAAACTTAAGTATTTTTACTGCAAATAAAAAAAGCAAAAGAGGATCAGTAAATAACTCAGTTCTAGTATCTTATTGATAACTTGTACCCAATATATATATATATATATATAGAGAGAGAGAGAGAGAGAGAGAGAGAGATGAATTGGTATGTTTTAAGATTTGAGCCTCATTATGGCAATTTATAATATAGATATATAAACAAATATATGAAAGATAAACTAAAGATGCTTTACATCTAAATATTTAGATGCATGTATTTGTATATATGCATGCACACACACACACACACACACACACACACACATGCACACTCACATGTATATACATACATATGTACATACATACATATATATAAACAAACGTTTTGAAAAATGCTCAATCATGCCATTTATATTAAAGATCTTTTACTATTTGACTCTTTGTAGATATATAGATGAACAGACCTACATGTATTTGCATGCATACACACACACACACACATATATATATCAGATGCACACACATACACAACAATACCAATACATACATACATACACACACACATATATATATATATATATATATGAAATAGTCCACCCTAGCTGAGAACTGTGATGCCTGGTGCCTAACCACCTACCATGTTGTTTCCTTCTTTGAAAACACCTGCAGGGCTGCCCTTGAAGATAAAAGGTGCAGGAAAAGGAACTGCAACTCTATACTATCAGGCCTTGACCAGATCATGCCTGTCTGTCCTGCATTGGCCTAAGCAACCATCAACATGTCAGCAGTTATTGTGGACCACACTCTTCTTGATATTCATTCACAAAACCAAGCCATGATGATGATGATGATGATATATACCCTACCTATGAACTTTAATGGGTACTTCCCATTCCTTATAAATACATTGGACACAGTTGTGACGGGGTGAAAATATACCACGCAGTCACCACTAGCAGCAGTTATCTTCTTCACACTACTGGCAAGTATTGTATTTTGTCAATGTTATAAAGATTTCCATTTAATTTCCAACCTCTGTTTTGGTTATTTATCATTCAGTAACCTTTTTGTTAGGTTACAACAGATATATATATATATATATATGCATAAACAGTTTTGGTTTCTTGGTTTAATGGTATATAAACTTTTGTGGGTTATTTAATGCCAAAGCTATTCTTATAGAAGAATGGCACTGATACTATTTAATCCACAGCTGGGGAGATAATGGAGTTCTATACAGTTACCAAGGTTATGAGCTTGAAAGTGAATGTAATAACAAGACTGGATTTCAAACTTGCTTACTTCAAGACCACAGTCCAGCACTTTAGGTATTATGCCATGGAAACTCCCCTTATATATAAACAAGCCTTTTGCAAAACACACAATATATAAAAGATCTTTTGTATTAATGCAACCTTTTATAGGTGCATATAGATGGAAATACTAATAAATATATTTTCATGCATGCATATATATATATATAAGTAAAGTTGGCAACCGTAGTTGAGGGCAATAGCTACAACACCGTGGTGTAGGAGAGGGTGCTACTCCTTTTCCTGGATTCCTCTAATTTACCCTTGATACATACCTTATAATGCTGAGTGTTAAACAAGGAGGTATCAAATACCATTTTTTGAATCTTTGGTTTGCCTTGACCTGGGATTGAACCCCAGTCTCCCTGGTGATTAGCAAAGATGCCTCAATACAAACTACCAAAAAAGTGAGGGAAAATTATGGACCTACACATATATGAACAATAGTAAAGCACAGATAGACTACGTCTTTATAAAAAAGAAATGGAAAAATAGCGCAATCAATTGTGAGGCATACTCCTCTTTTGAGGGTGTGTCCTCCGATCACCGAATAGTCACGGCAAGAATAGGACTAAGCCTACGAAAAAACGCCACACGAACAGTGACCACCAAACACTATAACTGGGCCCTTCTCAACATATATAAGAGATAAATATGTATTAGAATTGAGAAACAGATTCGAGACACTACAAGAGAAGATGGAAAATAGGTACCCCAAATGATGAATATGAGAATTTCATCAACGCACACATCGAGGCGGCAGCGAAGTGTATTCCAACAAAACCTAGAACTAAATATAGAGTCCTATGGGAAACGTTAGCGGTGAGAGAAAAACGTGCACATGTGAAAACAGCCTCCAAAAGCTATCGAAAGAACCCAACAAAGACAAATGCCTGAAAACTAAAAACGGCACAATATCAATTAGCAGGCATATATATAAAGGAACAGACAGAATACAGACAAAAATCAGATCGATAAGATTAGAGACTCAGTGGAAGATAGGCAATCTAGGATAGCCTGGCAAACAATAAACGAAGTGAGTAGAAGGAAGAGCACAGCCAAAGCAAAACTGAAAGCTGCAAACCAACAGGAAAAAATAAAACTGTGGAAACAGCATTTCGAAAATCTACTAGGAAACCCACTGAAAGTAACGCATGAACCAAACACCAGAATAATTAGTAAGCAATTGGACATTAAACTAGAACCATTCATTCAAGAAGAACTCGACTCGGTTCTTAGAAAAATTAAAAATAGGAAAGCTGCAGGGCTGGACGAGATTCCCCCAGAAGTATGGAAGACCAGACAATTCGACGACATACTGCTCCGACAATGCAACGCAGTCTATAATCAAAATCCAATAGACAGATGGATGAAGGGATGCATCCTCCCCTTCCCTAAAAAGGGTGACCTCGGATGAGCAAAGAACTACCGAGGCATAACACTTACATCCATAGCAGCCAAAATTTACAATGCCCTACTATGAAACCGCATAGAACCCAAAATCGACAACATCCTTAGAAAAAACCAAAATGGCTTCCGAAGAAATAGATCCACGACCTCACAAATATTGACCATCCATAGAATCCTTGAAGGCGTATGAGCAAAAAACCTACAAGCGATATTACTATTTATCGACTTTACCAAGGCCTTCAATTACATTCACAGAGGAAAGATGGAACAAATCCTACTAACATATGGCCTACCTAAAGAAACTGTAGCAGCAATAACGATTCTCAATAGAAACACCAAAGTGAAAGTACGTTCACCAGATGGAGACACAGAATACTTCGACATTGTAGCAGGAGTACTATAAGGGGACACGCTAGCTCCATACCTCTTTATCATCTGTCTAGATTACGTGCTTAGAACATCGATTGATAAAATCATAGAAAACGGTTTCGAGCTGACAAAAAAAAGAAGCAGAAGGTATCCCGCAAAAATAATTACTGATGCCGACTATGCCGATGACATAGCGATTCTGGCAAACACACCCAACCAAGCCGAAACACTACTGCATAGTTTGGTACGAGCCACCAGAAGCATTGGCCTCCATGTCTATGCACACAAAATGGATTATATGTGCTATAATCACACAGGCAACATCTCCACACTAGACAGAACTTCTCTGAAACTAGTAGACAAATTCACCAAACTAGGAAGCATGGTCTCATCAACCGAAAAGGACATCGACACACGGCTAATGAAGGCATGGATGGCTATCGATATGGAAATCAGACCTGACCGATAAAATGAAATGCAGTTTCTTCCAGGCAGTGGTCGTATCGATATTGCTGTATGGATGCACTACTTGGATGCTAACTAAACAGCTGGAGAAGAAGCTAGATGGCAATTACACAAGAATGCTGCGAGCAATATTGAACAAGTCCTGGCGGCAACACCCCACAAGGCACCAACTATACGGCCACCTGCCTCCCATCACGAAAACTATTCAAGTTAGATGAACCAGACATGCAGGACACTGCTGGAGAAGCAGGGATGAGCTCATAAGTGATGTACTCCTATGGACCCCCACATATGGCCGGACAAAAGCAGGATGACCAGCTCGAACATACATTCAGCAGCTATGTGAGGATATGGGATGTAGCCCTGAAGACCTGCCAGAGGCGATGAACGATAGGGAAAAGTGGCGAGAGAGGGTCTGGGATATTCATGCTAGCGGCACAGCATGATGATGATATATATATATATATATATATATATATATATATATATAAATATTGTAATTTTGTTTTGAACATGTTTCATTAAGAATAACAAAGCTGAACTTAACTGTAAACTTCTTTTTATATGTAAGAACTACAATCAGATCATCATACACCTACATATCTTTCTATCTATCTATCTATCTGTGTGTGTGTGTGTGTGTGTGTGTGTGTGTGTGTGTGTGTGTGTGTGTGCATCTATCTATCTATCTATCTATCCTCTCATATATGAATGAATGAATAGTGATATGGGTCAGGTATTTTTAGTTGCTAAATGTTTCTTTGATGTGTCATTAAGTAAGTTTATTCTTTAGCAAATGATTCATCTTTTATGATTAAAAACCCAACTCAAAAGTTAGACCCACTTTTGGTCTTGTTTATTCAGTGATAAAAATACTATGCAATGCAATTTTTTCCTACATCGTATGTGTTATTTCTTAATTGCTTATGTTTTAAAGGTGTAAAAGATGGCAACTATTCTATTCAAACTGGTTTTGTCTCCTGGATTATGAAATTCAAAAATTAACCTATTTTCTATATAAAAACACGTGAATTTTCAAATTTTCATTTATATAAGGTCCAAATAAAACAACATATTAATGAGAATTTTCATGTATTTTTATGAAAGTCATCCAAATATGTTTAGAAGTAGTTTTTTTAAGATTTTCAATTGTAATGCAAATCAGTTTCACATATCATGTACCCTATATATCAGATTGAAATGAATGTAATGTCTGACTTTCTAGATTAATGTTTTAAACAACATTTATTAAAGTATTGACTCTTTATCACTTAAGAATGATATATTGATTAAGTTTTTTCTTTCAAATTATTAGAATTTTGTTTGTAATCTTCTTTGGTATCCACCTCTATGTTTGTCCCCACTAAATATCGCATTAGACATATTTTACTCTATGTGTTTCATAAAAGTGTCAATGCAAGTACAGAAGCAAAATCCATTTGGAGCACTAATAGGGATGATCCATTGAATGAAAGAAGGTGTTGTAAGAAGTTCTCTCGTTTTTAAAGAGTGGATTTCAATCTAAAGGATGAACCAAAGTAGGGTTGTCCAAAAAACTTGATTCAAAAGTATTAAAAGCTGTTGTCCCAGCAAATCCTGCCACTATTGCAAGGGAACTTGAAGAGAAACTCATACACCTGTTCTATGCCAATGGAAAATGATTGGAAAGGTTTTAAAAATAGGTTTCTTATGACCTATCTTTAGAGAATCTACAACACCGTTTTGTTTGTTGTGAGCCATTACTTACACAACACCATTCTCAGTCAAATCACTTGAATAAAGACTTCTTAGAGGAGCTCAGTTCGGAAAAATTGCTTTATCCTCCATATTCTCCTGATCCTGCTCCTTTTGATTTTCATTAGTTAAGGGGATTACAGAATCTTTTGGATGGTCTCGGATTGACATTAGGAGAAGAGGTTGAACACAAGTTAATTTCATATTTTGCATCAAAACCTAAAGAATTTTACAATATGGCATCTATAAGCTTGTTGACAGATAGAATAAAGTTCTAAGAAACAATGAAGATTATGTTGATTGAATATTTTTATAGACATTAGTTTTTTCATTTATAATA
Source organism: Sepioteuthis lessoniana (assembly GCA_963585895.1). NCBI lineage: Eukaryota > Metazoa > Mollusca > Cephalopoda > Myopsida > Loliginidae > Sepioteuthis > Sepioteuthis lessoniana. Next base: position 110,095,545 of record OY757912.1, on the reverse strand, counting down.
TATATTCTAGAATTGGATATTACATTCTTCCCAACCTGATAAATAGGTAAATTTGAAAATTTCATTAAGGCCACATAAGCAAAGTTTGAATAGAAAAATAGATTTTTTCCTCTACTTTAGGCATAAGCAATAGGGAAATAATATTTTCTGCTCAGGAACAAGAAATTTTTTTAAAATGTTACATGGTGTAATATACAAAGTTTAGGTTTTAGTTAAAAAGGCATATATCAACCCTAAACTGATAGACAAAAAAATCAAGGAATCATTGATAACATATCAAAAGGGATAAAACGAATTTTTGTCATTATCTCTTGATTTATATACGTCTATATCTTATGTACATATATGTATATATATATATATATATATATATATATATATATATATAACTATTCTCTCTCCAGCTATGGGTAAGTAGTTGGGCATACTAGGCTCTTTAATCCTTGTATGACAATACCAATATTCAAAGCTGTTAAACTTTGCTTAAAAAATTGACCTGGCGATACATCCTGCTTATGCAGAGCAGTTAGTAAATACATATACATATATATGTCAATGCTTCTCTTTAGAAGTGAAGGATTCTGGTTATCATTGTCATCTCTTTTACAGCAATGCTTAAAAATGTGTTGTTTAAGTAAAAATATTATGTATTATGAAGTGCAGTTTTTGCTGTCATGGTTATATATATATATATATACCAGTGGCGACTCTAGCCTATTTTTGCTACTCGTGCCCCCCCCCGTCAACTTCAGTTCCCAACCTGTGGTCCGTGGACCCAAAGTAAGTCATCATAGTTGCTATTAAAATAAAGATTATTTGTTGAAAATGTATTCAAATAAACAAATTTTAGTTACAGAATGTAATATATGCAACATTCATTAATGAAATAGAGATCTGTTAGTGAAAAAACGAATTAAAACATGCCATTTAACCAACATTTACCATAGCGATGATGATGACGTCGGCGACGGCTATAATCTGCTACCCCCCCCCCCTCTCTCTCCTTCTTCCCAAGACAGGCGTCAGCAGTCACATTGTGCTAATTTTTTTGAGCACGGTATTTTGACTTGCTTTTGCCATTGGCTACAGCCAAAAGTGAGATTTCTCTAACATTACTGTTATTATAAGGGTCTTGTGCTTGGCACGGATTACGCGTGTTCAACATTATAGCTGATTTTATGGGATATTCAATGGATCTGACGGTGGCCAGACAAAGACCATCCGTTCAAAACAGCATCGTTGTATTATTCCCAGATATATTTATGAACTTTTGGCTACTTAGTTATCGAAACTTGAATAGATACGTAATTTAATTGAGATCAGACTAAGCATGTTTGCTTGAAATTAATGGATGATTTTTAATCCATTTTGAATAACATTGACCGAGTTATTGGTCGTGCCAGGCACGAGTAGCACTAGTCCCATCTCCGCCCCTGATATATATATATATATATATATATATATATATATATATATATACACAGAAAATCAATTCTTAATATATTAAAAAGTAAGAAAGCAATAAACTCAGTTGGAAATTTTCTTAACCATGCATCTGTCCTAATATAGATAGATAGATATATGAATAATTTTTTACACATTTATTCTACTCATAGATGGAGCTCTAACAGGTACTATCACTCTGGTCAAAATGAATCTGGGAGTAATGGCAGTGAAGGGTTACTCTGCTCTTCTCAGATATCCAGAACTCATACTTAGAACACCATTGTTTTTTTGGAGTGGGGTGGTTCTTACCCCTCTGATAGGGATATGATTAATGTATTCTAAACCTAACTGACCAGGTGAGTACTTTTAAAAAGTCCTTGTATCTCTTTTGTGGTGTTCCTCTACTCTACTTCTCAAAAAGATCAGATCACTAAAACTGATGGTTTTATATAAGAAATTGAAGATGTGATGAACCCTTTCGAAAGCTAATGCTGAAGACATAAAAACTAAAAAGATATTAACATTATAGTCTGTCTGCCATCATTAAAATTAATTCTCTTTTTTTCCACTATTTAGATTTATTTCATTTTTAAGGCTTCTTTTTGTTACATTATATTAGTCTCCTGGTATATTTTATATATCATAGTGTACTACATATATGCTTCTGAACACATTCTTAATCATAAGCACACAGAGACACATTCATATACTGAATAAAAAACAGTATTGTTTTTCATATATTTGACTTTTAAAAAAGGTACAAGGTGAGATTAAAAAGTATTGAGATTGAATCTTTAACACATTTTTATTTCAAAATTTAAGATTTAAATGAAGATTTGTGCTTAGTTGAGCACCTTGTATAAATAAGTGATTATGTATAGATGTCTAGACATCATCTAAAAGGTACAAGGTGAGATAAAAAAGTATTGAGACTGAATCTTTAACATTTTTTTAATTTCAAAATTTAAGATTTGTGCATAGTTGTTTTCTTTACAACTTCATATCAACACAACAGAACATGTGCAACCACTATAATAACTTTATTACCACTACTGTTTTACTACTACAAGACAAGGGACATCCCTATGTATCTTCAACTAGCAAGTTAGATAACTCAGTTTTTAACATTGCTAGTCTCTTCTTGAGAAATCTGCAGTTCTATTTAAAAATGAATGATCTTTAAAAAGTTCTTTCATACAATAAGTCTCTTAAACTTTCAGAAGAGGCTCCCACCTTTGTCAGGCAATCTGCAACCTGTTCTTTCCTTTCTATTCCTTCAGCTTGGATCTCCTTCTTTGCCATCATTTCTTTCACTCAAGCCACATCAATACTCAGACTTTGATGAGTTTAAGGTCTCCACCAGAGACGCATTGTTTGTTTTGCCAAGGATTTCAGGTACCCTGGGTAGTCTGAATGTCTCTTGTATCATGGCAGCTATTAGTACTCCAGCATCAGCAGCTTCACTGAGTGTAAGAGTCTCTGAACCTAATGGACTTTTTGTTACTCAGTCAAGTATTTTTGATGACCAGCATATAATTGTGCTATAAACAAAAATGATAAAACTACCTTGTGAAGATCCATCTCCTAAGCTAGCTTAGGGTGCATCTGCATAACAAACAATATTCAAATCTGAAGGTCTTCCCAGCTTAGGAAAGATTACGGAACCTGTCCTTGATTTAAATTTTTGTAGTGCTTTGTTAGCCTCAAAAAGTAATTTCACTTTAGGAAACTTTCCAGGATTATTCATCTGACACATCAAATGCTACATCATTTCGTGTCTGAGTGGATACCCACATCATTTGACCAGTCAGTCTTTTTAATTCTGTTGTCTCCCCTTAACTCAGTACATCATTTTTTCTCAAAGGCCTTCCTTTCTTTATATCTATTGGGGATAAAGATGAAACATATAGATTATGGTTAATAGTAATCTCATCTTTTATTTGCCTAATATGCAATCCGCAAAATTTAAATGTTCCACTTTCATGCATTCCAACTTTGAATATTTTTTCAATTCTGCAATCACATTTTTCTGAAACAAATTATTTCCATAGAATACAAAATCATTTATGTGCATTGCCAGAATACCCATCAAATTACCAGTTGCATCATACCAAAGAAAAATTGCATTGTCATATGCACTCCCTCTTTCCTTTAGGTTAGTTAATTTATGATTAAGTCTTTTGTACTATGAGTGCGGTGCATTATCTAATCCATAAACACATCTTTTCAACTTCTATACCTGTGACTTTGGGCATATATATATGTCAGATAATGGTCTAAGAAATATCTCTCTCTCCAGCTTATCATTAAACAGAAATGCTGAAGTGAAATCCAGACTCTTACCCGCCACTTCATAACTGAGACTGTTAACATTACAATACACATAGCTTCAGAGCTGCATGTTGGAGAATCAGTTTTCAGGTTATGCAAATCTTCTTCATAACTATGTGCAGCAAGGTGGGCCTTCATTCTTTGAATTTCTCCCTTATAACCCATTTCGTTGATATGAATTTCTGACCAATGTCAGGCATACATTTCTATACTCCATGAATTTCCATATTATCTATTTCTCTTTTATTTTTTTTGCATCAGATGTCTTTTACTTGTTCTTGTTCTGGTGTGAGCAAAACTACATGTTCTTGATCACTTATTACTTCCTCTGTTAATTGAGTTTGTTCTCTTCTTTGATCAAGATGATTCCAATTGATACAGATTGGATTTTCATTTTCTGCTTCTGGTTCTATATTCAGCCAATGACTATATTTTCCAATTGATTTCCTGTTTTCTACTCATCACTTCATTTCATTTTATATTCCACAACTTTGGCTCTACTTATTTTTTTACTGTTGTCTTTCAATTCCTTCCTGTTGATATAAAAACTTTTATCATGGTTTTCTTCTTCTTCTTCTTCTGCTACTTCTTTTTCTTCTTCTTCTAAGACTTCATTTATCTCATTTTTGGCAGTTTTATTTCCTTCATTCCTTGGATTTCTAAATTCTTTGTTTGCCTTCATTAAGTAACATGGATGCATCCTGTAAAATGCTCACCATGTCTAATCACCTTCCTTACCCAATACTTTAGCAGGGCCACTGTTGTATAGCCATAATCATAACATTAATCATGAACTTCAATGAATGAACGAACACACTTCTTTACAAAAATATATCTCTCACACTTTATTCTCGATGTTTCTGTGGTGTGTGAGAGATGAGTGGAGACAGGGACAGACTGCTATATTGACCCAAATTCTTCTCTTGCCCATAGCAGCACTTCTTCCGCATCTTGGCTGGGGTTGCTCAACTGGGGTCGCTGAGAGTCACAGCCCTCAGTCTGCAAGCTGGTTCTCACTCTGGCATTCCTGTCTCCAACTAAACTCAACTGCCGCCAACATCTGCCTATATTCTTTCATAATACCCACTTGCTTCCGCTTATTTACACAGGTGCATCTCTTGATTGACAGCTCAGTTAAGGGTCAATATATAACACACGCCATCCCTTGCAGTTTTGTCTTCTATAATAGACGGTGTCACCTGTCACAAATTCTTCATCTACATAAGTCCTTACATTAGATCTCAGTGGTCTCTGAATTTTTTCACTTGATTCAGCTTCTATGAAGCTTTTCTTCATTGCATGTGAGGCATTTAAATTTGTTCTTACCATCTCACTGTTTATTACAGCTTTCAATGCAAGTAATTGATCAGTCAAAACTGATAGTGTGTTTATATTAAAGCCAAATACAGACTCATTTAGACTATGTCCCAAATTATTTTGAAGAGCATTTTTAGCACTAACAGCCCAAACCAGAGCTATTTCTGGCTCACATTTCTCATCTTCTAATGTCCTTTCCATTGCTTCAAGAACTATCAGATTGTGGTGTTCCACAGTACCATTGCTGAATGGACTTTCTGCAGCTGTAGTGTATGTTTCAATATTCAGTTTTTCATTCATCTGTCGGTATCCTTCATTTTTAAATTCTCCCCTATTATCACTCAAAAAATGCTTAGGAGGTCAAAAATATGATATCTACATTAAAAATATGTTGTGGATAATTTCTTCACTTCATTTAGTTTTAAACAACCTAGCAGTAGAGTACCAAGTGGATGTGTCAGTTAAATGTAGAATCCAGTATTGGTTATGCCCATGTTCCTTTAGATCCAGACATACAGTGTCGTTAAACCTGTTCCCAAGAGTCAATCTGACTACAGGTCAAAGAGGAGGTTTTCTAAACCTCAGGCAAACAGAACAAGAATCATAAACATTCTGGATCAGATCCAGGAACTCCTTATCACTGGAAGTCTTACTGCTTCCAAAAATATCAATTTCTCTTTTGATGCATGAGCAAATTGCCTATGTAATTTCTCAGCCTTCCTTCTTTTCTCCACTCTTGAACTTTTTTTTTGAGGCCTTGTAGTGCAACACAACATTTGCGGGTCTTTCAACCTCCAAAAATATATAAGTCAATGGAAGACTATAATATCCGGACATACTTTGTAACTTTATATATCTTCCTAAAATCCCACTGCTGTCATTTTTTAAATCTAAAAGCATTCCATCAGTTTTCATAGATTTAAAGATAAATCATTTTTTACAATGTCAGCCTCAATATACACACTAATACCTTTTACATCCCCTAGAGTTACCAAAAATTTAACTGAATTAATGGCCTATACAAATTCAATGCACTTCAGGAGATATCAGAAACACCTACTCCAAATGACAAGTATGAGAACTTCATCAATGCCCACTTAGAAGCAGCAGCAGAATGCATACCAACTAAACAATGAACTAAACCTAGAGTTCCATGAGAGACATTAGTGATTAGAAAAAAGCCTGCAGACGTGAAAACCACTTCCAAATGCAATAGGAGGAACCCAACCAATATCAATGCCCAGAAACTTAAAAAGGCACAAAATGAATTAACTAACATATACCAAAAAGAACAAACAGAATACATACAAAATCAGATCAATAATATTAGAGATTCGGTTGAAGATAGACAATCTAGGATAACATGACAGACGGTAAATGAAATGAGCAGAAGGAAGAGCATTGCAGAAGCTAAATTGAAAGCTACGAACCAAGAAGAACAAATACACCAGTGGAAACAATATTTCAAAAATTTACTTGGAAAACCTTTGAAATTCACACTTGAACTTATCATGAAAATTATTAGTAATCAATTAGACACCAAACTAGAACAGTTTGTGCAAGAAGAACTTGACTCATTTCTAAGAAAAATTAAAAATAGTAAGACAGCAGGGTTTGATGAAATACCCCTAGAAGTATGGAAGACTAGAGAATTTGACGACATACTGCTCCAACACTGTAATGCCATATATAACCAAAACACAACAAACGGATGAATAACGGGATGCATCCTCTTTTTCCCTTAGAAGTGTAACCTCGGAATAGCCAAGAACTACCAAAGTATAACCCTAACATTCATAGCGGACAAAATCTACAATGCTCTACAACGCAAATGCATAGAACCATAGATTGGGTTGAGCACCCAGTATAATGAATTGGTTTGGTTTGGTTTGGTTTCTTTGTTTAATGGCATATCAACTTTTTTAGGTTATTTAATGCCAAAGCCATTCTCCTAGAAGAACAGTAGTGGTACTATTTAACCCATAGCTGGGAGGATAAGGGGGTTCATACCTTTCCCAAGGGTATTTGCCCGAAAGTGAACGTAATAGCACGACTGGAGTACAAACTTGCGTTCTACGATCCCGCAGTCCATCGCTTTAACCATTACACCACGAGGACACCCCATGAATTGGTTATGTGTAGATATCTAGATGTCATCAAAATATGCCCATGCTAAATTTCGATACTGTTGATCAGCAGTCTTAATACTTTCTTATCATGCTGAAATCTGGATAAATCTATTTAATTTCTTTTTCCTTTATTGTAAAGAAATTTTACTGATCTATCGCCAGTGTTAGGGATTTATAATCCAAGCAGGAAGCAAGTTGTCTCTTCTTGAACTCAGATTAAACAGAGTTCATGTGTTTTAATTAAGACGGTGCTATCTCCTTATCAAATGGAAAGCCTCAGAAATCAATGTCAACATACATAGAAGTAAAGCATGGACTGCAATTGACAGGTTAACAACCATATGGAAATCTGATCTCTCTGATAAAAGGGAATTCTTACAAGCTGCAGTCATGTCAGTACTATTATAGGATTGCACCACTTGAACTGTAACAAAATGCCTGGAGAAAAAGCTACATGGAAACTATATAAGGATATTTGTTGTTTTGAACAAATCTAGGAAGATATATGCACAGCTGACCAACTTTTATAATAAAGTAATGATGTCTAAATGTGTAGAGATGTAGACTTGACAATCAGTGTAAATTCTTGATACATTTTGATTGGTAGATTTTGGCAAAAAACAGGATTGTGCAAATGCAGCATTCTCTACTAACCAGACCAACATCTATACAAATTCATCTTAATGGTAGGGTTAGCTGATGTGAAGGACATTAAAAGAAATATAATGGTGCAGCTTCACACCATATCAAAACTTTTTGAGGTGCCTTAGAATGGCTGGCAGGTTGGTCAAGGCTTTAAAAAAAAAGCTATTGAGGAACCCCAATTCTCTATATTGAGAAACTTCTTCAAGCATGATCTTATGACTATCCAGGGAAGCTCTATGTGGGTCCTGAACATCGACATAGTCAGTTACTGTTATGCCAGTGCTGCTTGGAAAGGCAAATTTGCTAAATACATTATGTCTGTGCTGAAGCAAGCTTCATTACAAAACCTGGTGAACATCCACCCTGCTGTGAAGATCATCCATAATCCTATTGGGGTCTCCTTTATCACAAGTCAAAGAGCTGTTTGAGGTCACTAAATATCAGCAGAACCCTTGCTGACATGTAACTCACAATGATCGAATGTTCCATCAAAACTAATGATACCTACTAGAGGGGGTCTACACATCCAAAGCACATCCATCATCCTGGTATCTAGACATCTTTTTTTTTCTTTATTGTCTTTTGTTGATTTTTTGCTTTAGTGATGATGAATTGGCACATTATCCAAAATGAAAATGAAAATGAAACTTTGCATATCTCCAGGCTTGTCCATGGTCAGTGGGAATTTTATCATACAATAAGGTCTGTGGTGAGGTTTTCCCTTTGGTTTAATTGATCATTTTCAAACCTGGGGTGTATATGTTTTATTTTGGGTACCATGAACGATCATGGCTAGATGTAGCACCAATGAACCCACACACTTTACTTGATATTTTTTGGACACATCTTGTATACACATAGAAAATTAATCAGTTTATTCTAAAACCCCAAGAGAAATAATATGAAGAGGCAGGATAGACATCATTTACTTTATTCAGATTCAACATTTAATAAAACTAGACTCATTGACAATTACTTAAATTACCATAAAACCCCAAGAGAAATATATATATATATATGTATACATATAATGATTATATAAATAATATAAATAATAATATTGAGAGATATAAGTAGGTAGACATTATTTTATTCTGATTTGATGAAAAATAAAGATATACACATGAAAAGGTTATTCAATAAATAAGGTGAATTTTTCTAAGGAGTTGACATTTAGAAGTACTTTTTCTTTTGATTTCCTTGAAAAAAGTGCTACAGTTGCACTTTTTTGTAGGAAATTAATAGTAATGGGTTCTTTCATGTCCTAGAAGACTGTCAGTATAACCTTCTTTATTGACTACTGAGTCTGTTTTCTTTACTGTAGAGTCAATGTGTTTTTATTCTATGTACTGTCTTTTTGACTTAGGCTTGTTATGGCAAACCCATGTTTAGTCCATTTGTAAAGATTTTTTTTTTACTAGAGCGGGTTTCTCCATATACATCACACATTTTTCCATAACTTTGTACTTCTCAGCCATCAAAAATTTGATGCTAAACTTCTGTTCAAGTCTGGAACACTCTGATTTGGTGCCATTTTGAATAGTCCCAAAACAAATATTTTTACGAGATGAAACAAATTTTTGCTATGAACCACTTCCAAACAATGCAGTTTACATTCAGAAAAAAAAATTCGGAAAAGAAAATCTATTTTGCTTTTGTTTAAGAAAATTTCCTCTTATTTATTGAAAGACCCTTGTATCTACATATCAACAAAATTCATATCATGTTTGCATATATATATATATATATATATATATTTTCATCATACAACGTGTGAAAGCACGTGTGATACTCTATCCTCATCAGCTGCCAACCAGGGTGATAACACAGTTTTGGTAGCTCAAGGCGGTACTGCCACTCCTGGCGCTACCAAACAGCTTTTGCCGCCGGACAAATCAACAAAATTCATATCATGTTTGTATATATATATGTATATATATATATGTATATATGTGTGTGTAAATATAACCCAGTAAAAATGGTACATCATTGGGAGATTTTAGTAAAGCAACACATCAAAATACTCTCAGAGAGAATATAGCAATTTACACTTCAATTTGCAAGTAAATGATAATTTGAATGATTGAAAAAATGTTTACTGAGTATGCAGTTCTCAGTAAACATTTTTTAAATCATTCAAATTTTTTAGATAAGAGGTAACTATAAAATGCTAATCCTTAGTTTTTTTTCTAAATAGAAGTAGCATTATTATTATGGATTACTGTCACAATGGGAATCTTATTGCTTCATGGGTATTCTACACCTTTTCCAGTTCAAAATGGGAGTAGTTCAGTTCAAAATGGAAATAGTTCATTTCAAAATGGAAATAGTTCAGTTCAAAATGGAAATAGTTCATTTCAAAATGGAAATAGTTCAGCTCAAAATGGAAATAGTTCATTTCAAAATGGAAATAGTTCAGTTCAAAATAAGAAATTTAAAATAAAAAAAAATAGATTTATAAATATCTTTGGTGCTACAAGGTATTGATTAGTTAAATTTTTTTAGCCTAATGGTTAGGTCAACTGAAAACTGCGATAACAGGAGAAGTGTGAAAGCACGTATCTTGGAGGTATATGAGATGGATGGAAATTGGAAAGCCCTAGCGGAAAATCCTTCTATTTCAAAAACCACCCTCTATTGCTGGATTAGTAAGGGAAATCAACCTGATACAAGAGGAGGGCCTAGAAATTGTAAGGTCAAACAGGTGCATTTGGATTTTTTCAAGCACTAGTGGATGAAAATCCTAGGATTACATTAAAGGTGATCAGTGAAAAGATTGAAGCCCAGTTTGGGTTTAAATTGTCCAAATCTACAGTAGCGAAGCATCTAGATATGATGACATATGCTTAAAGCTGTAAGATTTGTGCCCAAGAGGGCAAATTCAATTGCGAATAAAAATAAACGTAGTTTATTTAGTTCAAAATTATTGAATTACCAATCAACTGGAAAACCCATTTTATTTATGGATGAAATGAACTTTAATCTTCATATTTCCAGGAGAGATGGGCGTTCTCTAATGGGTAGGCGATGTAATGTAGTTTCAGCCGGTACTCAGGGTGCCAATATTCATGCTATTGGATGTATTGGTCCCCATGGCCTCGTGTACCATGAAATTCAAAGAGGATCTTTTCAAAAGGAAAACGCACAGTCTTGGATGCGAGAATGTTTGAGAGCTGCAAAGAGACAATATGGGGGTCCAGTTGTGATGGTTGTTGACAATGCCCCATGTCACTCAAACATTGAAGAAGTTTTTAGTGAAGAAGAATTTCTAGGATGTGAAGTACTTAGGTTGGGACCATATAGTCCAATGTTTAATCTGATTGAACAAATATGGTCTTTAATCAAAGCTTACGTCAAGCAGGAATTGGCTGCTAAAATTGTGAGTATTCTTGCAATGGAGAGAAGAGATGGCTTGTCAATTACTGAACAAAGGGCAAGAGCTTTGACTTTATTAATTGAGGAAGAATTGGGAAGGGCTACACCAGAAGTATGCAATCGTTTCATAGCTGGAATTCAATCTAAAATTCCTGCAGCTGTAGCATTAGAAGATGTGTTCCAATAAATGACTTGAAGAATTTTTTTTAATATTATAAAATGTTAACAATTTTATTGCTAAAATAATTTATAAAATATTTTTTATATTTATACTTATAATAATTTTTCCATTTTGAACTGAACTATTCCCATTTTGAACTGGAAAAGGTATAGTTTACTATAAAACCCTAAGAGAAATAACTGCATAGTCACAATACTTTGTAATGGAGAAACATTGAAATTGTATGGTGTTGAAAATAGTCATATGATTTTTCAGAGTTAGGAATGAGCTTGTCGCAAACCAAGTTGATATTTAGGAATTCCAATTCCACCTATGAACTTCATAATTATATTATTCACTAATGAAAGAAAGAAAACCTCTGCTGTCCATTCAGGCTTACCAAGGCCATTCCAAAAATGTCTTTAGGTTATGAGAAAGGAAATTGGAAAAGAAATTCCCCTTACAAAGTAACAAATATCACAAAGTATTTTCAAATCTGTCTAAGAACAGCAGTTTTGTATTTTCACCAGATAAATTATTTTCATAGACCAACAAAAATAAAATAATTTCTTAAGCCTGTTGTGAACAATGCCAAAAAACTTGTTACTTTGTAGTGAACAGTACTGAGAGGCTTGTTTCTCATGTTCATAAACTGACAAAGGCAGAGAGAACTCATTTTCCTTCTTTACAATGAAGCCTAGTTTCTTCGACGACAATGTTCATTTCATCATTTTCTAACACAAAGGTCCATTTTGTGTACTCTAACTAAATGTCAGTCTTGTTCTGGTTTGCTTCCAACGGTCATTGGTAGAGTCAGTTGGATGCTCGTCGTCATTGGTACAGAGACAGCTGGATGATCAATGTCCCGGCTGTGCAGTAGTTTGGTTTAACCACGGGTATGTCAATGTGGTCTCAAATGTTGACACTGGTCCATACAGTGAGTCATATGTGGACTAGATACTGTGATGCTGGAGCTGGTCTGCAGTTGGTGCTGGTAGCTTGGTCACATAGGATCAAACAAGTTGGCTAAGACTACCATGTCTTAGCTCCATGTAGGCGAGGAATGAATGAATAGACGAAGGAACGAGTAACTAAGACTATCGTGTCTTAGCATTGCAGTGCTGAAGAGTAAATGGATGAGTGTTGTACCCATGACTACAGTGTCTCAGCACTATGTACCTGAGGAACAAGCAAACAAGTGGCTAAGATGGTTGTGTTTTCGCACTGCAAGGCCGAGTGAACGGATGGGGAAACTGTGACTAAGGCTACAATGCCTTAGCACTGTGAAAGCGAGGAAATGAGTAAACGAGTGTTGTGGTTAAGATTGTGGTGCCTTAGCACTGTGTGAGTTGGAGCTGACCAAAATGGTTAAGACCAGTTGGTATTCTAATTATCCTCTTCATGTTTGCCTCCAGGCCATCTGCTTCAACAAGTTCATGAGAACTGTTAGAGATATTCCAACACTAAGGGTGGAGACCTCTAATGGCCCTAAAAAGGATCTTTTTGCATATCTATGTAGATGTAAGCTGGCTGCAACTACTAGATGTAGGACTACGCCTTAAGAGCTTTGCTAACGCATCAGGACTCAAGAGAATCATACCAACGGATGAGCCAAAGACTGTTGAAAGGCTTGGCTATAAATAGAATGAAAGTCGTATCACTCCTCTAAGGCCAGGTGGAAAAAGAGTTTGTCTATAAAAAATATAAGTGGAAATACAGTCCTTCTTTAGACTGAAATAGGCTTCTGAAGATAATCCGTTTTATTTTGATAGAGTGACTTTCACCAAACTGGCTCTGTTATTGTTGTAAGGCAGCCAGTCAAGGCTACAAGTGATTTCATCGTAACCGGACGTAGCATTTTTAGGGGTTAGAGCAGTTTGGTTTGTTTACTTTTTTGCACAGAGCATGACAGCTGCAGTAGTATACATCAAAATGACCTCTAAATCCAACACTTTTTCTTTTAATGACAAGTAAGGATATAGTGAGTCACTTAATGTTTGGCACATATTGCAACAAAGGACAGTCATAAAAAAAGAGCATCACTTTTCACTGTATGTCAAACAACTATGTAGATATTTAATAGGCTAATGGTTAACTCTATGTTAAGAATTATAAGTAAATTATTGAGCACCAAAGCAAAGCTGATAACCATATACAAAATATGTTGTGAATAAAATAACTATTTATCTATGCATAATATTTTAACTATCTCATCTCTAAAAGTATACTGTATTGTGAGTGGGTAGGGAAAAACATTATTGATATTAGGTTTTGAACCTTCTATTTATACTGACATTTCTGTTGCAAATGATATCACTGTCACCAGTGAACTTTTGACTTGATTCTTTTTTCTTTTTCTTGCTTGTGGTTGGCTTGACCTGGTCATAAAACAACAAAGAACTGGAGAATTTTGATTTAGTTATTACATGACCTATTCTTGACTTTATCCATGTGTATCAACAGCACATTGGCCTAGTGGGTAGAGTGTTTGCCAATGGTCCAGGGGACCTGGGTTCAATCCCAGGTCGAGTCATACCAAATACTTTAAAAATGGTACTTGATACCTCCTTGCTTAACACTCAGCAATATAAGGTATGTATTGAGGGTAGAGTGGAGCAATTCAGGGAAAGAAGTTGTGCCCTCCTCTGCACCTTGGTGTAGTAGCTATCGAAAAGGGAGCCTTCTGGTCGCACTCAACTATGGTCACCAACTTTACTTACTTTTATTTCTAACTGACATTTTTATTGGTGGATTTGCTTGGTGTGGTTCCCATAAAAGAAACTTAACTCATTCATGGTGTTATGGTTATTATTGTAGGAAATGGACATGGTGACCTGAGTTCCAACCCTGGACTAAGCTGTTTGCATTTCACATAGCATAAATGCCCTTGAGAAAGGTATGCATCCAATTATTTCTCCTTTAGCTATGGGTGAGTAGTAGAGCAGACTGGTCTCTTTAATCTTGGTTTGACAACTGATCTAGGAGAAGGAAAGCTCGGAATTAAAACCTGTTAAACTCGACTTAAAAAATTGACCTTGTGTCACATCCTGCATATCTGGAGGGGTTGGTAAATATATAAAAAAACTAACTATTTGTGGTCACAGAAAAAAGATATCTTAAAAATCTGAGCCAGATTTATTTCATCAATGTTATTAGATCATCTATACTGTTTTTGATATGCTGGGGGTAAGGAAAATATTTAGTTGAGTCCCCACTCATCTAGGACCAGTATTAGCATTAATATATCCATTATATACTAACATTGAACAAAACTCAAGAAAGATAAAATTAATGCTTTTGTATATACAAGAACATTTAATGTTTTGTACACATAATATACATACCAGTGATATTAAAAGAAGATGCCGCAACAGTAACAAATTTAAACATATTGTCTCATTAACAAGCAGTATGTAAAAAAGGTACAAAATAACAAAACGCTTCCTTGATAAGTGTAGGTAATACTGGTATGTGGCTTTACTGTTTCCTGGCAGAAGACAGAGACAACATATCTACTGTTTAAAGAACAAGGGCAAAAGAGGTGATTGTCATGTGACACCCACCTCCATGAGCCCCAAACAGATTTGTAAATTATCTAAGGGAGATAATCATCTGTTGTATTCCTACACTGCACTCTTTTTGTGGGTTCTTCTTTGGAACTTACAGTTTGTGTTGTGTTACTATATATAACTAATTTCTTCCCACAATTATCTCGTGTTCATTTGGGGGTCAGTGGCATATTCTATAAGATTTCCATTATAAGCAATTTTATTCTCAATGATATCATCTTTAAAGTGTCCTTTAAATAGATTCTTGTGGATACACAATTTCCTTCCAGAAACTCATCCCAAGTGTTTGTATGTTTTCTATTCTTTAGAACTGTTTAATCAGTTTGGATTAAATATTGTCACTTTTATTTTACACTAGTTAATGTACTTATTTTACAGAGTAAGAGTTTAAGACTTGAATCACAGCTGGTTTTCATGCAATCTTTGTGGTTAATTAATCCAATAATGGAAAAGAGATGTATCATTATAACTATATTTTTTATATCTTTTATATTTTTATTATTATAATTATAGCATTTTTTATTATCTTATGAAATTAATATTGTTTCTTAAAAAATTTAATGTAGTTTTGTAAAAACAATATTAAAAAAATCTTAGTGAGTAACACTTAAAAAATTTATCAATTATATCATTTTTTGTCCAGATTGTTATTCCTAATTTAGCAATAATGTTTGGAATTATTTTACATCTCCAGTTAGTAAAACTATCTATAAATTTATTTAGCAATGCTTTATTAAATGCAAATATCTTTGGTTAATCTTTTTTATTTGAAGACTCGAATTTAAAAATCTAACATAATCAGTTATGTCTTGTTTTGTGCTTATTATTGTTGGTAGAGACCTCCATTTCTAATAAGAAACAATTTTTTACTTTATAATTTTTGCTTGAGTCCAATAAATATACATACAAAATTTGATAGTTCTATATGAAATCTTTTGACTGCTTATAGAAGACAGACAAACAAATTCTAAAATAATATATATAATTTTTTTTTTTTCCAATTCTTCAAATGCACTTTATATATTGAAGTATGGCATAAAAAAAATAAAGGGAGGCAACTCAAAATTTTTACCGTCCGTTGAAAGAGAAGGTCATCATGTAACATAAGTTTGATGATCTTTTAATGACCTTATGGAATATATGTTGCATGTTATTAGATAGATTTAAACCAATGTAAATCTAACAATTTAATTATTTATTCACATGTTATTACTTTCATACATTTTATTTAGATCTGTCAGTTTCCATCATTCAATGTCTTAAAATTATATTTGTATATATATATATATTCAAGAGTAGGCTGAAAAGTTTATATGATGATATTATATCTACTGTTGATGACTTTTTTTACCATTGGGATCCAAGCGCTGCAACAACGATGGAAGAAATGTGTGGACCACAATAGAAATTATTTTGAAAAATAAACCTCACACTCCATGGGAGAAACTTGGTCAGTCTATGAACTTTTTAGCTGACCCTTATATATATATATATATATATAGAGAGAGAGAGAGAGAGGTGGGGGGACTGGAAATAAATTCAACAGAATGAACATGTACAGAGATGAAAAAACACAAGGTTTTCAGAAGATGATTTTATTGAATTATTTACCAATGTTAAACATTTAGATCTATAGCGTTTCGGGAAATTGTTAATTTCTCTAACACTATATTTTTTAGGCAACACAAATGAATGACGAAACTTTTCTTTAACAACACAACAAAGAAAGTTTTTTATTTGCAGCATTGAATATGGTTTGCTTTTGGTGCTGCAAGACTCGTGGAGTTTAGGCTTGTTAGTGTTGGAGATGAAATGGCGTAGCGAGATGTTGAGAAAGCAGCGTGTGTTGCGGGACGTGTGAGGGATTGTGTTTAGAGTCACCGTGTAGTTTTGTATCTGGTATTTGGGGGAGAGCCTGCGTTGTCTCCATGTGGTCGAGAGCGGAGTTACGCTCAGATCGACAGAGCCAATTTTTGGGGTGACACAAAGTTGGGCCTGTGCGAGGCATGTTGTATGTTTCCAATTTATGTTTAACTGGGATTCCTCGTAGGAAATCCATAAATTAGATGGTTCCCTCGTGAGTGTCCATGTTGCTGCTGTTGGTGTTGTTAGAGCCACAGTGAGATATCTACACTGGGTGGCTTGTCTAGCTAAAAAGCATCGCTAAGTAGGGACGGCCAGAGGAACGTCTGTTCTGGTTGCCGTCTCAAGCCAAAGAGACTGGGTTTGGCGGCTTACAAGCTTTGGTGGGCGGAAATGAAGGTTCGGGCTGAACAGGACTAGTCATCCCGATTGGTCGAAATTAAGTGTCGAAATAAATTGAGCGCCAAACCAAAATACGAGATTTTCCTCTTCTCTACAGATCTTTAGACTTTCATCAGACCTTGTAAGTAATTAAATAAAGTGAAAAAGATGAAATATTCTATTTCCATTGGTAATGTTCTGTTTCAAATCGGTGTGATGTAATTAGTGTTTGAAAATTTATCAAGAAAACGTCCATATCATATCAATCTATCTATCTATTTATCCATCTTAATATTTTTATTATTTAGTTCATATTATAAACATTCCATAACGTGTCTATCCATTGTTATCAATGTTAGCCTTATTGTAGCCACTAGCAACTCACATTGGGATTCTTAGGTATCAGTGCATCATGTTCATGATATTGTCAGCAAACAAAATTTTCCATCACAAACCAGAAACTAATTCCCAGGCCGTTAATTCTGTGAGTTATTTTGGAGATATTTTCTGACTGTTGCATATAGCAAGTAATATTTACTACCTTCTCTTGGTTATATAAGTTTCATTACACAACAGAAATTAAAGAGAAGTATTCCAGCCCAGCCCAGCTCATTGGCCTAGTGGGTACAGTGTTTGCCAATGGCCCGGGAGACTAGGGTTCACTCCCAGGTCAAGTCATACCAAAGACTTAATTGTACTTGGTATTTCCTTGCTTAACACTCAGCATTATAAGATAAGAATCAAGATAAAGTGGAGCAATCCAGGGAAAAGAGTAGCGCTCTCCTGTACACTGTGGTGTAGTAGCTATCGAAAAGGGAGCCTTTGGGTCACCCTCGACTACGGTCGCCAACTTTACTTACTTATTCCAGCCCAAAATCTGAAGTATTAAAATTCAGCAGAGAAGTGACCAGCTTCACAATAAAAACTGCAGTCAAAGATGACAGCAAGCAACTGGGTAGCAAGCATAGCATTCTATACTACAGGTCAACTCATGGTACAACTGAGAACCAGAACTAGAGGCCTATTGAAAAATGTATGATTTTCAGAAAGTTTAGAAAAAAATTAAGTCAACCACTTTTGAAAATACTTAAAATAACATTTTGATTCACACCTGAGGATAATAGGATGTGTTGAAAGTTAAATAAATGAAAATATGAATTTTTGCTATGGACACTGATAATTATTAAACAACAAAAAGGGGTAATTATGATTTCTGGTAAAAGATATAATACCCATAATTGTGAACCAGAAATATTTATATTATTTACAGGTGTCACTGAACCCTTTATTCAATCTATTCCCTATGAATGAATAAAGAGTTTGGTTTAAATTTACATTACAGTTACTGGGTTTGACAAATAGAACCTGAGAAGGCTGGAAGACATCAGCCGAAGTGTGTATATAACAATCAATCATCTCAGAAATATAGACAAATAAAACAAAATCATTCTAGGAAAATTTCAAAACTTTAAGAGCTGGTTCTTTTTCTGATCTGGATGTGCCATGTTTGCAAAAATCTTTCAAAACTATATTTGCAAAAATAAAAGCATGCTTTTTCTCCATGTTAAAAAAATGAAACTCAGATATAAGCATAAAATGTTACTTATTAATTTATAGCAAACCTTTTCCTTTATTGTATGGAAAAAGAAGGAAACAAAAAAATAACCATTGGCTAGTGTGATCAGAAGGAACTTTTAGTTTTCCACGGTCAGTTAAATTGGTATATTTTCCATACTTTTCATAATAAAAATGGGTTTCACATTTACTGGGTTGATTATCATTTCTTGTAATATATCCAGCTATGTACACAAGAGCCATTTTTATTTCATAAGAAAGAAATGGTTCTAAATTTTCCAGATTGTCAAATATTTCTGAACCTTCCTCATAAAGTTTATAACCACAAGATGTACATTGGTGACTTGGATTAACATCAAATTCCTCAATATTTACCTTTTGATTTAAAAGTAAAGATGTCTGCTTAATATCCAGCTTTTGAATACACTGTTGAACATTAATAAGATAGGTGCCACCTGATCCTTGGCGAAGTTTACCAAATTCTTTTTCTAATGGATCAGTTGAAAATTGCCCAAGTAGGACATATTTATGACTTGTAGCTAAAAGGTGTTGACATAGACTAACAATTCCATGGCAAGTATGTTGTATCACAGTAGCAGTGTTTTGGGATAATTGTTTTTTACAATTACCTTGACTGCCAGCCATATTAAGAGCCATTTTACCAAATTCAATGATAAAATCAAGTCAGGTGTCATTTTGAGATCTGATTTCAGCTTGTAGAGGATCATTATGTAATTTATCAATTTGAAGAGACTTGGTAGTTAAAATTTTCCACCATGTCTAAACCTTGTTGATGAAGAGGACAATATCATTCTTATCTACACTTATTCCAGACTGAGTGAGAAGTGCGTTATATGTTTTTTTCAGAAAAGGCTCTGAGGCAAATAGAAAAGCGTTACCTTTGGAGCAATGGAAATTTCATTTAAATCTGAAAGTTTGACAAGTCTTTCAGATTCAAAATGATACAACTATTCAAGATATGCCCATTTTGCAACTCATTCTACTCCATCATCATCAAAGATTAGTTCTCTTGTTTTTTCAGTCAACAACAAATTGTGAATATTTTTCAACAGATGAACATAATTAAAAAGCAAATGTTTATTATCTTCAGTTAACCAAGGTTTTTCAGGAAGTGTAGGATATAATTTAAAAAAGCTTGATTTACTCGGTTGCCATCACATATAATAGCCTTTACATCAGCTGGTACAGATGTGATGGCCTGGAGTGTTAACTCAATTTTTTCAAATAAAAATGCTGATGTTAATTTTGAAATTGGAACCACTTTTGTAAGAAATTTTGGACCCCCATTGAGACAGATCAACATTATACCAAGTACTGTTTAAGCAAGTAGAGATGGATTGTCAACTGATTTACCAAATAGTTGTTTGTCATGATATAGCAACATTTTTTTATATATACTTCATCATGAAGAATTATGCACCCTTTTTGACTGGTATTAAGAGTATTAAATGTAAATAAGGAAAAAAGATTTTTCATTAAGTTTGGAAACTTTTGACGTCATCCTTCCTAATGTTGCTAATGAGGGTAATTGAAAATCATCTCTTAATCTATTACACAATGTCCCTGATGTTGCATAGTACCCAAAAGCATATATAACTCATATATCTGAGCTGTTTTTTAATCCAACCATTTTGGGAGCCATTGCTAAAAATTGTTGATTCAGGATATTTTTCTTGTGATCAAAAGCCATAGAATTTAAATATCAGATGATTTCTTCCAGTTTTGACCAAGTATCAACTGTATTTATATGGTTTTTGGACAGGCTGATAATATAACACTTAACTCAATAATGAAATGTTTCAAAGCACAAATTATTATAAATTCTCAACATAAAGAGAGAATACAATCAACAAATTTTGATGATTGAACAGTTAAAAGATTTTCATCCAAAATGCTACAACTGGACATACAAAGTCTTTTTTGTTGTTAAGTAGACTTTCTTTCAAATTTGTATAATTAATTTTATCTAATTGTAAAAAAGCATCAGAAATTTGATTTCTAACAGTCCTGGAGGTTTTTTTTATATTCCTTCGAACAGCTGAGGGGGTGGTATTTAACTACTTGGCACACCTGGCCATAGAGATAGTGGATTTTTTTGGACGTATTTTTCCATGAACTTCTGTGGTATCAAAATTTGAAGGCCAATGTTGTTGACAAATAACAGTATTGTTAGTGTGACGGCAAATTCTTAAAAATCCCAAAACAGGACTTTATTTTTGCACGTGTGAAGACGGGGCAGGTTGGCACTTGATCCCTTGTAGAATAAGTCCTCGTTCAGAGTTTTGCCTCAGGCATATAAGAACTGGCATATTATGTGGGGGATTAATTTATTGCCAGACTGACCACCGCTGGGTTCCAAATTTCACACTATACACACACCCACCAGGTCACTAGTCTTCCCCACCTAGACAATGGAAGATATGGACCTCTAGGTTGAGACGTAATAATATTAATTATAGTAGTTGGCAATTCCGGTTTCCCGTGTGATATTCTAAAGGAATTTATAGGACAATTTTAAGCAAGATAACATAAGACGAACAGAAGCTTGAAAAGAAACATGAGGTAACAAATTCATAGCAGACGCCACAAATAACAACTTAGACCACGTGGGAGCATTAAAATACATGAATCTTTTACTACACATAGATATACACCGTCAAAGTGTCAAATATATAATAAATGAACAGTCCATGAACATAAATGTCTTTCTTCTTTTCTTTTCTTTCGTTTTCCTTCAAATTGAGAGAGAGAGAGAGAGGGTATATAAAATTGGATATAAGAAGAAACAGTCCCAAGGGTACTTATCTTGTTTTCTTTGATGAAGTTCCTGTGGAGAATCTTTCCTCTTTTACGGGCTAATAGACTTTATGCTATTTTTAACACTGGCTTGAAGAAAATGGCTTCTTCGTGTCTTGCCAAATTTCTTTTGTCTTCTTCTACCCGGAGTACTTGGCTTTGGTTCTGTCTCCTACGAACCCTGTCCAATGACTAACTTTTTTCTTTTCTATTTCCGCTGACGGGAGGGAGTCCCCACTTCCGTTTTAGGGTCCCAGCCAATTGTTTGGCTTCTACCTTCCAGTGTCAGGCGACCCGAGTGAGGTCACCAAGTATAAACATCTGGTCTCCCCTGTGACCCATATTCTTTCTTAACGGTCATTCTCTGATGGCTTGCTACTGTTAATTCGAACACGGGGAATAGTATTAATCTCATTTCTATCGTCTCAGTGGGAGACCACGTGACATTAGTAACATTTAGATTGGCATTTAGAACTGATTTTATCCATTGCTCTTCAATCTCACTACACATAGTTTTGTCTTGCTGGCTTCTGTAATTTGTTTTGGGGTATGGCTAGGAATTAAGTAATATCTGAAATGGTAGATTAAACCTTTTCAACAAATATTTCTCTTACTACTTCAATTTAGGGGTAAATTTTCAAGCTAAATTAATTATACTCTTAATTACAGCTTTTATTTACCCACCCCGCCCAAATACACACATCAATAAATTAAAACAAAAATTTTAGAGAGTTGCCTTCAGCTTGAGAATCCACTTTTGAATTTTTTTAAAAATAGGTGATGGGGGTATGGTTTTCTTTGGAGAATACTGTCATGTTTGCAGTGTGGGGGTTGTATGTAATTTGGTTATTTCAGTGGATATGCATCCGTATTTTACGGGTATTGCTCCCAATATTATTTCCTTCACAAATACAACACAAAACTTTACAATCGCATGAAAGAAATGGAATAGAACACAACGAACATTAAAAAACAAACAATTTAATATGTATATAACAGAATATAAAAACAAATGAAATATATGATGTGTAAATGGCCTTTTGGAAAATAAAGTTTGGCAAGAAGAAAATAAATTTCTTTAAAGGTGTGTGTATGTTCATGTTAACGGAGTCCATAAATAAGTTGTTCTTACTTACATTTAGTTCATGTCTTGTTTTATGATTGTGGCAACAGCGTGTCGCGTTGATGAAAGAAAGTTTGTCGGGTTTTTCTTTTGAAAGTGATTCGTGGCCATCTGTAGCTAGGTCATGAACTGTGGCTGTGGAAGAAAATGAATTTGCCGGACAAAGTATCGGCTACTGCTTTACTGACTTAATGGTTAGGCTTGGTTTTGTCTTAGTTTGTGTGTAAGTTTGTGAGTGTCTGGTTCCCTGACTGTGTGTTATTTATACCGTAATAGTGGATCAAAGAATCGTCCCAAAATTTTGGCGCGTAGGCATTTATTGACCAATCAGATTTGTATTTTACTGTTTTATTCTAGAGCCGAAATATTTTCTGTTAGTTGACTTCCGATCCTATTTTTGTAGAATGTTCCTATTCTATGTTTTTAGCTGATTGGTTGAAAAATATAAAAATGTAACTTAAATGCTAATGCAGTTTGATCCTAAATTTCTAGAATGTTCTTAGGTATGTTTTTATTGCTTATTTTAAGACTAGAAAAAATGTGTATCCCATAGCAGTTTTGCCCAATATTATTAATCATTTAATTATCGACGCTAAAACTGTTTTTAATCAAACAAAAAATAGTAATGGTTGCATAGTGCCATTAAACTAGAAATTAAAAAGTTTTATTACTTTCAAACTTTATATTAAATTTAAAAACATTCATAACTAGCCTTTCCTTTAGTTTGGTTATTTTAATACGCTTTAAAGTATATGAATATAATATATATAAAATATATATAAAATATAACTTTTTTTCTTTAAAGCAAAACAACTAAAAGTAAAAATAATACATTTTGTCCTTTAACAACAATATCAGAAAAATATCAAAATAAATGTGAAAAATAAAATGGTATTATTATTATTATTGTAAAATGAACTTTGCAGTAAAAATATTTTACACAAAAAAAAAAATGAAAACGGCAAAAGACGTAAAAGAAGACTTTTCTAAAAAAATTAATTAAAATATTGACATCAATTCCATGTAATAAAATGTATTAATGTTGTTTTTTTCTTTAATTCTAATAAGTAAAATTATTACAGTTCACCAGTTAGTAATTAATGTAGTAAAAATAATCATTTATTCTTTAACTTAGGAAACAAAAGCGCTAAGAAATTCGTTTCTTTTTACTTTTAATGGAAATGTTGGATAAAGTTTTAATAGAGAAATGTTAATGAACCTTTCTCTAAAAAATTTTTATTCAAATTTATTATTCAGACTTAAACTTTTAATAGAAAAATGTTGACTTACGCTAATTTTAATCATGTTTAAAAACTTGAGAAAATTAAACTTTAATTTCATTGATGTTACGTTTTCAGCCATACTAACAATGTTTTTTTCCTCTTTATAACGATATCAAAAATAAATATCAAATTAAGTAATGACATTAATTTTTTTTAAAGTTCTAATTCATTTTATAATAAAAATAGTTTGCTTTACGTCTTAGAAGAAACTAGATTAAATTCTGTTCAAATTTGTTTAATGTTTTATTATTTTGCTTCATAAAATAACACAAAGTGCTAAAAAGGAATTGCATTTTATCTGTAAATAATTCTTTAAACTTTAAATAAAAAAATTGCAACAAACTTTAAGAGGGAAAATGCCAAAAATGAATTAAACTTTAATTTAAAAATGGTAAAGCTTTAAACTTAAGTAAATCTTTTTGTGTGAGTGAATTTAAGCCCCAAAGTTTCCTTTTTACAATTCAAATAAAAATAATGTACCAACTCAAACTAAAATAATAGAATATCCTTACTTCAACTAAATAAGTTAAATGATATTCCAACCAAAGGTAAAATTAAAAGATTCCTTTGAATTTCTTGAGCCGACAACACAATAGTATATACACAGTACACAGCAGTTAGCTCAAACGGAAGCTAAACCCACCTAATTCTCTCCCTGCAATAAAATAGGCCTCAATTCTAATGACTTGTGTGCACTATGAAGTGGCCTGTAGTATAGAACGCCATGTTAGTGAGCTAGGTCCAAGGTTTGACTGTTCCTTTCACTTGTATCAATATATTTTTGCTTCTAAGCATTTTATTTAGATCTTTCAGTTTCTCAAGTTCCAGACAACCAGACACCATCACTTTGGTTTCACAGTTACACACAGTAAACTCAGCAGTCCAGTTTTTAACTGCATTTTCAGGACAAGAAATTCTTTCTCACCATTCTGGCTTGGAGGATCAGTCAGTTCCAGCCCAGCTAATTAAAACAGCTCTTTTCAGGAAAGAAAGTTTTCTTCACTAATCCATCTTAGAGGAACAACCAGTTCCAAACCAGACAGCTCAATGCAGTGACACTCAGGAGTCACAGACCAATCAGCTCAGTCCAGCGATGCCTACCAACTCAGAATGTTTTCCTTGGCTTATGAACCATTAGCCTTGCACAGTGACAACACCAATTCATGAGTAGTGGATATCGCTTAGATTGACGACAACTTTAATTGCTCACTTGCAGCCAAGGCTGACCAAACCCCATTTTAACTGCTGATTCAACCACAGAGATGTTGACTATCTTGCTTCAGCGACCTCACATGTCTAACTCCCTCTCATATTGGCAAATAATTCAATAAATAAAATCGTCTTCCACAGACCTTGTGTTTTTTCATCTCTGTACACTATATATATATATATCTATATATAAACTTGTGGGGATTAATAAAAAAAAGAAATAAAAAATAAAATAAATGAATTTAAAATTTTAGCAGTTCCTAGAAGCCCTCTAACAGGAAGCGAAATATGTGCATGTGTGAAAATAGACTTCCCAGCACCAAAAAGAAAATCTCTCACTAAGTGTTTACCACTAGTATTGGATGGAGCTCCTTCTCTCGGCTGCTGGCAGGGTAACACATGTTTCGCACTAAGTCCTGGACTTAGCAGCAGGTTGTGTACCCTGTTAGCAGTCGCCTCTGCAAAAAAAATACCTCAATTAAAACACCCAATGGACAAACGACGAACTTTAAACTTTTACCACCGAAAATGACCAATATATTTCAACGCCTTGTCTGGGAGACGCGACTGCATTTGTTGGTTCGGGAAAACGTTTACACCACAGAAAAGTCGACCACCCCGAAATAAAGTTTTGAGTTAAATGTATCCTCGTCTCTTTCTTTCCTTCCTTCCTTAATTCTCTTGCAGCCTTCCACAGACAAAGAAGTTTATTAGTTAAGAAGAAGAAGAAAGGAGTCAGATACAACACTCAAAATCATCCCCTACAACCACCGACTACAACTACAAATAACTAACAAATTTTCTATTCTCCCATGAACTCACTAAGACTTAAAATATATTAGAAACTCATTAAAATTCAAAAAAATATCTTTTTTCAAAACTCACGGAATTTTTTTTAAATAAACAATATTAACTTCATAAAATATTAATGTAATTCTTAATTCAATTTCATTTACCTGCTTGTTGGTGTTCATAGTATTTCCTTTTGAAAAATTATAGACAATTTTTTAGTAAATAAGATCAGTACAATTTTAAAAGTTCTTAAAATTTTTATGAACCTACTTATATAAAAGGTGAGGGGAAGTCCCCGTTGCATAGCAGCTAACGTGCTAAACTACAATAGCGTAGTAAGTGAGATCGAACTCCAGCCGCCCTATTACGTTCACTTTTGGATAAATAATCGTGAGAAAGGTACGAATCCACTTATTCTCCCAATTATGCGTTAAATAGTACCACACCTGTTCTTTTACAAGGATAACTTTGGCATTAAATAATCCACGAAGGTTTATATGTCATTAACCAAACCAAACCTTCCATTACACACTCTGTCTATGTCTTTGTCTCTTTCTCTTTCTCTCTCTCTGTCTCTCTGTCTCTCTCTCTCTCTCTCTCTCTCACGCACATACATACATACATACAACGATTTTGTTGAAAAATTACCAAGACTAGTAAAAATATGCTCATTAGTATTTAAGTTTTAAAGTGATAAAAAATATTGAATTAGAAAAGACAAACGAAACTAAATAAGTTACTGGTACCAAATCTCCGTGAAGGGAATTTACTAAAAAAAAGGTTTTAATCTTGAAAATATATGAAATATATAAAATGTTTCAGAAAAATAAATGAATGAACAAATAAATAAATTGAGAAGTGTATGTTTACTTACGAGAATATCTGAAGAAGAAAAAAATGCACACAAAGCCAACAATAAAATACAATGAAACGGACTTGAAGAAGAAGACCTTTTTTGAATAAAACCAAAAATAAATAATAAATGAATAAAGAAAGAATAATTAAAAAATCTAAACTTACTGGTATGATTGTAAAAGAATGTCTTTCTGCTGAAAATAATAGACTTTTTTTTCTTTTTTTCCCACCCCAGAGAAACTTATTTGCTACTCAACTGTTAGAGCGCCTTTTAACTAAGAAGTTATCGTCTGTTTTTATTGAAATTTTATTTTGAAAAAAAAGGAATCTTTCCCGGTAAAACAAAACAAAACACACACACACACACACACACACACACACACACACACACACACACACACACACACACACACACACACTAAACAAAAACAAACAAAATAAAAACGTCTTAATCGTAGATATTTTTAATTGATCAATTTGATTTGATAAATAATGCTTACATTGATAAATCTAAAAGGAATAATCGAATAAATAAAATAAAAATTCATTATCTTTTTATTTATCTACTTATTTATACATTTTATAAATATCAAAAAATAACCTCTGGATGAAAGGTTTTTAAAACACTTAAAATTTATTTATTCATCTATTATGTCTTATTGCGCGCGCGCGCGCGTGTGTGTGTGTGTGTGAGAGAGAGAGAGAGAGAGAGAGAGAGTTGCAGCAAGGCTGAGTTGATAGTGTGGCGCCTGAGGTACCTCAATATGGTGAATACCAAAGAAGTCAAGCATTTTTTTTTAAATAGCCACGCACGAGTCTCGATTTGTACGTGGCTTTTGACTATAAAACAACTAAGTATCATATACTATAAAAATTATTTCTAACGATAGTGTGGCAAATTAACAACAATTTTGGCGCTTTCAAAGTGAAGAAGAGAGAAGTGAGCCTAGACAATAAGGCAGCAAGACCTGCTTTCTCCATTTCCGTCATTACTACAACTAAAATTAAACAAAATCTTCAGTGAGTGCTCGGGTACCAGACTGTGAAGCAGAAAAAAGATAGCAAGCAGAAAGGTGTTGGTCACTCGCTCCTTTAACCGTTAAAAAGTAACTGAATTTTCTAGGTGCTATGTGAGAAATTCAACTCAAAGACAACTTAACGAAAAGTCTTTTGAATTCAACTGAACAACAAATCCTCCAAACTTTCAGTGCGTTTATAGGACTTTACACTCCTATAATTTAATTTGGGCGGTATGCCACTTGTTCCCACAGCAAAGATGGCGGACGCACACATATTCAGTCTCGGGAAATCATTGGCCAGGAGAACCACGTGACCTGCGTAAAACTACGTCCGCGCGTAAATTTCGTCCTGCGTTTGGAGCCACTTCCAAGACACGTATTTTCTATAAATACGTCGTCTTCAAACACTCTTCCTCTTTTTACACAAATTCTTCGCAGCGGATACACGCTCTCTCTTCAGTGTGACATTCTTCTTATTTGTAATATATGTACTTGGGTTATGTTATTTGAGATAATAAATAAGAAGTACAAATATTAACTTTAAAAGAGGAATTTTATTCTTCGTATACAACACCACGTGTTGGCTAGAAAATGTCCGGCGGTCAACACGTGTGTTTAGTGTTTGGAATCTCTTCAGCAACTGCCTCCTCTTCTATCTTGGGTCGTCTTTGGCAACTGCTACTATCTCCGCTGATTGGCCAGAGGGAGAGGGAGAGCGAGAGAGAAAAGGAGAGAGAAGGGAAGAGAGAAGAGTGAGAGGCGATGGATTCTTGGATAGCATTCCTTGGCCGAGGTGGAAGTAAGGACCAAGATTTCTGTTAAGGTAGTATAGACTGCCCATTTACTGACCTTAGTAAGGGAGGTGATACTACATATTCATCAACAGGAGTGAAAAGCAAAAAAATGGATAAGCCTCGCAGACATTCATTTCTTAAATATACATTGACTATGAGACTTTTTCCAGTCTCAGAGAAACCGACTGTTTCGAATCACAAAAAGAAAGACATTTAAATATGTAATTCAACTTAATAGGACGTTTCCGTCATATACCTTTTTGTAGTTTAGTTGTGTGAGTTACACACACACACACACACACACACTCGCACATATATACACACGATTATTTTATTAATAGAATTAGCGATATTTTTAATGTATCAATGTCTGTTTTATTATAGTGTATAAATTTGTTTTGTTCGTCGCCTTGTTTTGAATGTTCCTTCTGTCCGCGCCGTCTCATATCTTTTACTCATTCATTTTCTTCATTCGTTTACTACTTTGTCTCCATGTGCCTTATTCCAAGCAAAACTTATATAAACTTTATTAACATTAAGTTTTGGGGGACTAAACATATCTACCAAATAACATGTCCCCCTACACGTTCTCGAATGCCGACCTGTAAGGCAGTAAAAATATAGCTAGCAGAAAGGTATTTGCCACTCATTCCTTTAACCATTAACAAGTGACTGAATTGATTTGGAGCTGTTATAGTAAAATACATCAAATCTCTTCTGATTCACCCACTTTACTCTTCATACACATAACTACTAAAACACACAAACACAGACCGACAGACATCGACACTGTAGAAGAAAATAACAGCTACCGGATGTTGACCCAACAGCGGCTAGTGTCAAACTGAGAAAATCATGGCTTCTGTGCATAGGCTCCACGCATAGTCTACCCAAAATCCCCAGAAAATTCTCAGTTATAAAAAAAGTCTATTTTTCAACCAATCATTTTTTTCCACCAGTAATATTTTCTGGAGCCGGTGTTTGAAGTTTGGAACATATAAATAGGCCAAACAGAGATCACACGACAGTTGAATTCTCAGTCGTTCGAAGAGCGTCACCCGACAACACGGTCCGATCAGATCAAAGCAACCGCTTGTCGCCGAACAGACAACCCCACCGTCAGCCGGTCAGATATTTCATCTGCTTGTTTATTTTATTCATTCAATAAACAAAATAAACTAAATCTTCTCGTCAGTCTTATTTTTCATGTAACCACACGCTTGTATATAACAGAGCTCTCCGAGAAATTCAACTTAACCGAATATTTACTAAAATTTTATTGAACAACAAAACCCAAGAATTCAACTAAAAGTGAACTTAACAGAAAACTCAACTAAAATTAAACGAAAGTTGAAAATTCAACCAACATTTCAACGAAACCACAAAAATTTTCTGGACGCTCTCTCTCTCTCAGATAATTTCCAGCAAATTATAACAAATTTGCAACGCCTTTTTCTTTCTATCTTTTTTTTTCTCCTTATATTATATAAAATTGGTTTTCTTAAAGTTTGTCTTCTGTATTATCTTATTGAATCAGAATCCGAACTCGAAAACTGCGGAACATACTGTTTGAAATTACCCACTAAAGCCCCCCCCCCAATATTTTCCTAATATATTAAAAATTTGGTATTTAACCCATATATTATAGAATTTCAATAGTCCTTATATTGCGATTTTTTAATTATCATTTTCTTTGCTCAATGCACAAAAATGGAGAGCAATATCACAATATATTTCAAGTATTAAAAAATACATGAAACAGAATAAAACTCTGGACACTAAGTTTCACATTTTCGAATCTCTGGTGAGCTATTATTTAACACGCCTGAGGGTGACAGATGTAAGTTTAAATTACCTATCTTATTATAATGGAGACTATGTCTTTGGTATGACTCGACCTGGGATGGAACACAGGTCTCCCGGACCATTGGCGAACACCTATTAGCTTAGAGGGTACAGTGTTCGCCTGTGGCCCGGGACACCGGAGTTCAATCCCTGGTCGAGTCATACGAAAGACTTAAAAAACGGTACTTGATGCCTCTTTGCTTAACATTTAGCATTACAAGGTATAGATTAAGGGTAAGTGGAGAAATCCAAGGGAAGAAGTAGCGCCTTCCTTTACACCTCGATGTTGTAGCTATTGAAAAGGAAGTCTTTGGGTCGCACTCGACTACGGCCGGCCAACCTACTACTAACTGTATATATACAATGACTGCCACATATTGATAGGTAATAACCGTCTTTACCACCAAAATTACTAATTCAGTTTGTGAAAAATACACAAGATGCGTAAAAGGATCAGGTTGTATGACATCTGGACATCATTGGATTATAGTGACATACACTTGTATGACACTTATGCCACTCTCTGATTCTACAGAGCTACAGCCAAGTGACAAATACAGCAAGATAACTGGTGATGAAGCAATAGGTAGGGTTTATTAGAGTATCTTTTTTTTTTTAGATTTTTGCTGTCAAAGGATATCTGCAAGTCAGTAGAGTTTTGATGTTGGAGCTTCCTTCTTCAGTTTTGATTTTGGAGTTAACTTCTCCAAGTTGGGTTGCCTTCACTACGGCTTTGTTATCACACACACACACACACACACACACACACACATATATATATATATAGGTGGCATTTTCTCTTTTAGGTATGTTTGATTAAATAGAACGAAGTATCTGTCTATTCTGTCTTTGATCCATTCATGTCTACGTATTAGTCGTTCGATTTTTGGATGAAATAAATTTAGAAAGACGTATGTTTCTCAAGTACTTTTGGCCCTCAATTAAAGCCATCTTCAAGAAATCGAATAATCATATTTAAAAACATTCAATGACGAATTATTTAAAATTGAGTGCAAGAACATATTACTCAAAGAAAAAAAGAAAAAAAAAACCTCTCCAAAACTCTAAATTCTTGAAGCTCTATAAATAAAGATTAACAAACCTTCCTTAAAAAAGATCAACTTCGAATATAGCAACCACTTTCTAGAATAAAATAATACCTATAGTAAAAAATCATCATACCAATAGTAAAAATTCTTATCTTCTGTAAATTCCCTTCCCACTTGTTCTTTCTCCTACTTTTATATAAATACATACTTATTATTTATGAGAAACAAAATATGCAAGATATTAGAAACCAAATATGCAAGATATGAGAAATCGTGCTCAATTCAAAAAATATGTTCGGCTTTATCTCTGCTTAGCCCTAGAAATCTATCGGTAGCTGTCAGGCTAAGCGAAGAGATAGAGAAATGTATCAAAATAAAGGAGATAAAAAAGGGGTAAGGAAAGCTTACTTTTGTTACCTGAAAGAAAAGTGTTTAACTTTTGTTAATAATAAAAGCCAATTCTTAGGGTTTATTTTTCTTTTCAGTGTCTCCTTCTTGTGTAGAATCAACATGGACAATCGTGCTCTTTTAGTTTCCTGTGTGGACTTGTTGAAAACGAAGTTTATTATTTCTTTAAGTGAATCTCGAGTAGACTACCACTTCCTCCTCTAAGACGACTATCTTTTGTTTCAACTCGAATTTTCTTCTGTTGTGTATACGGAGGCTTTTACCACATTTTCTGACCAGCGGTAACAGCTTCTTTTGTCGGTAAAGACTGTAGGGTACTGTGTTTGGTAAATATGTTTTGTCCCTCACAATTTATGTTGGTATATATTTGAAAAGGTAAATGAAGTAAAGATGTGAAACAACGAGTACAAAAGAACATTCAAAATAAAGCAGTACAAACAAAATTAAATTTATATATCAAGAAATACATGAAAAAGGAAAAATTTAAAAATAGTCTAATATAGTCTGTTGAATATTCCTCTGTGTGTGTGTGTGTGTGCTAACACGGATATCAAGGAAAAAGACTTAATATTGAAAGTGTCCTGTAGACTATAAAATGTATGTGGACTAAGTATTTAGTGTAAGGTATTGATATATAGAAATATAGCAACGAGTGCGAGAAGGCATGTATCTTCTCCCATCTTGGTTGTTTGTCTCTTTCGGGGTTTGACGAAATTTCGGTGGTTGTGTTGGAGGCTGAAGCAAGTCTAACCGAGAAGGTAGAACAAAAAAGAAAAAGGTTGTAGGATGTATACATTTTCGTAGGGTTGACTGCTGGACGTCAAAATATGAGAGAGAGAGAGAGAGAGAGTCTGTGTTGTCTCTGAAAGTCACAATGAAGAGAGTGAATTGTCTATGTAAGTCGCAGTGTAAAAGAGCGTGTTGTCTCTGTGAGTCGAAATGGAAAGAATGGGTTCTTGAAAGACGAGAGTATATATATATATATATATATATATATATATATATATATATATATATATATAGGCAATCCTTGTCATGCAGTCGGCTCCAAAATAGCGGGAAAAAAAAAATCAAAGTTGCGGACGTAGTTGTGAGCATTAACCTCGTGACTTTCCTGACCAATAGGTTCCCGAGACTGATTAGTTTACCGATGTCCGCCATCTTTGTTTCGGGAACAAGTGGCATCACGGTCATTTAAAAAAATAGGAGTGTAAATCCTATAAGAGTCCAATAATACCGCTTTCGACTCAATTTTCTTTTGAAGGGGACAGTATACCAAAACCGCAGCCTGCAGTGGGCTTATTGTTTCGACAAGTAACAATAAAAATCCTGTAAGGAAAAGAGGCTTAGCCTATTGCGACTAAAAAGTCCTATTTGCTCAAGCTACCTTGCTTAAGAAAAAACTGGCTAAAGTCGAAGGCGAATAAGCAAGAACTTGCAAAGCAAAAGGAGCGAGCCACGCTAGGCCTTCAGCTCGTGCTGAAAAAAAAAAAAAAAAAAAAAAAAAAAAAACGAGAGAGAGAGAGAGAGAGAGAGATCCCTTGAGGGTCTTATTTAAATAATAGTAGGGCCGAGGGCTAACGACACTGCCTCAAAACAGGCAATCAGATTCGAGCAGACATTAACTATCGAATTTACAATTTTCAACACATTGTGTGTGTCATTTGATTATTCGTTCTTCCGAAGATAGCACATGTTGAGGTTGAAAGTACTCGAGAAGCATATGCGCTTACCTGAATTCATTCCACCTCAAAGTCACACAACCCATTCGGAGACTTGAACGGATCAAAGACAGAATAGACAGACATGAAATGTCTATCCTATCCTCCGTGTGTGTGTGTGTGTGTGTGTAAAAGAGAGAGAGAGAGAGAGAGAGAGAGAGAGAGAGAGAGAGAGAGAGATTATTGTGTCAGACGAAAACAATAATAGTAATATGAATAATGGTTTTTCATGATCTCAGACAGCTCTTCAAAGGATCAAATACTTATAGCGACGATATTAAAAAAAAATTTGAATGGAAGAATGCCTGTGTATTTGTCTTTCTAGTAAGGCCGTTCTTTTAAATAATAATGTTACTCTTATTAAAGAGTAGGCACCCTGGAAACGATAAAAATTTACTCTTTTATTTCATGGGTACCTAGGATGGTGTAATGGTTAGCAAGCTAAACTGGCAGACCTTCACGAGTGAGTTCGAATCTCATTGGGTGCCCCATTCATTCGGCCTTGTGTCACATCGAAGCAAAAAGTTTCGTAAATTACTACTCTTTTATTTTATGAATGTCTATGTGTTACATTTAAATAATAACGCATTGTAATAAGGTAGAATAAAATCACGGTTATAAAGTAAAAAGTTCATTCATTTCTTCAAGCTACGAATTTCAGCGGCTGATAATTGTGCTGCTAGCTCCGTTCGTTTGTTAGGAGAATGGCGACCTCCAGCGTAAGGCATTGCCGACTTTCGGTTTAGCTTTTAATGAAATACTGAAGACCACGGTCAGCTGTACCTTTTGTAGTAAAATTTGTACGTAAAAAGTTTTTGCCTTAGATCTTCCTTGATATTTAAAGTTATTATTATTTTTAAGCAAAAAGTCTAGTAAAGACCTCGCACCTGTTGTCCAAAATATTTAATGTCTTACATTTATTGAACTTAAGGTTGATTTTTATCTTGTTTTATTTAAAATTTTAAATTTTGTATCAAGATGATCGTAAAAAAAGGTTTTTGCTGGGTGTAAGAAGCGTAAATGAAAAAGAAATTATTTTTGAGTTTGTATCGTTGCTATATTAAAACAATATTTAGTATGTAAATATTAGTTTCGCTTGCACTAGTAAGCGTGAAGGGTCCCATTGACATATACACTTAATGCTTTTTTTTCCGTGAATAATTTTTTATCTGAAAGAACTCCTCTAAACTGGTAATTTGTCAAATTAGAAATTATATCGATTTTTAAAATTGGAATTAAACTTGCTGGGGGTCTTGTCTACTACATAAATGCAATAGCGAAATGGCCCCTGACTTCCTGAATTATCTTTTGTTTTGATATTTTTTGAATTGGTCAGAATCCATTTCGCCATTGTATTTATTTATGTAGTTGACAGGACCCCCTCTTATCTTATTCAATAAAAAGAATAATTTCAAATTTAACAAATTCTCTGAGTAGAGGATGTATTTTAAAATAAAAAGCAACCAAAATTATTCACGACTTTTTTTTAATGATCGGAACTCCGTACTTGCAATTGTGTTGTTTTTTTAAATTATTTTTTTGTTTTTCCGAATAATGTTCAATCCATTCAACAATTTTAACCGACTGACCATGGATATTCACTACTAAGTTACATTGGAAGGACCAGATTTGGTCTCGAGAAATCCCATGACGAGGAGGAGGTTAAGATATTTGTGGTAAACGTATCACAAGCACAGATGATTATTCTTCCTTATTTTCCTTAATTCACCTGTGTTTTCCTTAATTCACCTGTGTTTTAACTTAATTTTTTAATATTTATTTACCTGCCAATCACTGCCCATGGCATTCCATTTTGAAAAGCGAAAGATATTTTGGCAAATAGAATTATAAAAGTTGTTTTTAAATTTTTAAAAATTTTATTTACCTTATTACATAACTCTTTTCACACATACATATAAAGGAAGATGATTTTGTTAGGCAATGCATTATTTGTTTCTATGAATTTTTTTGTAAAACAATTTTATTCATTCTTGGAAATGTTGAGAATTTCTTCCTAAATTTAAGAAAACACTGATGTAAACTTGATATTATTTTCTTTCTCTAACATGTTTGTGCAAATCAAAATTTTGGAATTTAAATTGTCATTTGAAATAAAATACGCATTGACATCCAGTTGAAAAATTTATATTGAAAACTCAAATTTCTTTCTCTTGATCAATTTTTAAGTTTTCCTTATTAATAAAATCCCATTTCTGCAAGTGTATTTGTAACTTAAAAAGCACTTATATTTAACACATGTCC
Organism: Sepioteuthis lessoniana; assembly: GCA_963585895.1. Taxonomy (NCBI): domain Eukaryota; kingdom Metazoa; phylum Mollusca; class Cephalopoda; order Myopsida; family Loliginidae; genus Sepioteuthis; species Sepioteuthis lessoniana. Next base: position 110,059,577 of record OY757912.1, on the reverse strand, counting down.
CCCACCCCAAATGAAATAATATTTGAGAAAGTTTCAATGGAAACTTTTAAAATGAGTGTGCTTGCTGTTCATGAGAGCTATAGAAAGTACAAATCAAAGTTATTTGAATGAAGGACAAAATCTATTTTTCATTGCTAAAATCACAAGAGACATTAATGATTTTGAGAAGAGTACATATCAATTAACTTTTTAAGTTTTGCAACTTTTCCTAATAACAATGCAACTTCATTTTGTTTTTCAATTTCTTTGATTGATTATGAATAAGATTTTGGAAAAATAGAAAAATCCCCCCTTTTTTTCTTTTTAATTAACATTTTAATTCTATTACAAAAAACATTTTGACTGCAATAGATTTTTGAATAGAATTTCAAAAGCATTAAATGATCTTCAAGTGAAGGGGTAATATTTGCAGAATTTTAAAATTCACAACCAAAAAACATGACTACATGCATTTCTTGTTATGTTGATACAATGCTTTGCCTAATCTGACACTGAAGCCTCAGGTTGCTTACAGGACCTGCTTTTCCTAAAAGGTCACCTATTTAAATAGCTTTAATATTCTTTCTAATCTAATCTTGACTTGGTCTGGTATAAAGACCTCAGGTTGCTTTTGAGATCAAATTTTTCTAAATGGTCATCAATTTAAGTATTGAGCAAGTTTATCGCTGTTTTTGTTCTGTGATTTATTAGGAAATTTGCTATACAAAATCTCTTTTTTTATTATTATCTAAGCTTGCAGGGGCCATTGATGATTTTGAGCGTTTGAGGGCTTCCAAATATTACCAGTTTGGGAATTCCTCCAAACTGCAATGTGAATCAGCCATTTTGGTCTCTTTAATTAATTCTGAACAAAACTTTTTGAGAGAAAAGAACTTAATCTTTTAAAATTTTAAACTTTGATACTAGTAAAAAAATCTTCATCCAGAAATTTGGCATATAGAAACATAAAACATGACTAAATGCAATACCTTCTTCATATGTTGTTTGAAATAAGATTTGGCTCTTGTAAATAATGCTCCTGTTTTTAACCCTGAAAATCAAGAAGCAATCAGAAACCAATATCATAGATGGTCATTATTGGTTTCTGTTATTCACTTAAAAGGAAATTAATTTACTAACATTTTCAGAAATGTTTCTTCTCTTTTTGTCATCTGTCATTTTAATTCTGGGTTTCTGTGACTTCAAATAAGTAAAATAATGATGTTGACAATTTTTTTAACATTTTTTTTTTCTTTGCTTTAATTAACTCTTTTGTTTTTCTTTAGGCAACCTGTTTTGCATCCACTTTGACAAACAAAAATGTTGTTGGTATGGCAGAGAAGCTTGAGACATGTGGAAAAAATCTGTATTCACTGTCATCAAGCCCATTCATATCCTTTGTCATTATCAATCAGAAAGAAGGCGTCATGGTCATCAAAGCTGATCCGAAAGACTTTTCTGGATTATTTCTGTGAAGAAAATGGACACACATTTGTCAAGTCATCTTCTGTTATTCCTCAGAAAGGAACTGGAACTTATTTTACAAATGCTGGAATGAACCAGGTAAAAAAAGGAGAGGTGGGGGGGGGGTTCTTATTATTTTATCTTTAAAGTTCTGTTTCCCATGAACCAGGTACAAAAAACGGGGAGGGAGATGTTTTTCATTTTGTCTTTAAAGTTCTGTTTTCAACTGTGGTTCATTTTTTGAGGCTTCTTGGAAAAATATCTATGTAGTTTTTATTATTTGACAATCCCCATCTCTTTTAGTAACATGTAGCTGGTTGAATTTGGTTATATAGTACCATCAGCAAGGGATGATTCCTGATCTGACTAATTATGGGCCCAGTCAGCTGGGGCTAGAGAATACACTGACTACATCACTGCAGAGGAGTAAGACTCCTCCAACGAGGGTCCTGGATATGACACTAAACAGTCTGATGGTGAGGCTCTAGTAAGGCTGGAGCTTTGGGGAATGCAGAGTACTCTTTATTGCCGTCACTCCCAGGTCTACTCTGACCTGGAGTAGTAGCATCTGATAAGGTCTTATCTATGGGTCAAATAGAACTAAACAGTGTACTTATGTTAAACTGAATTGTTTAAAATAGAACTATTTTAACATTTAAACTGTATACTTATGTGTACTGAATTGGTTGAAATAAAACTGTTTATATGTATAAAAATGGATTTGGCATTAAATAACCTACAATGATTGATACGAGGATTGTTCAAAAAGTTTCCAGACTTTTTTGTACAGGCATTTTAAAATTGTTGTAGACCCTTGAAAATTCAGTATGTTATTGCTAAACATCTTATGAGATGACTGACCAATTTTTATAATTTCAGGTTTAAAATGAACAGCTACTGCAGGAATTGGAATACACCCTACTAAAACCTGATTGTCACAGCTGGTGAATTTCCAAAATGCAATATGGATGTGAGGACACTTTAGAAGAATGATATGCAATAAAATTCTGTTTTAAACTCGGAAAAAATTCCACGGAAATGTATGGAATGCTTCAGACTGCTTTTGAAGCATCTTGCATGAATCGAGCATCAGTTGTTGAGTGGCATAAGAGATTCAAGGAAGGCAGGGAGTCTGTGAGGGATGGTAAGAGGTGTGGGAGGAGTAAGGAAGTCAGAACACCAGAGTTAATTGGCCAAATAAAGAATTTCATGGATAAGGACCGTCGTGTGTCTATAGAGACAATAAGTGCACAGTTTGATGTCAGTGTGGGAACTGTACACACAATTATTTGCGAGGAACTGAAGATGCGGAAGATTTGCACAAAGTTTGTCCCAAGGGTGCTCAGAGAAGATCAGAAAGAAAGACATTGTCCTGACTGCAGGGAGATGGTCGAGCTGATCAATTCAGATCCCGCAGTTCTTGATGCTCTGGTGACCTGCGATGAAAGCTAAATCTACTACTATGACCCAGAGACCAAGAGACAGAGTTCCCAGTGGAAGCATGCTGGCTCTCCCAGACCCAAGAAGGCCAGACAGCAAATCCACCCAGAAACTTTTGATGATCCCTTTTTTTGACAGCACTGGCATGATCTACATGCACTGGGTTCTCACTGGACAGACAGTCAACAAGTCAACCTATGTTGAGGTTTTAAGGGAGTTCAGGAAGAGATTCCGTCGGAAGAGGTCAGCACTCTTCAAATCGGGTCAGTGGCATTTCCACCAGTCCACAACTCCATCCTTGTCACACACTATCTGACCAAAATGGGGATCAAGACAGTTCGTCACCCTCCCTATAGTCCAGACCTTGCTCCCTGTGACTTTTGCTTATTCCCTAAGCTCAGAGGCTGTTATTATGAGACAATTGAAGAGATGAAAGAGGCTGTGACAAAGGTCATTGACATGCTCACACAAGAGGACTTCCATGGGGCCTTCCAGAAGTTGCTGGAATGGTACAACAAGTGCATTGCAGTCTGAGGAGATTACTTCGCAGGGGACTAGAGTTTCATGTGTGTACTATCAATAAAAGTGCCCATACAAAAAAATCTGGAAACTTATTGAAGGCACTTCGTATGCCATAAAACCAAACCAAACTGACTAATTATGGATTCTTAAGATGGATTATCCTGTTATTTACTAATAGGTTTGTGGGTGAAGTGGGTTTTATTCGTATGGAGGAAAATGTTCCAGCTGGAGTTTAAAATTTTGGAGGTTGTATTTTTCATTTTAATTTGTTGTTAGTGTCAATTAAGCAGCTAAGCTTTTTTTACCTTTTATTACTAACACTCCCACATATTACCTCTTATTACTAACACCCCCACATATTACCTCTTATTACTAACACTCCCACATATTACCTCTTATTACTAACACCCCACATATTACCTCTTATTACTAACACCCCCACATATTACCTCTTATTACTAAAACTCTGACATAAAATATGAGGTACATTTTTAGGTCTACAGTCTGGCAATGAAAAGTCATTCTCCTTAATTTTGTCCATGGTTTAAGATTTTGCTTTCGAGAGGAAAATCCAGATGTTACGAGAACCCAAATCCAAACTGCTGGGGGTTAGGTTGGAGGTTGGCTGACAGGAGGGATGTGATGCTTTACCAAAAATGTTCTCATGGGGATGTCACACTGTGTATGATTGAATATGTATTTACCCAACTTCTTAACTACAGGTAGGGTGTGACATAATTATAATTTTGAAGCAGTGTACAGCTGGTTTGAATGTAGAGTTTTTCATGTAAAATCTTTAGATTCAAACCAGCCTTAGTAGTTTTTAGAAATTTCTTTTTTGAGAGTAACTTTATTATATTGATTGGTTTGTAACTTTTTATATATTACAGTTTAAACCTTTATTTCTTGGATCTGAGGATTTGAATCAGGAGATTTCTGAGTACAAAAAAGCAGCCAACAGCCAGAAATGCATTCGTGTTGGTGGTAAACACAATGACTTGAAAGACGTTGGAAAGGATCTTTATCATCACACTTTCTTTGAAATGCTTGGTAGCTGGTCATTTGGAGATTATTTTAAGGTAACAACTTTGTTTTTTTTTTTTCTCTCTCACTGAAACCCAATACAGCAAGATCTTAAATATTGCATTTTCGATTTAGTTTTTGCAAAAAACTGTTTAAGCAGGATTTATGGTCTGGTCATGCTGAAGCACTGATTCTTGCAAAATCATTCAGTGATGAGTCCCTTACAGTTTTCAGTCCAATGTTCTATGAAGAATGCTCTGTTGACAGGGATGTAACACGAGGTCAATTTTTAAGTGGAGTAAAGCTGTTTTGAATTTAGAGTTTTATTTCTCCTAGACTGAATGTCTTGACAAGGCTAAAGAACCCAATCAGCTCTACTATTTACTCATAACTGCTTACAATATTCTGACTGTATTCCCTGTAGAGGGGTAAGAATTCCCTCAAAAGGAGTGTCCTGAATATAACATTTAACTGCAACTCCCAGGTTGATTCTGACCTGGAGTGGTAGTACCTGTTACAGTCCCCTCTATCTGTCAAATAGATCTGTTTGAAAATTATCAATATTACATAGGAATATTTGAAACCATATGACTGGACAAATTGTATTAAAAAATGGTTATTTTTGTTATGTTATAAAAAGATTGATTGATTTTAATGGCATGTCAACCTGAGTTTATTTTATACCTAGAGGTTAGAGAATTATATACAGTGTACTTTTATATTTCTTGTATAGTTTCTAAAGGGTTTTTTGCTCATGGTTATATGATATCAGTTATTTCTATCTAATACAAATAATTTGCAAGCAGATCTATTTGACTCGTAGATGGGATCCTAACTGGTACTACCACTCTGGGTCAGAGTGAACCTGGGAGTAATGATGATGAAGGGGTATGTCATGCTCCTCAGAGTTCCAGGACTGGAGCCTCACCACCAGATGCAGTTTAGCATTATACCAAGGGCACCCACTTCTGAGGGCATTCTTATCCCTCTGTAGGGGATACAATCACCATATTGTTAGCCCTGTCTCTATGGTAGTGTTTTCAAATGCTTATTATCATTAGTTACTTGAAACTATATAATTGCATACATAAAAAAAGACTGATTTTGGCATTGAATAACCCAACAAGGGTTGACATGTCAAAAAACCAACCAACCATCTACAAAGAAAGTTTTATCTTAGAATATAAAGTCACATGTTTGTGCTGTATTATCCAGATTTTTCTGCCTTGTTTCCTTTTTATTTCTGATTATGAAAATTAATCTTTATAACTGTTTATTCTATACTATGTTTTTACTCTTCAAGTTTTCTTCTTTTCTATTTACAGAAAGAAGCTTGTAAATTAGCTCTCCACTTACTTGTAGATCGATTCAGGCTCCCATTAGACCAACTCTACTTTACATATTTCTCAGGAGATGATAAATATGGCCTGCAACCAGATTTGGAGACACGAGAAATTTGGCAAGAACTGAAGTAAGTTGGACTTCTTAGAGCTACCAGTGACAGCATCTTTTAAAATTGAAATATTTTTGTCTTTTCTTGGAAATTTAAAAGCCCAAAATTTGATTACACCTGGTCTTTACTTATTGAGTATTCACACTTAAGACTGGTATTAGATGTCTGCCACCGATGGGCCAAAAGAGAATAAGGCATCATTATGTCATTGAATATAGGTGTATGAACATTTTTTCATTTTCTATATTTGCGTTTTCCAATAATAGTTATATTTTGCTTCACTTTAATAGTATAACAATTTTAAATGATTGAGGTAAATTGTTGCCTTTTTATGATGGTCACAGTACAGCTTTAACATTCCCTTCAAAAAGCTTAATTCTTCAAATTGGAAAATTAACAGATATCTCAACAATATAGATTATTGCCCTTTCGCCTTCCATACTACAGAAGAGGAAATGGTCAGTTAACGTGTTACCAGATATAGTATAATAATTGATGTTTTGCTCATAAAAATGTTTTAAAAATAAACATTAAATTTAAAACTGTCCAATTCTGTGTCATGATTAATGAAATTTTTATAAACAAAAGTTGGAGTTTTTCTCTGTAAGAAAAAGCTTTGTGATATTTTCAAAATTTTGATTATATTTAAAATAGGATGTCTAAGATTTTTCAAGTTCTAGCAACAACTTCATCTGTTGATGCTTATTGTCAACTTATCATCATTAGAATACAATTGTAGTGTTGCCCCATAGTACAAGATATCAACTCAGAATGATTTGAAGGTGACAATATAAACAGTTTAAGTTTTCCATTAAAGTTTGTATAAAAAAGGAAATATGAAGACAATTCTTGCTACTTAAGTTTTATTTAAAGTATAAACTAAACAAGAAAAGATACAAAAAGAGTGAAATGTTGTTGGAAATTCTTTATAGTATGTACATGTAAAGAAAATTATGAAATTCCTTGAAGATTTGTGAAAGACTTACATTTTTGAGAAAGTTTCTTTTGTTGTTGGTTCTGTATGTCTGGAATTATATGTGAAAGCTTGTATTTTGTCTAGAATAGTATGCTGCAAGTTTAGCATCTAACCACAGTAATAAAGGTGGTCACAGATGGATGAAACTGTTTTTTGTTTCGCTTTCACATTATCTGGAAGAAAAAAATTAATCCAACATTGAAGAGTGACAATAAGCAAGGACAAGTAATTCAACAAAAGAAGTTGTGCTGTCCCTGTGCCATAATGGCTGGCTAGTGACATTGTTGTAAACAAGTTCAAACTTCATTTGCATCATTATGTACATTTTTTTTGTTGTTGTTATTTTTCAGTATTCCATCAGAGAGAATTTTACCTTTTCCAGCAAAGGACAATTTTTGGGATATGGGACTGACAGGACCATGCGGACCTTGTACTGAGATCCATTATGACCATATTGGTCATCGAAATGCTGCCCCTTTGGTCAACATTGGAAATCCTGAGGTTATAGAAATATGGAACTTAGTCTTTATACAATATGATAGGTATGTAAATAGCACCTGGATAATAATAAATAAAACTCTGATATGTATAAGCTATGAAAAAGTTTAAAAAAAACAAAACAAAGAAACAAATCATTGTCTTCAGCTTGAACCAGATTTTTATGATAAATTGTTTAAGGAAACTAGTGATATTTCCGTTATGATACTAAACTGAACCTGGTAGTAAAGTTCCAATCCTCAAGCCTTAGAGAATGTGCACTCTCCTCTTTGTTCATATTACTCTCAGGTCCACTCTGATTTGGAGTGGTAGTACCTGTTAGGGTCTCATCTATGAGTTAAGTAGAACTATTTAATCATTTACTATAATTGAAACCATTTAACTATATGCAAACAAATGATTAATGTTAAATTGAACTATTATTATTACATAGCAATACTTGAAACACAAAGGTTTATTCTCTGCTACACCTTTTAAGTAGTCATTGAGAGAAGAAACAGAGTATGAAAGCTGAGTCGACTGCATTAGTTGGATAGAGAGAAACAACATGTCACGAGGAGAAAGAGAGCAGACACAGATCTTTGAATTTTCCTTCTGATTTTTTGTTGTAGTTCTAACGTTACTGTTTGCTGGTTTTATCTTCACAGACTTGCATCTGGTGTGAGTCCCTTTTTTGGATTTCGCCTCAGAATGGGGACTTTGATTTTCGTCTATCTTCATATTGTCCTTGCTAGTGTTCACTCATGTCTTTACCTAGTTGCATCTCCAAGCCGACCCTTTAAACTTGAGTCATACCCTCAATTCCACCTTGTGTCAGAAGGAGGACATATCTGTTTCTGGTGGTTCCGCACCAGTGCAGATTTGAGATGTCCATTTTTTTCTTGTCATTTTTAATTACAGTAATCCGTCACCTATTACTGGTTGACCCATGAGTGCTTTGGCTTCAGTTCCTCAGAGGTCAGCTGACCATTCCTGTGGACTCTGTCTGCTTTTTCTTATTTTTTCTTTTCTCACTCCTTCCTCAGAAATTCTCTTTATAATTTGGACCCTCCGTATCATGTTACATTCCTTCCGTACGACATTTCTAAAACTTTTCCCCATAAAAATTTTCAAAACTATATTCCTAGCATTGTTGACTCGCATAAATGCATGATTATTTATTTAATCATTTATCCATTGTTGTTAAATTGGGTTTGTCTCAGCAATCCTATCTAACTGATACTTCTGTCATTTTCCCATGACAACCACAAGAATACATTGAAAACAATAACAAAAAAAAAATGCAAAAAACTATACAATTCAAAAGAAGCAAAAGAATATCACAGCTCATTAATTAATTCTTTCTGTCCTTGTTTCATTCTCCAGTTTCTTTTTTCCCCTTTCTCTGTTGCTAAAGTCAGTACAGTTCTATTTTTTCTTTTTGTTTTTCCCAAACCAAGTTTTTTTTTTAATCTGTGTCTTACTTAGTTAAATATCATTCTTTTTTCCTTTTTTTGTATTTTTTTCGTTCTTAACTTTATTCATATCAAAATTTCAAATGTCTATTTCACTTATCATGAATCACATCTTTCTTTTCCTCTTAAGCTATAACTTGATGTCTGTTTTACTGTAATAATCATTACGTATTTTTTTTCTGTCTTTTCTTTTTTGTTTCTCTTTCTGTTCTCCACTGTTTAATTGCTCATTCTCTGTTCTTTTCTCTTGATGTCTTCTTTCTACATCTGTACAACACTACTTCTCAGTTCTTTCATCTATTACTGTCTTTTTTCCTTCAGATAACACAAACTAACAAAGGTTTATGCACTCCATTCCATAATCAAACTATTGACATTTCCATATCTTCTTTTGTTTACCTTTCTCTGCCAACCAAGACAGTTCAATACTTATTTCTTGTTCATTATCCAAAAGTAAAATTTCCTGAGAATTCTTTTCCCAAACAACACAAACTGTTTCTGTCCATCAGCCTATCTCCTTTCTCTCTTTTAAATAGTTTCACTTATTTATTTATCCATTTATTCCCCATTTAGGTACCGGACATTGGCATAATGGTTAGAGTGTTGACTAATGGCCTGGGAGACTTGGGTTCAATCCCAGGTCAAGTCATACCAAAGACTTTAAAAATGGTACTTGATGCCTCCTTGCATAACAATCAGCATCATAAGGTAGGGATCAAGGGTAAAGTGGAGAAATCCAGGGAAAGGAGTAGCACCTTCCCCTACACCTTGGTATAGTAGCTATTGAAAAGGGAGCCTTCGGGTCATCCCCGACTATGGTCGCCACCTTTACTTTACTATTCCCCATTTATTCCCCTATTTTACTCTTTCAAGTTAGATTTGAACTTGAGTTCGGAATTTCCCAGTGCATACCATGAGACAGGTAATGATTTTGGCCACATACACCTTAATTCTCATCCTTGCATTTCAAATAATCTCTTTATCCAACACATGGGTGCAAAGCATGCTGTCTTTAACTAAAGCAATTGTCTGGCCTCTGACCAACACCCAAAAAACAAGATTCTACTCCCTTCTCTGGGAGATAAACACGATATGTCACATTTCCATAACCTTTACGATACCTAATTTTTCAATTCCTCCATGGACACACATCATCATAAACTCCATCCCACTCACCTAACTATGAGTCAAAAAGTATAGGATCCTACCTCCTAACCACATACCATAGCCGCATCAAAATCGACCAGAATTGAACACAACCAGAAAAAGAAATCTCAGTATAAAATTACTACACGTTTGTCTTAGTTCATTAGCACAAAGGTTTATTTGTTACAACACCTTTTAAATAGTCAGTATCAGAGGGAAAACATCCATTTCCGGTGGTTCCACACTTGTGCAGAAGATTTGGAACCTCTAGTTTTTTTTTTTAGTCATTTTTAATTACTGTAGTCATTCATCCGTAACGGGTTGACCTACAACAAGTTCTTTGGTCTGAATTGCTCAGAGGTCAGCAGGCTGTTCCCATAGATCTTCTGTCTTCTTTTTCTTTTTTTTTCTTCTCTTTCTCCTTCCCCAGAAATTCTCTTTATGACTTGGACCTACCATATCATGTTACACAGTGAGAATCAAACTAATAATAGTCTGCTTGCCTTGCTTGTCAACATCATATAAAGTACTTAGATTTGTGGAAGCTCCAAAAAGGAATGTCAAGTAGATAAATAATAACCATGTATTATTTACATATATAATAATATATGTAATATATTATAAATTTATGATAGAATGTATACAATATTTCCACTCTCAGTTTAACCCAGTTGGCTGGGGTTGTTGAATATATCGACTATTTCTGTAGAGAGGTAAGACCCGCCCCCAATGAGTATCCTGATATTAAGCAATCTGACTGAGGCTCCAGCAATGCTGGAGCTTTGGGGAATGCAGAGTATGCCTTCATTGCCATTGCTCCCAGGTCAACTCTGACTCAGAGTGGTGATATCTGATTGAGTCCTATCTGTGGGTTAAATAGAACTGTTTGACATTTAAACTGAGTGTAAACGAATGACTTATGCTAAATTGAATTGTTTAAAATAGCTTTTTGAATCTACAAAATGTGTTTACAAATCATATATTTAATGTATATGTAAAAGTAGAACTTGGCATTAACTAACCATCAATGGTTGATATGCCATCAAACCAAACCATATGTATGTCTATTCAAATGTGCAAAGTTCAACTGGTTTGAATTCAAAGTTTTTCCTTCTCTTAGATTAGTTGCCATGTCAAGTTTAAAGAGACCAGTCTGTTCTTTTTGGTTATATAGTACCAGCAGCAAGGGATGATTCTTGATCTGACTAATTATGGGCCCAGTCAGCTGGGGCTAGAGAATACACTGACTACATCTCTGCAGAAGAGTAAGACTCCTCCAACGAGGGTCCTGGATATGACACTAAACAGTATGATGGTGAGGCTCAAGTAATGCTGTAGCTTTGGGGAATGTGGAGTACCCCTTCTTTGCCATCGCTCCCAGGTTCACTTTGACTTTGAGTGGTAGCACCTGATAGGGTCCTAACTATGGGTCAAATAGAACTAAACTGTGTACTTATGCTAAACTGAATTGTTTGAAATGGAACTGTTTTTTGACATTGAAACTGTGTACTTATGCTAAACTGAATTGTTTGAAATTTAATTTAGCATTAAATGACCCGAAAAGGGTTCATATGCCGTAAAACAAAACAACCAAACCAAACCTTGTTGAATATTTGATCTCTGGTTGCTGAGTTCAGTACTTACAATGATAACGATTATGCCACAAGTGCCTCCCAGATTAGGGATTAAACCTCAAAAGAGGATGCTCTATAAGCAGGTTCTAAAATACTCTGATTTTATCCTTTGAGTTATAAGACCCACCTTGCTTGATTAAAAGGAAGTCATGAGTATGTCACTAAACTGCCTCCAGTAGTGAAGTTTCAGTTTGAGAGTTCTGTGGAGTATCTTACTCTTTTGCAAGGAATGCTATTCTGGGGAGTATCTTACTCTGCAAGGAATACAGTTAGCATATTTTAAGCCCTGCTGACAGACCAGCATTTTGTTGAAATTTGTTTCAAACTATTCTCCTAAGTCACATTGTATTTTATATATAAATTGATATTTGACTGTTCATTTATTTTTTGAGTTCTTTGTGATAATGACATAATAGATGAATAGTTTTCAAATTTGCATAGTGTAATGAAAAACAAACGAGGTTATAGCTTGACTTGAAGCTTTATTGGAATATAACACAATTGTGGTTAGTTAGGATAGCTAATCCAGGGGATACAACTATGGTTGACTTCACAAATTATTTTTGTATATACTTGTTTCAAAGTAAATAGTCTTGTATTTATTCTTGTGTTTGACTATTGAATTATAATATTATTAATTTTTGTTTTATTCTCATCTTTTGTTGCTATGTGATATTCTCTTTTTATTTTAAAATCATGAAACAGTAAAAAAAACAAGTTTTTTTTAAAAATTGTTCTCTGCTCTTCCTTTTAGATTGGCAGACCAGTCACTAAAAAAACTTCCACGGTATCATGTAGACACTGGTATGGGACTTGAAAGATTAGTTGCTGTTCTCAATGACTCGCAGGATAATTACTCTACAGATCTTTTCCGAGGACTTTTCAACACTATTCACAAAGTAAGTTGTATAGGATTGCAGGGATTTTTTTTTAATAAAGCCTTTTTAAATATCTGATTAAATTACCAAAACATTTCTCATTCCCTAATAGTACCTGCATAAAAAAAAAAAGCTCTTAAAAGTTTAGCTTTGGGTTACTCTTACTGCATTTTTAATTTGGACTATTACTTTAATTTTCAGTGGATATTTTTGTTGTTCTTTTTTGTCTTTTGTCTATCCTCATATTTTGTAGTTATGGCATTTTGATATTTCTTCCTATCTATTTCCTTTTTAAAACTAGAATTTTATGTTCTGATAATGGAATAAAAAACAGAATTTTATTTAAAAACAATTAAATTGTAAACCAATTATTCTATAAAAATAATGAATTCAAAAATATCTCTTTTTAAAAGAGGTTATGTGATGTCTTTAGAAAGAAGATTATTATTTAATAAGAAAAAATATAGATTTAAAAAAAAGAAAAGTTAAAATACAATGCCTAAAATTTTAATTGTTATCCATGGTAAAAAATTTTTAATGAATAAAATTGACATTAAATTATTGTTAATGAAAAATCCCACTCTGATCGAAGAGATCCGGATCTTCCTTTTGTTATTTTAGTTTCAGTATTGCCACGTATTTGTTAGTATGGGTTTTATATGATTCAATATCCCATTTGTAATGACTTAAATCTTTAAACTGAAAATATTGAAAAACATCAACCCTTCTTATCATTGCATCCATTGAGACTAAAAAATGTCGGCAATATTCAATTAATCTATTTGAATTCAGTTACAAGGCATACATCAAGTGAAAGATTTGAAAAGCCTTGCTTTGAATTGTCTCTGCTCCTGTCATTTCATATTGGTTGTATACAAGAATTGTTGTTCTTGGGAGTAATAATCTAAGGGAAATAACTGCTTAAAATATTTTCTCTTAACTAACCAGAAAGCAGTAGAAATTCTTGTATCGGTGATAAAATTTTTTCTCTTGATTAAACTTGAGTTATAAATATAGGGTCATCGATTTTTAGGAGCTTTATATATATATATATTTGATTGTCATCATAATGAGAAAAAGGGTGTTGCTTGTAATGATACTTATGTTGATAAATACTTCATGAAAACTGATTTTTTTTTTTTCATAGTTACTTTGAATTATTATTTATTCATTTTTTTTTATAAGAATACTAATTCCTCTATTTACTCGTCTAGGTTACCGGAGTACGTCCCTACAATGGATGGGTTGGAGAGGCTGACATTGATGGTATCGATCAAGCTTACCGCATTATTGCTGACCATGCTCGCATGTGCACTGTGGCCATTGGAGATGGATTGTTACCCAGCAGAGATGGACTTGGGTGAGTAATTGTTCAGACATTTTAATAAGATTGTAGATCTATGAGGGATGCTCCAAAAATAAAGTCTCCAGTTTATTTCCATAAAATCTACAGCATTTGCAATAACACTATTGAATAGAGCAAGTTTTCAGCTACAGATCACGATCATTGGATATGCATTTTTGCCAATAATGCATAAGAGTCTGCATGCTGTGTTCATGACAAGGTTATTCTAAAAGTAGTGTCTCTTGTTTTATTATTTTGTTCCATAGTATTAAAGGTAAATCAGAATAAAAAGCCAAAGTATATTTCAATTGTATAAATCCTGGTGTCTGTTTTACTGGACTTTGGCATGATGGTTAGCGTGTTTGCCAATGGCCTGTGAGACCTGGGTTCAATCCCAGGTCAAGTCATACCAAAAACTCAAAAAATGGTACTTGATGCCTCCTTGCTTAACACTCAGCAATATAAGGTAGGGATCAAGGGTAAAGTGGAGCAATCCAGGGAAAGGAGTAGCGCCCTCCTCTACACCTTCGTGTAGTAGATATCGAAAAAGGAGCCTTAAGATCACCCTCAACTAAGGTCGCCAACTACTTATCTGTTTTAGAAAAAATGGATTTAAAAAAAAAATCTTATAAGTCTTTTTATTTATTGACTAAAAAAACAATGTGGCAAAAGATACTTTTTCAAAATATGTGTAGATTAATTCTTTTGCTCTGTCTCTTCATTAACTTTTGGTTTTATATATCATTTAAAAAATTTTTATAGACACAAACTGCGGCAGGTTATTCACCACAGCTTACATCAGGCACACACAGTCCTTCATGCACCGAAAGGGATGATGCAGATGCTTGTGGATGATGTTGCCGAATCATTGGTGAGGATTATTTTGTGCCTTCTGGTTTTTTAGACTTTCAAATGTCCATTCCTAAAATTGTTGTTGGAATTATCTTTCAACTTTAATTTTGGGTGTAAGAATTCCCTTTTCTCTCAAAATCTTTTTAGAATTTCATATGAAACAAAAAATCTCCTACAATAAAACAATAATGCAACTAGTTATCAAATTATTTTTATGTTGTTTTATAACAAACTTTGTTCTAAGCACCTTGTACAAAGTAATGATTAGCTTGGCTAGCAAACCATTACAAGTGAGTTTGATTCTTATTTGGTGCCTCATATATCCGTGTCTGATGGTATAGTAAAGCAAGTAGGCTTGGATGGGGAATCCTCATGGTGTAATGGCTAATGAATTGGACTACAACATCATAGTAATTTTGAACTCTATTTGTACTATTACATTCACTTTCAATTGTGTGCAAACAAATGATGAAAAGTAAATGGAATGATTCATATTGAATAGAAATGCTTGAAACTGTGAAGGAAAATGAGCTCAGGTTTGTTTAAAAATGATATTAGAAAAGTGTTCACAAACCATGTGTATTTAATATATAAATCTAGACAGAATTTGTCATTGAACAGTTTGCAATGTTTGATATGACATAAAACCAAATCAACTAACGAAGAACTGTTTTTGAGACTTGAACTGCATACTTATGTGAAACTAAATTGTTTGAAATAGAATTGTTTTTACATTTTACTGTGTGTAAAAAACAAACAAACTATACTTAAGCTAAACTGTACTGCTTAAAATAGAACTGTTTATATGTATAAAATTGATTTGGAATTAAATAACCTAAAATGGTTGATATGCCATCAAACCAAACCAAACATTCACTTTTGGACTAATACTCTTGGGAAACATGTGAACCCCTTTATCCTCCTCAGCTATTGGTGAAATAGTATCACTGCTATTCATCTACAAGGATGGCTTTGGCATTTAATAACCCATGAAGGTTGATATGCTATTAAAGAAATCAAACCAAATCAAGAAAGTTTCTATGAGATTGAGTTGCTAGCCCCACACCTATTTCCGAATCTATGCATAAAGTCTTGTCATTTTTTATTGTTACTATTGTAGTTAGTGTAATTGTAATACTCATTTGTGTATAATACATACCCTTAACTTTTAACTATGAGATTCTGAAAAAAAAACATCTCAAGTATATAATATGCATTGACTGTTTTGAATTTGTAGCTGCTGAATTTAAACTAACATTTCTTCAACTTTTTATCCAGTTTCTATTAACTAAAAATTAGAATTTATATAGTTTATGTAATGTTTCAAAACACAAAATTTACATGGTATTTACAACAAAGGCAAGAACATATTCACACAAAAATGAAATGAACAAAAATAAGTTTACTATGGAAGAAATGAATTATAAACAAACTTGTATTCTAGTCGTTATTTCTTTAGTGGTGTAAAACAGAAGCATTGGGACCATAGATATAACTTACTTTAGGTCATGACATCCTAAACATAATGGTGCACATGGCCGTAAAAAAGGTAATATTTAGTTTTTGTATATAGTATGCACCCCCTAGCTTTTTGGCGGGAGTGTCCTCATGGTGTAATGGTTAAAGCGATGGACTGCGGAATCGTAGTATGCGAGTTCATACTCCAGTCGCGCTATTACATTCACTTTCGGACAAATACCCTTGGGAAAGGTATGAACCCCATTATCCTCCCAGCTATGGGTTAAATAGTACCACTACTGTTTTTCTAGGAGAATGGCTTTGGCATTAAATAACCTAAAAAGAGTTGATATGCCATTAAACAAAGAAACCAACCAACCTAACTTTTTGGCTTTAAAATCTGTGGAAAAAGTGTGTCTTATACTATAGTAATTACAGTACATTTTAATCCTAACTTCTGCTTTTCTGATTCTTTCAGAATTAGTAATATCCCTTGTTTCTATGTTAGTTGTAAAAAAAAAAATCTCTTTATTAAATTCTCTTTTGAATGTGTCAGTATTTTTTCTTTGTAAATTATCAATATTTAAAAAACAGGCTTTTTGAATTCTAAGTAAACAGAGGTATTAAATGATGTTGCTAAAGATTTAAGTTTGTTCATTTTTATTTTTTATCAGGAGGAGACTTTTCCAGAATGTTTTACAAATGTCCAAAAAGTAAGCATTTTAAGATTTTTTAATGTTTGTTTATATTTTGTTTTATTTTAAAAAATAATTGTTTTTTTTTCTTCATATTTTTGGTAAAAGAATATTAAACATGGTTGGATGTGACATAACTGAAGAATGATAAATGGGGGGAAAAAAAAAAGAAAATTCTTCACCTTTTCACTTGGACACTTGGCAGAATTTATGGTCATCACAGTTATAAGTTTGATTCATTTGTTTAATGGCATATCAACCCCTTATGGTTTATTTAATGCCAAAATTTGATTCATTGTAAATGTTTGATTATAATCATAACTATTTTCAACTTTCTGTTGCAATTAAAAAAAAAAACAAGAATCAAGCTATTTTTATTTGTGTGCGTATATATATATATATATATATATTTGTTATGTTTGTATGTAACTGTAATCCAGGAAAAGGAACATGGTAGCAAGATTTCTGTTAAAGCAATACACTTAAGATGTTTTAACCTAAACAATTAAGTAATTTACAATCGAATGATAATATTGTGAAGTCTGCTTTTATCCTGTCATTAAATAAATTATTCAAATTCTTGATATTCATGATATAACAGAGATATTTATATAAATTGCTCCTTTCTAAAGAGAAATATCAAACTAATCAGGGACTGCTGTTACAATAGGGACTGTCTGGGTTTACAAGTCTCCTAGTACTACTTCTAAATCCACGAAGATTTAGTTTCTTAAAAGTTGCCCCAAAACTGACAGATGAAACCATTTGGGATATGACGTGAGTATAGAATGATAAATGGAAGAAATAAAGAAAAGACATCTTTGCTTTTTTTCACTTAGACCCTTGATAGAATTTATGATCACCGCAGTAAAAAGTTTGGTTTGGTGATGATTAGGAAACGTTGGATGCGACATGAGGATAGAATGATAAATGGAAGAAATAAAGAAAAGACATCTTTGCTTTTTTTCACTTTAGACCTTTGACAGAATTTATAATCACCACAGTAATAAGTTTGGTTTGGTGATGATTAGGGAATGTTAGATGTGATATGAGGACAGAGAATAAAGAAATTTTCATCATGAGTTGCAATTGATTGGTACTTAAGTGGGGTCTGCCTTTGCAATTAAGTCAAATTTTTATCATCTAAATTCTAGATATTTATGTTGGAACCATGTTATATGTGGCATGATGGCTGAATTTTTAAGGGAAAAAAATAAATTCAACTTTTTCACTTGGCTCTTTGACACAATTGTCTTCAAAGTTATAGCATCAATGGTTTCTTCAAAATATTGTCATACAGCATACACGACTGACAATATGGCGTAGGCATTTTCTTTTTTTGAGGTGGATGAAATATGCTCACAGATGGTAGCACCTCACAAATAATTTACATATATGGCAATGTAAATAGTTTACCCTGGGCTAAGGAAACATTTTGCAGAGGAGTAAGACCACTGCAAAAAGATGTCCTGGGTAAAAACTTCATCCAGTGGTGAGGCTCCACTTCTGGAGCACACCTTCATTGCCATTACTCCCTGGTCCACTTTAATCTGGAGTCATAGTACTTGTTAGAGTCCCATGTATCGGTCAAATAGATCTGTTTTAAAATTATCAGTATAAGGTAGGAATACTTGAAACCATATAACTGAAAATTGTATTAAGAATAACTGAATTGGTCATACAGCTGCTGTTTTGTAGGGTGTTGCTTCTAGGATTTGTTCAAAACAGCATATAGCATTCTTGTGTAACTCCCATTTTGCATTTTCTCCAAGCATTTCATGAAAGTCCAGATGGTATAACTTTACAGTAGTACCAAAACAGCTTCAACTTGGAAGAAATTCAATTTTATTTTATCAGATCAGATTTCGATATGATCAACAACTCTGAATAGCAGTCCCTGCCTTTCCTATGCGTGTTGACATGATATCATTTTCAGTAGATGAGATATTGCTGCTGAGGTATGAGAACTGGTTTGCTGCTTAAAGTGGAGATGGCTCCATCTTGTTTAAAACACATGAATGAACTCTGTCTTATCTGCTTTCATGTAGAGGATAATGCCTCCTGCTGTTTGTCCCAGGCTATGCAGCTGGGATTTGGTTTGGGTAGGTGCATTTGCAAAAAGTGCGTAGTCATCTGGGTAGTCTTCATCTGTCATAGTTTCTGTGGGATATTGTTTGCTTCTTGTCTTTTTTAATGGGAAACCATCTTCTTTTATTAGATTTATTGACATTGGTAGTACGTAATGTTGACATGTTATAAACTTGTGGTGCTAATGATGTATCTCATTGTAAGATTCCAGTGAAAATGTCAAAGATGTTGGTGTCACCATCAGATAAGCAAACAATCGTTTTGGTGTTTTTGTAAATCATTATAGCAATTTATTTTGGGAGACCATATGCTAATTTTATTTTCTCCATCTTTCATCTGTATATGGAATCAAATGCCGTGGAAAAATTTATGAACAATAGTGTTACCTTGAAATTTTTGCACATACTCCTTCAATGATTTGACAATTAGTCAGAATCTGTGGGGTTGTAGATTGATTTCTCTGAAAGCTGTTTTGATTTTTCCTAAGAATTTTCTCAATTTCACATCAGATACGATTAAGAAGCAGGTCTGTACAAACCTTTGCAGCCATAGCAGTAAAAGTTATGCCTCTGTAGTTCTTAGTTATTCTGAGGTCAACTTTCTTGGAGAAAGGGAGGATGCTGCCTTTTGTCCATTTCTCTATGCTATTTAGTTTATACACAGCTTTGCATAGTTGAAATATGTCATCAAATTTTCTTGTCTTCTATACTTCAGGAGGCATTTAGTCAAGGCCTGTAGCTTTATAATGATATGACTTTTATATATCTTTTTAATGTCATACCCAGGACACCAGTGTGATTTTTTGCAAGCTGGCCTTGTAAATATATCCAGTTGGCATATCATTTCTCAAATTTCTTTAATCCTTAAAAAAAAAAAGAAAAAAGAATTAATAAAAATATCTCCTTCGCTGAAAAAAAAAATTCTTGTTCAGGCTGAAAACTTTTCAGCATTCTTTTATAATCATGTGAATTTTGTATTTCAGGTTAAAGATGTTTTCAACCAAACAGAAGTGAATTACTTGGAAATGTTACAAGATGGATACCAATTTTTTGACAAATTGATGAACAGAATTGGATCTAATACATTATTACCAGGTTAGTTTGTTTTTGTTTAACACTCTTAACGTCTGAATTTGTGGCTACCAAATTTGTTCATTTTTGTTTTTTTAATAATTTATTAATCGATTTATTCATAGCTACAAAGTTGGACAAAGAGCATATTGTTTTTCTTTTTTCTTATTGGTGGGTATTTTTTTTTTACATTCTTCTCAGTATTTTATTTAGTATTGATGGGTAGTCATTATAGTGAATGAAATATGAGGATCATTAAATAAGTTTCCAGACTTTTTTCGTATGGGCACTTTTATTGATAGTACACACATGAAACTCTAGTCCCCTTCGAAGTAATCTCCTCCAGCTGCAATGCACTTGTTGTACCGCTCCAACAACTCCTGGAAGGCTCCATGGAAGTCCTCTTGTGTGAGCGTGTCAATAACCTTCATCACAGCCTCTTTCATCTCCTCAATTGTCTCATAACTACAGCCTCTGAGCTTAAGGAATAACCAAAGTCTCAGAGAGCAACGTCTGGACTCTAGGGAGGATGCCTTGATGCCCATCTTGGTCAAATAGTCTGTGATAAGGATGGAGTTGTGGACTGGTGCATTGTCCTGGTGGAAATGCCACTGACCTGATTTGAAGAGTGCTGGCCTCTTCCGACGGAATCTCTTTCTGAACTCCCTTAAAACCTCAACATAGTAACCCTAACCCTTTGGCCAATCAACTCTGGTGTATTGACTTCCTTATTCTTCCCACACCTCTCATCATCCCTCACAGACTCCCTACCTTCCTTGAATCTCTTATGTCACTCAAAAACTGATGCTCGATTCATGCAAGATTGTCAAAAAGCAGTCTGAAGCATTCCATACGTTTCTGTGGCCTTTTTTCCAAGTTTAAAACAGAATTTTATTGCATATCGTTCTTCTAAAGTATCCTCACGTCCAAATTGCATTTTTGAAATTCACTAGCTGTGACAATCAGGCTTTAGTAGGGTGTATTCCAATTGCTGCTGTAGCTGTTGATTTGAACGTGAAATCATAAAAATTGGTCAGTCATCTCATAAGATGTTTTGCAATAACATACTGAATTTTCAAGAGTCTACGACAATTTTAAATGCCTGTAGAAAAACAGTCTGGAAACCTATTGAATGCGCCACGTAAGAGGCTATGGTGGTTCCATCTATCAATACCTGTAGATGCTACTTCAATGCATACTACATTTTTTATCGTTTTTTTTTTTTTAGCTAATTCATCTTTCCGTCACTTTGTTTTTATAGAATTATATTGAAGATTATAACTTGCAGTACTGAAAAAAGTGTACCTATTTTTGGACTGCCACATCTTCATATTTTTAGAGTTTCTCTGCTTTAGATTTTGGTAATAAATAATACTTTTTTTTGTATAATTTTCCACTAGAAATGATAAAATCCTTGTATCGTTAAAATTGGTAGGTATTTATGTGCATTGCTTATATATATTTACCAACCCCTCCGCTCGGGCAGGATATGGCACAAGGTCAATTTTTAAGCAGAGTTTAACTGGTTTGAATTCAGAGTTTTCCTTCTCCTAGACTAGTTGCATCACCAAGGCTGAAGAACCCAGTCTGCCCTACTATTTACCCATAGCTGGAGGGAGAATAATTGGATACATACCTTTCCCAAGGGTATTAGTGCTATGTGAAATGCAATCAGTTTCGTCCAGGATTTGAACTCGTGATGCCGTGTCCATTTCCTACGACAATAACCATTACGCCATGGGCATTGCTTATATATATATATATATATATTGCATATTGATATTATCTCAAGTTCTTGAATGTGATGTACTGCACTCAACTCCTCTGACATAAGTAGGATGTGACATAAAGTCAATTTCCAAATGGAGTACACCTGATTTGAATTCGGAATTTTCCTTCTCCTGGACTGATTGCTTTACCAAACCTAAAAAATCCAGTCTGTCTTACTATTTACCTATAGTTGGAAATAAGAACAGATGGGTTCATGCCTTTCCCAAGGCCATTAGTGCAAAAATGAAATGCAAGTAACTGTATTCAGGAATTGAACTCAGGCTGCTGATTCTATTTTCTCTGATAATCATCATTATGCTAAGTGCGTAAATATACTAGCTGAAATATCTTCACAACAAAATAGATGAAAATATTAATCTTTTGTAGGATATTTTTATTTACCTTGAACCCCCCCACTCTGGATTCCTGGCTGAAAATATAAAATGTAATTTATTCAAGAACCGGATTGGCTGCATTATTGCTAGGCAATAGTGATAAAGATATAAGGATTCTCCAGCTAGAATTTAGGTTGCTCAGGTATATATACTTCTAGGTAGTGGCACAAATACTGCCTATTTGGATTTTAATGGCTGAAAGAATGAAGAGAACAATGATCAAAAGTCAAGGATTCCATGAAGTGAGGTGGTGTAGAGGTGATAGTTAAAAAACAAGTTAAGATTCTCTTTGTTTTTGTTTTTTTTTTATTTTGAAAAATTTCTTATTTCATCTGAAAGTTTATCTTTTCGTAAAATTATGGACGGGTGCTGTTGTCAATTAGTGAAGGTGTCACGAGGCTAGCGTGTGCAGGCAGAATGACCTGCAACGTTAGACGTGATTTCAAAATAATCACAGATGAATTATCACGTGTTTCATGACAGTTTCCCTGGTGACATTGAACATTCGGGGATCTTTGATTTGTTCCCCAAAATCTCTATATAAGAAAACAAGTCAGGAGATTTTGGGAGTGTTGAAGGCAGCTTTCAAAACAAGCGAGTCAAAGGTTTCGAGGCCTCGACCCGTCCTACCCAGTCTGCTATGACAGGTGTGTGTCAACAACCAGCTCTCACCCACACTACCAACACCACCAAGAGGAAGGGAGAAGAAGAACGTAACTAAAATGAACTTTTTGAGTTGCAACGATCATAGTTCTAAGTGAATAATAAACGACTGATATATTTTCTTCCTTTACATTCGAGTTTGAGTATTTCTTTTTCTGTGGACTTCTTTCTTTAAAGCACAACACGTTGGTCCTATGTTACACTTTGCTTTTATTTTCTTTTCCCCCCTGTTGATGATGCTTAGAGTACATTCACTGTATCTCCTGCTGAGGGGTAAGATCCCTCCATCCACAGGGGTGTCTTGGGTATGACTAATCTGCATCTGATGGCTAGAATGGAGATTTGGGGAGTATGGAGTACTTTTTTATTGCCATGACTCTCAGGTCCACTATCACCTCGAGTGATAGTATATTTTAGAGTCCCATCTACGCCTTAAATAGAACTGTTTAAAAATGATGAGTGTTTGATAGGAATACTTGATACCATATAACTATAAATGATTTGTATTAAGAATATTGCCCAGTCGGCTGGGGCTGTAGAATACACTGACTGCACCTCTGCAGAGGGGTAAGACCCCCCCCCAACGAGTGTCCTGGATATATGACACTAAACAATCTGATGGTGAGGTTCCAGCAGTGCTGGAGCTTTGGGGAATGTGGAGTACCCCTTCATTACCATTGCTCCCGGGTCCACTCTGGCCCGGAGTGGTAGCACCTGATATGGCCCTATCTATGGGTTAAATTGAACTAATGGCATACTTATGCTAAACTGAATAGCTTGAAATAGAAATGTTTTTGACAATTAAACCGTACTAACATTTGAACTGCGTGCTTGTGCTTAACTGAATTGTTTGAAATAGAACTGTTTTTCGACATTAAAACTGTATTTACACTTAGCTGAATTGTTACATATAACTGCAACTGTTTTTTAACATTGAAACTGTATTTACACTAAACTAAATTGTTTAACATAGAACTATTCTGACATTTAACTGTGTGTAAACAAAATCTGTACTTTTACAAAACTGAATTAGCTGAAGTAGAATTGCTTGAGTAAACTGAATAGCTTGAAATAAATATGTTTTTTTACAATTAAACTGTACTTACATTTAAAACCGTGCTTTTGTTAAACTGAATTGTTTTAAATTGAACTATTTTTGAAACTGTACTTACCCTAAACTGAATTGTTATATATAACTGAATAGTTCAAAATAGAAATGTTTTTGACAATTAAACTGTGTACTCATGCTAAACCGAATTGTTTTAAATAGAACTGATTATTTACTTAAAAATGGATTTGGCATTAAATAACCTACAAAGGTTGATATGCCATCAAACCAAACGTATTAAGAATAGTTTCTTCAATCTGTAATTATTTACTAAGGATTATTATTAGTTACTTGAAACCATATAATTATTAGTATTAGATTGGAATACTTGATATCATATAATTGTGTTATAAAAACTCATAAGAAACAGCTACACAAAAATGTAAATATAAACATAAAATGAATCTGATTCCCTAACTGCTAGGCATGAAATAATAACCCTAGATGTGTTGAGTATACCATTAAAATCAATCTCTTTTTTTTTCTTCAGAACATCTTTTGCAAGTTGCTGAAGGTCGGTTTGGAAGATGTGTGCCTTTGGATGTTTTATGTGATATTGCCCTGGAGAGGGGACATAACATTGATGTAGAAACCCTGATGGACAACTACATCACAAAACAGGTATTTGAAATTAATCCCTACCTGTATATTTTTGTGCAGGAAGTCATATTTACTGTATAGCAGAAGTTCTTAGTTCAGTCGTTCAATTTTACTTCTGTAAAATAGTTGGTCACTCAGTGCAGTTAGTCTCACTTTCAACACCTGTTTGGTGATTGACAGGCTGGAGGTTAAAGGTCAAAATATTTCTTGTGTAGAAGTATAATTATTTAGAATTATGAATGGGTGTCTGCACCCTGATTCGTTAAGACTATCATGATGCTGCAAGGTGGGGTTTTTGAGTTAAAGTGTTTCAACTGATAAATGGAAACAGAGAGAGATGTATATGAGAGGCTTGTGGCGTTAGCCTTTTCATAGTTCATTTAGATTACCATACTAAAGATGACTAGGAAATAATTTCTTCTCTCCTTTATAATGGAAACCAACGTGAAATCCAGCCCCGTTGGCTGGGGCTGTAGAATACACTGACTACATTTCTGCTGAGGGGTAAGACCCCCACCCTTCCAAAAAGTATCCTGGAAATGACACTAAACAATCTGATGGTAATGCTGGAGCTTTGGGGAATGTGGAGTACCCCTTTATTGCCATTGCTTCCAGGTCCACTCTAGTCTGGATTGGTAGTATCTGAAAGGGTCCTATCTATGTGTCAAGTAGAACAGTTTGACATTTAAACTGAGTGTAAACAAGTGACTTATACTTAATTAAGTTGTTAGAAATAGAACTGTTTGATCATTTAAACATATGACTGATGTTTAACTGAATGAGTAGTGATACATAGCAATACTTGGAACTATTTAACTTTGACTTATGTTTACAAAACCGGGCCATTGGCTTAATGAGTAGAGTATTTTTCATTGGTCTGGGAGACTGGGGTTCAATCTCGGGTCGAGTCATACCAAAGACTCAAAAATGATACTTGATGCTACCTTGCTTAACACTCAGCATTATAAGGTAAGGATCAAGGGTAAAATGGAGCAATCCATGGAATGGAGTAGTGCTCTCCCCTACACCTTGGTGTAGTAGCTATTGAAAAGGAAGCCTTCAGGTCACCCTCGACTAAGGTTGTCAACTTTACTTTTACTTTACTTATGTATGAACTGGATTTGGCATTAAATAACCTACAATGATTGATATGCCATAAAACCAAACCAACATGAAATCAATGAGTTGTGTTTGTTGACTTTTTTTTCATCATCTAGACAGGAATGATGATCAATGGTGTTACATTCTACGTTAAATCTCTTAATGATTCATAAACTCTTTATTGTGATCAAAAATAGATCAGCCTATGGGCCTATTAAAGTCTGTTTGACTGGTAGATGTTGTAACAAGGAATTAAGCTTATTTGGTCAATTGGAAAGCACCACAGATTGATTCCATCAAAAACATAAATAACACCCTACATTCTATAATAGGTACTTCTCATTCTTGTAGGTCCCGCATGTTTTTTACAGGCAGTATTTTCCTTGTTTGTCTCAACGGCCAGGCATGGATGACATTCAGAACATATCCCTTCAGTACCAAGCCTCTTTATCTCATACATGCACAAAAGATATCATGCAGTAAGTTATCTCTGAACACTTACCAAGAACTCAACTATTGTAAAATGGACATTCAACAACTTAGCTTCTTTGTAAGAAAAAAAAAACTATTTTTGTTCATAAATTTCACACTTTTTGTTGATTCTATTATTGTTTCTTGCTATTTCTTTCATGCCTGTTATGTAGCAGACAGTATAATATCTTAGACAGGCTGGTTGCTTCTTTTCCTCTCTCTCTATTACTCTCCTCTGCCCTGTCAGTGAAACTTTGAATTCATTGATTATATCCTCTGCAGTGGGGTAAATGCCCCCAAAAGGAATGCCCTGGGTATGATACTAGACTACATTTGATAGTGAACTCTGGTGAGTAGCTTTTTATTGGTATTACTCCTTGGTCTACTCTGTCCCAGAGTTGTGGTATTAGTTACTTAAAACCATACGACTATGTGCAAATTATTTGTATGAGATAAGAATACTTAAAATCATACAACTGTGTGCAAAGAAATAACCTCTTAGGAAACAACTATACTAAAAGTGTAAATATCAATATACAATGAATGTGATTCCCTAATTTCTAGGTATAAAATAACTGTAGATGGGGTGGTTGACATGTTGTTAAAATCAGTCAATCTTTCTCGACTCCCTCCTGCTCACATTACCATACGTGAATATAACCATGGTTTATAGACCAATAAGACCCACTTCTAATGTTCTTTAAGTGTTAACACAGTTAAGTAA
This sequence comes from Sepioteuthis lessoniana, assembly GCA_963585895.1. Taxonomy (NCBI): domain Eukaryota; kingdom Metazoa; phylum Mollusca; class Cephalopoda; order Myopsida; family Loliginidae; genus Sepioteuthis; species Sepioteuthis lessoniana. Next base: position 110,032,770 of record OY757912.1, on the reverse strand, counting down.
ACTGTCAGTAATTAACTATAAATACAATTAACAAAATCTCTGTGATGATTGAATTTGATATTTGTAGAAATCGGCTTATAACAGGTGTCTATGATATTGATGACTGATGGTTGACTTAGTATGTTAGTCATATATGAGTACTATAACTCACCACTAATGTTATTTGTTTGAGAAAAAAAAGGTAATTTACATTGAAGTAAAGAAGATAAGGATTTCCAGTGTATTGCTTCTCAACTGTGAGTATTGATAAAGTGCTCTGCAGAGAAAAAAACTCACTGTAATTGGCTTGTGAGATGATCTAGAAATCCCCACCACTTCCTACTGTTTTCTGAATTTGTTTGTGGTCTTTGTATTGTTTATATTTTTTCTTTTTTTTTTTTTTGTTGCTTTTGGCAGCAGCGGATCAGCTCTGTAGAATCAATCATTTCCAAAGACACTATAAATCGTGACATTGCATCATTACTGAAAGAGCAGGCTATCAAAAGAACTGATGATCATTTTAAATATCTTTACAATCGAATTGATAATGGATATGGTGAGTTGATCATTTTTAATTTTTATAACTTTTTCTTTTTAAATACTGTTGTTTTTAGGCTAAGATATTTCTTAAGGCTTGATTTAAAATATTTTCTCCATTTATTGTTTTCTCATGAAATGGTAAAGTTAAAGCTTCAAAGTGTATCTAGTAAATTTATCTACAATAATTTATATGTAGGTGTAACTTATCAACAATTATTTATGTATGGGTCTGATTCATTTATAATTATTTATCTCTAGATATAATAGATCTACAATAACATATTTACAATAATCTATTTACAGACACAATTCACATACAATAATCCATCTCAAGATACAATATGAAGATACTACAGATATAATTCATATATAATCGTTTATGAATAAATATATACACAGTCTTGCAGAAAAATTTCCTTTTTTTCAGTTTTTTTGGCCATGGTCTATTCTTGTAGAATTGATAAAATTCTATAAAATTGCGCAATGGGTGAAGCATCAAAACAACCTTCTATTTAAAAAAAAAAAAAAAAAAAAAAAAAGGAATAATTAAAAATTTGATTTTCTTAAAATCTTTTGTCACTTTAGAATTTTAATAAACAGGAAACTATATGTCATGTAGAAGCAGAATCTAAAAGTATCAAAAATTCACATGAAAATGTGTACACAGTAAAAAAAAGTTATGTCAGGATGAATTGTTGATACTTTTGATCTGCAAGTTTAAGCAAATGCAGCACCCATCACACTTACCAGACCCCTAGCTTTGTGTGGCTTTTGTTACCTATCTCAAGGAAAGGTCTCTTACGTCTTTTGTTGTGACTTGACTTAAATGGAAGGAATGCACTAAATCTCTAATTGTGAGCTAACTTCAACTTCAAACCTTATTTTCTGGCTAACATGTTCTTACTGTCTAGGACTATCTATCTATCTATCTATCTATGTGTGTGTGTGAGTGTTTGCATATGTGTATTTTGGCAGCTGCTTTCTACAAGTTTGGTTAAAGATCATGGTACTTACCTTTTTTACGATCTTATGTTTCTTTCTCTTGCTTTCTTGTTAGTTTTTTTATATTAGGGTCCATTTGATAGATAAATTTATAAACAAAAGTCCTGCTCCCAAGCACTTTGGATCATATCAATTCATCACCTTCAGGGAGATTTTGTGAGTATTGTTTGTTTAGTTTGGGTGTGGTATTTATTTTTTTGAAGGGATTATTATTGGTGGGGGTGCTTTGGTTAGTATGTTAATTATTGAAGATGTTTAGTATATTAATCCAGTTTTGTTGTTTATTTTTAATACTAGTAGCTTTGACAATTTGTAAATGTTTTTGTTGTTATTTTTAAATATGATTTTGGCATTATTGATTGGGATTTTCATGTTTTAGCAGATGTGAATTTGTTGGTATTATTGCTATGTGTTGTTGTTATTTGTGAATTGGATTGATATCAGAGTATTGGTATGTAACAAAATAAATAAGGCACCCAAACTAAACGAAAACAAACAATACCGACAAATAATTATCTAATTATCGATGTGATTGAAAGCACTTTGGAAGAGGATCTTGAGTAACTTTTCCATCAATTGGACCCTGATTCAAAGAAACTAGCAAGAAAGCTAAAGAAACAAACATAATAAGATTACAAAAAAAGAAAGTTCTATGGTCTTTTACTAAATTTGTATAAACAAAAAATATATGAATAATAATTTATAGAGAAATAGTGCTCAATATCAGTAATAGAGCAAATGTAGATGTAGGATTGGATTGCATAGGTATAGTCAACAGCACTTGGTAATTGTGAGATTTTTTACCTATGCAATTTACCCACACAGTTTACTTACAACGATTTATTACAGATGCAATATATCTTCAATTATTCATCTATAGATATAATTTATATACAATTATTTATCTTTAGATACAACTTATCTTCAATAACATATTTGCAATAATTTATCTTGAGAAACATAATTTATATATAAAAACTTATAAATGAACATATATGCAAAATTCTACAGAAGAAAGTAGTTAAAGATTCCTGTTTTCAGTTTTTTTGGCCATGGTTTGTTTTTGTTGAATTAATGAAATTTAATAAAATCATGTGAGTGAAACATCAAAATATCCTTCTGCTAAAAAAGAAGGAACTAATTAACAATAATCTATGATGATCACATAAGCAAAAAACATCCAGTCCACAAGCATCATTGACTCTGTGTCTATGCTATCCAAATCTCTCTCTCTCTCTCTCTCTACACACACACACACACATATATATATATATATAAGCACATACATACATGTAATGGTTGCCCAGTCGGCTGGGGCTGTAGAATACACCGATTGCATCTGCAGTGAGGTGAGACTCTCCCTCCAACGAATGTCCTGATATGACACTAAACAATCTGATGGTGAGGTTCCATTTATGCTGGAGCTCTGGGTAATGTGGAGTACCCCTTTATTGCCATTGCTCCCAGGTCCACTCTGGCCTGGAGTGGTAGCACCTGATAGGGCCCTTTCTATGGGTTAAATAGAACTATAGTAACTGCATACTTATGCTAAACTGAATTGTTTGATTAAACTGAATTTCCTGAAATAGAAATGTTTTTGACAATTAAACCGTACTTAGATTTAAACTGCATGCTTATGCTTAACTGAATTGTTTGAAATGGAACTGTTTTTTGACATTGAAACTGAATTGTTTAATATAGAACTGTTTTGACTTTTAACTGTGTGTAAACAAAATCTGTACTTATACTAAACTGAATTAGCTGTATTAGAACTGCTTGACTAAACTGAATAGCTTGAAATAGAAATGTTTTTCACATTTAAACTGCATACTTATCCTAAACTGAATTGTTTGAAATATAACTATTTTTATAAAAATGGATTTGGCATTAAATAACCAACAAAAGTTGATATGCCATAAAACCCAAACACCCAATCGACCAACACATAATGGTTAGTAAACTAGACTAGTAAACCTTCATGAGTGAGTTTAATTCTCATGTTGTATATTGACCTCTGACCTGGCCGGGCTGTCAGATGAGAAATGCACCTGTGTAAATAACAAGTACATCCAGTCAAAGATATCGGGGGATAACCTTGACTATCGATGGGTTGAATTGAGTGTGAATGTGATGCTCGCAAGAAGTAGGTGGGCATCAAATTATTATATAACGCCGGCGACAGGAAGTTCAGATCAGTTTGAGAGAAGATGCTGGAATGAGAACCATGTCCCAGCAGAGGCTAGGCCCCCGGTTGAGCAGTCCTGGAGAACGGGAAAGAAATGCTGTTATAGCCAGAAGAGTTGGGGGGGTCAATATGTTGCAGTTCTGTTCAGTCTCCAACTAACCTCTCACACACAACCCTTTCAATAAAGTGAGAGGTATATTTTTCTAAAGAACTGTGTCCGCTTGTTGTTATTGTGTTGAATATGTTTCCGCATGCATATGTATTATGTGGCTATGTAACACTCATTGGGTGCCTCATTCATGTGGCCTTGTGCTACATCTAAGCAAAAGCTAAGTAAATTACACACACACACATACATATATATATATATATATATATATATATATATATATATATACACACACACACACACATAAAATGATTTTCCATCAGAGGTGTGCTTATGTTTACAACTATGAACCTGCTCCTGGTCTGAGTGATTTCACAGACAACCAATTCAATGATTAACCCTATGTCCTTATATTGCAATTAGAACCAAGCCTGTTTCTTTTTTCTATTGTTAAAATAACTTGATTTTTAATTTGGCTGCTAAAATTATTTCAAAATCTTACTTACAGAGTTTGCCTCTTCTATACCAGATAGTAGTGTCTTGTGTTTACTTCAAGAGGGTCAACTGAGTGACTATGTCAGTGCAGGTGAGAAGTGCAGTTTTGTCTTGGACAAAACTTGTTTTTATGCTGAAGGGGGAGGTCAGCGACCAGATCAAGGATATATTCTTGGACAGGTTTGTACCAGAACTCCCCTTATTTAGATGGATAAAAATATTAGCATCATTCCATATATTAATCAGACTACTGTTTTCTGTTTCTGTGGTTTTGCTTCATAGAAGATCTGAAAAATAATGTGGGATAATAGAAATATATTTTTGAACTTCAGTTAAAGATTGATTAGTTTTAATGGCACATCAACCCATCTAGAGTTATTTTATGCCTATCTTAAGAATTGTGTTCTCATTTACATTTTTTGTTTCTTAAGAAGCTTTTTTCAAATGGTACTATCTAATATGAATAATTTCTAGACAGATTTATTTTGACCTATAGACTGGACCCTAAAAAGTACTATCACTCTGGGTCAGAGTGGACCTAGGAGTAATGGCAATGAAGAGGTACTTCATACTACCCAGGTCTCCAGTTTAATGTCCTATCCAGGATACCCCTTTTTTGTCAGTGAGTCTTACTCCTCTGTAGGGGATACAGTCAATATATATTCTAAACCCAACTAAGAGTTCTGTTAACAAGTGCCCTGGGTATGACAGCTGCATGAGATGGTGAGGCTTCAGTTATTAGTATTAGATAAAAATACTCGATATTATAACTGTCTGCAAACAAATGATAATAGAAAAAGTGCAATTTTTAAAAAATGCAATGAGCATTGTAATCAAACATTTAGAAATTAATTGAATTTTGACATTAAATAACCCATAAGGAGTTGATATGCCATTAAATAAACTAACTATAGACCTGAACTGTTCAGTTATAGAAAAGGTAATATTATTTAACATTGTGCAAATTATGAAAGAAACCAATTTTTTATAACATATTTCAAATGTTTCCCAGATTATATCAAACAAATACTACTTGTAGCTATTATTCATTTAAAAGACATCTTTAGGGGACATTAAGAACAATGTTGTGTTTCTATTATAGAATTTATAATCCATTACAAATAAATATATAAGAGGAAGTACTCTATAATTAACATTTAATAATTTGTAGCTATTTTGAGAAATAATGATTTTATTGAGTGTGATGCAAACCATACTATTTGTAAGTTGCAAATTAAATTGGAAATTGTTATTCTCTAAGCTTGATCCATTTACTGCTCCTGTCCTAACAAAAATCTATGATGTGTGCTTTTTGTTGTGTTATTATAATAATATTAATTTTTTTTTAAGTCCAAAGTAAAGTACAAATTAAGTACAAATTTGCTTTGAATTATAAGTTTTGCACTATTTTCAAAGTTAAGCAAACATTTTCCTGCTCTGTATTAAATGAGTGACCCTTTTTGAGAATTCTAATAATTTTCTAGGTCAGAATAGTGTTCCAAGGTGCTAATTCTCTGAAAGCATTGTTTGAGATCAAAGCACTTTGTAAAAAGATGGGCTGAAAAGTTCATAGACTGATATCATATCTGCTGTTGATGACTTTTTTGACCAATGGGATCCAAGTTCTACAACACTATACCAAGTTTCATCTAGATTGGTCCAGTAACTTAGAAGTTAACAAACAAGCAAAAAAAGAGAAGAGAATTATTTATTAGATATAAAGTTTCATTGTTTGATAAGTAGGTGATTGTTTCAATGTGTTCCAACTTATTTAGTTGATTGATTCATTTTATTTCTGCTTTTATTTTCTAATACATAGAATGGCAAATTCTGTGTGGTGGACGTTCAGTCATGCAGTGGTGGATATGTTTTACATAATGGATATGTTGAAGAAGGAAATTTCAGAAGCCAAGAAACAGTCAAACTTATTTTGGATGAGGTAACTTTCCTTGTGATTCAGTTTAATCTTTGATACTGCCCGGTTTATATCCTTTTTTATTTTTATTTATCAATACTAGTGTAACATAGTCACTGATGACTATACCACACTCATATAATATGCTACTATTAGTTATATAAACCAACTGCATCTTTGCAGAGAAGTAAGACCCCTCCCCTCAATGAATGTCCTGATATGACATAAAACAATGCATATTCATATTTACCGACCCCTCCACTCGGGCAGGATATGACACAAGGTCAATTTTTTTAAGTGGAGTTAACAGGTTTGAATTCAGAGTTTTTTTCTCCTAGACTAGTTGCCTCACCAAGGCTGAAGAACCTAATCTGCCCTACTATTTTACCCATAGCTGGAGGCAGAATAATTGGATACATACCTTTCCCAAGGGTATTAGTGCTATGTGAAATGCAACCAGTCTCGTCCAGGATTTGAACTCGTGTCGTCGTGTCCATTTCCTACAACGATAACCATTACACCACGGGCACCTCCAGAAAAACATAAAACAATCTGATGGTGAGGCTCTGGTAATTCTGGAGCTTTGGGTTATATGGAGTACCCCTTCATTGCCATTGCTCACAGGTCCACCCTGACCTGGAGTGGTAGCACCTGATAGGGTCCTATCTATGGGTCAAATAGGATTGTTTGACATATAAACTGAGTGCAAACAAATGATCTATGCTAAATTGAATTGTTTGAAATAGAACTGTTTGATCATTTAACTGTGTGTAAACAAATAATTGATGTTCAATTGAATTGTTAGTGATACATAGCAATACATGGAACCATTTAACTTTATTAACGTATGCTAAACTAAATTGTCAGAAATAGAACTGTTTGATCCTTTAACTGTATGTATCTACAAAATGTGTTTACAAATCATATATTTAATATATATATGTAAAAACAGGATTTGGCTTTAAATAACCAACAAAGGTTGATATGCCATAAAATCATAACAAGCTAAACCTACAAAATGTGTTTACAAATCATGTTTAATATATATATATAAAAACAGAATTTGGCTTTAAATAACCAACAAAGATTGATATGCCATAAAACCATAACAAACCAAACCTGTATACAGTCACTAAAGAGAGTGAATCAAAAACCCCATCCGCCTCCATGGTTGGCATGGCTATACCAGCTCAAACAACCACTTAGATGACTGATGAAGCCACTTGATTTCAGCAACTTTTGGTTAATTGCTTTTTTCATTTGGGGGTGCTAGATAAAGTATATCTTATTACACTTTGAGACTTTGAACTTGGTTAACTTGTCTCTCTTTTGGCTGCTGGGGTTTACAGTGTTACACTAGACTGATTGTAAAGGAAACTGAATGCTTTCTAATTTTGAAGTAACAAACCTTCATAAAGTATTTTTAGATTGTAGGTCTTTTTGGCATCCTCAGTGTGAATTGATGTGCTGACATTGCAAAGAAAGTCATCTCAAATTTGACAATATTATGTTGGATAACATTCTGCTATTTTTAAAAAAAAAAAGTGAAAGTATATTTTAAACCATAAATTCTACAAATTTTAAGAATTTTTGATGAGTTTATATAAGTTGGCCAACCATAGTCAAGGGCAACCCGAAGGCTCCCGTTTCAATAACTACTACACTAAGGTGTAGGGGAGGGCACTACTCCTTTCCCTGAATTGCTCCACTTACCCTTGATCCCTACCTTATAATCCTGTGTTATGTTATAGGTATATAGTAGGGCTGACTGGGTTCTTCAACCTTGGTGAGGCAACTAGTCTAGGAGAAGGAAAACTCTGAATTCAAACCTGTTAAACTCCGCTTAAAAATTGACCTTGTGTCATATCCTGCCCAAGCGGAGGGGTTGGTAAATATGATTAAGCAAGGAGGCATTAAGTACCATTTTTTTTTTTAAGTCTTTGGTATGACTCAACCTGGGATTAAACCCCATTCTCCTGGACCATTGGTAAAAACTCTAACCATTATGCCATTACTAAAAACTGATTACTTATGCTACTATCAGTCTTACTAAAAGTTTCATTTGGCAAAAGAAAATATCACTACAGTCATCAGACCAGGAGAGTTGTGTAAGAGGGAATGGTTAAAAAAGATAATTCTTGAATTTTTTCTAACTCACTAAAGAAATTTAAGAAATAATGGGCAAATTGTATTGAACTATAGCATGAAATGTATGATTCATGTCATTCAATTTTCATTGTTGGGCTGAGAACTTTTCAGTAACAGTTGTTAGCTATTGAAATTATGGTCTTCCTTTATGAACTGTAACTCTCATTATTACTGGTTTTAATATCATTGTTCTTATTGATGGTATTGTCTTTTGTAGGAGGTGAGAAAAGGTTGCATGGCCAACCACACTGCAACGCATTTACTAAACTGGAGACTTCAGAAATTACTGGGAACACGAGTCACCCAACTTGGATCAAATGTACAGGAAAATCAGTTCACTTTTGATTTCTCCTGTTTTGTAAGTTTTAGTTTTTCCTTAATTTTAGACCTTGATTAATTTCATGTGATTTTTATCATATAGCATATTTGGACTATTGTCTTCATCTTTATTGTTATATTCACAACATTTCAACCAATGTGCCGTTCAACCTTTTTTGTAGGTGTCTCATGCTGAACTTGGAAGTCTACATGGAACTTCAAATTGAACCCTTTATTTAATCCACAAGGGTAGAGTGTTAACCATAACTGGGTACAAGTTTTAAGCTATAGTAATTATTCCTTGTTATTTACCTATAGTCAGGATTGAACCTGCAACCTCCTGATGATTTCACTTAGAATCTCTGAAAACAAACACCTATATCCATTATGCAATGTATCCTGCTGGACAATTCAGAGGGAATTTTTGGGACTCATAAACCTAATATCTTTATCAACCTATGAGATATTATTATTATGAATAATTTTTACCTTAGCTCATATTGCATTTATTTTTCATATAGTCTTTTTTATTATCAGTTCCTATATCATATTCATCTCTATACTTGGTCTACTCAACAGGTCACTGTAGCTCAACATATGTGCTGCTTCTTTCAGACGTCTTATTCTCCAATGTTCATCCCTATCTATGATTTTAATTTCATCCCATAAGGGCAGATGATTTCCCTTTTCTTTCCATATATGGTCAGGCATACCTGACTTTAAGATATCACTTCGACATACTGCTTTTCAATATCCCTCTAACTTCCCTTTTAGTGGGTCGCCTGTCTCACCTTTGTATACTTTACTTGGTCATCTTGTATTCTGTTGGGGTTTTGACTCTGAAGAGATATTTTCAAAGAGTTTATCCACTCCTGAATATTGTTCTGATATCATATGGACTACATATCTTTTGAATCTTTTTAGTTAGGTCTTTGACATAAGGCAAACAGACTGTGGTGAATTTTTGGGGTATTGTTCTGTCATTTGATTCAGATGTTTTGGAGCTGATGACATGCTCTTTGGGTAGCTGTTGTGATGGAGGTTGAGGGACTGTCCAGTGAAGGTTGGCTTTTAATCGACAGGTGACCTGAATCCTTGCTCTGTGCATCTAGGAAGGATAATTTGCTGTCTTGCTCTCTCTCTCCATAGTGAGCTGTATAGCTAATCGAATTGAGTTCACATGATCCAGTAGTGTTTGAATGTCTTCCTGATGAGACCAGAGAATGAATCATCTACTTCTCTGAGCCTCATTGATGGCTTTAGTGAAGTAGATTCTAATATTATTTCTTCAAAGTATTCCATGTATACATTGACCAATACTGGGGACAACAGTGATTCCATAGCTTGTCCTTCTTCTTGTTAGTATATGTTAGATTCCATCCTGAAGTTGGTCATTTCCATACAGAAATTCATCTTCATCAGGTTATCTGAAAATAGCTGAAATATTGTGAATATGATAATAAAGTTGAAGACAATAGTCCAAATACACTAAATGATAAAAAATCATCAAGCTTCATCTCAGAAATTTAGACAAATTCATATAATTGATTAGACTCCATTTATTTTGTTAGTAAATTTGAAAATGGGTTGAGTGTTTTGAATATTTTAAGTTGAAATTTGCAGCTGGTATTATGGATAGGAGAAGTATTCTTTAAAACTTCCAATGTTACTGGGTAGTCCCTTTGGTGTAGTGGTTAATGTGCTGGATTGCAACTTTGTAGTAAGTGAGTTCAAACTCCAGTTGCGCTATTATGTTCACTTTTGGACTAATACCCTTGAGGAAAAGTGTAAACCCCCTTTATACCCCTCATTTATGAGTTAAATAGTATCACTACTGTTCTTCTATAAGGATAGCTTTGGCATTAAATAACCTAGGAAAGTTGATATGCCATTAAACAAAGAAACCAAACCAAGTTGTACATTTTGTGGCTTAGGATGAGTTTACAGTGAGCAGGATTTTAAAAACTTTCCTTGTAAACTGACTGATGTTGTTTTGAGCATAATAGTTGCACTAATTATAAATGAATGAATATATTTTATAAAATGTTTGACAAAATGGATGAAATATAAAGAGAAAGCTAAAATTTACTGGAGTATTCATTTAATCATTATCTGATGAAGCATGTAAATAAGTGAAACTTTTATATTAACTAAACAAATTCAGAGCCAAATTTTGGGTTTCATATCATATTTCTTTTGCCTATTTGAAAATGAAATGAATCTGTTTTCCTTAGACTTCGTTTAGTGAAATATTTCAGATTAGGTTTTGGTTAAATCCACTAAATTTGTCAATTATTTATATGGAATGTAACTGTTATGTTATAGGGTTTTACTTTATTTAGTGTATAGAATATTATTTTGAAATGATAATAAAAGATAATTTTTCTGTAGTTAAATCTAATAAAACTTGCTTAAACTTTTATATTTGTCAGCTAGGTACAATGCCATGTCCCCCTCTATTTATAAAATTAATTTCAAACAATTAAGGGGAAGTACTCTAAAATTTGTACATAATAGTAATCACTCTTGAGAAATTATAATGACTTGGATATTTAGGAATTTTTATTGGAAATTGTTTTATGCTATAAGTTAGAAAATTTTAATTGCTCTAAGAAAAATCTTGTTACAATGTGGTTACAATGTGCTGTGTTATAAAAACATAGGTTCATTATAAAATAGATTAGTGAAATAAATTCAAATAAATTCAAAATTCATGTTGTTTGAAACTATTCTTTTTTATTATTCTCGAATAGGAAGAATTAAGTTTGGATCAGTTGTCTCAGTTAGAAGAGATAATCAGGCTGACCATTAAACAAGAAATTCCAGTCTACAGATCAGTGGTGAACATTAAAGATGCCTTGAAGATAAAAGGTCTGAACTTGTTACCTAATGAAGTAAGTGTAGTTCTTCTCAGTTTTTTTTATTTACTCTCAGGTTAAAAATTGTCTTTAAGCCAAGGAATATAATTTTAGTGACCAATGATGAGAAACATATTTCAGTTGTTTTTTTATTCTTTTTGCTTTTTATTGCAACACTTAGCCGTTCTTTGACCCTTAAACAAGACTCAAAACTTACAATCCATACCAAAATTGATTGATATTAACCTGTCTATGATTATTTTATGCTTAAAGGTTAAGGAATCGTGTTCATTGTATGTTCATGTTTTCATTTTTCCTATAGATATTTCCTAAAAATGTTTTCCCCCACAATTCTATCCAATACAAATAACTTTTAAACAGATTTTTTACCCATAGATTGGACCCTAATAGATACTATCACTCTGGGTCAGAGTGGACCTAGGAGTAATGACAATGTGGAGGTGCTTTTCATTCCCCAAATCTCCAGAAATAGACCTTCACCATCAAATATAGTCTAGTGTCATACCCAGGACACAATCCATACCAGAGATTTTTGCTATGTCAAGTAGTATTGCCTATATGAGAGCTTTCTAAATTTTTAGATTGTCAATACACTTTTTCAAAATTAACCTTTTTTTTTGAGATATTACTTAAGAGTTGTTAACCAAGCCAAATATATAATTCAAAATGTATATAAGAAAAATAATTCAATTAAAAAGTAATTAATAATTAAAGAAATTTAAAATGATTACTGATGATATTAAAAAATGATGTACTATAACCTCTTTTTGATAAAACCCATGCTAGGAGAATGGAAACCTGTTTTCAGAAAATCTAGACAGGAACTGGTCACTATATCCTGATTATGCATTGGTCATACAAAACTTACACACTCCTTTATGCTCAAACAGTAACAACCACCACAGTGTATAGGATATCAAACACCCTACACTGTTAAAAATCTTCTCATAGAATGTGGATATTTAGCTCACATAAGGCAACATTTTTTTAATACAAATAATTTGAAGGACCTAAATGGATGGTATATTGTTCTTGAAAGAAATGAAATTATACCAAAAATAATAAAAGTAAACATGATCAATACCATACAAAGTAATTATTAGAAAACAATCCCAGAGATTTTTGACGTATCGTTAAAATAAAATAAAAAGAAAATCCTCTGAAACAACTACACAAAAAATGTGAATATAAATGCACAATGTACTTGATTTCTTAATCTTTAGGCATAAAATAACTCTTTATGAGTTAACATGCCATTAAAATCAATCAATCAATAAAATCTTGTGACACAGTGTTTGAAAAGCTTTGATCTATACCAGACAATGAAGCTGTTAACATCTAGAATTATCTTTTTTCATTGCCTTTGTTTCTAAGAAATTTATTTTCCTCTCTTTTTAATGATTTTTAATACATCACTTTTGGCAGGTATCTTTGCCTTGCTTTGTCACCTGGGCTTAGACTATACTGACTATATTTCTTGCAGAGGATTAAGACCCCTCCCAAAAGACTTGTTCTTGGTATGACGCAAAACTGCATCTTGTAGTAAGGCTCCAGTTCTGGAGAATGTAGAATAACCCTTCATTGGCATTACTCCCAGTTCTATTCAGATCCAGAGTGGTAGTAACTGTTCCCATCTATAGATCAAATAGATCTGTTTAAAATTTTTTTTGAATAGGAATACATGCAACCATATAACAATGATTATTATTAAATGTTAGATAGGAATATTTGTAACCATTTAACTATGCAAATTTGTTGTATTAATAAAAGTTACTTGGAGCTATAATTGTTTAGTAAGGATTATTATTATTAGTTACTTGAAACCATATAATTGCTTGCAAATTATTAGTGTTAGATAAGAATACTTGAAACTACAACTGTGCAAACATATGATTATAAACAAAAATGATTGAGGGGGTGTCCTCGTGGTATAATGGTTAAAAGCAATGGACTGTGAAATTGTAGTAAGTGAGTTTGAACTTCAGTCGCGCTATTACATTCACTTTTGGACAAATACCCTTGGGAAAGGTACGAACCCCCTTATCCTCCCAGGTGTGGGTTAAATTGTACCACTATTGTTCCTCTTGAAGGATATCTTTGGCATTAAATAACCTACAAAGGTTGATATGCAATTAAACAAAGAAACCAAAGCAAACAAAAAAGATTCTTGTCGGTGGTGAACATCAAAGATGCTTTGAAGATAAAAGGTCTGAACATGTTGCCTAATGAAGTAAGTGTGGTTCTTCCCATGAAACATTGAAAATATAGTTTCGCTTACAATCAAACATTTACAAATGAAATAAAGGAGTTGATATGCCTTTAAACAAGCAGACCAAATCAAACTTTAACATGAGTAAATTTATTTGCTGTATAAGTTTATATCTTTTATTGTTTTTGACAATACCAATGTATAGTGTGTGTGCTTTTTCTTTTAATGATACTATTCAAAGAATTTAGTTTAAGCACCTTGTTGGTCTAAAATACACAAACTGCATCTCCTTCAAAGGATTAAAGACTCTTCTACTCTAAAAAAGAATTAAAAAAAGGGTCTCTTGGGTATGACAGTAAACTGCATGTTAGTGAGACTCTAAGTTTGCAGCTTTGGGGAGTATGGAGTTGCCTTTTTATTGTCATTACTCCCAGCTAAGTCCTGGTGGTGTAATGGGTAATATGCTGGACTGCGACCTCATAGAAAATGAGTTCAAACTCCAACTGTGTCATTACATTTATTACAGTCTAATAACCATGGATAAGGCATGAACTTTCTGGATTAGATAGTATCACTACTATTATACAAGGATGATTCTGGCATTAAATAATCCATGAAGTTTGATGTGTGTTGCGTTCTGGTTAGTGAACGCTTGTAATATTAAATAAGGGACAAACCACGATATGAGAGGAAATAGAGATATATTCTCAGGAAAAAGTATATACAATAGAGAGATTATTAGTAGACAAGAACATAGGATTAGTGAATACAGAATAAAGATATAGTCCAACGATAGTATTGGCTTCCGTTATTACAGTAGCAAGTAAGGTGATCTAGTACGATCTCCAACGCTCTAATACTATTCCTATAAGAAGCTGCTCTTCACCTTCTAGTCTACCCTGGTATTAGTAGCTACTGCTATATATGGCAGATGGACTAGTTCATTGTGTGGAAAAAGGTGGGTGATGTGAAAACAAAGAAACCAAACCAAATATTACTCCCAAGTCCATTCTGACTCAGACCTGTTAGGAACCCATCTATGTGTCAGATAAATCTGTTTGAGATAATGAAAGTGTAGTGAAAATTGGGATGAAAATAGCCACTCACCTCAGCACAAACATCAGTGCATATGCTCCACATGCAAAATTTATTTTCTCGACTGAAAAAACATGGCTGCCCCCAGTGAGCTTATATCGCAAGTGGTCATGTATTTTCACGCTGCCAGTCACATAAACCCATGAAGAGTGAAGATGTGCATGCAAATGAGGGCAGGCAGAAAAGAACATAAAAAAACAACGAATGTCGTCACTCAGAGATTTTTGCTTTTGCATTGGACAAGAGTTGGTTAGAGGAGATGCGGCAGTCAGACGAAGAAGAGAATTGTTGAATACAGAAAAGTGGTATTTGGTCAGTCAGTGCATTTTTTGTTGTTGTGGAGAGACTCTACCAGGCACAGAAAGGCTTACTTGTTTGAAATAGTTGTGAAGATACATTTTTGTACCATTTATAAGTGGAGAGTAATTGTTAAGCTTTAGCATAAAATAGAATATAAACCCAGAAAGAGCTGGCATTATATAAAACCAAAACAACCAACTGTCTTCTACAATTTATTTTGGCTTGTATCTTCATCCTTATTTTTATTTTAGCATTCGGCTTATGTATTTTACTTCTCTTTATTAATGCCAACACAAATCAATATTGATTACTTTTATACATATGTTCCTTAGCCAAATCTTTTATCAATTCCAAAGAAAATATCCTTAGTTGGTCATATGATTCTTTGATGCAGTATGTTCTATAATCATACAAGCAATGACCTTTTTTTTTTCCTACAAACTCAAAAAGTGCCATTTCCTTTGTAATGGTTCATGAGTCATATATTTTTACCTAGGACAGATTTGGGAAACAAAGAAAAGAATCGTATTCTAAAAATAGACCAAAACTGACTGACTGACCCTAACTCCCAATTCAAAAACCTTTAAAGTAACGAACATTTTGAAGGACAGGAATTGAAGGACAGGAAGTAACAAGAAAGAATTAGAAAAGGAAAAAGAGTTAAAGAGGATAGGGAAGGGCAGTTTTTGAAATCTTGTTACTTCCTGTCCTTGAATTCTCAAAGGTGTATGTGCAAAAAACCTACAGGCAACAATACTATTTGTTGACCTTATGAAGGCCTTTGACTCCATTCACAGAGGAAAGCTGGAGCAAATTCTACTCACCTACGGCCTACCAAAAGAAACCGTCAACGCCATAATGATGTTATATAGAAACACAAAAGTAAAAGTCCATTCCCTGGATGGAGATACAGTCTACTTCGACATTGTAACTGGTGTACTGCAAGGAGACACATTAACCCCATACCTCTTTATCATCTGTCTAGAATACATGCTTAGAACATCTATTGATAAAATGAAATAAAACTGTTTGTAGCTAACAAAGGAAAGAAGCAGAAAGTACCCTGCACAAACAATTACAGACACCGACTACACTGATGACATAGCGGTTTTAGCAAATGTACCCGCCCAAGCTGAAATCCTGCTACATAGTTTTGAACGAGTGTGTGTAGGCATAGGCCTCCATGTCAAAGCTCACAAGATGGAATATATGTGCTTTAATCAAACAGGCAACATGTTCACACTAAACGGTAACTCTCTGAAACTAGTAGACGAGTTCACCTACTTAGGAAGCAGTGTCTCATCAACTGAGACAGACATCAACAAGTGATTAGCAAAGGCATGAACAGCTTTCGATAGGCTATTGGTCATATGAAAGTCAGACCTAACCGATAAAATAAAACACAGTTTCTGCCAAGCAGCGGTCATGTTGATACAGCTATATGGATGCACTAAATGGACACTAACTAAACGAATGGAGAAAAAGCTTGATGGCAACTACACAAGAGTGCTGCGAGCAATATTGAACGAGTCCTGGAGGCAGCACCCCATAAAGCAGCAGCTGTACGGCCACCTACCACCCATCATGAAAACTATCCAAGTTAGATGAACCAGACATGCGGGACACTGCTGGAGAAGTAGGGACGAGCTCATAAGGGATGTACTCCAGTGGACACCCTCACATGGACGAGCAAAGGCAGGGTGACCAGCTATAACCTACATACAGCAGCTCTGTGCCGATATTGGATGTAGCCCTGAAGACCTGCTCGAAGCAATAGACGATAGTTAGGGGTGGCGAGAGAGTGTCAGCAATATGTGTGCTGATTTGCGTGACATGATGATGATGACATCTTTTGTAACCTGTTGCTCATTGAATGTTAATTATATATATATATATATATATAAAAGACAATTTTTTTGCAACTCAAACCTCTTTGCTACTTTTATTAACTCTTCATTTAACTTGAAAATTTCCTTCACTACCTTCCAATACAACCTCCGTGTGACCCAACAAATTTGATTTTGTTGAAGTTTTCTTAAATTTTCTTTTTCTCCAGTTACAAATAAACAAATCTTCATTTTTAGACTTACCCAGAATATGTCTATGTGGTCAGTATTGGTCATCCTGTTGACCAATTATTGAGTGATCCTGATTCAACTGAAAGGGATTCATCATTGGAACTCTGTGCAGGAACGTAAGTGATTTTTTTATCTTCATCTGATGTTAAGGTCAACTTTGTTTTTTTTTTAATTTGTTTCAGAGATTGTTCTTTTTATCATTGAATTTACATTTTCAAAATGACAAAACAGAACTTTGTTTCTGTTGAAAATACAAATAATGTTTACTAATTATCTAGAATCAGATGTAATTTTTTTAATCTGTGAAATCAATGGTGTTTAAGAGAAAAAGAGATGTAGTGTTGTAACAAAACTGACTTCTGTGATGAAAGAAACCCAGTAAGTTGTGAATGAAACCAGAAAAAAGACTAAAATGATGCTTATATGATTTCTTAGTCTCGTGACCCCTTGTCTTAAAACATGAATTGACTTAAGTGAATAAGAAGGCTGGAAGGATATGGAGTAGAGATGACTTGTAAGTTTACCAGGTACAGGGTACATCTGTCTTCTCTGGTTGCCTTTTGTTGAATTTTTCTGCCAAGTTGACGTCATGATATAAAACATGAGATGGGTAGAATATATAAAGGAGCTGGAAGGATATGGAATAGAGATGACTTGTGAGTTTACTGGGTACAGGGTACATCTATCCCCTCTGGCTGCTTTTTTTTTCTATTCAAATAAACAAAATAAGAGTAATCAGACCAGTTAATATTTAATGTTGGATTTATTTTCATCTGTTGACTAACAAGTTACCAAAAATTAAAATTGAATAATTTATTGAATTTCAGAAAATTTTATTAAGAATTATTACACTACATTCTTGTAAAAAATACAACCCAAAAAAACTTTTCTTAATTTCTCACTTTCATCTTTGTATTCCCTTCCTTCTTTTTCTCTTCTTTCCATTCCATTGAACCAGTTAATAAACATCTAACTTATAAAATCATTGCTTTTTCTTTCCTTTCCTTCCTTTCTCATCTCTTTTTTCAATTCTATTGAACCAATTGGTAAACACCAATTGTATAACATTATTGCTTCTTCTTTCTCTAACCTTCTTTCCTTTTTGCCCAGTCAGCTGGGGCTCTAGAATATGCTGACTGCACCTCTGCTGAGGGGTAAGACCCCCCCTCCGAGTGTCTTGGACATGACACTAAACAATCTGATGGTGAGATTCCAGTGATGCTGGAGCTTTAGAGAATGCAGAGCACCTCTTCATTGTTATTGCTCCCAGATTCACTCTGGCCCGGAATGTAAGCACCTTATAGGGCCTTATCTATGGGTTGAACAGAACTAACTGTATACTTAGGCTAAACTGAATTAGCTGAATTAGAACTGTTTGAATAAACTGAATTGTTTGAAATAGAACTGATTACTTGTATAAAAATGGATTTGGCATTAAATAATCAACAAAGGTTGATATGCCATAAAACCCAACCAACCTTCTTTCCTTTCTCTTCTTTTTATTCCATTGAACCACTTGATAAACATCTAATGTATAAAATTATTGCTTCTTCTTTCTCTTCCCTCCCTTCTTTTTCTCTTCTTTCCATTCCATTGAACCAGATGATAAACATCTAATGTATCACATTATTGCTTCTTCTTTCACTTCCTTTCCTTCCTTTCTTATCTGTTCTTTCTATTCCTTTGAACCAGTTGATAAACATCTAATGTATCACATTATTGCTTCTTCTTTCACTTCCTTTCCTTCCTTTCTTATCTGTTCTTTCTATTCCTTTGAACCAGTTGATAAACATCTAATGTATAGGAAGAAAGGTAAGTGAAATAAGAAACAATAATGTTATACATTAGATGTTTATCAACTGGTTCAATGGAAAGAAGAGTAAATGAAAGAAGGAAAGAAAGAAAGAAGGAGCAATCAACTGGTTCAATTGAATGGATAGAAGAGAAAAAGAAGGAAGAGAAGGAATAATGATATAAATTAGATATTTATGAATTCATTTAATGGAATGAAAAAAAAAGAAGCAATAATGCTATATATTAGATGTCTATCAACTGGTTCATTTCTAGTGGAACATTATACAATCAAAATGGTTGTTATTAGGTATTATTTATTATCAAATTCTATCCTATTGAAATTCTGTAAGAGAAAATATGAATATATACCGATAAAAAAATAAATACAGTTTTTGTTTATGAAAGTGACAGTATAGAAATCGAATTTCTCTGAGAAAATATAATGGGAACTCTTTTGCGTTGTAGCCATGTCAGTTTTACTGTATGGCTGCACCATTTACACTTTATTTAAATGCTTGGAGAAAAAGCTAGATGGGAACTACACAAGATTGCTACATGCTATTTTGAACAAATCCTGGAAGCAGCATCCTATGGAGTAGCAGCTGTACGGCAACTTACCTCCCATCTCACAAACTATCCAAGTAAGACCAACAAGACATGGTGGGCACTGCTGGAAAAGCAGAGATAAATTCATATGTGATGTTCTCCTCTGGACTTCTACAAATTGTTGGTCGACCTTAAATTCATCAACTCTGTGTAGTCACTGGATGCCATTTAGAGGACTTGCTGGGAGAGATAGCCAATAGGGACATGTTCAGTGATAATGAAGGGAAACTATGCTATTGGCACAACTTGATGATGATATATAATTTAATGTTTGATTACAGAGGTATTGTGATCTAACTTTTAGTTACAGAATTCCATTGCCTTAAAATGACTTTAACCTTGTTTGGTCATAGGGGTGCTACTCATGTATCATGTCTTGGGCAGGAGTCGCCAGGTGTAGCCCATCCCTCTCCAGGTTTGGTTTGAATTTGGAGTCTTCCTTCGCTTATTCCAGTTGCCATACCAAAATTAAAGAGCTTAGGTTATCCTACCATTTACCCATAGCTATTGGGTGAATAGATGAACCTTTCCCTCGGGGTATTAGTGTTATGTGAAATGCAAACAGCCTTGTTCAGGTTTGAACTTGGGTAGCTGAGTCCGCTTCCTATGATACAACTGTTATGCCATGACTTCCTCCAATGTTTTAAAGTTTGGTAATAAATAATACAAGGTGCATAGGATAAGTTTCCAGACTTTTTTGTATGGGTATTTAAGATTGTCGTAGACTCTTGAAAATTCAGTATGTTATTGCTATACATCTTATGAGATGACTGACCAATTTTTATGATTTCAGCTTCAAATGAACAGTTATAGCAGGAATTGGAATTCATCCTACTAAAGCCTGATTGTCACAGCTGGTGAATTCAAAAATGCAATCTGACACTTTAGAAGAACAATATGCAATAAAATTCTGTTTTAAACTTGGAAAAAAGGCCACAGAAACGTATGGAATGCTTCAGACTGCTTTTCAACCATCTTGCATGAATCGAGCATCAGTTTTTGAGTGGCATAAGAGATTTAAGGAAGGCAGGGAGTCTGTGAGAGATGATGAGAGGTGTGGGAGGAGTGAGGAAGTCAATAGACCAGAGTTGATTGGCCAAAGGGTTAGGGTTACTATGTTGAGGTTTTAAGGGAGTTCAGGAAGAGATTCCGTCGGAAGAGGCCAGCACTCTTCAAATCAGGTCAGTGGCATTTCCACCCGGACAATATACCAGTCCACAACTCCATTCTTGTCACAGACTATTTGACCAAGATGGGCATCAAGACGGTTCCTCAGCCTCCTTATAGTCCAGACCTTGATCCCTGTGACTTTTGGTTATTCCCTAAGCTCAGAGGCTGTCATTATGAGACAATTGAGGAGATGAAAGAGGCTGTGACAATGGTCAGTGACATGCTCACACAAGAGGACTTCCATGGGGCCTTCCAGAAGTTGTTGGAATGGTAGAACAAGTGCATTGCAGCTGGAGGAGATTACCTCGAAGGGGACTAGAGTTTCATGTGTGTACTATCAATAAAAGTGCCCATACGAGAAAAGTCTGGAAACCTATTGTATGCACCTCGTACCTAATAAGAATCATTTTGATTGTATAATGTTCTACTGAGAATTGTAGAATTCTACTTATATTGACAGAAAACAAAATTTGACTGTATATTTTAAAGTTTTTATTTATTTTTTTTTTTTTACTTAGTCATGTTCAATGTACATCTGATATTGGTCAGTTTGCTGTTGTGAAAATGTCTGGAGTGTCTCAGAATACCAAACGTATAACTTGTGTGACAGGACAAAAGGCCCAAGATGTATGTAACTAAAGATTTCTTCATTTTTATCAGATTTATAAAAAGAAAAAAATTCTAATGCATATTGTTGATTTTTTAAATTTTATTTCTCTCCTTAAGTGAAAACAAATGATTTAGTTAAATCAAACTTTTATCAAATGTTTTTACTGATTTCAAACATTACAATTTTGAGTTACTTGAAACAAAAAGAATGTGCTGCTTCATGTCTTTTGTGAAGGCAGCCATTTGTAATATAAGAAGCATGCTTGCACTGGTTTGAGTTCTTATGCTTGTACCACATATCAATAATTATCTTCTATTTAAAGACTCATCCAAAGTGACTCATAATTGAGGTCCTTGATGATCGTTGGGATGATTGTGTTGTATTTCCAATAATATTACCACAACCATTTTGGATGCAAAATAATTTGGGAAGTTTAGTCTTTGTCTACTCCTGAGTAGTGCCCTCCTCTATACCTTGGTGTAGTAGCTATTGAAAAGGGAGCCTTCGGGTCACCCTTGACTATGGTTGCCAACTTTATTTTTTACTCTTTGTCTTGGAGTCAACTGCATCTGATGGTGAAGTTCCAGTTCTGGAGATCTGGGAACTGTGGATTATTTCTTCATTGCTCTTACTCCCATGTCCACTCTGACCCGTTAGGGTCTCATGTATAGGTCAAATAGATTAGATTGAAAATTATTTGTATTAGATAGGAATACTTGATAACGTATAACTGAATTATTTTTATTAAGAATAGTTACTTAAAGTTTTAATTATTTATCAAAGATTCTTATTAGTTAGTTTAAACCATATAACTGTGTGCAAACAAATAATTATGATTAAGAAGAAAAGATTACTTGAAACCATATGATTATTAGTATTAGGAATGCTTGAAACAATACAGCTGTGTTCAAAAATCTTTAAAAAGTACATAAGAAATGTATATATAAATGTACAATGAAAGTAATTCCTTAACCTTTAGGCATAAAATAACCCTAGATGAGTTGATATGCCATTTTAATCAATCAGTCCTTAAAGACCAAAACCAACTGACATCTTAGATTACTCATTATGATTATGTAGTTCAATTAGCTGTTCCTCTGATCATTAATTGATCAAATGAAGTTGATTAATTTTTAAGCTATTCATTAAAATTATAGTCTTAGGTTGAAAGGTAAGGTTTATATATACATTCAAACTAAATAAGGTAGAGAGAAAAGAAAGAACTACACTTACTTCATTAGGTAACAAGTTCAGACCTTCTATCTTCAAGACATCTTTGATGTTCACCACTGATCTGTAGACTTGAATTTGTTTAATGATCAGCCTGATTATCTCTTCTAACTGAGACGGGGTTGTCCTCATGGTGTAATGGTTAAAGCGATGGACTGCGGAATCGTAAGTACGCGAGTTTGTACTCCAGTTGCACTATTACGTTTACTATCAGGCAAATACCCTTGGGAAAGGTATTAACACCCTTATCCTCTCAGCTGTGGGTTAAATAGTACCACTACTGTTCTTCTAGGAGAATGGCTTTGGCATTAAATTGCCTACAAAGGTTGATATGCCATTAAACAAAGAAACCAAAGTCTAACTGAGACAACTGATTCAAACTTAATTCTTTCTATTTGAGAATGGAAAAAAAATGGCTTCAAACAACATGAAGTTTGAATTTATCCATTTATTTATTTCACTTATCTATTTTATAATGAACCTATGTTTTTATAACACAGCAAAAATAGCACCTTGTAACAAGATTTTTCTTCAAGCAATTAAAGTTATTCTATACTATAAGGTATAAGACAACTTCCAATAAAAATTCCTAAATATCCTAGTCATTATAATTTCTCATGAGAGATTACTATTATGTGTGAATTATAGTGTACTTTCCCTTATTTGCTATTAATTCTATAAACTTTATGAATAGAAAGAGACAGGCCATTGTACTTAGCTGACAAAAGTTTTACTAAGTTTAACTAATGAAAAGTATTTTTTATTATTGCAAAATGATATTCTATAAATTAGATAAAGCCCTGCAATTGAATGGTTATATTCCATAAAAACAATTGACAAATTATCTGGATTTAATCAAACCTGAAATATCTCACCTGAAATGAAATCTAAGGAAGATAGATTCAATTAAATTTTAATTAGTGGAAGAAATATGACTGAAAACTGAAATTGGCAGTGTATCTATTTATTTACTATAATGTTTAATGTTTCACTCTTTTACGTGCTTCATCAGATAATCATTAAATGAATATTCCAGCAGATTTTAGTTTTTACTTCATATTTCTTCCATTTTGTTGGACATTTTATAAAATATATTCATGTATTTATAATTAGTGTAATTATCATGCTCAAAACACCATTAGCCAGTTTATCGGATGCACATTTTACAAGGGCAGTTTTTAAAATCCTGCTCACTTGTATTATTGTTACTAGCTGAAAACCTACCCTATGGATGTAATTTTTAACTCAGTAGTGCTGAACACTGTTTTTGTGAGGAGACTTATATGACCGGGCCATTGGCCTAATGAGTAGAGTGTTTGTCAATGGCCCGGGAGACCGGAGTTCAATCCCAGGTAGAGTCATACCAAAGACTCAAAAAATGGTACTTGATGCAGCCTTGCTTAACACTCAGCATTAGAAGGTGGGGATCAAGGGTAAAGTGGAGCAATCCCGGGAATCGAGTAGTGCCCTCTCCTACACCTTGGTGTAGTAGCTATTGAAAAAGGAGCCTTTGGGGCCCCCTTGACTAAGGTTGCCAACTTACTTACTACTTATATGTCAATAAATATTGTTAAGAGATTAACATTTGTGGTCTTTTGGTGGCTATTACTTGTATGAAACATGTAAACACAGCCCATTTTTATTTCAAAGTCTGGATAGCCCAGTCAGCTGGGGTTATAGAATATACCAACTGCATCTCTGCAGGGGGGTGTCCCTCCCATCATGTGTGACAATATGCCTGACATGGATGCTCCGGTCCCCACTCTCTCAACTTCTTAAATCAGCTCATGGCCATCCAATTGTCTAGTGGTTTCTCTCATCTCCAGCCAGGGGCATTTCACATGTTTTATAGATATGCAGCAGATATAACATATATAATCGAGAGTGAGAGAAAGAAGAACAAACAAGCATGGACTTGGGTTAACACTAAGAAGGGAGAAATTTTTAGCACTTTTCTAGGATTTCTGTGCATCTGTGGCTATTGTAAGCGTGTATCCGAGTGAAATTCCCACACAGCTACCCGGAATGCTGACTCATCCTCTCACGCTGGCTGACCTAGCCTCTTGGTCCACAAGTCCCAACTCCTCCTTCAGCATCTGCTTCTCTCTGACTGTCGCTTTTCCCTGACTATTGCTAACTCTTTTCTATTCTGCTCTGGGACCTTGCCTTTCTTCATCTTCTTCTGGTCTCATAGGAAATCTTGCGTGCAAACCCTTTGTGTGGGTTTTGTACCAAAGCAGACAAAGGAATCCTCTGACTGGCGTTCCCCCACACCCACAGAAATGAATGTCCACTATCATGCCGCATGTGTCTTGGATATGACACTAAACAATCTGATGATGAGGCTCCAGTAATACTGGAACTTTGGGGAATGTGGAGTATCCCTTCATTGTCATTGCTCCTGGGTCCACTCTGGCCTGGGGTGGTAGCACCTGATAGGGTCCTCTCTATGGGTCAAACAGAGCTGTTTGACATTTAAACTGAGTGCAAACAAATGACTTATGCTAAATTGAATTGTTTGAAATCAAACTATTTGATCATTTAACTGTGTGTAAACAAATGGCTGATGTTTAATTGATTTGTTGGTTATACATAGCAATACTTGGAACCATTTAACTTTGACTCATGCTAAATTAAATTGTTAGAAATAGAACTGTTTGATCATTTAACTGTGTATTTATAAAATGTGTTTACAAATCATATATTTAATATATGTGTAAAAACAAGATTTGGCATTAGATAACCAACAACGGTTGATATGCCTTAAAACCAAACCTAACCAAACTAAAGTCTGGATTTTCTGGTGACCAGAGAAAATGTCATAATTTTGGTTTCTGGCTAGAAAACTTTCATGTTTACTTTATATGGTTAGAAAAAAAAAGATTCAGTTTAACTAACTTGAGGGACACAAAGTAAGGGTCCAGTTTAGTATTATATCTACATTTGAAAATTGAATCCCTTGCTAAAAATTTATAATGTTTTTTAGAATTTTCAGAAACTAATATGCTAAACTAGTAAAACAAACTGTTTTCTTGTGAGGATTTATTAGTTAATAAACATCTTTGCGAGGTTAATGTTCCTGTTGGTCGTTGCTCTTACTATAAATGTAAACATAATTTTTTTAAAAGTCTTGATCAAGAAAAAAGTCATTTTCCTGAGTAGATTTTCATCTTGACATCTACTTTATACGGTTAAACGTAAAGATAAAGATCCAGTTTAGCTAATCTAATGAACACAATGTAAGGGTTCAATTTAGTGTTATACTTAAAGGGTTTTAGAATATTCTAAAACTAGCACTAAAAATGTGTTCTTGAATTTTATTAATAACTGTATAAGATTTGTGTAATAAGTTCTATACATAACCATATAAGATTGTGTAATATAGTGGCTGCTGCCTCCCACTACCAGTGATCAACAACTAAAGGTTAAGGAAGCTCACACGGTAGATGTAAGAAATGCTCACACACTTGAGCTAGGGATTTTTTTAAAAGAGTAACTGGCAGAGCAAGAAGGAACAACTTAAATTTAGGGACTAGTGAAACTGCCTTCTCAGGGTGGGGAGGCTTTGATTTGTCAAACAATAGATCTTTCTTTCATTGACTCAAAAATACCATTTTATATCTTTCTCTTTTTAAGACTGGATCAGAGGGAATTTATCACTCTGATGATAAATTGAAAAAAAAAAAAAAAAAAAAAAACTATGAATATTTATTATACTTGAAGTCTTTTTTTTTTCCATGAAAATGTTGGTTTCTAGATCTCATTACAGAAGAAAAGTATTAACTTTACAATTTAAAACCAGGAAATTTTTTTTTACTGTTATATGATTTTTGTTTGATTACTAAATCATTCTTTTATTGATTCATTTATTTATTTTGCTAACCTTCATAAACATTTGGCAAGTTCATGCCAGATGAGCAGGAAAATGATTGAAATGCACTAAAGGCTTTAAAAAAAAAAAAAGAAAAAAACCTTTCTGCAGTTTTGTTAACGAATTAAACATTTTGTTTGTTTAGACACTTTAGAAGAACAGTCAGTGTTGCTTGTCAATAGAGCTTTTATTTCTCCAAAGAAAACAAGTTAATTCCAACTGTGAATTATCATTGTAGGCACTTGCCAATCTGGGACAGTTGAAAGAACACTACACCAGTCTGAAGGCAGCAGTTTCTGCAAAGGAAGATCTGACTAACATGGAAGACATGGTTAAGGATTTATATAAGGTAAGTTGTTGTTTGTAAAGACAGTATCCTGAAGATATTTTCAAAAATGCTTAACTTCTTGGAAAATCACTTAACTACTTCTATAAAACACACACACACACACACATATATATATATATATATATATATATATCATTTTCTTAGTTTAATTGTTGTATAGGGTCAAAAGTGTAGGGCACCCAGTGAGAATCAAGCTCCTTAGTAATGGTCTGTTAGTCCAGCTTGTTATATGAGCCAGCTAATATTTAAAATAGTAATGAGGTATATATAAAAGAATATGATCAATAAAATTTTATTTTATAATGAAGGATAAAAAGCTGTTTTCTTTTTAAAACAAAATATATATATATATACACATATATACACACAGACCGACATAAACTGTACTTATACTAAACTGAATTGTTATATATAACTGCTTGAATAGTTTGAAATAGAAATGTTTTTGGCAATTAAACTGTGTACTCATGCGAAACTGAATCATTTTAAATAGAACTGATTATTTACATGAAAATGGTTTTGGTGTTAAATAACCTACAAAGGTTGATATGCCATGAAACCCAACAAACAGACAGACATACACACTTTTTTGTTATTTTTTATATAGTGCTTTATATAAAAAAAGTAGAACTATGATAATAATATTTTTTATTTAATAGTTGATGGCAGCTGTTTTATGCTCAAGATATTTGTTAAATCAAATGTATGATGAAATTATGTAAAAAAAATGACTCACGTTTGGAGCAACTTAAAAAAAAAATTTCCATTTAAATAATTATATTGAATTCAAAGTTATTGATGATTAAATAACTATATTGAAATGTCAATTTGAACATCAAATATCCATGTGAATATTTGTATTGTAAAACTAACAACTCTTAAAATTAAATGTGTGTGTGTATATATATATATATATATATATATATATATATATATATATATATATATAATTTTAATTTTTGAGTAAACATCAAGTTCCTGAGCAACATCTCAAAATTTCTTGTGCTTTTTGTTGCTTGTTTTATGCTGTACATATGGTCCTTTTCCACAAACCAAGCTTTTCAGAAAGTTTTCATGTGCTGATATTAACCTCTATCTTGCATTTGCTTGACTCTATTTTCTGGGTCAATTCAGAACCCTTTATTCTTAAAATATTTTTGGTGAGTACAGTTAGATATTGTCTCATTTCTTTCCAGTTCTCAAATTTTGCAAGCAGCTTCAGTAGCTTTGAGGCCTAGTTTAAGATAATGTCACAAAATTGCCAGAATCTGAATATTTTTTTCAACCATTATAACATCTAAAACGAAAAGATATGGCTGAATATTATTGATAATGATATGTGTACCTAATAATATTAA
Source organism: Sepioteuthis lessoniana (assembly GCA_963585895.1). Lineage (NCBI taxonomy): Eukaryota > Metazoa > Mollusca > Cephalopoda > Myopsida > Loliginidae > Sepioteuthis > Sepioteuthis lessoniana. The sequence continues at coordinate 110,004,530 of OY757912.1, read as the reverse complement.
CAATATAGTAGAGTCATAGTTTTTAAATGTGTAAATGAAATGAGTTTTAGAGTAAAAGGCTGTAAAAAAATACTTTTGATACACCCTAATATAAATACCATGATTATTTGTGTATAAGATGCACTATTTTTTTCAGATAATTCATCCCAAAAGTTAGGGTGCATACTATACACAAGACCTTCCAACTATACCCAATTACCAACAATGGTTAAAGCGATGGACTGCAGAATCGTAATACGCGAGTTCGTATTCCAGTCGCGCTATTACGTTCACTTTCGGGCAAATACCCTTGGGAAAGGTATGAACCCCCTTATCCTCCCAGCTATGGGTTAAATAGTACCACTACTGTTCTTCTAGGAGAATGGCTTTGGCATTAAATAACCTAAAAAGAGTTGATATGCCATTAAACAAAGAAACCGAAACCAAACCAATTACCACCAGAAGTAAAACCTCAAATAAAACCACACTAATAACAACCATACCTCCATAAAGAAATAAAAACCAAAACGTCTTTTGGCATAAAAAACCCGATGGTTAACTTGTTTTAAAATCCAACCAACCTATACATGAGAACTAAATTTTAACATTTTTTTTCTGGTCACATGCATTGCCATATTCAGGATGGCATGACTGAAAGTAAATTATATCTTTGGTCTAAACTAACTAATGTATAACAAACATGCCAGTTTTATACTACTACAGAGAAATAACCCTTGAAATACTTATTTGTCTATGATTTCTTTCTCTTATTGTGGATTTATTTTTGGTGGAAACTTGTTATATTTTCTAGTTAACATGTCTTTGCCTTTGCTTTAAATCTTGTGTAAATTTTGTATTTCGAAAAAATTTTATAATCTATATGAATTTTTACTTTTAGTTAATACGAACTGGATAAAAAAACTGAACAAATGTTAAAATTCGTTGCTAAAAATTTCAAAAGGCCAATGGGTATTATACGTAGATGTTTTTTCTAGAATTTTGTAGCTGAAAGTTAAAGGGGTATGTGTTATGTATAACCTCTTATCATTCTTGGCCATTGGCCCAATGAGTAGAGTGTTCGCTAATGGTCCAGGAGACTGGAGTTCAATCCCAGGTTGAGTCATACCAAAGACTCAAAAAATGGTACTTGATACCACCTTGCTTAACACTCAGCATTATTTGGTATAGATCAAGGGTAAAGTGGAGTAATCCAGGGAAAGGAGTAATGTTTTTCCCTACTCCTCGGTGTAGTAGCTATTGAAAAGGGAGCCTTCGGGTCACCCTTGACTACAGTCACCAACTTTACTTATAACCTGTTATAGTATCTGTTATCTTTTATTTTCTTCTCTGTAGATGCTGAAGGACAACATTCTTCCAAAAACTGATCGGGTAAAGATAAAACAAAAAGTAATTGTTCTTCATGAGAAAGTTCGTAAACTGAAGAATATTGATGTCAGCACAAGTTTGGCTCAAGTAAGTGACAATTTCATTTGCTTCTTTGGAATAAGTTAATGTAAATAAAAGAAAGGAAGGAGAGAGAGAGAGAAAGGAGGGTATTATGTGATTTAACAAATTAAGCACATTTGAGGTTCCTGATTAAATATTAGATAAAAATTATATTTTATCTTGAATACAATAAACATCCTGTTGGCTGGATATAGAATATGCTGACTGTATTCCCTGCAGAAGGCTAAGACCCCTTCTTCTCCACAAAAAGAGGTGTCCTTGGTATGACACTAAACTGCATCTTGGGAGTGTGAAGTATCCTTTCATTGCCATTACTCCAAGGACAACTCTGACTCGGAGTGGTAGTACCTGTTTGGGTCCTATCAATGGCTCAAATAGATCTGTTTGCAAATTAATTGTAAATGTAAATATAAATGTATAATATTTGCAGTTTCCTAACTACTTGGTGTAAAATAATCGTTATATATTGACCCTCGACCAAGCCATCAATAAGCAGAAGAACAGCGGAAGCAGGTGGGCGTTAGACAATAATATAACCAGGTTCCCAGACAGTTCGAGTCAGTTGGAGACAGGATGCCGAAGTGAAAACCAGCTCCAGACAGAGGGCTTTGGGCCCTCAGTGACCCACGGTTGAGCAAGATGCGAAAGAAGTGCTGCTATGGTTGAGGAAGAACTTGGGTCAATATAGCAGTCTGTCCCTGTCTCCAACTCATCTCTCACACACAACAAACATCACCCTTTCGAGAATAAAGTGTGAGAGATATATTTTAATAAAGAAGTGTGTTCATTCGTTCATTGACATTTGTATATTATGTTTGATTTTGTTTCTGCTTATACTTGTATTTCGGCTATACAACAACCCCAAACAGGTTGACATGCAATTAAAATCAATCTAACTTTTATTAAAGCTCTAGTTATTTTGATAAATGATCATAACTGCTAGTAAAGTAAAGAGGTAGAGTCCCCGTAATATAGTGGCTAATGTGTTGGAATTCAACATCAGAGTAAATGAGTTCAAACTCAACTTGTGCTATTGCATTCATTTTCTGATTAATATTCTTGGAAGCTATTAATCCCTTATTCCCACCAGCTATATCTTAAATAGTACCACTAATGTTCCTCTACAAGGATGGCTTTGGCATTAAATAACCCATAAAGGTTGATATACCATTAAACAAAGAATCAAAACCAAACCGTATACCCCCAAGCTATGGTTTAAATAGTACCTCTACTGTTCTTCTACAATGATGGCTTTGGCATTAAATAACCCATAAAGATTGATATGCTAAGAAACCAAACCATCTGCTAATGTAAGATTACTGTTAGAATATCAGTTTTTCTGTTAATAATCTTAGTAAAATAAAATTAGGAAGTGTCTTTCTTTTTGTAAAACAGTAAGTATATATCATCATAAAAGAAAGAATTGTAAAATCAAACATGATTTCTTAGATGTTGATATCATCATCACCAAGGCATGCTATTAAAACAGATTTGTTTTACTCTATCCCTTATCAGCTATCACCCTTAGTAAGTCATCTAGATGGCACCCAGTGTCCACAGAGCTGATGCATGTAAGTTTTTGCTAGTTGGCTAACACTGGGGTGTCTAAGTGTAGGAGTTCATTGGAGAATGTCACTTATAAATTCTTCCTTGCCTGTCCAGCTGTGCCAAGCATGTCTTGCTCATCTTTCATGGGTGA
>OY757912.1:109780496-109996185 GCA_963585895.1 Sepioteuthis lessoniana | reverse complement strand
ATATATATATAAATCATTGTTTTATATATATATATAAATCATATTATATAGAAGTATATATCATTGTTATATATATATATATAGTTATATATATATAACTCATATTGTTATATAAAAATCATATTGTTATATATATATATATATATATATAATATTGTTTTATATATATATTATATATATATAATATTGGTTTTTATATATATATATTATATATATATATAATATTGTTTTTATATATATATATATATATAAATAATATTGTTTTTTATATATATATATATATATATATATATATATATATATATATATATATATAATATTGTTTTTTTATATATATATATATATATATATATATATATATATAATATTGTTTTTTATATATATAATATTGTTTTATATATATATATATATATATATATATATATATAAATCATATTGTTATATATATATATATATAAATCATATTGTTATATATATATATATATATATATATATATATATATAAATCATATTATATATATATATATATATATATATATATATATATATATATATAAATCATATTATATATATATATATATATAAATCATATTATATATATATATATATATAAATCATATTATATATATATATATATATATATCATATTGTTATATATATATATATATATATAAATCATATTGTTTTAAGCAGAGATGAACTCATAAGAGATGTACTCTTATGGATCCCCACACATGGCCGCGCAAAAGCAGGATGACCAGCTCGCGTACATTCAGCAGCTATGTGAGGATACAGGTTGTTGTCCTGAAGACCTACCTAGGGAGAAGTGGAGTGAGAGGGTCAGGGATATCCGTGCTGCCAGCACGATTTGATGATGATATATAAAATCATATTGTTATATATATCAATATATAAAAATCATATTTTTATATATATATATATATATATATATATATAAATCATTGTTATATATTTGTATATATATAAAAATCATTGTTATATATATATCATATTGTTATATATATATATATATATATTGTTATAAATATATATATATTGTTATATATATATATATATATATATATGTATATATATATATATATATATATATATATATAAATATTGTTATATATATATATATATATATATATAACTATATTAATTATTATATATATATATATATATATATATATATATATAGATTTTTGTTGTAAGTCTAAAGAGAAATTAAAAATATTTTAAAATAGGTCCAGTATGAGATTTGTATTTTTTCGAATTTATTTTATTCTTACATACATGTATGTTTTCAGCTTGTTGCTTTTGTCAGAAAATATATGGCGCAAGGCCTTGTTAATGGGGTACTCAATGAGACTTGAACACAGTTGTGTTTGCAGTTCGAATGATTTATATGGGTTTATATAGAGGATATCCTCTCTTTTTCTTTGAGTATGTTTTACCTGAGTCTGCTTTACCCTCATTGATATTTGATATGTTTTTTTGGATGTGTGTGTCTTAGGAGTGGTTTTGGATTTCACTAACAGTTATTTTTTTTTTCTTTGTGTGAATGTGTGTCTTGAAGATTTTTTTTGTGTGTGTATGTGTGGTAGTATGGTTTGAAACTTACTGGTAACTATTTTTTTCTGTGTGTGTGTGTATATGTGTATATATATATATATATATATATACATACACACACACACACATATCTATGTACATTTGGGTATATATATATATATATAGTGTATGTTTCCAGCTTGATGCTTTCATCAGAGAACATGCCTGGCACAAGGTCTAGCTAATTGGGTATTCAATGAGACTTGAATTTGCTTATGTTTGTAGTTTGAATAGTTTTTACTTACTTATGTTTTTTTATGAATGCTGGTCCTTCCTTTTTCTTAGGGGGTGTTTCTCAGCCTACTTTATCCCTCATTTACTTTTGATATTTGGTATGTTGTTGTGTGTGTGTGTGTGTGTGTTGGAGTGGTTTCAGATTTCCCACATGGTTATTTTTTCTGTGTGTGTGAATGTATGTCTTAAGATTTTTTTTGTGTATATATATATATATATATATTTCCATTTGTGTGTATGATTCATGTTTTATTTAACTTTGGTTTAAATTTATCTATAAAATTCTTTTCCTTTATTTGAATTAGCATGTAGTCATCATTTGATAGATTGGCATTATTTTAAATTTACTTTGGCTACATTGGTATAGGTGTTTCAAAACTTTTAATTTTCCAACCATACCAAATCATATATATTTGATATATATGTATGAAGAGGATTTGGCATTAAATAATCTACAATGGTCAATATGCCATTAAACCCATCCCAACCAAATCATATATATTGTATATGTATAAAAAGGATTTGGCATTAAAGAACCTGCAATGGTTGATATGACATAAAACCAAACCAAATGCCTTTAATCTTGACAATCATAAGAAAATCTTTCTCTTTTTTTCTTCCAGATTAGAAAAGCATTGCGTCGTTTTGACCTTCCATGCCCAGCTGTTGTTGTAACCCAAAGAAATCGTGATATAATGGCTGTCATTGTAACGCCTCAGGTGAGCAAGAAAATAGCTTTCTTTATTGGAAATATTATTTCCTCTGCAGTATTGATGCTATTCATTACAAAGCATAAATATTAAAACTTGTGTGACGATGTATTGTCAACTAATCATTATTATACCTTGTCTCTCGAGCTTAGAATACACTGATGACTATCCCCTACAGAGGAGTAAGATCCTACTGAAAGTAAATATCCTGGGTGTGACATTAAACTGCATCCAGTGGTGAGGCTCTGAAGAGTGTAGAGTACCACTTCATTGCCATTATTCTCAGGTCCACTCTAACCTTTAGTGGGTAGTACTAGTAAGGGTCTTATGAATAGGTTAAATAGATCTGTTTAAGAATTATTAGCATCAAAAGGAATATTTGAAACCATATAACTGTGGAAAAATATATAGTTATAATTAAACATTTACAAATTTTGGGATTAATAAGTGGTTGATATGCCATTAAAAATAAACCAAGCCAAACTAATCATTAATATTTTTATATTTATATAAAAAATGCTAATTATAACAAGAATACTTGTTATAATTAGGATTTAATAATTATATGTAGTAGGAATACTTGATGCCATCTAACATGTGTAAACAAATATTATTGATAAAAATAATATGATTTAATTATTATAATAGAACATTGAAAATATAATTTTGATTATAATCAAACATTTACAAATGTTTAACAAATAAAACAAACCTTTTCCTCTTTCCTCTATTTTTCTCTCTCTCCTCTCTTCTGTTTTCCCTCTCCATTATAATCAAACATTTACAAATGAATCAAATTTCAGCATTCAGTAACCCATAAGAAGTTGATATGCCATTAAACACATAAATTAAACCAACCCTTTTTCTCTCCTCTTTTTTCCTTCTCTCTCCTCTTCTTTGATATACTGTTTAACAAATAAAACAAACCTTTTTCTCTTTCCTCTGTTTTCCCTCTCCATTATAATCAAACATTTAAAAATGAAGCAAATTTTGGCATTCAATACCCCTTAAAGAGATCTACTGTTATGGGTTATTCAATGCTGAAGTTTGATTAATTTCTAAATGAAAACCTATAAAAAGCAATATTGTCAACTTGTTGGAAAGTAGAGACCAAGAAAATTTATATTAAATTTGTGTCTCATATTTTTGTATGATTTATTTGTAAAATGATATAAAGTAAAGTTGGTAACCGTTGTTGAGGGCGACCTGAAGGCTTCCTTTTCCATAGCTACTACACCGAAGTGTAGGGGAGGGTGTTACTCTTTAGCTGACATAAATGAATGGATGCTCAAATGGAGCTAGTGCATAATGTAATCATTTAATCATGCAGGATAAGATGAGAGAAAAACTTCAGTTGTTACAAGAGGAAAATTGCTGATATTCTACTAAAATTTATTCAAACTGACCTTTATCATCCTAACAACTTTGCACATAACTAAAATATGTGGAATAATGGAACCATTTTAGAATTCTGAACAACTTAAAATGGGAATTTTACACATTTTCCCATGAAGATGGAATTTGAAACAACGCCTTTTTTGATATGCAACCCCATGTACATTTTGTGAGTTGGTGAGTACAATTATTTAATGCTGTTTTTTCTGAGTCCTGTTTTGCCATGGATATAATAATTTACATAAAATTTGTATACATGCAAATTTTATACCTAAGTATAAAACTTACGGTTGTATCCTTTATGAAATACTGTGTATTTTATATCTTCATTGTTTGCTGGGTGCAACTGTTCAATCTTTTTATGCTTGAAGCTAAGAAATTGTTATAGTATCTACCTACATGGTAATGGACTATTCCTCTTCAATATATACTGACTCTACCTGACACTTGGGGAGATAACCTCCAAGCTGCCTGATAGTACCGGAAGTACATTCCTAACTGTTGTATAACACCTGTATTCTGTATATTTGTTCTTTTATTGTAATATATTTGTTTCAACCTACTTCTCTTGTCTGTGTATCTTCATTTTTACCTTTAAACACCACAACAGAAATGTTTTCATGATGGATTTTAATGGCATGTCAACCTGTCTTTGGTTATTTTATGCCTACAGGTTATGGAATTGCATTCATTTTGATTTCGTATTTACATTATTTGTATAGTTGTTTTTCAAGAGTTTTTTTTGTACACAATCCTACTGAATATGAATAATTTTTAAACAGATCCATTTGTGACCCATAGAAGGGGTCCTAACCGATCCATTTGACCCATAGATGGGATCCTAACAGGTACTGCCATTCTGGGTCAGTAGACCTGGGAGTAATGGCAATGAAGAGGTATTTCACACTCTCCATATTTCCAGAACTGGAGCCTCACCATCAGAGGCAGTTTAGTTTGACACTAAACTGCCTCTGATGGTGAGGCTCCAGTTCTGGACATTCCTTTTGGTGGAGTCTTACCACTCTGCAGGGGATGCGGTCAGCATATTTTAAATCCTGCCTACAGGGCATAAATTCATTTCAACCCTTTCCCTTTGTCAATGGATCTCACCCTCAAAAAGCTGTAATTAATATTTGTCATATAGAAATAAAGTGAGAGACTTGTGTTTGAAACCTGATCACTAGTAAACGAAAATGTCAAACCTGTATATTGTATAAATAGAAGTCAAATACTATAGTGATGTCCAGGGTTACATTTTCTAGCTGTCATTGTTGAATATTAATAGACAAAAGTCCACTAATGAAGGCATCTCTTATGGCTTTGGCTCTATGTTCCTCAGCACCTTGTAGTTGTAATCTTTGCTTAAATGCCTCAGTTTTATGAGATATTCATCTAGTGTCTCTTTTGGTTTTTGCCAACGCGTCAATAGTATATACCTGGCATAGATTTCATTCTTAGGCTTGTCATATATATAATTGTTGGGGTTTACTGACAGCTCTCTTGTAGTCTGGATAGTCAGAGATTAACTCATACACTGAAAGGCCTATAAAGTTTAGGAGCACCTTTCGTTGGTTGGGGGCATATTGTTTGATACTTTGCAGAAAATTCTCAAAAGTAGCAAAACCAGTCTCTCCAATTCTATACAGCATTACTCAAACTGGAGAGAGTTTCAGATATCTGAGATTGCAGAATTTTGTTTCTTATCTTGAGAGAGGATATAAGTTGAATAAATTGTAATGAACAGAAGACAAAATGAGGAGAAATCTTAGGTTTTATTCAACTTACTTAAAGTCATTTGTAAACAGGAATTATTTATAGTTAGGAGCAGTTCATTATAGAATGAAAGGCAGAGGGAAATGAATGTTCACTACATGCTATTAGGAGGAGATTAGACAAAGTGAACTTCTTGAGAGAGGAACTTCAGTCAGAGAAAAACTTCAGTAATAGCTTGGCTGTTGTTTTAAAGCTCGGCTGGTACACTGTTATTTTTAAGCGATTCTGTAGTGTTACAGGGCAGGATATGACACAAGGTCAATTTTTAAGCTGAGTTTAACAGGTTTGAATTCAGAGTTTTCCTTCTCCTGGACTAGTTGCCTCACCAAGGCTGAAGAACCTAGTCTGCCCTACTATTTACCCATAGCTGGAAGGAGAATAATTGGATTCATATCTTTCCCAAGGGTATTAGTGCTATGTGAAATGCAATCAGTCTCATCCAGGATTTGAACTCGTGTCACTGGGTCTATTTCCTACGATGATAACCATTACACCACGGGCACCTCCTCTTAACAGGTTTGAATTCAGAGTTTTCCTTCTCCTAGACTAGTTGCCTAACCAAGGCTGAAGAACCTAGTCTGCCCTACTATTTACCCATAACTGGAAGGATAATAATTGGATTCATACCTTTCCCAAGGGTATTAGTGCTATGTTATGGATAGTAACAATCTTTCATTCCTCTTATTTTCTGTTTAATGTATTAATTTGGTTGGAATGAAATACTTATATTTTTATTAAGTTGTTTGTCCAATTATTTCTTCTTTTTATGCACATGTGAGCATTATACAAAAATATTTAAGTTAGCTTTAGATTTTTTTGCTTATTAATTGAAAACATTTTCCATACACAGGAGTAAATATGGTATATTTTTTGTTTTAAACTTCTTTTCTATTGTTTTTATTTTTACAGGATTGGGAAGGTCCTGTAAGTGCAGTTGATATTGGGAGTCATTTAAGCCTAACTTGTGGTGGGCTCCTGAAAGAAAACCGACCCCAGAAACGAGGTGACCTTCCACTGTGCATTGTTACCATCCAAAACAGTAGTGATCTGGATTTTTTGCAGGAAAAAGCAGACAAGTATTTTAGAGAAACATTAAGAAATGAAAAAAGTTGAAAATAAATCCATGTTAAAACATTTCTTGATTATTTATTCGTGGCTAAATATAGATGTGTTGATATTTAAAGGGCCAATGTCTTCTGAGAGGAGGTCTCCTTGAATAAGTCTTTGATACTTTAAAAAAAAAAATTATGAGATGTTTCTTTTGGATCAACTTCATCATCTTTATCCCAGTGTTTCTAGCTGCTGTTCATTCTTAGTCTGTCCTGTCAGTATCTGATAAGTTCTGGAGATCTGGGGAGAGTGGAATACTCCTTCATTGTCATTACTCACTGGTCCACTCTGACTTGGAGTGGTAGTACCTGTCATGGTCCCATTTATGAGTCAAATAGATCTGTTTAAAAATGATTAGGAATATTTGAAACCATATAACTATACAAATTATTTTTAGGTAGGAATACTTGATACCATATAAATGTAAATTATATTAAGAAAAGTTACTTGAAGCTTTGATTATTTACTAAGGATTATTGTCAGTTACTGGAAACCATATAACTGTGTGCAAACAATAGAAATATTTGATATAATTGTTTGGAAAAAATCCTTAAACAGTTACACCAAAAATTTAAATGTAAATGTAAAATGAACTCAATTCCCTAACCTGTACGCATAGAATTACCCTAGATGGTTTATCATACCATTAAAATCAATCTATCTTAGTGTTATGGGTATAACACTAAACTCTATCTGGTTGTAAGGCTCCAGTTTTAATCATATAATTGTGTGCAAATTATTATCATGAGATTAGAATACTTGAAATAATATAACTGTATGCAAATTATTTGTATTGAGAATTGTTACTTGAAGCTATAATTGTTTACAAAAATTATTATTATTTACATGAAACCATTGCTTGCAAAGAAAGATTAACTTTGGCATTAAAAACCCCAGCAGTGTTGACATGCCATAAAACAAACCAACAAGTTTATCTTAGGTCATATTTGCTCACTTACCTTAAATTTTGAGATAGTGAAGTCAGTTGGTTTTATGGCATTTCTACAATTGTTGGGTTATTCAATGCTGAAGTCAGTTTTTGGTTTTCCAAGTATTTACAATGGAACCTTGGTTGTTGAATATAATTTGTTCAAAAACTGAAGCAATGCTGTTTGAGTAGACTTGGCCAGCTGTTTGGCCATGTTTGGTTTGCCTTGGCAGTCATTTACGTATGTTCTGTTTTCAATGGCTCAACTTGTATGTTCAAACTCTGAACATTTGTTTGATCTCTGAGGCATCTTTTACTCAAACTTTTTGGTTGAACTCTGAATTGTTTGACTTGAGTCAATCGATAACCGAGGTTTCACTGTATATAGTTTCCACTTACACATGATAATAATCAATTATAAACAATTATAGCTTCAAGTAACTCTTCTCAATGTTAATAATTTGCACGCTGTTAAATAGTTTCAAGTATTCCTATCTAATGTTAAGAATTTTGAAACAGATCTATTTGACTTTTTGATGGGGCCTTAACAAGTATTATTACTTCAGGTCAGAGTGAATTTGTTTTTTAAATTACACTTTTTTTTTTATTAGTCATTTATTTGCATACAGTAAAATAGTTTCAAATATTCTTATCTAATACAAATTCAAAATTTCTTGACTCTTATGGTTGGGCTTAGAATATGCAGACTGCATCCTTTGCAGAGGGGTAAAATCCCTCCAAAAGTAGTGTCCTGGGTATGACATTAAATTACTCATAAAGAGTTGATGTGTCTTTAAATAAACCATACCAAACCATCTTAAGGATTCTAGACATAATATCCATCTATCTTCATGGGTTTTTAGTATTGATGTGAATTTAGTAGATAATTTTAAAAATTGTTTCTATTATATTTGATATATATGTATATATATATTAGAGATATATATGCATATACTGAGTGGGGCAAAAGTAATCAGCCAACCAATAATGATTTCACAATATGAAATATCTTTATATTAACATAATGCTATGTACCTATTATCATTTGCTAAGCTGAACTTTCTTTGGCACAAGTATATGTGCAAACAAATTATTATAGAAAAATAAAAAACTGCAATGTAACGCTGTAAATATAGTTATGATTACAATCAAACATGTAGAAAGGAATGATATTTTGGCATTAAATAACCCATAAGGTGTTGATATTCCATTAAAGAAATAAACTAAACCAAACTTACCCTCTCTCTTCTGTTCTTTTCTCTCTCCTCTTCTCTCATTCTCTCTTTTTTGTTCTTCTCTTCTGTTCTTTTCTTCCTCTCTTCCCTCTCTTATTCTTCTCTCTCCTTTTTCTTTTTCTCTCCCATCATAATCAAACATTCATGAAACTAATCAATGATAAAAACTACATGGCTCAACATACTATTGCTATATTGCTCTAGAACAGTCATGGGCAAACTGTAGCCTGTAGACCACATGTGGCCTGCAGTGTTTTCTGAATAACTTGCCTAAGACTTCAAATTTTTTTATAGAAAAGGTCTTTTTACAGAAGAGAGAAAAAAAATTGAATTTTCCTTATTTTTAAGGCAGATAAAAATATATTGGCAGAAGAAGGGGAGACTCAAATGATGCAGTGACAAGGTCCAGCAATACAAAGAAAAAAAAACAGGATATTCCAAAATAACAAAAGTAAATTCTACCAACAAGGGCAAATCAATAACTGGATACAATGTAAGCAAAACAGTTTTGGAATCATATATGGGAAGAGAAAGAACATAAGAGAAAGGCTGAAGGAATGAATAACATGAAAAAACTCGAAGAAGGCAAACATACCTGGACTTGCTTAAAGCAAAACTCAAGAAAATATCAAATTGGAAAACGCTTGGCCATAATGACCGACACAGATTCTGGTTTATGTATATGGTCTTTTCTCGTGAAAATGATTGAGTTACCTTCAACATAAAATTACCTTGAAATTTTTTGTAGTACAACCCACCTGATGATGAGCCATGTCTCCTTGTGTGGCCCACTTTTTGCCAGCTCTAGTATTTGTTTTGTTAACATTTGATGAAAACTCTGTGATTGTCTCAAAAGTAAAAGTATTTTCTGCACACTCCACTTCTTACAGAGATTTTGACCCACGCAGACCCATGCAGACTATAAACAAAAAGAGGTGCTTGTAGTGTAATGGTTATTATAAGAAATGGGCATGGCAACCCAAGTTCAAATCCTGGACAAGGCTGTGTTTGCATTTCACATTGCACTTATACCCTTGGGAAAGGTATGCTTCTAATTATTCTCCCTCCAACTATGGGTAAATAGTAGGGCAGACTGGGCTCTTTAACCTTTGTATGACAACTAATCAATCTAGGAGAAGGAAAGTTATTAAGCTGCTTAATCTTTAACAAATATTTCATATATAATCAATATATATTAATTAATATTTAACAATATTTATTATCAATAATTGATATTTAACAATATATATTGATATTTAACAATAATATTAATTATCAATAATATTTAATATTTAACAATTAATATATATTAATTAATATTTAACAATTAATATTAATTATCAATAATTAATATTTGATATTTAACAATATATATTAATTGATATTTAACATTTTTTGACACATCAGTTTTATTATACTTTTCATTGTGGCATTTTCCATATTTCACTATTGCCATATGCCTCAGTAAAAATTCAAAACTACAGTTCACATTGTGCTAACTATTGAAGAGACATTTAGGAGTTGTATAATTGTTCACAAATTATTAGTAGTTGTAATAGTTTGTTGAAACCATATAATCTAGCCTGAATTAATAGTATTATATTGGAATACTTGAAACAAGATAACTATGTAAATTATTTGTATCGGATTGGAATATTAAAAATTATATAAATGGAAATTATTTGTATTTAGAATAGTTACTTGAAAATTATTAGTATTAGATTGGAATAACTGTGCAAATTATTATTATTATGAATAGTTACTTGAAGCTACATTTGTTTACAAATAATTATTCTTATTAGTCACTGCTATAACAAAAAGACTGACTTTGGTATTAAATCACCCAACAAAAGTTGATATGCTATAAAACCAAACAACATTTGAGGGATACCCTAGGAAGTGGAGCTCAGTTGGCCAGGGCTATAGAATATATTGACTGTGTCTCTGTAGAGAGGTAAGATACCCACCCAATGAGTGTCCTAGGTATGACGCTGAACCTTGCTGGAGCTTTGGGGAATGTGGAGTATTCCTTCATTGTCATTGCACCCAGGTCCTCTCTGGCTCGGAGTTGTAGCACCTGATAGGGTCCTATCTATTGGTCAAATAGGACTGTTTGACATTTAAACTGTGAAAACAAACCTAGAACTGTTTGACCATTTAACTGTGTTTAAACAAATGAGTAATACTGAATAAAATTAAGTGTTAGATAGCAATAATTGAAACATTTAACTCTAAAGAAACAATAGCAATACAAGAGTGAAAACAAATTAGTTCATTTAAAAATGAAATTATCTACAAACTATTCACTTACAAATCATATATGTATATCCATTTCAATGTGTACAAACAAGTGTTTGATGTTACATTGTTATTATTGCATGTCAATTCTTTAAATTATTTAACTGTGTGCAAACAAAGAATTGATAGTAAATAGAAATATTCATGTTAGACAAATACATGAAATCATTTAACTGTGTACAAAAGAATGAGCTCAAGCTTGTTTAAAAATGTTATCTCCAAAATAAGTTTATAAATCATATCTATTTAATATATATGTAAAAATAGGATTTGACATTAAATACCAAACAATGGTTGATTTGTCATAAAACCCAACCCAACCCAATCAGTGGAGAACAGACCAGTAAACAGTTTAATATGAAATTTAACTATATTTGTACATAGCATGGCTTTACAAATTCACAGATATGAAAGGGTTTCAGTTAGATTCTTTTCTCATTTTGTTCTGCAAACAAATCTTATTCTATCACTTTGTTAAATTCATTTAATTTTGTTAGATAAAATGTTTTTGTCAATTTAAAATCCTTACATCAGTTTTATGCAATTGCAAATTCGATTCATACAAAAAAAAGGTATGATAATGACTTTTTAGATAATGTCAATTATTTTTACTGAAACCAAATAAAAAGTTGTCCTGTTAGTTGGGTCTGTAGAATATGCCAACTAGACCTCTGCAATGGAGTGAGACTCTCCTCAACAAGTGTCTTGGATATGACACTTAATAGCATCTGGAGATCTGGGAAGTGTAGAGCATATCTTCATTGCTATTACTACCAAGTCCACTCTGACCTGGAGTGGCAATACTAGTTAGGGTTCCATCTATGGGTTAAATAGAACTGTTCAATCATCCATTAAGGATTATTATTATTATTAGTTATGGCTATGTACGAATTATTTTATTATATAAGAATGCTTGATAAGCACAATTACTATTGTTGAATAGCAATATTTGAAATCATTTAACTGTATGCTGAAAAAAGTTATATATTAAATAGAATTATTTGTTTCTGATAGGAATACTTGAAACCATTTTACTGTGTACAAAGAAATGATTAGAATTAAATAGAATTATTAGTGTTAGATAAGAATACTTGAAGCCATTTAACTGTGTGCAAATAAATGAGCTCTAACTACTCATTTAAAAATAAAGTTATCTTCAAATTATTTGCTTATATATATATATAAACAGGATTTGGTATTAAATAACCCACAAAGGTTAATATGCCATAAAACACAAACAAACCAAATAAAAAGGTTGGAGTCCTCATAGTGTAGGGGTTAATGTGCCAGATTGTGATGTCAGAAAGTTTGAACTACATTCATGCTCTTACATTCACTTTTGGACTAATGCCCTTGGGAAAGATATGAACTCCCTTATGTACTTAGCTATGGGTTGAATAGTACCACTTGTGTCATTCCACAAGGATAGCTTTGGCATTAAATAACCTGCAAAGCTTGATATACCTCTAAACAAAAACACTAAACCAAACTAAATAAAAGTTGCAAACTTTCAATTATCACACACACACTACACAGAACCTAACAGACAACAATTATACATTCAACAAAGCATTTGTGGAAGAAAACATGTGGTGTCATGTTGACTTCTTAAGCCTCTTAAACAAATACTGATAGTACTTGACTAAATTTAATGCTCTTTTATTGTCTTGTTTTAGATACTGACAAGATAATTATGTTAGTTGCTTGGTCACTTGGTTGATTCTCCAGAATGTCAACTCCTGTTGGGATATTTAATGCCAAAGTCTGTATTTTTCTTTGCAAGCAATTATATGGTTTCAAGTAACTAATGATTGGAGAAATTAGGATTAACTGCTTTACAAGAAAGAAGAATGAGAGGTGATCTAATTGAAAATTTCAAAATAATTGATTGAATTTCTAATTATGGTAGACATCTTTTTTTTTTTTTTTTTTTAAATAATTCTCCTCAAACTAGAAATTTATGTCAAGGCAGATTTTAAAAAAAAGTCTACCTACAAATTGGATTTTTTATGAATAAAGTAATATATTTTTTAACAAATTGCCTAATCAGATCAAAAACAGAAATAGTGTAAAAAAATTTAAGGTTGATTTGGATGATTTCAGAAATAATGGTAAGAAAAAAAGAATTCAAGAAGGCATTTTTGGAAATTATCAGATAAATTACTTGAAAAATTTTTTTTTTTATATGTATGTAGATATTGTATTAATATTGGATATGTTTCGTGCAAGGCTTCTTAATTTTTTTAAGGCTGATGCTAGATGAAAGTAAAAAGGGGAGGTAATCAAGGAGGAATAACAAACAAATAATAAATGTTGATCATTTTGAAAAATTATAACTTCAAGTAACTCTTGATACAAATAATTTGCATCTTATATGGTTTCAAGTATTCCTGTTTAATACTAAATTGCAGTTGATGGGAGGCTCCACTATGGAGTCATACCTTCATTGCTATTACTCCTAGGTCCACTCTGTCTTAGAGTGGTGCCTGTTAGGGTCCATCTATGAGTTAAATTGATCTGTTTAAAAATTATTAGTATTAGATAGAAATACTTGAAACCATATAACTGTGTGCAAATTATTTTTATTATTGATATTGTATAACGGTGCAAAAACTTGAGAAACAACTTCACAATATAAATCTACAATGAATACAATTCTCTAACTTTTAAGCATAAAATACCCCTGAATGGATTGACCTGTTTTCTAAAGATACGATTAGTAATTATTTTTCTTAGATAATTTGCATGTCTGTTTGGGGCTCTGTAGGGTGTTTCATGATAGTTCAAAAACCCATTTTCAAACTCTTTTATTTCCCTGTTTATTGAACAATAGAAATGTTGTCTCTGACCTTGCCTGGGAACCATAAAACCGTATGGCTGTCCATCCCTGTATCAAGTAAGCCTTTTATTATTTTGTAACTCTTCTACATATTGCTCGTTTATGAAACAATATGTGTACAGTTCTAGATTTTTTCTTTCTTTTTAATGTCACTTCTAGATTGCAGAATTCTACTCTTAGTTATAGATGAATAGTAGGACTGTTTGTGTTATATATTGACCCTCGACCGAGCCGTCAATCAAGAGATGCACCTGTGTAAATAAGCGGAAGAACAGCGGATGTCAGACAATAATATAACCAGGTGCCCGGCGGTTCGAGTCAGTTGGAGACAATATGCCGAAGTGAGAGCCAGCGGCAGACAGGGCTTTGGGCCTTCAGTGACCCACGGTTGACCAACCCCAGCCAAGATGAGGAAGAAATGCTGCTATGGTCAAGAGGAAGAACTTGGGTCAATATAGTAGTTTGTCCCTATCTCCAGCTCATCTCTCTCACACAACAAACATCACCCTTTCGAAAATAAAGTGTGAGAGATTTATATTTTTATAAAGAAGTGTGTTCATTCGTTCATTCATTGAAGTCGTTCATCACCGGTTGATTGTTTCCGCATATATTTATAGTTGTATATCTATTACGATATACAACATATGGATTCTTTAGCGTTCGTTAGGTAACCAGTCAAGGGGAATAAAAACTGAATTCAAACCAGCTTAAAAAAATCGACCTTGTGTCACATCCTGCCCATTGACAAATATTAGTTGAATACAAACATGATTGTAAAACCATGAGAATTGTCTGGATATCAGGCAGTAAGCGTGTGACAACTCAGTGAGGATTATTTACTGAGATTATTCTGGATAGAAGGGCCAAGTGAGGACCTGAACATGTTTCCAATGTATTTTCTGACCCGTTTTCTAAATAGAAGCTCTAGGACAGACGCCTAAGCAAAACTAATTTGTACTGATGATTCGACTCAACATAAAAGAATCCAACGTTTTAATCTTATCTATTTATTTATCTATTCATTGCTATTATTATAAAAGTTCTTGTAACCCGGACCATTTTATGTTCAATTGTCCTCTTTATTGTTCTGACCATCACTAATAACAACTCTGCTGCCACCACTAAAATTTTTTGAAAATTGTTATCATTACTACTACTACTACTACTACAAAAACAACTACTACTACTACCACCGCCATCCCACTATTATTGCTAGAACTATTGACCGCTTATAATATCATAATTGCTACTTCTTTATTTTGTCATTGTTTTACAACTCTTATAAAACATCATAAATCTTTTCATATTTTATCTGGGAATTATTTAAATCTTTCAGATTAAGTTGTATTAGAACTGACCTCTGCATCAAAGGTTTTTTTTTTTTTTTTTTTTTTTTTTTTTGCCAGTGGCAGTAAATGACATCATTCAAGCTCTTTCTTTTTCATTCATCATTATAATTCTGAATTAGTTATGTAAACTCGCCCAACCTACCGCCTTTTTTTTCCTCCCGTTCATTTGCAACACAACTAATTCGTAATTGCAAATTTGGAAAACACAGCTAAAAAGAGTATCTTTTTTTTTTTTTCGTCCTCCTTCTAATTATTTCAGTTTAGTTGGTACTGATAAACAGTTTTGATGTCTTTTGTTTAAAGTAAAAAGGGTTTATTCTCGTAAAAATAAAACAGCACATATAATTACTTTTTAAACCTGATTTTGGTTGGCAGAAACGAAAAAAAAAAGTCCCTGGCTAATCAAACAATGATAAATAAATAGCTTCTTTCTTTCCTTTTATTGGTTACTTTGGACAACAAAGATAAGCAGATTGATTATATCTAAAATTGAAGTTAATTCCTCATAAACTGTAACATTAAGATATTACTTTAGTTTTTTGTTTATATAATGTTAAAGTCGGACCCATTTTGTCTGCCGGGTGAAAACCATTCAGTCTTTAAAAAGTAAAATTGCCTTTTGAAGTGACGCTTCTTTTCTTTTGGATTTTGGTCAAGTGAAATTACCAATAGCACAAAAAAAATTGTCACATTTTTTTCTATCTCGTGCGGTCATGTTCAAAGACTTGCTGTTGATAGATAAAAAAAAAAAAAAAAACTGAAAAGAAAATCCGATTTTACGATGTTTGTAGCAACAACAGAGAGTCTCAAATATAAAAATAAACAGTATGGGATAAAAAAAAAAGTATTTTTCAACAGTTTGTGTTCTGAGTTTGACTCGAAACCGCATCTGATGGCAAAGTTCCAGTTCTAGAAATTGGGGAAGAGTGGAATACCTCTTTATTGCCATTATTCCCTGGTCCACTCCAACCCGGATTGTTAATACTTGTTTGGGTACCATCTATGGGTCAAATAGAACTGTTCAATCATTCACTCAGGATTATTATTAGATATTTGAAACCTAACAGCTGTGTGAAAATTATTTGTATTTAATAGGAATACTTGATAAATAGAATTATTAACAAATGATTAATATCAGATAAAAATATTAATGTTTGGAATATTTGAAACCAAACGTTAACAAGTGAATCAAGTTTTGGCAGTAAATAACTCATATGGATTTGATATGCCGTTAAACAAACCAAACCAAACCAATTGCTTATTGTTGATGACCAGACATCTTAACTGAAGTGTAAGCCTAGTTGCTGGAGATCTGTATTCATTGCAGTGCCTCTCCCATTGCGCCCCTGGAATGCTTGGAGCTAGAGAAGATATCTAGTTGAGTTCACACTCAATAATCAATATTGGCATTAGTATATCCATGATATACTAACACTAAACACAACGGAAAGAAATAAACTCATTTACACATACAAGAACATATTATATATATATATACACATACATGTTGTATACTGGAATCTATCGGTCTACTAATATATCCGAATTAGTTGTTGTAGCAGAGTGCTAAGAATTAGTATAACTTCGTCGGTTCGCCTAAAGATCTTCAAAGGTACGATTGATTGTCTTCGTAGTACTGAGATTCCTGTGTCCGAAGTAGTAGTAATCCTTCTATTGCTCTAACCAGCTGTAAATAAGTATTCATGGATTAGTTTATCTTCTAATGAAGAAAGGTATGATAGGCTAGTCCACAACAATACATACAAGTAATATTGATTGACTAACTTATTTCAACTTCATGTCAACCATTTTAGGGTTATTTCATGCATAGCAGTTAAGGAATTGTGTTCATTGCGTGTTCATATATACTTGTACATTTGTTTTCGCGTAATTGTTACTTAAAAGTTATTTTTTTTATACAGTTCAATATTCGCGTTAGTACATCCACGATGAATCTCATTGCGTGGCCTTATGCTTGCTGCCTGATATCCACAACCCTTCCGGCACGTGACACAAGCTCAATTTTTAAGCGGAATACTGCCTCGCAGCAGTACGCTACCATAAATTGCGGCGTACCACTCGATTTTTTAAGCCTGAAAAAATATCTCTACAAAACTAGGAGTCGACTTATACGGTAAAGCAAAAATCCTAACCTTTACGACAGACCGGTCAACCAGTGGACCACTACTCCATTTACGCGGCTTACTGTAACTCCAGCAGACTACTGTAAACATTTCCAACTTAAATTCGGGTTTGGTGAACATATTTAACAAATTAGCATAGAGATTAATATAAGATAATAAAACTGCAATACAAATTAAGTATTAATGCTATATCACACGCTGTTTCCAACGGGTGATGCACTGACTGTTCTCCCTCCAGCTATGAGTAAATAGTATGGCAGACTGGGTTCTTCAGCCTAGGTGAGGCAACTAGTCTAGGAGAAGGAATACTCTGAATTCAAACCTGCTAAACTCCACTTGAAAATTGACCTTGTGTCATATCCTGCCCGAGCGGAGGGGTTGGTAAATATGGATGCACTGACTATAAACACTATCCAGTACGTCACTGCACCCAGGCAGCCAGTCAGACAACTATGGTATGTTGTTAACCTGCGTAACTTCATGATAGCCCAATGGATTCAAATGAATATAAACCCTTATAAGGTTTACATGTTTCATACATGGTTGATGTAATTCTGATTTCAGAGAAAAACTACGTAATCAGTACATTATTGGAGTAATGAGGGTTTAATGAGATATAATGATAGTTTATTGAATATACATATATAATCATTATTTTTGTACTTATATGGCATATTATTTTAAAAAACCTTTACTTGAGGGTTATTTTATTGAAGATTAAAACCTTGATTCTAAGAAACCGCACTGTAAAAGTATTTATTTGGGAGTCAACCTTTACAGCAGATATAGACCACAACCCAGTCGGCTGGAGTTGGAGGATACACCGACTGCATCCCTACAAAGGGGTGAGAACCTGCCAAACGAGTGTCCTGGATATGACATTAAACCATTTGAAGGCGAGGCTCTAGCCTTGATGATTTGAGAAAAGTGGAGTACCCCTTCATTGCCATTGCACCCCGGTCTAATCTGTCCCGGAGTGGTAGCACCTAATAGAGCTCTAACTATGGGTCAAATAGAACTAACTATGCAAACAAATGACTGATGTTAAATTGTGACTGTTATATAGCAATTATTGAAACCATTTGTGTGCAAAGAAGAACTCAGGCTTGTTTAAGAATGTTTTCTACAAAATGTGTTCACAAATCATATATATATTTGATATATATATATGTGTGTGTAAACAGAATTTGGCATTAAATAACCTATAATGGTTGATATGCAATGAAACCCAACCAAATAATACATATTTAATATATATGTATAAACAGGATTCGGTATTAAATAACCTACCATCGTTAATCCTATTTACCCAACCCCTCCGCTCGGGCAGGATATGACTCAATTTTTGAGGGGAGTTTAACAGGTTTGAATTCAGAGTTTTCCTTCTCCTAGACAAGTTGCCTTACCAAGGCTGAAGAATTCAGTCTGTCCTACTATTTACCCATAGCTGGAGGGAGAATAATTGGATTCATACCTTTCCCAAAGGTATTAGTGCTATGTGAAATGCAATCAGTCTCGTCCAGGATTTGAACTCGTGTCGCCGTGTCCATTTCCTACGACGATAACGACCACGGGCACCTCCACAACCTACGATCGTTGATATGCTATAAAACCAAACCAAACCAATCCAAACCAAGATATAGGCCTCGCCTTGATTTTTGAGCTAAAAATCTTGATATCGACTTACATGTCAGATGGACTCGTACGCCATAATTTACTGTACTTGACAATCATTTACTATGAAGATTTGTGCGGCTGTTTTTGGCCGATGAAAAAAAAAATATTCCGGTGTTGCTACATGATATAACAAGCTCACGTGTCCATTTGGTTGATTTTAACGATAATGGAATGCTTGCTGGTGATAAAGATGTTTTAGCTGAGTCGACAAGGACCAATATTAACATTAGTATATACATGATATACTGTAATTGAACACAACAGAAGGAAGGAAAGAGAAGATAAAGTTTGGTTCAATGGCATATCATCCTTCGAGAAGAACAGTAGTGGTACTATTTAATCCATAGTTTGGAGTATAAGAGGGTTCATACCTTTTGTCCGAAAGGGAACGTAATAGCGTGACTGGAGTTCGAACTCTCTTACTACCATTCCGCAGACCAAAGCTTTAACATTTCACCACGAAAGAGAAGATAAACAAATTTACAAAAACAATTAATCTTTTATGTACATCATATGTAAACGTTAACCCCTCTCCCCCACCACATTATCTCTGTCTTCTAACCATTCCTTCTTACGCCGGCCGGTGATCAACTAGTGGTTCGAGGGGGTAACGCACATTTCTTGCCACCACACAAAAATACGATCGAGGGAACGGAGAAAATAGAAGGACAGACGAACAAACTTGGGGTTAACCAAGAGCAGACTCATCTTGACTCACTGTCGCTGGACCCTATCCCATGCTGCCTCGCTTTTCTGCTCTCCAGCCGCCAACTCTCTGCTGCTTGCCTCTCTGCTGTCCAGCCGCCACTGCCTCTCTGTTGTCCAACCGCCACTGCCTCTCTGCTCCTGGGTCGCGTCGTCGACTCTCTCGTCCGGGTCCCCCGTCAACTGCCTCTCTCGCGTCCCCTTCCCACTTCCGGATACGGCGAGATTTCATGTCCAAGACTCCTTTGTCTGGTTTCGCGCCAAAACAGACTCGTCTGCTTTGGCGGCCTACCCACATAGTGCTACACATAGACATACGAGTAGTATAAAAAGAAAGAATACACAAAGTTTGTAGAACTATATATATATTGTACTTTGAACTAGTTGTATGTCGAAGGATACCGAATGGAAAATAAACCCCAACTTACTTGATGAGGGTAGGTAAAATAACCATGTACCTTTACCGTTCTCTTGCAGAGTCTAAGACAATATTTCTACTGTTTAAAGAGGCAAAAGGGAGGTCGAGAATGGGTGTCTGGATTGTCATGTGACACCCTACGAAGCACATAATGAATATGCCTGTTCTCTAAGGGTGAAGATCATTTATTGTATCCTTACAGCGCTAACAAAGTAGGATAAAGTGGTATTGACACTTTTAGTAACCGAAAAAAATTCATATTCCAAATAATAAAAACCTTTTAGAGTTCAGTCTATTCTTTTGTAACCATATCTCATATTCTGACCTCACATTTTTCCTTTTAAGCCGGGTCATGGAAACAAAGCATAAAGAGACAATAATTATCTACCTTGGATAATTTGCCTGTCCTGTAGGGGCCCGTACGATGTCACCCTATAAGCCAGAATTTTTTTCTCAATCTCTTTTTGCCTTTGTTCTTTGAACAGTGGAGACGTTGTCACTGACTCTATCTGGGAGCGGTGGGGCCACTAGCCATAGTATTTATATTCATCAAGTTAGACTTTTTCCGTTTTAGTACCTTTCTTGCTCATGGAACAAACAGTACGTTGGACACGTTTGTGTATTCTTTCCTTGTAATGCCACCTGGATTATGTATATAAAATCTCAAATGCCTTGTATATGTAATTGAGTTTATTTTGTTTTTCATTCCGTTTTGTTCTATGTTAGTATACTACGGATATACTAATTCTTGGTGTTTGGGGACATGACTCAATATCTTCCCTACCAGCAACAATAGAAGCATATATCGTATCTAAAATCTAAAGATTTGCATCAGATTAAAAAAATGGGTTTTCCGATGCTCGGACATACCTCATATAAAAAGCCTTTGGGTGGGGTTGAGAGTTCCTATGGAAATTTTGACATTTCTTCAAATAAGAAACGAAAAATGGAATTTATTGATTCACATCCCCGAACTGCTTGGTTATGAATTAAATGGATGTAACATATTGACCCTCGACCGAGCCGTCAACCAAGGGATGCACATGTGTAAATAAACGGAAGAACAGCAGGAGCAGGTGGGCATAAAAAAAAATATAACCAGGACACAGACGGCTTGAGTCAGTTGGAGTCAGATGGGGACAAGATGCCGAAGTGAGAGCCAGCGCCAGACAGAGGGCTTTGGGTCCTCAGTGTGACCCACGGTTGAGCAACCCCAGCCAAGATGAGAAAGAAGTGCTGCTATGGTCAGAAGAACTTGGGGTCAATATGTAGCAGTCTGTCCCCGTCTCCAACTCACCTTTCACACACAACCAACATCAACCCTTTCGAGAATAAAGTGTGAGAGATATACTTTTATAAAGAAGTGTGTTCGTTCGTTCATTGAAGTCGTCATTATTGTTGACTATGTTTCCGCATATATTTGTGTATATATATATATGTATGTGGCTATACATGAGAGAGAGAGAGAGAGACTTTTGCATGAAACTGTTATTTGTTATACCTCCTTGATCATCTCACCTTTTTATTATTTTCTCATATTAACCTTAAAGAATCTTTGCTCAGAAAATATACAGAATTTATACAATATCTCTATACAGGTCAAATTCTGTTTAGTAATTCATCTGATAGTTCTTCAGAATGCCCTCTTAAATTCAATTTCTTACCATTATTTCTGAAATTATCCTATATGATCTTAGATTTTTTTTACACTATTTCTGTTTTTGATCTGATTAGGCAATTTATTAAAAAAAAAATCCTCGATTAGCAAAAAAAAAAAAAGAAAAAAAATC
This sequence comes from Sepioteuthis lessoniana, assembly GCA_963585895.1. Taxonomy (NCBI): domain Eukaryota; kingdom Metazoa; phylum Mollusca; class Cephalopoda; order Myopsida; family Loliginidae; genus Sepioteuthis; species Sepioteuthis lessoniana. Next base: position 109,973,966 of record OY757912.1, on the reverse strand, counting down.
CAAAGACTTAGTTTTTCAAATCTGTCTACCATAATTAGAAATTCCATTGATTATTTTGAAAGTCTCAATTAGATCATTTTTCATTCCATTTGCCTTCGTTACAAATGACAAAATATGATTGTCAGCTTTAAATGTATCATCAAAGCCAATCCTTGGATCGCTTTCCTCATGTGCTTTTTTGATTTCCTTGTTGCTTAATTTATGTTCGACATTAATGTTTATGGAGCCAATATGTAATACTGTGTGATATTTGCGGTAATCAAGCAAAATTTAATCAGTATGCCTATGAAAAAGATAATTTCAGATGGAATAGTAACGGTTCAAGCCGAACAAAAATATGTAAAATTTTAGTAAAAATATGCAGTTTTGGGGATGCGGAAATTGGTTAGAATATCAAAAGTTGTGTAGTGATCCCCCCTCCCCCAAAAAAAAAGAAAATTGAAAAAAATGTTAAAAAAAAAAGGAAGAAAATTGGAAAAACAAAAGAAAAAGTAAAATGATAAAAATAAAGAATATAAAGTTTTATTTTCCTTTGTTATATTCTCATATGCCGTATCATAACAACACAACAATAATTAAACAGACGCACAATGATCCTATTTACCAACTCCTCCGCTCGGGCAGGATATGACACAAGGTCAATTTTTTAGCGGAGTTTAACAGGTTTTAACAGACGCACAATGATAAAGTCGCAGGAACAAACGACGCACGCAGGAAAGAAGACGCAGGAAGACTTCTTTATAAAATATTTTACCTCTCACTTTATTTGTAAGGTTTCGAAAAGGGTTACTCAAAGTTTGCGTGTGAGAGGTAGCTGGGACCGAACATTACTGAAATATTTTGACCCCGAAGTTGTGGCCGTCAGCGTTGTGTCTTTCTCGTTCTCCATGATTGCTCAACCGGACCCTGGAGTAAACTCTTCTGTGTGCTGGCTTTCCCTACTACATCGCGTCTACTTCCGTCTTCCACTGTACTGCTTGTCCTCCTTCTCGCCTATCTCCCACTGTCCTCAATTCGTCGGCCTTATATTACCTTCAAACTCCCACGCAGTAATATAGACACGCCTCAACGCCTACGCAACCTCTTCCGATTTCCAGCGACCGGGATGTGTCACTTCCTTCCGGTGCACCACCTTGAATGGCATTTTTGGCCGGGTCAAAAGGTCAAAACATAACAATCCTTCATTAATTATTTTTCAAAATTCCACATGTGGAATTTTCTTCACGTTCGTCTCACACATATTTTACAAAATAATTTACAAGGGCAATAGATGGCTAAAAACACAAAAAGAATCACTTGAAATACAGCAAATAATATATTACTTAGAAGGCGACCTTCTCTCTATATAACACTTGCCCGGCTAATTATTATCTAAATTTGTCTTACTATATTTGCGTGGTTGGCCATCTTAGCATGTGTGCATCAAGGTACAGTACGGATGCATGCTTTATCCTCTCAACACAACGGGCCCTCCATAATTCCTTGAAGAAATTTCAAAACCCTAAAAGGACCATACTCTGGTCCCATATCTTGGTCACAAACTTAGTGACCCTGGTCATTCCAGCAATACATTTCGCCTGGATTCCTCATGACCACACTCCAGTTCTTTGCTCAACAGGTTCCTACCTGGAGTAACCGGAGAATTTCATAAACTAAAACACAATATCTTCAATGCCCAAAGCATTCCCCATAAACTACAAAAATCATGGCCCAAAACAAAGAATCACAATACATCTGAATGTATCACAATCTGGCACGCATGCTGTAAACCACCTGTAGTCCACGCAAAATACTAATTAGCAATGTGTTACCCATTTTTTTTTTTTCATTAAGTTTCTGTTTCCATGCCCATTGGTTTGCAAGCCCTTGAGGAAACATGCTTTACCTGATCAAACCCACGCCGGGTTTCTTTTCAATTTAATCAGGAACCCTCGTGGCTACCAATATATAGGCACCTCGCCTTTCCCTGATTCGTTTCGTTTCGCAAAATCACATACGAATCCAAAACATCATCGTGACTGAAAGACTCGGACATCATCCACAAAATATTGGAGTAGGCCACGCCTTTTTTACTTTTATTCCATCCTCGGAACTCCAGTCTAAAAAAATAGAAGCCAAATAGGCCCTCAACAGCTTCATGGGCCGGCGAATTCTTCGATAGAATTGCTTTCTTTGCCGTCTACCCAACAACAATCTTTAACCAATTGGTTGAATGTCTGTCCTATTCTCGCGTCAGCCACCGATTCTCTCAAAAACAGAAACCCCCAACAAAATATTTCCTATTCCACGAAAACCCCAAATTCTAAAATAAATTTAGAATCGATATAATTACAATTATTAGTAAACCTAGTATAAAATCCTCTGTTAATGGTTTTCGTCAAATTTCATAATATGAACAGGAAAAAAATTTCTAATGTCGCCTTTAAACTCAAACAAACTCAAAAAGTTTCACTTTACAACAAGTCAAAACAATATCACAATCACAGTTCAAAAATGTTCAGTTTTCTTTTCTTCTTTTTTTTCAATCTATGTACTGTCTATTTAAAAAAAATATTCGTTCTTTCTTTCTCTTTTTTTTTTCATATGCTGCGTTCAACAATATTCAAGTGTCTTTTCTTTCTTTTTTCTTTTTTTTCTCCATCTTCATTGTCCTGTAGCTTTTTTTTTCTTTTTTTTTTTATTCATAGTAAATTGCTCATTCAATGTCTCTTTTTTTTCTAACCTTATCTCTACCTCTCTCTGTCCTTACCTTAATACTATAACTATAGGTTCGCTTCCCAGTTTATTCAATTTCGATCTATAGTACCATAAATTAAGTCTGATTTATAATAGAACTTTTTCAATAGCTTACGAGCATTCTTCTTTTTTTTTTCTTTGCGCAAAATATCCCGGGTGTTTTTTTTTTTTTCTAAGCAACCCAAACTTTTATCAATTTCAGCCAACAATATTTCCCAATTCAAAATATTTCCTAATCCGAATCTGCGAATCTTCGCCTCACCTGGTTCCGTCAAAATTCTGCGCATCTCTTAATCATATCCAAAACCCTGTTTCAAAATATCTTCCCCAATAACAATCTCAAATCTCCACCCCGGGGGGAATTCACAAAATACCTGTCTGCCACGTTAGACACAAAAAACATCTGTCTCTTAGTTACTCTGCCTCCTCGGCGAGACCATTTTTAATGAACACGGACCATGACAAGTCCATTAATTCGTATCAACAAATTCTACAACAAAAAACCGGCCTGATTCTACCAGCGCCGAAAATATCGATTCCCCCAACTTCATAAATATCGAAAAAGTATATGCGCATTATTCAGACAAACCACGTGCAAAATTCTTGAACAATCCCATTAATGCTCCCAAGATTCCATCTCTCGGATAAAAATTCTCATTTCCAATCCACAAGTTCCAAACATAAAAACCTGCTCTAAAAGTCTTAACTACAGATATGCGGGATTCCAAATCTTGGACTGAAATTCTAATTTTCAATCATCACTTGTCCGGACCACTGATAAGTTACTACAAATTTTTACACACCAAGACCTATTTACTATGAAAAAAATTCCATTCATAAAATTTTATCATATTTACTATCAGTTTTTACTCACAAAGACCCCGTCTATGGTAACTTTCATTTATGACAATCTTGTTGTTTTTTTATTGCTGTCTATCAAACAACGGACAGCAACTGTCCCAGTCCTCTTTTCTTTTTTTTCTTTGTTTTTTTTTCCTCCCTCACTTCGATACAATATTACACATAGCAGTAATCTCAATTTTTATCTAGGGATCACACATTTAAAAAAAAAAATTATTTCCAATTATATGCTTCTAGAAAGGCCCTTGTCATTAAAACTAATCTTTCACTATTATAATCAAATTAATCGATAGAGAGGTAGAATTATATGAATGAGGGATGTACTTACTAATTTTCTTTGTTTTCTTTTTTTTATTCTCTTTTTCACTTTACTGTTTTTGTAGCTGGTCTATTCTTGTTTTCTTTTTTTTTCTTTTTTTTTCTTCTTCTTCTTTTCTTCCAGCACGTTGCCTTCCTCTTTTCTTTTTTTCTTTTCTTTCTTTCTTTTCGCGTCAGTCTGTTCATCTGTTTGTTGCTCGTTTGTCCTTGTTTTTTTTCTTTTTACTTCTTTCAATTCCAGCATTTTTCTTTGTCCTTTTCGTTTATGTCGTGTTGTGATGCTTAAAACTGTCGTTTACGGTAACCAGGTTCATTCTGAGTCCTTGAAAAACTCTGTTGGCACAGGCACCAAATTAATATATGTTATATACTCACATAATAAATATGCTTATATACACATATATATGTTCATGCAGCATCACAACGACACAATAATAGACAGACACACGATGATAAAGTCGCAGGAACAAACGACGCACGCAGGAAAGAAGACGCAGGAAGACTTCTTTATAAAATATTTTACCTCTCACTTTATTTGTAAGGTTTCGAAAAGGGTTACTCAAAGTTTGCGTGTGAGAGGTAGCTGGGACCGAACATTACTGAAATATTTTGACCCCGAAGTTGTGGCCGTCAGCGTTGTGTCTTTCTCGTTCTCCATGGTTGCTCAACCGGACCCTGGAGTAAACTCTTCTGTGTGCTGGCTTTCCCTACTACATCGCGTCTACTTCCGTCTTCCACTGTACTGCTTGCCCTCATTCTCGCCTATCTCCCACGCAGTAATATAGACACGCCTCAACGCCTACGCAACCTCTTCCGATTTCCAGCGACCGGGATATGTCACTTCCTTCCGGTGCACCACCTTGAATGGCATTTTTGGCCGGGTCAAAAGGTCAAAACATAACACCTTCATCATGCAAAAGTTTTGGTCAACTGACCCCTGGGTTCCAAATTTCTAGTCAAGGACCATGCTCACCATTTGTTTTGTTTTTTTGTTTTTTTTATTACGCTTTCCTTCTGATCGCCAGTCTCCCTTGAAAGAAAAACACTTTTCTCAGTGGCTTCCAGAACCCAGATATCAAAATAGCACACACGCATCCCAAATCGGTTATTCGTTGCCTTGGCCAGGCGCTTGTACCAATGTTATCATAATCCTTCACAGACAAAGTGAACGGTAAACACCAAGAGGATTTTCTTCATATAAGATAAAACTGGTACGTAAAAAGATTGCACAGTCGGCTGGGCTGTAGAATACACCGACTGCATCTCTGCAGATCGGTAAGACCACCCCCTCAACGAGTGTCCTGTTTATGACGCTAAACAATCTGATGATGAGGTTCCAGTATTGTTCGAGCTTTTGGGAATGAGGCGTACCTCTTCATTGCCATCGCTCCCAGGTAAGGATAGGGTTCTATCTATGGATCAAATAGAACTTAACTGTAGTTTCGAGAGTTTACTGTTTTTGCATTTAAACTACGCACTTATGCTAAACTGAATTGTTCGAAATAGATCTGTTTTTGACATTGAAACTGTACTTACGCTAAACTGAATTGTTTGAAATATAACTGTTTGACTAAACTGAATAGCTTGAAATAGAAATGTTTTTGACAAATAAACTGTTTACTCTTGCTAAACTGAATTGTTTGAAATAGAACTGATTATTTGTAAAAAAATGGATTTGGCGTTAAATAATCTACAAAGATTGATATGCCATAAAACTCATCCAACTAACAACGTGAAAAGAAACGGTTTATTAGCTTCTTTATATCGTGAATTATTAATTTTTAAATTTTTCCAGTACGTAGAACACACACGCACACACACACATACACACGCACACACGCAATACATACACCCCAAACCCACAGTGGCATTATTCGGATCAAGGGTATTCCCGACACGGGTGGCATGATTCTAATGGGACCCGGCAATTTTGGCGCGAATCCTACGAGCAAAGTGTATATGGGGTCCCACGTAAAAAAGCCTTTGTTTCACATTCCATCTCCGCGAGAAAATGTGTAAAATACCTAATTTAAGTTGTTCAAAATTCTGAAATAGTTCCATTATTCCACTCATTTTAGATGTTTGGGGAATGAAGGTCAAATTGAACAAGTTTTTTTTTTAATATCAACCCTAACCCTCTTGTAATCACCAGAGCTTTTCACTTATTTTTTTCCAAACACCTTCAGCTCTAATTTGGTTTCCGCCCTGTTGGTAGAACTTACAATACGCTAGCTGTATTCCCTGCTGAGAGGTATGACCGCCCCCAACCCCCCCGGGTATCCTAGGTATGCCTCTGGTGGTGCGGCTCCAGTTCTAGAGATATGAGAAGTGTAGAGTACCCCTTGATTGTCATTACACGCAGGTCCATTCTGACACGGAGTGATAATACTTGTTAGGGTCCCATCTGTCTATTTGCCAATTATTTGTAAAGTAAAGTTGGCGACCGTAATCGAGAGCGACCCGAAAGCTCCCTTTTCAATAGCTACTACACTGAGGTGCAGGGGGGGTGCTGCACCTTTTTCAGGACTGCTTTACTTTACCCTTGATACGTACCTTATAATGCTTAGTGTTAAGCAAGGAGGTATCAAGTATCATTTTTTGAGTCTTTCGTATGACTCGACCTGGGATTGAACTCCGGTCTCCCGGACCATTGGCGAACACTCTGCCCACTAGCCTAAGAATATCTGATATCATAACCACATGCAAAAAGAAAAAAAATCTTAAGAAACTACACAAAAATATACATATAAACGTACAATAAATGCAATTCCCTGACCCCCAAGGATGATATGCCGTTAAAATCAATCCATCAAATTTGGTTTCAAATTAATTACAAGTTTTGAAATTAATACACAAACTAGTTCAAACATATTTTTTTGGAAAAATTTCAAATATATAGATTGTGTAATCATTTTATCGATTGTGTAATTATTCTACTCATTCGAAATGAAAAAAAAAAAAATTTGTTTGTTAAAACAGTATGTTAAAATTAACGTTTTTAATTCAAAGTGAATTCCAGTAACTAGTATCTCCACAGGAAATGTTCTTAGATCTTGTCTATTTGTTGTGTTTATAAATGATTTCTCTGTTTTACATAGATATTTGCTGATGTTTTATATAGATATTTGATGATATTTTACGTAAATCTGTGGAGGTACTGTTTGGTGGATATTTTGCTCCTACAATTTATGTTAGCTCATTATTGAAAAGCAAACGACGTGAAACGACGCGGACTAAAGAAAATTCAAAACAAAGCAATACAAACAAGAATAAATTTATATATCAACAAATACATAAAAAGGAAACATTACAAAACATTACGAATATTCTAATATAGTCTGTTGAATATTCCTCTGTGTGTATATGTAACTAACACGAATATAATGGTGAAAGACTAAATATTAAAAGTGTCCAGTAGACTATAAAATGTGTGTTGACTAAGTATTTCATGCGAGGTACCAATATACAGAAATACAGCAATGTATTCTAGGAGGAACGTGTCTTCTCCCATGTTGGTTGTTTGTCTCTTTCGGGATTTGACGAAATTTCTGAGGCTGTGTTCGAGACTGGAACAAGTCCAGCCAAAAAAGCAGAACAAGAAAGAAAAAGGTCGCAGAATGTATACGCACCCATGTTACGCGTATTGAGTTGTTTCTTACTAACTGGCAAGGTCAGGCTGTTTTTGGAAGTCGAAATGAAAAGAGAGTTTTTGGAAGATGAGAGTATCTATAGGCAATCATTGTCATATGCTCGGTTCCAAATGCGCAGGATAAAATCAAAGGTGTGGATGTAGTCGTGAGCACAAATCACGTGATTTTCCTGACCTATAGATTCTCGAGACTGATTAGTTTACCAACATCCACCATCATTGTTTCGGGAACAAGTGGTATCGCGGCTATTTTTAAAATATAGGAGTGTAAATCCTATAGATCTTTGCTAATGTTTTACATAGATCTTTGCTGATGACACGAAAGTATTTTCCACCTTTAAATGTCAAGATAATCTATAAACTTCAGATAAATGTAAAAAATCTTGTGGATTGGTCTGACAAGTGGCAGCTCAAGTTTAATTCATCTAAATTTAAACTATTTTAGATTAGGAAAAATAATCTAAAACACAAATACTCTGAAAAAAAGTCATTCCAAGGAGGAAGAATTATTTAAGACTATAGAAATGGAAAAAGATGTTGGCGTAAATGTAGGCCCAGAGCTAAAATTTTTCCAAACATATTGAAATTAAAGTTAATAAAGTAAATAAAATATTAAAATATGCAGGACACTACTGGAGAAGCAAAGACGAACTCATAAGTAACGTTCTTTTATGGACTCCTACACGTGGACGTGCCAGTGTTGGCCGACTAGCAAGAACTTATTTACATCAACTCTGTACGGACACAGGATGTAGTCTAGAAAACTTGTTGAAGATTGAGAGAGAGAGAGAGAGAGAGAGAGAAATCTGTGCTGCTAGTGCGACTTGATGATGATGATGATGATGATATATGGAATATTACAAGCAATATTGTTTTTTTTTTAAATTAGTCTCCCAACTTATACGTATTCAGAAATTATGAATTTAGAATTTCGCATTGCAGAAGCAACACCAAACACGTGACGTAATAACGTTGTCATTGTAACCAAAGTCTCAGCCGATGAGCCCAGGTGGTAGATAATCCGTCAAACCATCTAAATCACGAAAATGTGAAAAACGGAAAGACGAAAGATAATCCTGTAGACCATTCGTGAAGTGTAATGGTTAGCAAGCTACGCTAACAGACAATTTTAGGTGAGTTCGATTATTACCGACTGCTCAATAAATCTCGCCTAATGCTAAACTAAGCTAAACTGAATGAATTACTGCTTCACGCCAGACTAAACCAAGCTTGGTAAATTCCTTGTGTCGAAACTAGGGTGGAGTAATCAGTATCATTGCTCTGAGCGCCAAATTTGAGGGTACTAGTTTGATAAAAAATTCATTTTTGGATATTTAATTTCAATTTTCAAAAATCAAAATGAAAAATCAGTTTCAGACTAAAGTCGAAATTATTTTTCATACCAAGGGAGATTGCTATGTAATGTAGCAACATTTATAACTGCTTAGCGACCAAACCTGCAAAGAATAAAGTCCCCCCCCCGATCCTACTCGCCCAGATTTTTTCCTTAATAATTTTACGCCACTTTTATGTCTGTGGTTACTGTTATTATTAATTGTCTGGCCAGTAACGACATAAAATAAAAGAAGTTAGGAGATGAAGCTGGAGAGGATTCAGGATTAGGTGGGAAGGAAGATGAAGACAGGCAAAGAGTGGAAGGGGAAAAGGAAGATTGAGGGTGGTGAAAAGAAAGGTGAGAGAGGGAAGGAGGAGAAGTTAGATGAGGCGGAAAGGAGAAAAGAGAGAGAGGGAAGAAATGGGATTTAAGTGGCCAATATGACTGAAAGTAAAAGAATTAAAAGCCATTGCTTTCAAAAAATATTTTGTTCTGATCAATCAATAATAATATTAAACCCCCGAAATTTGTTGACCAGTTCGTATACATCGTCAGTATACGCATATATAAAGCATGGGCTACTACTGACAGGTTATCGACTCTATGGAAATCTGATCTTTGATAGAATAGGATTGGAATTCTTTCAACCTGTAGCTATGTCAGTACTTCTGTGTGGTTGTAACACTTAGACTCTAATGAAACATCTGGAGAAAAAGCTAGATGAGAACTATTCAAGGATGCTGCGTGCTGTTTTGAACAGATCCTAGAAGCAGCACATCACAAAACAGAAGCTGTACGGCTATCTACCGCTTATTACACAAACCATCCAAGAAAGACGAACAAGACAAGCTGGGCACTGCTTGAGAAGTAAGGATAAACACATGGCAAATTTTTCCTATGGATTCCTATCCAGGAACATTATAATGTTAGCTGACCCACAACAACTTATAATCATCAGCTCTGTGCAGGCGCTAGATATCGTCTAGTAGACACACTAAAAGTGATGGCAAAGAGAGAGAGGGAGAGAGAGAGAGAGAGAGAGAGAGGGTCAAAGAAATTTTCATAATCAAAGCCACTGTAATTACATATATCCGTCCATGGCTTCAGTTCTTATCTATTGATAAAATAGATCTTTGTAAATTTTTTTTCAAACGAACATGTCAAACTGAGGAACTTATACAATATACGGATGTCTTCATGTCTAAATGATATTTTTGTGTTGGCGAAACAAAGACTTGTGCAAGTGCAGCGTCCTTCATACTAACTAGATTTAGCTCTATGCAACTTTTTCTTCTTTCCTAAACTGAGAATTCATCACAAGAGAAAGATTTGAGGACGTAGAAGACATTAAAAGAAATACAACAGAGCAGCTTCACAACATATCGAAAGAAAGAGTTTCAGAGATGCTTCGAACAATGAAAAACTCACTGGAATAAGTGACTAATGCCAAAGGAACTATTTTGAATAAAATTGTGTCGTTCCTTGTTTATTTCTGTCTTGGTAAATAGTGCTTCAACCTCGATACTTTTTGAACATAAATAGTACTATACTAGTGAGTGAAACTGGTAACTGAGATGGTCATATATTACTGGCTGTTACCAGAAACTAGAGTTCAAACCCGGGTAAAGGTCAGGATTTCATACCACGTGAAAAATTGGCGCAACACATTCTTTCTCCCCATTTGGCTTTATAATGCACTAAACTGCTGTGCACTTCTCTCTCTCTCTCTCTCTCTCTCTATATATATATATATATATATACTAGAAGAAATATTTGTAACAGTGGTCTATGATGATACTGATGTTTTTATTTAGAAAGTTTTAATGGATTCTAATTAGCATTCCATAGCTATCACTGCAGTATCGAAAATATTTTTGTTATAAATAAAAACGAAAAGAGCTAAAAAAAAAACATGACCCAAAGGTCACCAGATGGACACCTAACATGTCAAACAATTAGCCAACTGACAAATTTTCATGAAAAAAATATGTTCCTATAATTGTTACTTGTTGACCTTTGAATCCGTTGGTTTCTCATTGTAACAATGATCCATGATGACACTGTTGCTTCAATTTAGGAAGGTGTGTTAAGGATTATGATAAAAATTTCACTTATTTCTGATATATTGAAAATTTAGATGATTATTTAGCGATCTATAAATGAATATACGAGGATCATTAAATAAGTTTCAAGACTTTCCGTATGGACACTTTTATGGATAGTACACACATGAAACTCTAGTCCCCTTCGAAGTAATCTCCTCCGACTGCAATGCACTTGTTGTACCGTTCCAACAACTTCTGGAAGGCTCCATGGAAGTCCTCTTGAGTGAGCGTGTCAATGACCTTCGTCTCATCCTCTTTCATCTCCTCAATTGTCTAATAATGACAGCCTCTGAGCTTAATGAATAACCAAAAGTCACAGGGAGCAAGGTCTAGACTATTGGGACGGTGGCAAACTGTTTTGATGCCCATATTGGTCAAATAGTCTGTGACAAGGATGGACTTGTAGACTGGTGTATTTTCCTGGTGGAAATACCACTGGCCCAATTTGAAGAGTGCTGGCCTCTTCCGACGGAATCTCTTCTTGAACTCCCTTAAAACCTCAACATAGTAATCCTAACCCTTTGGTCAATCAACTGTTGTGTATTGACTTCCTTACTCCGCCCACACCTCTCATCATCTCTCACAGACTCTCTGCCTTCCTTGAATCTCTTATGCCACTCAAAAACTGATGCTCGATTCATGCAAGATGGTCGAAAAGCAGTCTGAAGCATTCCATACGTTTCTGTGGCATTTTTTTCCATGTTTAAAACGCAATTTTATTGCATATCGTTCTTCTAAAGTATCCTCACGTCCAAATTGCATTTTTGATATTCACCAGCTGTGACAATCAGGCTTTAGTAGGGTGTATTCCAATTCCTATTGTAGCTGTTCATTCGAACCTGAAATCATAAAAATTAGTCAGTTTCTCATAAGATGTATTGCAATAACATAGTGAATTTTCCAGAATCTACGACAATTTTAAATGCCTGTACAAAAAAAGTCTGCAATCTTATTGAAAGCACCACGTATGTCGAATGAGATAGCCAGTTATGGATCGGCTGAGAATGATAGGTTATATGGTTGATTGGTTGTTTGCGTTTTATGGCATATCAACCTTTCTAGGTTATTTAATGCCAAATCAATTTTTATACAAATAATTCTATTTCAAACAATTCAGTTTAGCATGAGTACACAGTTTAATTGTCAAAAACATTTCTATTTCAAGCTATTCAGTTTAGTCAAACAGTTCTAATTCAATCAATTCAGTTTAGTATAAATATAGATTTTGTTTACTCACAGTTAAATGTCAAAAAAGTTCTATCTAAAAAATTCCGTTTAACTTAAGTATAGTTTCAATGTCAAAAGCAGTTCCATATCAAACAATTCAGTTTAGCATAAGTACACGGTGTAAGTGTAAGTACAAAGTTTAATTGTCAAAAACCTTTCTATTTCAAGCTATTCAGTTTACTCAAACAGTTCTAATTTCAGTAATTCAGTTTAGCGTAAGTACAGTTTCAATGTCTAAAACAGTTCTATTTCAAAGAATTCAGTTTTGCGTAAGTACACAGTTTTAATATCCAAACAGTTCTATTTCAAGTAATTTATTTTAGCATAAGTACGCAAATTAGTTCTATTTAACCACTAGATAGGGCCATATTAGGTACTACCACTGAGAGCAATGGCAATGAAGGGGTGCTCCACATTCCCCAAAGCTCTAGCATCACTGGAACCTCACCATCAGATTGTGTAGTGTCATAATAGGACACTCGTTGGGGGGTCTTACCCTCTGTAGAGGTGAAATCGGTTGGGCAAAATTATATATGGGTTGAGATAAATAGATTTAAACAGCTTAGATTGATAGATGTGAATCAAATGATGTATATATATATATATATATAGAGAGAGAGAGAGGTATGGATAGGCTACGATAGATTGATAGATGGGAACCGAATGAGGTAGATGTGAATCAAATAAGATAGATAAGCTGACAAGAATAAATCGTTTATTTAATCGGGCAATAATTGAAAACAAACTTGAAAAAGAAAAAATGCCCTAAATTCTTGATATCTATCTATCTATCTATGTCCTGGATATAACTCTAAACTGCTTCCGGTGGTGAGGCTCCAGTTGAAGAGTTTAGTGTCATCATTAGCATTACATCTATGTTCACTCTGATCTGGAGTGATAGTACTTGTTAAGATCCCATTTATGTGCCAAGTAGTTGTATTTCAAAATTATTAGTATTAGATAGGAATACTTGAAACCGTATGACGGAACAAATTGTGTATATTAAGAATAATTATTTGAAGATACAATTGTTTACAAATTATTATTATTGACTTTTCACACCAGTGTTATCTGTTAGTCTTTCACTGGAGTGACAGTAATTCTCCTCAAGTCTCCAGGACTCTTCTCAGTATTCTAGCCAATCTTAATAATGCAGTCGTCTAGATGATCTTGATTCTTCCTATGATGGTCTTTCACTAGAGTCTGAGTGACAGCAAGTCTCCTTAGATCTCCAGGACTCTTCTGAGTGTCCTAGCTGATTTTAGTAGTATTGTGGTCTGGATGGTTTCAATTCTTAATTGGTTGCAAAAAGAAAAAACTGACTTCGGCATTCAATTACCCACCAGGAGTTAACATACCGTAAAAAACTTTCTTTGTATATATATATAATGTACCTGGAAGAAAACTCAACTTATTTGACACTTTAGCAGAAAACGACACATTATAGTGAGAGTTTTATTAGAGCATTACACTTAAAATGCTCTAATTTCGAGAATAAACAATTTCTAGTGCAATAGTTTTTATTACTCAGGGCTTCGTTTGCACTAAATGTACTTCTTTTTTCTTATTGAAATTCTCGAGACAACGGAAATATCTATGAGATGGTCATTAATTAGAATCCTAATTAATTAGAAGTACCAATATCATTTTGGATTCATTATCATAAGAGGGACTTAAAGGGTTCACGATTCATCTTGTATGGTATGTGCAAAAAAACAAAAAACAAACCACAAACAAACAAACAAAAACCCAAACAAAACAAAAGCAAACAAAACAAAACAAAACAAATAAAAGACATAGTAAGGATTATGTTTTTCTTCTTCTTTTACCGGCCGAAAGAAAGTCCAATTGACTCGTCAATAAAAATAAACAATAACGAACACGTTAAGTGTCAAACAAGGTTAGGGTTAGTCGTTTGGCTGCTTGGTGATCATGGCAACCACATATCAACAAAAATGGGCGCCTCCATATTCAGCTCTCTCAACTACGAATATGGAGTATTTTACTTACTAACAAACTAACCAATTAACTACACCAACCACGTGGTTCAACACGACAGTGTGTATACATAGATCACTCGGCCAATTTTTCAATTCATTCGATCAACCATATTGTATTTTGATTCTTTTTCGTGGATATTTAACTGACCCTTTTCTTTTGAGAAAAATCGATATACTGGATTCATAAAATTGGCTTAATTGGGGATCACATCAGCAGCCATGACAACAAGTTGTTGACAGATTTTACCTTTTTCTTCTTGATGTTATTGTTGTATCAGACAACAATGAAAGCGTATATTCGAAGTGAAAATATATATTTTCATCTCGGAAGAAGAGTGAAGATATTGGATTTGGATTTGGACATTGATGTAAACAATCCCTTTTTGTTTTTATTGACCTGCTGCCCACTAGATAAATCATGAAGTAATGATACTAATTGATACAAGTATTTATTGGAAAATAACTTCACTGCCTTTCTTTCTTCTTTCTCACGCTGATTGCTTCGATGGAGATAAAACTAAACAGAATGGTTGATTAAGATCTGATTGACGAGAGAATTAGTATCTCTAGGGAAGAAGAAGAAGAAGAAGAAGAAGAAGAAGAAGAAGAAGAAGAAGAAGAAGAAGAAGAAGAAGATTATTACAAAAAAAAAAAAAAGAAAAAGAAAAAGAGAAAAATATAAAGAGAGCTTTTTGGAAGAAGATTAAAAAGAAAAATAGAAAAGTATAGAAGAAGGAGGAGAAGGAGAAAAGGTATGAAAAAGTAGAAAAAGTTTAAAGAAGAAGGAAGAGGAAACGAATAAAGAAGAAGGAGGAAAAGTTACGAAAAGAAGAAAAAGGAAAAAGATAAAAAGTACAAGGATTTGTGAAAAGAATTGATGAAGAGAAGGTAGGAAGACGAGACACTATTATTATTATTATTATTATTATTGGTAGTAGTAATAGTAGTAGTAACACTGATGGTAGTTTTAGTCTTAGTAGTAGTAAGAAGAAGAAAAAGAAGATGAAATATGTGGCTTTCCCTGACGATAACTTAAAAAGAAAAACGTCGAAACTGTTTATTGAGTCAAAGTTGTTATTTTCTGCTGTGACGCTATCAGCTGACCTTTAATTGTTGTTTTTCGTAGCTCACTGCACAATCTGCAGATTATTTTTCAAAAAAAAAAAAAAGGAAAATAAGATGCCCCAACATTATTGACACTATCAGTGCACCAAACAATCACAAAGTGATGGAAATATATGTGATGAGAACATATGGTAAGAAGAAGGACCAGAGACAGGAAAGAGAGAATACATACCCGTTTTGGGATTACAGGTAAGGGGTACAATAATTATTCATTTTCATAGTTTAAGTGTGAGGAGTTCTTAATGGAGACTAATCATTTGTATTTTTCTGGGTAATGCGTAAATTTAACGCAAATTAACACAGCCCAGTCGGCTGGGGCTGGAGAATACACTGACTGCATCTCTGTAGAGGGCAAAACCCCTAACGAGTGTTCTGGATATGACATTAACAATCTGATGGTGTGGCTTCAGTAATGCTGGAGCTTTAGGGAATGCCTTGTACACCTTAATTGCCATCACTCCCAGGTCCACTCTGACCCGAAGTGGTAGCACCTATGGGTCAAATAGACATTTAAACTGAATGCAAACAAATGTCTTATGCTAAATTGAATTGTTAGAAATAGAACTGTGTGTAAACAAATGATTGATGTTTGACTGAATTGTTAGTCATACATAGCAATACTTGAATCTATTTAAGTTTGTTGACTTATGTTAAATTGAACGGTTAGAAATAGAACTGTTTGATTACTTAATTGTATGTATCTACAAAACGAGTTTACAAATCATACATTTAATAAATATGTAAAAACAGGATTTGGCATAAAATAACATGCAATAGTTGATATGCCATAAAACCAAACCAAACCAAGCAAATTAACTATAAACTACGGAAATATTTTTGGTTTTTTACAATGGATTTATATTGGAGAATTGTATACAATGCATTTCTATAGTAAAATAATTAATAACGCATTTATACTATACATAAAATAGGACTAATCTCTCCGTAAAACTTAGCTTAATTTCTAACCTCCGATTATCTCTTTTCATAATTTTCAATGCATTTCTATTGTAAAATTATTTACAATGCATGTATATTGTAAAAATCATTAAAAAGCATTTATTCTAAACTTAAAATAGGACTCTATTTGAATAAACTTGTCTTATTTCAAGATCGCCAGTAATCCGATTTGATGATTTTCAATGCATTTCGATAAAAAAATTGTTTATAATGCATTTCTATAGTAAAATTCTGTAATGATGTATTTACATTATACATACAATAGGACTATTCTCGCCGTAACGCTTGTCTTAATTTCTGATCCCTGACAGTTACTTTTCGTCATTTTCAATGCATATTCTATGGTAAAATTATTTACAATATATTTCTACTGTAAAATATATATATAATGCATTGCTATATTAAAATCATTTGCAATGCATTTCGATAGCACTTAAAATAGAACAATTTCTGCAGTAAAGCTTATTTTAATTCCTTACCACTGACAATCACTTTTCATCATTTACAATGCATTTCTACAGTAAAATGCATACAATGCATTTCAATATTAAAATTATTTGGATTGCATTTCTATTGTGAAATCATTTGCATTTTTAAAAAATTATGTATATATGTACCGTTCCAACAACTTCTGGAAGGGCCAATGGAAGTCCTCTTGTGTGAGTGTGTCATTGACCTTCGTCACAGCCTCTTTCATCTCCTCAATTGTCTTATAACGACAGCCTGTGAGCTTAGGGAATGAGCAAAAGTTACAGGGAGCAAGGTCTGGACTATAAGGAGGCTGAGGAACTGTCTTGATGCTCATCTTGGTCAAATAGTCTGTGACAAGAATGGAGTTGTGGACTGGTATATTGTCCGGGTGGAAATGCCACTGACCCGATTTGAAGAGTGCTGGCCTCTTCCCTAGGAATCTCTTCCTGAACTTCTTTAAAATATCAGCATAGTAACCCTAACCCTAACCGTTACCCTTTGACAAATCAACTGTTGTGTATTGACTTCCTTACTCCTCCCACATCTCTCATCATCCCTCACAGACTCTGCCTTCCTTGAATCTCTCATGCCACTCAAAAACTGATGCTCGATTCATGCAAGATGGTCGAAAAGCAGTCTGAAGCATTCCATACGTTTCTGTGGCATTTTTTCCATGTTTAAAACACAATTTCATTGCATATCGTTCTTCTAAAGTGTCCTCACGTCCAGATTGCATTTTTGAAATTCACCAGCTGTGACAATCAGGCTTTAGTAGGGTGTATTCCAATTCCTGTTGTAGCTGTTGATTTGAAGCTGAAATCATAAAAATTGGTCAGTCATGTCATAAGAGGTATAGCAATAATATACTGAATTTTCAAGAGTCTATGACAATTTTAAATGCTTGTACAAAAAAGTCTGGAAACTTATTGAAGGCACCACGTAATTGATCTGCCGTACGTCAGCAACGCTTCTATTAATTTCTGACCACTGATAATCTCTTTATTTTCAATCCATACAAGAGTGAAATCATTCACAATTTCTATAATAAAATTTTATGCTAAGCATTTCTAAGGTAGAATTATTAGCTTTTAACTGACACATATAATAAGCCAGTCATATAATAAAAAACGTTTTTCTTTCAAAACTAAAAGTAGGGCACATCGCTGTAGAACAATGTTTGGCAAAGTAATCTTCCAGGCTATTATTTTTGTCGTGAGTTCTATCTACGTTGTTTGGTGGCCTTAAGTTACACTTAGTTACTAGCTGGGCGCCACATCGTAGAATAAAGGTTAAAAAGCTAGCTTCTCCAACAATTGCTATTATAGTAAATTCGATCCTTACTGTGTACTCCACTTCTGTGTTCTCATGCCAGACTAAGTTAAACTTAGTGACGAGTTAGACGCCACATCATAAAGTTTTAAAAGCTAAGCTCTCTGACCATTATTATTTTACCGAGTTCGATCCTCACTGTAGTAATATAAAAAGTAAGTGCACTTTTTATATGAATGAATGCAATTTTAGTTTTTGCATCTCCTTTTTTGTACATATCAGTCTGAGCCAAATCTAGTATAGTTTAAAACATTTTCAGATGTAACTCTAACAATTCCTGAAAGGTTGGTTATAACCAGGCCCAAAATGACGGATTCTTAGCGGAACGGACGGACAGACATTTGGTAAATTATAATAAAAGATGTTGCAAATTGAACTGAAATAGCCCAGTTGGCTGAGACTGTAGAATATGTCGACTTCATCTCTACAAAGGGGTACAACAAGTGTCCTGTATATGATATTAAGCCATCGGATGGTGAGGGTACTGTCCTAGACTTCTAGGGAATGTAGAGTACTCCTTCATAGCCATAATTCCCAGGTCTACTCAAATCCAAAGTGGTAGTACTAGTTAGGGCCCCATCTATAGGTTAAATAGAACTATTTAACCATTTACTATACTTGAAACCATTTATCTGCGTGCAAATAGAACTATTAGTGTTAGATAGAAATACTTGAAACCATTTAACTGAGTGCGAGTAAATGAGCTCTGGCTCGTTTAAAAATGTTTCCAACAAATTATTTACTTAAAAATCATGAACAGATAGGATTTGGCAAAAAATAATCCACAATGGTTGACATACTGTAAAACACAACCAACCAACCAACCAACCAACCTAACTGAATGGGAAATTGCTTTATTTCGGAGTTAGAACATTTTTAGCACTTATTATTACTTAGAATATTCAAACCATTGACCTCATCTTTATTATTATAATTACAACTTTTCAGCCGATATATCCTTCGGCTTTCTTCAGGTACTTCCTTTCGACCTTGTGATTATAACAATAAAGAGGAGATCAGTAGTCCGAATATTCTAAGTAATAATGATTATCAAGCTTCATCTTAGAAATTTAGACAAATAATTCTTAGAACGATTGTGTTAACAAAGATCACACTATGATGTGTCATTTTTTTCCAGCGTTACAGTAACACACAAAACTTGGATCGTTACAATATACGAGGCCCTTTCTGTTGGGTTGCATATGATTGTGGTCAAAAGTATCAGGACCGAAGTTTAAATTAAAAATTTAAATGTGTGGTCAACTGATGGTTTGGTTATTTTAATAACATATCAACCTTCGTGGGTTATTTAATGCCAAAGCAATCCTTATAGAAGAACAGCAGTGATACTATTTAACCTATAGCTGGGGGATAATGTCTTCATACCCTTCCCAAGGGTATTAGCCTGAAAGTGAGTGTGATGGTGACATTAGAGTTCAAACTAATTTATTTTGGGTCCGCAGTCCAGCATGTTATCCATTACATCACGTGGACTTTCCCGTTAATATCTTAAATAGTTCTTTTTCTTTTTGAATACATTTTTGTAGATATTTCTTGGTTGTCACCGTATTTGTTGACTAAATACATCTTGATTATATATCACGAGACGAAGACACACGTCCGTGTAAATAAACATTATATATTAAACTTGTTTATAAAAATGATATTTAGAACTTGGATACAAATGATCAGGTTAATCAAAAGTTTTTGTAACATAAATCCCAATTTGGCGGCTCCGGATGCTTTTTGTCGAACTTGTGAAGGTGACGATCCACACTGAACTGTGAGATGCCCAGCCCGCCTGATACTCTCCGAGTACTCTATGGTTTGGAATACAACCTCGGAATCCACTATTTTCGGCCTACCTAACACTTGCCTGAATGTCGAGGTTTTTGAAACCCTAGCAAAACTTATTGAAACATCTGATTACAGTATTCTGATAAACTGTGCCTTGACCTTTCGCATAACAAATGTTATTGGTTGCTTCCGCAGAGTTTTAGCCTAGTTCGATCACGTGAAGGATAATTTCCCAAATTAGACTAGGTTGCCCGTTCATCTGTGCAGCTTTCAAGTCATATACAGAGTGAAGCAATGCACAACGTGTTAGCGCACCAACTAATACATATGAAAATATTGTAAAATCTTTGACTTATCCTTGTACGTTTACATTTTTTTGTGTTGTTTCTTAAGGTTTTCTTTTACACAATTATATTTAACCCAGTCGGCTGGGGCTGGAGAATACACCAACTGCATCTCTGAAGAGGGATAAGACCCCTCCAACGAGTGTCATGAATATGACACTAAACAATCTGATGGAAAGGCTTCAGTAATGCTGGAGCGTTTGGGAATGTGGAGAACTTCTTCATTACCACCACTCCCAGGTCTACTTTGCCCTAGAGTGGTAGCACCTGATAGGGTGAGTCAAATAGAACTGTTTCACATTTAAACTGAGTGCAAAAAATTGACTTATGCTAAGTTGAATTGTTAGAAATAGAACTGTTTGATCATTTAACTGTGTGTAAACACATGACTGATGTTTAATAGAAATGTTAGGGATACATAGCAATATTTGGAACCATTTAACTGTGTGCCAACAAATGATCAATATTAAATCGAATTAGTAGTGTTAGATAGCAATAATTGAAACCATTTAAATGTGTAGAAACAATAGCTATACTAGCGCGCAAACAAATTAGTTCCAACTCATTTAAAAATTAAATTACCGATAAACTAATCTCTTACAAATGAATATCGATTTAAATGTGTGCAAACAAATGACTAATGTTAAATTATTACTGTTACATTGCAATACTTGAAACTATTCAACTGTGTGGAAACAAATGATTAATAGAAAAATGAATTATTCGTATTAGATAGAGATACTTAAAACCATTTAACAGTGGGAAAAATGAGCTCAGGCTCGTTTGAAAATATCACCAAGAAAATGCTTACAAATCATATATATATATATATATATATATGTATACACAATATTTGGCATTAAATAACCTACAATGTTTGATATGCCTAAAAATCAAACCATTATATTATATGAAGTATTCCAATCTAATACAAATAAATTATACACAGTTGTATTATTGATGTATTTCTATATAAATCTAATAATGTATACATGATTATAATGTTTCAAGTTATTATTTCTATTTAATAATAATCACTTGTTTGGACACAGTTATACGGTTTAAATGACTAATAATAATCATCCTTACTTAAAAATTGTACGAGGATCATTAAATAGGTTTCCAGACTTTATTCGTATCGGCACTTTTATTGAAAGTACACACGTGAAACTCTTGTCCCCTTCGAAGTAATCTCCTCCGGTTGCAATGCACTTGTTGTACCGTTCCAACAACTTCTGAAAGGCCCCATGGAAGTCCTCTTGTGTGAGCGTGTCATTGACCTTCGTCACAGCCTCTTTCATCTCCTCAATTGTCTCATAACGACAGCCTGTGAGCTTAGGGAATAACCAAAAGTCACAGGGAGCAAGGTCTGGACAACATGGAGGCTGAGGAACTGTCTTGATGCCCATCTTGGACAAATAGTCTGTGACAAGGATGGAGTTGTGGACTGGTGCATTGTGTTCGTGGAAATGCCACTAACCCGATTTGAAGAGTGCTGGCCTCTTCCCTAGGAATCTCTTCCTGAACTCCCTTAAAACCTCAACATAGTAACCCTAACCCTAACCCTTTGGCCAATCAACTCTGGTGTATTGACTTCCTTATTCCTCCCACACCTCTCATCATCCCTCACAGACTCCCTGCCTTCCTTGAATCCCTTATGCCGCTCAAATACTGATGCTCGATTCATGCAAGATACTCCCAAAGCAGTCTGAAGCATTCCATACGTTTCTGAGGCATTTTTTCCATGTTTAAAACACAATTTTATTGCATATCGTTCTTCTAAAGTGTCCTCACGTCCAGATTGCATTTTTGATATTCACCAGCTGTGACAATCAGGCTTTAGTAGGGTGTATTCCAATTACTGCTGTAGTTGTTCATTTGAAGCTGAAATCATAAAAATTGGTCAGTCATGTCATAAGAGGTATAGTAATAATATACTGAATTTTCAAGAGTCTATGACAATTTTAAATGCATGTACAAAAAAAGTCTGGAAACTTATTGAAGGCGCCACGTAGCTTCAAGTAAATATTCTTGATAATTATATAGTGTCAAGTATTTCTCTCAGATGCTAATAATTTTCAAGCAAATTTATTTGAACCATTTGAATAATTTGTAAATGTCTGCTTGTGCTTATTACTATATCTTAAAAGTTCCATTGCATTTTTTTTTAAAATTGCCCCGATTTTATTTTTTTATAATCATGATTTACACATAATTATATATGGTTTCTAGTGTTCCAATCTAACACCAATAATTTTCAAGCAATTTTATAGTTTAAACTATCTATTCCTGATCAAACATGATAACTTTTTGCAAACAGTTATATAGTTTCAAGTATTCATATCACAAACATTTATATGGTTTAAAGGAACTATTTCTAGTTAAGAATAATAATTTTTTCAAGAATTCCAAACAACAATAATTTGTAAGCAGTTTAAAGTAAGTATTTCTATTCAAAAGTAATCATTTTTTACATACAGTTATATTGTTTCAAGTATTCCTATCTAACAACAATAATTTACAAGCAATCATATGGTTTCAAGTATTCCTATCTAACGATTATAATTTGCAAACTATTATATAGTTTCAAGTATTCTTATCTAACAACAATAATTTGCAAGCTATCATATAGTTTCAAGTATTCTTATCTAGCAACAATAATTTGCAAGCTATCATATAGTTTCAAGCATTCTTATCTAACAACAATAATTTGCAAGCTATCATATAGTTTCAAGTATTCTTATCTAACAACAATAATTTGCAAGCTATTATATGGTTTCAAGTATTCCTTTCTAACAACAATAATTTGCAAGCTATTTTTATGGTTTCTAGTGACCAATAATAATCTTTAGTAAACAATTACATCTCCCAGTAATCATTACTAGCACAAATAATTTCCACGTACTTATATGATTTCATGTTTTCCTATCGAATAGTAATATTTTTCAAACAGATCTATTTGATCAGTTGATGAGACTCTAACCAGTAGTAAGAGTTCAAGTCAGAGTGGACCTGGGAGTAATGTCAATGTATTAATCATCAGATACAATTTTCTTCTTCTTTTTTTTTTTTGGTTAGTTGGGAAGTCTTACTCCTCTGCTGGGGACGCAGCCTATTATATGATCCTCACCAACAGGGCGGTAAATTTGTTTCGTGATTAAATCTCTTAAAACTCGTAAAATTTAGAAATAAATACGATTTGAAAAGAGTTAAATTTTCTTTGGAAAATTCTTTATCGTTCTTTTTCTTTATCGTTCCATTTTACTTAATTTCTTTACCAGACAATAAACAGATTTACAAAAAGCATTCATTATTCGCAATAATATATACGAAATTTGACCAAAGCAAAAAAAAAAAAAGAAAAGAAAAAAAAATGTCAAAAAGACCCTTCGAAGATAACCGCTTTTCGTAATATACCCGAGAAAACAGCTTTTGACCTCACCAAACTGAAAGGTTCTTTTGTCGTCTTTGACTGTTTGAATATCAAGTGCCAAAAAAAAAAATGTATCTATTGGAAGTTTTCACTCTGCATCTTGCTCATGAAACTCTACAGGGTGCTTGATCGGGCTTAGAATATACTTAGAATATATTGATTGTATGGCCAGAGGTAATAACCCCCACCTAAGAGGTATTATGAGTTATGTCTACTGATGGTAAGGTTCCATTTCGGAAACTCTGGAAAATGTGTGATATGTCTTTATTGCCATTGCTCCCAGGTCGCCTGCATGCTCTGAATTTATCTGACAACCCCACCATGTCAGAATATGGGATAAGACCGATTTATAGTGAGAGGCCCCGCATATGAGGCAAGAGCAAAAATTCTTGGCCCCGTCGGCATTCCCCTGATAGGGTGCCTCAGGTACCAAACAATGAAGTTATATATATATATATATATATATATATATATATATATATATATTGTTAAAGATGATAAGGATTT
This sequence comes from Sepioteuthis lessoniana, assembly GCA_963585895.1. Taxonomy (NCBI): domain Eukaryota; kingdom Metazoa; phylum Mollusca; class Cephalopoda; order Myopsida; family Loliginidae; genus Sepioteuthis; species Sepioteuthis lessoniana. The sequence goes on along the minus strand of OY757912.1, from coordinate 109,949,768 downwards.
AGAGGACTTTTTCTATTAGCTTTTTTGTTGTTCGCAAGCGAGATGTCACAACTGTGGATGCAGGTTGTTTAGTATTTGTCCAAAATCTCTAATGTCGTAACCCAAATACATGTACTTTCAACCTCCTTTGGTTAGATATATATACCATCTTTAATAAAATATGCCTATAAGAAAAACTGCTACTTAAATACACACACACACACACACACACACACACACACTGAGTGCTAAGCAAGGTGGAATCAAGTACATTTTTTGAGTCATTGGTATGAACCCAGGTTTCCCGGGCCATTGGCGAATACTTTATATATATATATATATATATACATATATATATAACTAATAATATAACCGAAGAAAAAAGCAGAATTTGTTAGATGTTTTTAAAGGTAATTTTAGAGGTCGGGTATAGTGATAACATTTATGGAGGTGTGTTTATTTTCTGATTTGTTGAGATATTTTGGGTTTTAACTCCGATCATGTTGCCATTTCCTTTCCTTTGAACCATTACGGAGTTAGCGGAAAAAGCTTTTTGGTGTTTTGAGATAAAGAGGTTGAGCCTGTGGCTGCTGAGATTCGAGCAGGGAAAGGATCAATCCCAGCAGGGGCACCTGGACCAAGAGGTCTGAAGTTGAAAGACTCAGAACCCCTGATGAACCCAAGAATATCACTACCAATGGATCTCGGTAATACTGTGAGATGTGGTATTTTGGAATGCTTTCCATAGATGTGCACTAAATGAACCTGTCAGAAAAGAAAAGAAATCGGCTGTATAATAGATAAATATACAGATAATATATCATAATTAATGATGAGTATTGATGATTGATATTGAGAAAATAATGAGTTGTTTGATAGAATCTACATAAAATTACTTGTGTAGGAGTTTCTTATTACGTGCAGATTGAATTAGGAAATAAGTTCAAATTTAGTTTAAAAAAAGAAAGACAAATGAACGCAGAATTTAATTTAAGAATGAACCGATCGTTTCTGGTAGGTCGTTTATTCAGACGAGTAATCAGGAAATACAGACATTAAATTACCAACAAAGGAGAAATCGAGAGCGAAATAGTTGAAAACCGGAAGAGCAATAAAAAAAAAGACCAAAAACAAAAAACAACAAAAAATTCTTGGCCCCGTCGGCATTCCCCTAATATGGCTCCTCAGGTACCAAGCAATGAACTTAGTCCTATATATATATAAGTATTATTTGGTCCAGTTAAACTGGAGTTGGGAGTAATTCCATTAGGACAAGAAAACTATTCAAGAGTGAACATTTTAATTTTCCTGATGAAGAGCTCAATGTAACAGACATTACAGAGCAATAATTTTATTAGAAAAAACAACAAACCGGTCACATTAGACTATAAATTTATTTCCATCCTGTTATGCGTTTTTGAAAAATCAAAAACACGAAAAAAAAAATTAACAGGACTTCTTCAGATCTTATGTTTTTGATTTTTCAAAAGCGCATAACAGGATGGAAATAAATTCATAATCCTTATGTGACCGCTTTGTTGTTTTTTCTTAATGATATATATATATATATATATATATATACATATATATATATATATATATATATATTATATATATATATATATATATATATATATAACTATTAAAGTTATTTCTATCATATTTCAGCCGGTTGACTTCCCGACTATATTAGAATTCTATAAATCATTCACAAATCGTCTTATGAATTCTTCGTACAAGTACTCTCAATGCTGTTATTTCGACCACTATGTTTTGTTTATGACCGAATTCAGTCATGAATATCGCATATTGTAATAAAAATTGAAATATTGAAAAATGTATGAGGTTCATTTAGAATATATGGTGAATTTTGCCTAAAGAGTTGGCAATGTGAAGCACTGTTTAGAGTTGCACCTTTTTCAACGAAATCAATAGTCATAGGTCCTTTCATGTTACAGAACACGGTCAACATGACCTTTTTTGCTCCTCGCTGCGTCTGGAACCGTTTTTTTAGCGGATAGTCAGTGTGTTTCCACTTCATGGTCTGTCTTTTCGTCTCAGGCTCTTTTGTAAAGATTTTTTGACTAAAACATGCTTCTCCGTACACATCACAAATTTTTCTGTAAATTTCATATAGTTTGTACTTTTCAGTACCCCAAAATTTATGATAGACCTCTATTCAGGTCTGAAATTGTCTTTGATTTGTCTCCATTTTGAATAGCCTCAATTGAAGCATTTTTGTGTGATTGAAATATTTTTTTGCTAGAAACCAATTCCATACAACGCAAAGGTTTTATTTGTGACAAAAAAAAATCCAGAAAATTTTTTTTAGAAGGGTTATTTAATAAATAAAGGGAATTTTAAAAATTCCCTTTATTTATTAAATGACCCTTCTATTTTATCATTTTTTTCTCTTTTTATTTAAAAAAAAAGAATTCTGGAATTCCTTAAGTATATCTGGACCTCAACTGCTCCGGTGCCATCTGCAGTTGCAAAAACTACTGTTTCCAAGCACCGAGCAAAGCTAAGTAACCTTACTCGATGCAAATATTTCCGGTTGCGATCTGGCTACAGCGTATGTATCCATGCGTCTCAGAGGTGTAAAAAACCGAATATCTCACTGGCTCCAGTACGAAAATTTCGACCCACTCAGACGTGATTTTTTTCTTTTTTTTGCTGGGGTTGGGGGAGGTTGATTAAATTCAGCTTTTGCCAAATTGTTGACTATGCTGTAAGCTTTATTTCCGCATAATTCTTACTCAGTCAAGCTTGATCTTTCTGTCTGTAGCCATTGGTCAAAATAATGTCTCTTAGACGAAGAAATGATATGGGCGTAGAAGTGAGAAACGCTTGATATGATTGGGTGTTGCTCATACAGGAACCCCCGACCCAAGGGGGTGAAAGGCGCCAGTGGTGGATCATAATCGAGTGCTTTAAACAGATAAGTTCTTTTAAATACTTTTACAGTGATGAGGGTCAGGTGGATGGGTGCAAACCGTGTTTTTTGGCATCTTTATCAGCAAAAAACAATTTTCATCTAATACGTGTTGTTTCTGACGATTGACAATTAGGAAGTCAAACAAAACGTTACTAAGCTTACCTTAGTTTAGTACAAGGCCAGAAGTATGAGGCACCCAGAGCGAATCTATCACTTTGGAATAACTCACGAATCATTATACCATGTAAGGCACGAGAGAGAGAGAGAGAGAGAGAGAGAGGAGAAGAGAAAAAAAAAAGAGAAGCGTTGCTAATTTTCTACCAAGTGAAAATCGAACTCACTGCTCAGTTGTAATTGAAATCGAGCTTAGCGTAATGGTTATCGACGTATGAAGTGAATTTGGTGACCAGAGTTCAAATCCTGGACGAAGCTGTATGTGTTTCACTTTACGCTAATGTCCTGGAGGGAAGCATGGTTCTACCTGATCTACCTCAACTATGGGTAAATAGTACGGTAGACTAGATTCTTTAGTCTTGTTTAGGCAACCAGTTTAGAAGAAGGAAACTCTGAATTCGAACCAGCTGTACTCTACTTAAAAGTTTACTATGTGTCCCATCCAGCCAATGGTGGATGATTTCGGTAAATACATAATCAGTATTAATGTACGATACTATACCAAGATTCCTACAATTTATATTTATGTTTATTTATCAAGGCTTGCTTAGCTGTGGAACAAGGCTGCAAGTATGGGGAACCTAGTGAGAATCAAACTCATTTCTCAGCATTAATAAATATACGAGACTAACTTGTTATCATTACTCTATGCCGAAGTGTCCTCAATTTAAATTCATCGTTATTCAAGGATAGCTTAGATGCGGAACAAGACCTGTGGTATAGGGCACCTAATTAGGATCGAACTCACTTTTCAGCATTAATCTACGATACTGGCTTGCTATCCGTACACACCATGCTGAGGTGCCCAAAGTGATGTACTCCGATGGACCCCCACATATGGCCGGGCAAAAGCAGGACGACCAGCTCGAACATACATTCAGCAGCTATGTGAGGATACGGGGTGTAGCCCTGAAGACCTGCCAGAGGCGATGAACGATAGGGAGAAGTGGCGAGAGAAGGTCAGGGATATCCGTGCCTGCGGCACGACATGATGATGATGATGAGGATTATTTAATAAGGATAGCATAGATGTGGAACAAGGCCGCTGGTAAGAGGCACTTATTGAGGATCGAACTCATTCTTTAGTTATAATTGGGCCGCGAGAATAGTCTGTTAACTATTGCATAATACTAGAATCTGGGGTAGCCAATGAGAATCGAACCTACTAATAGTGGTCTGCTCACTAACCTTTACACTATACACAAGGTACCTAGGGGAAAAAAAGCATAGTTTACTTTTGACCGCAAATATTGGGATCGATTCACAACCCAGGAGTTATTGATCGGCGAGGCAAGGTGTCTAAACAGTTTAGATCTGACACAAGGCTACAGTTAAAGAGCTTTGGGTGAGTAGTGAATTCACTTTTCAGTAGTAATTGATTAATCTCGCTAATTATTACGCCATGACGAATCGTTCTAAAAAAGCGTAGCTTAGAGTTGGCACAAAGTTACAATCTAGGATGACTCGTAAGAACTGGACTTACTTCAAAGCAATTATTGGTCTGTAAGACTAGCTTTTTAACTCTTATACCTCGGTGATATATCTAAGTAAAGCAAAAGTAAATATAAAATAGACTGAATATTTTAAAGAGCTTTGGTGTCAAGAAAATGACCAAATATTTTTTGGAAAAAATCATTAGAATAAGGTACTCATTTCATATATATATATATATATATATATATATATATGAAGGTAATTTGATGAATAAGGTGAATTTTGCCTCAGACATTGGCAATAGGAAGCACTGTTTACAGTTGCACAATAAATATAAGTTCAAGGAAAACGGTAGTGATGGGTACTTTCATATCCCAGAAGAATATCAGCATGACCTTCCTTACTGACTGCTGTGGCCGGAAATTTTTCTTTATCAAATAATCAGTGTGTTTCCATTCCATGGACCATTTTTACAATTCAGGCTTGTGGTAGGAAACCCATATTTAGCCCATTTGTAAACATCTTTTTTTGTTAAAACCTGCTTCTCCCTACATACCAGACACTTTTCTGTAAATTTCACACTGTTTGCACTTCTCAGCCATAGAGTATTTGATAACAGACCTCTGTTCAAGCCTGGAGAACTCTATTTGATTTGCTGCCATTCTGAATTTTCTCAAAAGAAATATTTTTGTGAGATTAAAATAATTTTGTTATAAACCAATTCCATACAATGCAGAATTCACATTTATGACAAAAATGCTGAAAAAATTCTCCTTTTTTAAAAAAATATCCCCTTATTTATTGAATGCCCTTCGTATAAACAAAGGACGGAAAATGTTATCAGTTATTATTTTACACAACTTTTGAAATATCCATATTCTTTACCAAAGGATCATTCTGTTCTGATACACAGTGAGAGTCGTTTCATACAAGCTTGTCAACTAACTGCCAAACCCGGAAAACCGTATGGTGTACCCAATAAAAATCACTATTCATTTGTAATTGATCTGTAAAATTTGATTGTTAATTATAACACGCAGCAATGCCGCTTTTCTTCTTACAACACGTGATATTCCCAAATAGTTACCCATCTAAGTACTAACCAGATTCGACGTTGTTTAGATTCAGTGATTGGATGAGAACCGATTGATACAACATTGCCACAAGCTCTCATTTACTAAGTTAGTTTGTCACAAGGCAGGAAGTATCAGACAGCCAATGAGAATCGAACTAACTTGTCATGATCTACAAGCCTTGGTCTCTAATCATTACACTACAGGTTACCTCACCCAGTGTAAAGTTTAGCAAGCTAGATTAGCAGATCATTGTTAGTGAGTTCAATTCTTAAAGGGCGCCGCCTACTCCTTGCCTTGTACCACAACTAAGGTAAGTTTGGTAAATAACTATAACATCTGAATCATTGCACTACGTGAGGCGCCATTGTCTGGAATGCTAAGATGTTTACAAGTCGTTAATTTTAACTTAAAGTGGTTAATGTTTGCTACGTGAGGGAAACAGGATTTTTTTTATCAACATCGTATCTGCGCCATTGATATTTGTGGCCTCTTCGTTAGAAGAAGCCTAATTCTTAATTTCTGGCATTTACTTATCTGTCAATCTTTGTCAGTTGCTGAAACTTGTTTCTAAGCAATGGAATAGACCAAGAATTCATTCATCTCTTAATACTGAAATCCGATTATTATTATGAACCGCGACATCGTAGTAAGCGATATCCCCCGCCCCCAACATCAGCCACCCCAAAAACAACTAACAACAAAAAACAAGAACTAAAACAAAACAAGCCCTAAAAAACAAATCAAAACAAAAAAACCAACAAAACACGCAATATAACAAATAAACAAACAAACAAACAAAAAAAAATCACAGGTTGTCGTTTCTTGTTTGTGATAAGCAAAGAATAACTAATTCTTGCACATCTGAACCAGATGGGTCCCGTCTAAAAAATAATTTTGTTGCTTGGCATTCCGAAAACGAATAGTATTCGACACAACGTCACTTTTAAGGTGCACCACTGGTGGTTTGGATTCAGATTTTTCCTTCTCCTAGATTGGTTGACTGTACATTTAAAATCAAAACACAAAAGGAACAAAAATATAAGATATATACATATTTATATAACTTATAATGAATATGAACAAAGAAGAGGAAAACACTCGATATTCTAGACCAGTACGAGATCAGTGTGTTAAGTCCGAAGACAGTAAAAAGAATACATTTATTCATCCTCTCCACTACGAGCTGGATGTGTTATAAGGTCAATTTTTTAAAAGCAGAGTACAATTAGTTGATAAAAGCACTAGTGGCGTAACGGTTATCGTCGTAGTAAGTGGACTCGGCTATCCGAGTTCAAATCCTGAACGAGGTCGTTTGTATTTCTCATAGCTCTAATACCCTTCGGAAAGGCATCAATCCAATTATTTTCCCACCAGCTATCAGTAAATTGTAAGGCAGACAGGACTCTTTAACCTTAGTAAAAAAAAAAATGTAAATATGAATGTACGCTGAATGTGATTCCCTAACCTCCTTACGCTGAAAGCACCAGCGTTTGTTCGATCGCCAATATCTAACATGGTCAACACATTAATGGTTAACCAAAGAAAAAGATCACGCACTACCAGAATAAGACAAAGAGTAACAGATTTATACAAATCAATATAAACTAAAGCTTCTTTTTTTTCTTGCTTTATTTGTTTCTCGTAGGAGACAGCGTAGCGATTATCACTGTATGAAATTATAAAGCTTTTCATTGACATTCCAGAACTTTTTGACTGCATCACATGATAGATTTAATAAGGCTTATAAAGCTTAGGGGATCTTCAGGAAGCAGTAATCATCAAAAGAAAGTGGACATACCAAACCAAGTTCAAAACCTGAACGATTGGTTTGGTTTGGTTTGTTGGGTTTTATGGCATATCAACCTTTGTTGGTTATTTAACGCCAAATCTATTTTTATGTAAATAATCTGTTCGATTTAAAACAATTCAGTTTAGCATAAGTACACAGTTTAATTGTCAAAAACATTTCCATTTCAAACTATTCAAGCAGTTATATGTAACAATTCAGTTAAGTGTAAATACAGTTTTAATGTCGAAAAACAGTTCTATTTCAAATAATTCAGTTTTGCATAAACACGCAGTTTAAATGTAAGTACGGTTTAATTGTCAAAAACATTTCTATTTCAAGCTATTCAGGTTTGGTTAAAAAAAACCCTGAACGAGGCTGTTTGTATTTCACATTGTGCTAATACTCTTGAGAATCCAATATTTTCCCCCCAGCTAAGAGTAAATGACAAGGCAGACTGGACTCTTTGGGTGAGTCCCCATGGTGTAGTGGCTAACGTACTTAACTACCACATCGTAGTAAACGAGTCCAAAATCCAGTCGCGCTATTAAGTTCACTTTCTGACAAATGTCTTTTGGGATAGGCATGAACTCTTTTATCCCCCGGCTATGGGTCAAACAGTTCCACTACTCTCTTTAAGGATGGCTTTGTTATTAAATAACTCATGAAAGTTGATGTGCCATTACAAAACAAAGAAACAAAATCAAAGTGGACTCTTTAACCTTGGTATCGCAACCGGTGCAACTCTGAATTCAAGACCAGTAGTAGACCTGGTAAGGGACAGGCTTCACTTGGCTATTCTTGTCCAAGATACACTAAAAAGGTGTAACCAAATGATTAAAAATCGATCATGAGACAAGTGAAAAAGAACAGCTTGTTAGAATTCTTCTAATTTTTCTTCTATATTGATTGCCTTGCCAAGACTAAAGAACCTAGTCTGCTCTTCTATTGACCAATAACTGGATGGAGAACTGATGGATTCATTCCCTTCTTAAGGGCATTGGCGGAAAGTGAAACGTAAACAGCTCCGTCAGTGAATTGAACGAAGGTTGCCGATTCTAAGAGTAACAAGTATCTTCTGAAAACGGCGTACCCACTGAAACAGCTGACTTATCAGGTGCAAATAGTTGGCCTTAACCATAGAGGCTTATTTTAATTGTCTTTCTTCGGGATGAGTAATCTGGGTATTCAATATTTTTTGGCCTATGACATGAATTTATTGGTGGTTTGGTTTTGTAGTTTATCCATGCTATCGCTATACTTTCCGCCTAATTTTAACCTCCTTGAAAATATGGTTGTCAATATATAATAGTTCATAGCTTTCAAGTAACTAAAAGGTCACTTCCTTTAATTGTGCAGTAAGGATTTTCCACACGATACAAACGGATCACATAATTCCGTCCAGAAGACCAGGCATAGTGCTCATAAAAAAAAAAGCAAAAATAAATGAATAAATAAATAAATAAAAAGCAAAAGAAAAAAGAAAAGAAAAGAAAAGAGTACTTGCTGTTTAGTGGATTTTGCTTTTCAGGTGAACCACTGATTAAGAATAAAAGAAAACGAAAGGATAGACAAATACTTGTGCCTTGCCAGTGAAATAAAAATGCTGTGGAACATAAGGTTGAAGGTGATACCAATTATAGTTGGTGCCCTTGGAACGGTCCCCAAAGGCTTGGAAAGGGGATTAAAACAATTGAAAATCACAGGAAAAACTGAGACCATCAAAACTTCAGCATTGTTGAAATCGACCAGAATACTCAGAAGAGTTTTTCACACCAGCGTTAGATGATGGTATTTCATTAGAATCTAAGTGACCGCAAGTCTCCCCAGGTTTTCAGGACTCTCCTGAGTATTCTAGCCGATCTTATTAAGGCTGTGGTCTGGATTGTCTCAATTCTCCCTCTAATTTTCAATTCATCTAGTTTATTAATACTTATTTACTTTTAAAAATTTAGATTTTTCTGTTTCTTCAGATATATCGCGCCCCATAAAACTCAGGTAACCCTGCAGTTGCAGGTTCTGTAGTTCCCATCCACGGCCTCTGATTTTAGTTATACGAAGATAAATAGATGTGAACTAATGATTAATTCACTAATAATGAATTACAAAAAGGAAAGCGCGTGTATCTTTTTCACAAGCTTAACCAAGAAAGATAACTTTGTAAACCTTTCAAAATCTTAGCGTGAAACTTAGTAAAATGAAATGAAAGAAAGAAAGAAAGAAAGAAAGAAAGAATTTAAAAGTAGTAATGAGATAAGAAAGAGAAAGAAAGAGAAGGCTGGACTGTAAAAGAAAGAAAGGAATGATGAAATAAGAAATAGAATGAAAGAAAGATATAAAAATAGGGAAAGTGGGAAACACAGATAGAAAAAAGATTGACGATAGGAAAAAGGACAACGCCAAAACAAGCAAAGAAAAGAAAGAAAGAAAGAAAGAAAGAAAGAAAGGCAAAAAGAAAGAAACAAAAAAGAAGGAAACAAAAAAAAGAAAGAAACAAAAAAGAAAGAAAGAGTATTGAAAAACAACAAACGGAAGAAGAAAGCTATAAAGAACGAAATTGAAGAATGACAAAAGAAAGATAAAGTTGAATGAAAAATAGAAATAAAAAGAAAGAAAAAGAAAGAAAGAAAAAGAAAGAAAGACATTGAAGAAAATCAAAGAAAGGAAAAAAAGAAATCGAAGAATAAGAAAGAAAAGAAAGAAGGAAATAAATAAAGAAAGAAACCGAAGAATAACAAATGAAAGAAAAAATGAAGAAATAGATAAATTGACGAATGAGAAATGAAAGAAAGAAAGAAAGACAGACAGAAAGAAAAAAGAAAAAGAGTTAAGAAAACGAAGCGGATGTAAGAAATGTCGACAACATTGATTATTGAAGTTCTTGAGAGAGGAATGCTTCCTTCGTGTTAAAGACAGAGTGACTCTCTACTTATCGAAGGTTTCTTTTGATATTTGGGGTCTGAAATCTTTTTCTAAGGAATCGGTTATTTATTTGCAATCTTATCAGCGTCTCCAGCTGTTGTCAAGTAGATTATCTCCTACATCTCACGGGTTCTTTTTAAACAAATCTCATCTTTCTTAGTGCAATTAACTCTGATTAACTGAAGCTATGAACTGACACCATCACTTAAAAAGAATTGTCGGTGATTCATTTGTATTATTTTTTATAGTTGATTACAGCTTGAACTAACTGTTCTGAAGGTGTGTGTGGGGGGTTTGTCATTTACTATGTTTATCTTAGTTCAGTACAAGGCCAGAGGGCACCCAGTGAGAATCGAATTCCCTAACAATTATCTGCTGCCTTAGCTTGCAAGCGCATAAACAGTAATTTACTAAACATAACTTAGTTTATCGCCAGGCCAGAAGTATAGAGCACCCAGTGAAAGTCGTATTCACTAATAATGGTCCGCTACATTTCACTACACAAGACACTCTTCATAAGGTTACCAGTACGAGGCACCCGGTGAGAACTGTCCTCATAACTCGGTGGTAATCGATCTGTGAAACTGGTAGGCTCACCCTCACAACGCAAAGAGGCACCCGAACGTGAGGTTGATTATCGTCTGAGATTTAGATAAGTAAGGAGCGTGATGTCCTTTTTCCCAGAGAAATAAGCATGCATTAGCGTAATCGTAAGGTGGGTGAAATAAAACATTAATACAACGTTTATCTATTTATTTATTTTTTTTTTCTTCTAATCAGTTGGTTAGTTTTTTTCTTTTTTGTTTTGATTTTTATCCCAATTTATGAGGAGACAACTCTAAAAAAAGATGAGAGAAAAAAAGAACTGAAATTGTAGAAAATTATACCATATTATCTATACTAAAAAAACTGACAATGTTAAACCTAGATACTACTACCCCCGGCAAAAAATATGGAATTACCTTAGTTTTTTTTAATTTAGCAGTAAATATGTAGGGGACGAATAAATAAATTAAAAATTTTAAAATCAAATTAAAAAAGAAAAAAGAAAAAGAAAACTATTGAATTTGCGGAAACTCCCAGAGGTCCCTAACAGGAAAAGGAGATGACGCATGCGTAAAAGAAAAAAGACATCCTCTTGACAAAGAGGATCAGATTATCTTTCTCTTTCAGGCGGTGACTAGCGGATTGATAACATCGTTGCTGGCGTGTCTGGTCACCACGCATACGTCTTTGGCCGTAGCGTTGGTTAGCCCCTTTCACCCAGTAGCAGCTCTCTCTCGGTCAGCATTATGCTGAAATATACAAGACCCACAACTGAACTATAAACTAAACCTTACTGAAAACTAACTCTTATGGAAGCCCGAAATACCAAATGCGGACAAATACATACATGAAACGATTAACGTATTTTTGATACCTTAAATGGGGGATTTAACCATTTCTGTGTATTCAGGAAAAACTCCCCCATCCATGGAATAGTTGTTGAACCCAGTGAATAAAGGAAAGTATAAAAGAAACGTCTTCGTCTCTTATCTGTTGCTGTCTTTTCTTTTGTATTATTCTTTTTGGGACTTTCTTGGGCAAGGCATTACACCGACTAACCAACGTGGGGGTAAAATAAATTAACCAAAATATGGAGTCAGATATCTAACGGCAACACAGACTTGCCCTTTACCCTTGACCTTCAGCCACAAACCCCACAAATAAACTAATTACAGATGAGACGCAGAAAATTTTTCATTTGATAGCTAAACTTTCCTGTTTCATAAAATATACCTTAAATCAGCTAAAATAAATAATTTAAGTTTGTTTTCCTTGTTTAACTAACCCATTTCTTTTATATCTTTAAGTATTTTAAATATCTTTTCCTAACCATACAAAGGAAACTATAGAATAATCCTATGAGAGAAAATTATAGAGTTAGTAACAAAAAGTACTTGGTTGCCCCCCTTAAGTTTTTATAACAATCTAAGATCTTTCATGTATACATTTTACTAATTCAAATAAAAAAAATTTTATCGACCTCATTTTTTTTTTCTATTTGTGATAGTTTTTTCTCCTTTTCTTTATGTAAATCTCATCTTGTTTAGCTAATTTCTTGCAGTTCTGTTGCAAACAGACTTCTATTTTTATCAACCTCATTTTCTTCTGTTTGTGCTGGTTTTCATTGGGATTTTCTCTATGTAAATCTCATTTTATTCAGCTAATTTCTTGCAGTTCTATTGCAAACAGACTTTGGCTTCTGTTTCATTTGTTTTGTTGTACATTTGCGATTTTGAAAGCATTTCTTTGAGTTTTATATTCTGACACTTTGATATCTTGTGGTTTATATGTATGTTTTCTTTTTTTCTCTACTCCCCCCCATTTCTTCTTTTATATTTGTACTTAATTTTAGACACAGGTGACTGGAAACAACCAACATCTTTTACCACACAGAACTGTAGATTGCCTTTTTTTTTTTTGTGAGAGTTTTACAATCCTCTCAGTTGTTTCAATTGACAGTTCTTTTGTTGGGGCCATAATACCTTTCATTAGGTATATTCAATCACATGTTGAGGTCTCTTTTAACTAGAGACCGACTTACAATTTTAGGCTTCACTTGGTATTTGTTTCATAAAAGGAAACGATAAGATCGTTCCATAATATTTTCCTCAATGATTTTCTGTCTAGCTTAGAAACAAATCATACTATTAAATAAATTTTATCCCGCTTCTTTCTGGAATATTTTATGAAGCTATAAAGTTCAGCAAGGGAAAAATAAATGTCTAGCGTCTTATCTGTTATTAGTTTATTTATTGCTAAATAAACAACTCTAAATGAACATTCTCTAATTTTGCTGATTCCGTTGTTCTTTGAAATTTACAAAGCTTTTTTTTTTTGCTTAGATGTGGCACAAGGCCATATGAAAGGGGCACCCAATGAGACTCGAACTCACTCGTGTAGGTTTGCTAGTCGAGCTTGCTAACCATTACACCACCAGAGGCGCCTGCTGATTCCGTTGTTCTTGTAAGGGACAGAATATATCCAGAAAAGATGAAAGAGAAAGAAAGACCGACATCTGCATTCTGACTTCACCACTCAAAAGCGCATGCGCACCATTATATCACAGTAAATATTGTGCAATGTAAGATTTCAAGATTGAAGAAAGCCACCGTGATTAAAGAGGAATTATCTGTTATTGGTTTATTCACTGTTAATTACAAAAACCTTAGTGAACATTCTGTAAGTTGACTAATTCCATAATTTTTGATTGTCACTCGATTACATCAACCAAAGAATGACAACCGTATTAGTTAGCCTATATGATGCATTTTACACACATAGAAAAAGATTGAACATTGGGATGAAACGAATCATTAATTAACGGCTCTATAACTGACAGCGATAAAGAGTTTATCTTTTTAAAAAGGAACAAGAGAACTTCTCGTAACGATTACCAAGAGAGTGAGTTACTGCTGTGAGAAGGACAGTTTTACAGTAAGGGAGGCAGTCACACAAAGAGGGTGTGAGACAGAACACACCAAAAGACCAGTCTGAACTTGACCTTTGAGTATAGTTGAGGATTGGCGGAGTCTTAGATTTACGGATAGACGGACATATTTATATTTTTTTTCGGTAATGCTTACATTAATTACTGATTGTTGACAATCCTTTTTCCTTGTTTTTTTCTGTAGAAGTGCTTTCCAAGCAATTAACTGGGGTTGTAGAATACACGGACCACATTTCTGCAGACAGGTAAGACGCTACCCTAACGAGTGCCCTGAATATAACACTAAACTGCGACTGATGGCGAAGCTCCAGTCCTATAGCTTGGGGGAATGTGGAGTACTCCTTCACTGCCATTACTCACAGGTCCACTTTCACACAGTGTGTTAGTACCTGTTAGGGATCTATCAAATAGAACTGTTCAATCTTTTACTAGGGATTATTATTAATATAAAATAGAATAATTAGTGCTAAATAACAATAATTGGAACCATTTAATTGTGTGCAAACAAAGGATTAATGTTAAAAAGAATTATTAGTGTTGGATAACAGTAATTAAAACCATTTAACTGTAAACAAACAAATGAGCTTTGGTTCGTTTAAGAATGTTACCGATTCATTTTGAAATCACAAACACACACACACACACATATATATATATATAAACAGGATTCGACAATAAATAACACTTATAAGAATCGATATAGCATAAAACACAGCCAACCGTTTTATCAGTGAAGATTGATTTAATGTCTGACGTATAATAAGTCCTTTCTTTATTATTTTCAATACATTTCCATGATAAAATTATTAACAATGTATTTACATGATGTACAGATCCTCTTCGCTTTGCGATTGTTCGACTGCAAATTTTTCTCTCTGCTGATGCTACGGTAGCAATGGTAATTCAGCAATTATTTATTAAACTTTGTTTAATCTGGGATATAGGGGTCAAATTGCTAACATTACATGCTGTTCCTGAGTGGTCACCCAATTTAGAACTGAATAGGCTCAACGTTACTTAACTTTGGTGATCCGACAAAAGCCAATACTTTTGGCATAATTTTGACCGGTACTTTTGGTGTGACGTGACCGTAAGTCAACGGAAATTCAAAGTTTTAATTTTGATTATTTCTTCGCGAACTGGCAATACCGTACTAATCCATTGATGATGTACAATAATTTTATCGTTGCTGTTGTAAGGTAGTAGCGTGAATCAGGCTTCCGTTTCGTTTTAGTTTCTTTGTTTAAAGGCATATCAACCTTCGTGGGTAATCTAATGCCAAAGCTATCCTTGTAGAAGAACAGCAGTGATACTATTTAACCCAATGGTTGTGGGTAGGGGTTTATGGAGATTCATTCTTTTCCCTTGGGTATTAGTCCGAAAGGGAACATATTAGGGCGACTAGAGTTCAAACTCGCTTACAACGAGGCTTTTAAAATCTGCAAAAAAACCCCATCTCCGTCAGCGTGCCCTCTGATTGACCTTTACTCTCCCCACTTTTGATAGGTTATGTATATCCACGGAAAGAACAGCATCATTGAACCCACGCCAAATAATTATTCGCCGAAGACCGGAGAATTGGCCGGTATAAAAAGTATTGGGGTGTCACGTGGGTTACGTTATGATCATTTAATGATTTTTGACTTTTTTTATAATGGCCAATAAATCTCATTGTAAATAGAGGAATATATATATATATATATATATATATATATATATATATATATATATATATATATATATATAAACAGGTTTGGATGAATACCGCAGATTGTTTCTTTTTTTAAAATCTTCAAATGAAGACGTTCAAGTCTTCTCGCCAGTCTTCTTATGTCTGGGTCAAGTTGGTAAAGAAAGAACCCTACATTAGCCCAAAGGCTTTCGATCATTTCGCTGGTCATCTTCGGCGGTTGTGTTAGATCGTTTGTTGCTGTGAGTTTTATTTATATTTTTTTTGGATTGTTTTTTATTCTTTTTTTATATATATATCATCATGAAGTCATGCTGTCAACACGGGATTCCCTGATCCTCTCTCGTCATCCATCTCTATCATCCATTGCTCCAGTTAGGTCTTCTAGACTACATCCAGTGTCCACTCTGAGCTGATGTATATAAGTGTTTGTTGGTCAGCCAATATTGGTGTGTAGGAGTCGATAAGAAAATATTTCAACTTCTGCAATGCCCCGCATGTCTTGTTCATCTTACTTGAAAGGTTTGTGAGATAGGAGGTAAGTGGCTGTACAACTGTTGTTTTGTTGCGTATTGCTTCCAGGATCTGTTCGAAACAGCACTTAGTATTCTTGTGTAGTTCTCATCTACCTTTTTCTCCAAGCGTTTCGTTAGTGTCTTGGTGGTCGATCAATATATTAGTATTTACACAACCACAACTCGGAAGAACTCTCGTTTTATTTTATCGGATAGATCAGATTTCCACATGATTGATAATCTGTCAATAGCAGTCCACACCTTCATTAGGTGTATGTTGACATCACTTTCAGTAGATGAGATATTGCTGTTGAGGTCTGTGAACTTGTCTACTAAATTTAGAGGCCTTCCACTTAGAGTGGATATGGCTCCTTATTATTTAAAACTCATGAACTCTCTTTTAATTTCCTTCACGTTTTTGTTATGCATCATTATAGCGGTAACAGTTTCTCTGGTTAGACCATATGCGAGTAGTATTTACTTCATCTTTTCTCTGTGTATGGAATGCTTTGGAGAAATCCACGAACAGCAGTGTTGCTTCGAGATTTTTTTGCATGTACACCTTCGATGATTCGACAGATTGTCAGAGTCAGTGATGGGAAAACCGTACTGATTTTTCTCAAGAATTTTCTCGGCTTTAGGTTGGATAGGCTCGAGAAGCAGGGCATTATAAACCTTAGCAGCTTTAGCAGTCAGAGTTACGCTTCTGTAGTTCTTAGTGTTTCCGAGGTCGCTTTTATTGGGTAAGAGGAGGATGCAACCTTTTGTTCATTTCTCTATAGTGTTTTTTGTTTAGACACAGCGTTACAAAATCGAAGAAGTAAGTCATCAAATTTTCTTGTCTCCCATACTTCAGGTGGTAGTTCGTTGAGGCCTGCAATTTTTTTGCTTTTATCGAGATTGTGGTTAAAAGTTTAAAGCCGGGTTTTTAGCACGAGTTCTTAACGTTACTAGGAGTTTCATGGATTTCTTATCGATCGTCAGACACTTGTGCTAACCAACCAATTTTAGAGTTTTTTTAAGAAACGATTTTAAAAAAGAAATTTTAACAACAGTCTTTATATAACTTTACTTTCTCCCACTTTTTTTTCTAAAAAAATCAATAAATAAAAGTTAATTTTTTCTAAAACAAAGATACCAGTATTTCGTTATTTCTAGCGCCTCATTATACTATGAAAACAGATATCATTTGCTACTATTTATTACCAAACTCTGTAGCATTGAAACCCTGACAATATGCAGTATTTCCATTTTGTCATGTCAGATGGTCATCGTTTTTCTACGTTTCGTTTAAGTTCTTTCCACAAGTGTTTGGATTGAGAGATATTTAAAAGAAACAAGAAAAATTCACATGGTGAGTATTGAGTGTTACGTTGCATGAACTTGTATTTTAAAAAAGAATTTAGTTAAAAGAGCACAGAAATGAATTTCTTTTTTTTTTTGTCTTGTTTTTAAATCGACACTGACTTGTCAAGATGTCGAGACATCATTATTTTATGATATAAATTGCAACACAAAACCCAGGATGCTAGGGCTATAGAATACATCGACTGCATCTCTGCAGAGGAGTAAGACTCATCATCTCCTCAACAAGTATCCTGAGGCTCCAGTCCTGGAGCTTTGGGGAATGCGGAGTACCTCTTCATTGACATTGTCCCCAAGTCCATTCTGGCCTAGAGTAGTAGCATCTGGTAGGGTCCTATCAATGGGTCAAATAGAAATGTTTCATATTTAAACTGTGCAAACAAATGACTTACGTTTAATCGAATAGTTAGAAATAGAACTGTTCGACCATTTAACTGAGTGTAAACAAAATGACTGATGTTTAATTGAATTGTTAGTGATATATAGCAATAATTGGAACCATTTAACTGTGTGCTAACGAATGAGTAATGTCGAATAGAATTATTAGTGTTGTATAGCGATACTTAAAACCACTTACTTGTGCAAATTAAACGATGTTAGATAGCAATAGTTGAAACCATTCAGGTAAGTGCAAACAAATCATTAATACTAAATAGAAGTATCCATGTTAGAATATTTGAAACTATTTAACTGCGTGCAAACAATAGTAATACATGAGTACACACAAATGAACTCTGACTCATTTGAAAATAAGGATATCAACAAACAATTGACTTACAATTCATACGTATAACCATTTAATTGAATGCAAACAAATGAGCTATGGTTTGTTTTAAAATGTATTTACAAATCATATATGTATAAAGAGGATTTTGGCATTAAATAATATACAGGGGTTAAAATGTCATAAAACCCAACCAACCAAACCTAAATAACTCGGATGACCAAACATCTTCATTTAAATTGTAAATTTTAAAATCAAAAGCAAAAGTTAGAGAATTTCCTACTGACGGGGCTTAGAATAGTCTGACTGTACCCCCTGCAGATAGTAAAGACCTCCCCCACCCCAAAAAAGGAGGTGTCCTGCATATGACTCTAAACCGCATCTAATAGTGAGGCTATTGGAGAATGTGGATTGCCACTTCATTACCATTACTCCCAGGTCCACTATCCTCCCCGGTGTGGTAATACATGCTAGTGTTCCATCTCTAGCTAAAATAGATCAGTTTAAAAATCATTCATAGTCGTTAAGAAAAACCTTTTAAGAAACAACTTCGCAAAAGTGTAAATATGATGAACGTACAATGAATGCAATTCCCTTACCTCTAGACATAAAATAACCCTAGACGGGTTGATATGCTGTTAAAATCAATAAATCAATCAAGCAATGAAAAGTTAAAGATATTTTTTGAAGATGTAGTATAGGTAATACAGCCAAAATGGTACAGCATACCGAGATTAAAAGGGAAAAAAATCTATACACTTAAAATACTAAAACTGAGAGGATTTGTTGTCCAATTCTAAACTTAATGATGGTTTTGTGGGGTTTGCGTTCGCGCTAAATAATTCTTAATTATAAAAATTCTCAACATAACGGGGTGGGGGTTATCATGAAATACATTAATCTTTCATTCCTTCCTAAATAAAAGCATCGATATGATCATGGACTGCTGTTACAGGAAGAACCCCAATAGGTTCACGGTTCGTCTAGCAAGTAAATCAAAATCTTATAGATTTTAAAAATCATTTACAGAAATTCACAAGAGTAAAATACAAAGAAATACTTTGATAAAATAAGGAGTTAAGAATTACCTCCTCTGTCCCATAATAGTTGTAACATTTAATGTATGGAACTTGAATGTTAACGTCCTAATTAATATGGAACAGAGGGGACAAATTTTTATTGCTTTGTATCACTTGAAATTTATACGTGAGAATTAAAACTTAAGAGAGTTACTTCCCTTGCATCATTTGACATTTGGAAATTTTTACTTGGTATATCTTAAAATATTTAAAGTTTCAAGTCTGTAAGGATAAAATTTACGAACGCTGAGAAAGGAAGGGAATGTATTTGTTTTGTTTTTATGAGGGGAGGGGTAATGTTTTTTAAGATGAGACGAAAGTCAAGGGAACTTTTGTGTCTGCGTAGGAGACATTAGCTTTGGATTTTTTTCCTTTAAGGAATTTATGCGCAATGTAGGTCAACGCATATTTGAGATGTCTTGTGTACATGTGAATATGGGCTATAAATAGAAAGGCAGCTGGGAAGAGGCTGCCCTTCGCCCCCTGCATGGATAACGCTGACAAAAGAACTTGAAAAGAGAGAGAGAGAGAGAGAGAGAGAGAGAGAGAGAGAGAGAGAGAGAGAGAGAGGTACAAATGGTTTGACAAAAAAACAAGGAATACATACCAGACGCAGACACTTATATACGTACACTCAATATGCACAGATAAATAACACACTGCAATAATTCTTCCAGTATATACGTACGCATTTCCCACCAGTATAACTGGGCTGAGTTCAAACTTCGGTAAGAGCCAGGATTTTGCATACCAGTTTTATTTTTAAGAGGCAGGATATCCCCCTGGTGTAACGGTTTCTTCCTACACCCATTTGTCCGTTTTTATTTATCCCTATGCTTTACTTAGTAAATACAAATATCAAGCATGTAGAATACTGTGCATAAGTATTTGAACAAACAGACCATCTAATTCGAATGAGATTTAAAATCAGAAACATTACACAAGATCTACCAAATTCTATTGTAATCAACATAGATTCTGTGATCACTGAAATTAAGCAATGACAAGCCTATTGAGTTCTAAGATGGGTGACCATTTAGTAAGCATCTGCTAAACCCCTCGCAACGGGCAGGATGTGACACAAGGACAATTTTAAATTGGAAAACTCCTGGTTTGAATTAGTTTTTTCTTCTCCTAGACTGGTTGTCTTACCAAAGCTAGAAAGCCCAGTTTGCCCTACTCATAGTAGAGGAGGAAGTGATGAATTTCCCAAAAGAGTTTGCCTTAAATGAAACGCAAACGATTTTGTCGAATGGTTGAACTCAGGTAACCGATTCCATTTTCCACGACGGTAACCGTTACTCTAAGCGCGCTACTTAGCAGCAGCAGCAGCAGCAGCAGGAATTGTATGCCTTTGTGCCAGACTAAGTTAAACTTAATTAGAATAAACCAGATTTTGTGAGTGTTCAAATACTTATGACTATCATACTATAGAAAGTATTGCTCATAAATATTTGAACACGCACAAAATTTGTCTAAGATCGTTGAGGCTTAACTGGATTTTGAACTGGTAAAGTTGTTAGCGACTGTAGTCGAGGGCGACCCGAAGGCTCCCTTTTCAAGAGCTACAACACCGAGGTGTAGGGGAGGGCGCTACTCCTTTCCCTGGATTGCTCCACTTTACCCTTGATACGTACCTTATAATGCTGAGTGTTAAGCAAGGAGGTATCAAGTACCATTTTTTAAAAGTCTTTGGTATGACTCGACCTGGGATTGAATACAGGTCTCCCGGACCGTTGGCGAATACTCTACCCACTGGGCTGGAAACTCTTCCAAATAACAAAGTTTGTCTTATTAATTTCCTTGATTGATTCGGAATAAGTTTTTTTTTGTTTGGTTCCTTTATCTAATGGCATATCAACCTTCGTGGGTTATTCAATGTCAAAGCCATGAGTGTAGAAGACGAACTATTTATCTCACAGTTGGGAAGATAAGAGGAGGGATCATACTTTTCAAAGAGTATTAGTTCAAAAAGGAATATAATAGCGTGACTAGAATTCGAACTCACTTACTACGATGTTGCAGTCCAGCACGTTAGCCACTACACGACGGACAATAAAAAAAAGAAGAATTTAAAAATTTGATTTTATTAATAAAACATTTTCTAGAAATAAAGGATTCAGACAAAACTTGATTAAATACATGACTTGTTATGTTAATGGCAATAAAATCTAGTTCTTTCTTGGTTTTAATTCACAACCCCAGGGGAAGAGTTCCCGTGGCGCCCCTGTGACTTAGTGGCTTAGAGATCGTTGTAAGCGCTCAGTAAAGTAAAATTGGCGACCTTAGTTGAGGGCAACCCGAAGGCTTCGTTTTCAATAGCTACTACATCAAGGTGTAGGGAAGGGCGCTACTCCTTTCATTGGATTGCTCTATTTTACCCATGATAAGTACCTTTTAATGCTGAGTGTTAAGCAAGGAGATATCAAGTACCATTTTTAAAGTCTTTGGTATGACTCGACCTGGAATTTAATCCCGGTCTCCCAGGCCATTGGCAAACACTCTCCCCAATAGATCAATGGGCACTTACGGACTAATGCTCTTGGGAAAAGTATGAACCCTCTTATCTCCCCATCTATAGATTAAATAGTATCACTACTGTACTATTCTTCTATAAGGATGACTTAGGCATTAAATAACTCACGAAGGCTGCTATGCTATTAATCTAAAAAAAAACAACAAAAACAAATTAAAACAGGCTCTCAAAATGAAGTATTTTTAAGAAAATTGTGTTTATGTTCAAATACTTATGAGCAGCACTCTACATAATATATTTTTTTTAATTTAAAAATTTGGTACTATAAAAAAGTCAAAACATTTTCTAGAATTTTAGCACTCCGAACCACATGACCGGAGTAAATACTCGGATTGTAATAAAATTCACTTCTTTTTGTATATATATTTTTTTGTTGCTTTATTTGGTTTCTTTGTTTAAGGGCATAACAACCTTCGTGGGTTATTTAATGCCAAAGCCATCTTTGTAAAAAAATCAGCAATGGTACTATTTAACCTACACGGATATTTGTCCGAAAGAAATCGTAATAGCACAATAAGAGTTCGAACTCGCTTGCTCTGACGTCGCAGTCCAGCACGTTAGCCACAACGCTACGGGAACTCCCCCTAATTTTTCTGGTTTTTAACCTTCATATCCAAGTGGTTAGAAGCAAATTAGGTCTTTGTTTAAACACTTATGAGTAGCACTGTACATAATAACAACTTTTTTGTGGTTGCATATTCATTACCGTTGATAAAGGTTGGTGGTCAAGTGCTGGTAAAGGTCAGATTATTTAATGCTGATCTTCAAGTCGGGAAAATAGGTCTTCCTCCATTTGGAATATTTGAACTACTCAATCTTCTTCAGTCCTATTTTCCTTATATTTAACTTTGCGATGAACTAAATGAAGCTTAGTATGTATCCCAGCAAAAGCCAAATTTTGTAGATGTGATTTTTAGTTCAAAAATTGGCATCGACTAATATACAATTAATACTTTTATAAGTTTGAAATTCGAAAATAATAGAAAGAAAATAGAAGAAACTTTCGCTTCAAAAATGAATTCCATAAATTAAAGGTTTGTAATCATAGATTAAGTGTCAGTCTTCCTACAAGATCGAACTTATGCAGGAATAGATATGGTATCTAGGGTCTGCTGAATAGCTGAGATAATTCAAACATTTTTATTGGCTCCACTCGAAATGCTGGCGCAACACAATCTTCGTAATTGTTCACTATTAAACTTTGTACTAGACTAAGCTAAGCTTGGTTAGTATCAGTTTATTTTCAGGGTTTACAGCTTCAGTTTAAGAGCGCTGAATCATTGGATTGTCTCACAAGCTTTTGCCAATGAGTTTGATCCTGACGCGGTGCATCGTGAATCTAACATTGTTAACAAAAATAGTCTTCAATATACTTTTCTCTCTTTTTTTACGTGGATTTCAGTTAAGTTTCAAATTAGTTGATGTAGTTAAATCTTATTAATAATAGCCAATTATTCATGAATTCCAAACATGTCTTACATAAGGTCATGAATGTTAAGCATCCTCTGATACCCTAATTCACTACGATTGCAAATAGCCCGTGAATTTAGCTGGTTAATACCTGCTTTACGGCAAGCTAACCAATCTATCTATCTATCTATCTATCTATCTATCTATCTATCTATCTATCTATCAAGTAAAATCGAATCAAAAACTTAAATAATTATAGCTGTAACTAAAAGTCACACTGAATAGCGATCATCGTAACTGGTTTGGTTTGGTTTTTTGGCATATCAACCGTTGTTGGTTATTTAATGCCAAATCCTGTTTTTATGTATATATTAAATATGCTTTGTAAACAGATTCTGTTCGGAATATTTTTAAACGAGCTTGAGCTTATTTTTTTCTTTGCACACAGTTAAATGGTTTCATGTATTTCTATCTAATCCACATAATTCTATTTACTATTAATCTCTTGTTCACACACAGTTAAATGATTCCAAGTATTGTTATGTATCACAAGCAATTCAATGAAACATCAGTCATTTGTTTACACACAGTTAATTTATCATGTAATTCTATTTGTAACAATTCAATTCAGCATTAGACATTCGTTTGCACTTAGTTACGATGATCGCTATTCAGTTCTCTTTGACCCAGAAATAGGACCCTATCAGGTGCTACCACTCCAGGCCAGAGTGAACCTGGGAGCAATGGCAATGAAGAGGTACTCCGCATTTCCTAAAGCTCCAGTATTACTGCTTAGTGTCATATCCAGGACACTTGTTTGGGCGGGGGGAGTCTTACCCCTCTGTAGAGATGAAGTCAGTGTATTCTACAGCCATAGCCAACTGGGCTGATCGTTGCTGGTGATCTTTATTTAGCGTGAAACGTTTTAATTGTAGCAATAACTATTTTAGTTTTAATACGATTTATCTCACGATCGGCAGATATTTAGCACTGATGCTGTAAAAGTTACTGATCATATTCTACAGTTTTACAGTAACCCAATATATATATATATATATACACACACGCACACACACACACACACACGCACTCACTCATACACACACACACACATATATATATATATATATATATACAAGATGATCCGTAAACTCATTAGGTCACCGTTGCTATAATGATACTGGTGTTTCTTTTTAGGAAGAAGTGAAGGATTCTAATTACCACTTTATTCTTAATATTGATCCATGATGATACTGATGCTTCTGTTTAGAAGAGTGGAAGATTCTAATTACCATTTTATATTCATCTCCGGTATATCGACTGCAGACCCCATACAATTATCTTTCAAACGCAAATTAAACGAGAAATTTCTTTATTCTCTAAATTAGAATATTTCAATAAAATGTACAAAAAAAAACCCCGTGATATGCTGGGTTACAGTTATACACAAAAAATTAGAATTTAAGTAATATTCACACACACACACACACACACACACACACACACACACACACACACATATATATATCGAAGTATTAATTCACAGACTGTCCTGCCCAGTCGGCTGGAGCTGTAGAATACACCGACTGCACCTCTGCAGAGGGGTAAGACTCCCGCAACGAGTGTCCTGGATATGTCCCTAAATAATCTGATGGTGAGGTTCCAGCAATTCTGGAGCTTTGGGGAATGCAGAGTACCCCTTCCTTGTTATCGTTCCCAGATCCACTCTGGCCTGGAGTGGTAGCACCTGATAGGGTCCTATCTACGGGTCAGATGGAACTAAACTGCGTACTTATACTAAAGTGAATTGCTTGAAATAGAACTGTTTTGACATTTAAACTGTGTACTTAAGCTAAACTGATTTGTTTAAAATGGAACTGGTTTTGCATGCTAAACTGAATTGCTTGAAATGGAACTGTTTTTGGCATTGAAATTGTACTTACACTAACCTGAATTGTTTGAAATAGAACAGTTTTGACATTTAACTGAGTGTAAACAAGAACTATTCTTATGCTAAACTGAATTGTTTGAAATAGAACTGTTTATTTGTGTAAAATGGATTTGACATTAAATAACCTACAAAGGTTGATATGCTATGAAACACAGATAAACAAAACAAACACAGAGTGTCATGCAATGAAAATTCGTATGTATTACCCAACCGTTCCACCAGAGGCAGAATGCAACACAAGCTCAATTTTATGCAGAGTAAATCTTGTTTTCCTTCTTCTAGGTTGGTTGCTATACCAAGGATAAAGTGCCCTGTCTGTCTTACCAATTGCCTATACATAGGTGGGGGAGAAGATATGAATTATAGACTTTGCCAAGAGCATTAGGGCAGTGGGAAAAACAAAAAGCTTCGTACAAGATTTGAACGCACGTTGCCGAGTCAATTTCTAACTTTACACCAAAAGCGCTCCAAATAGAGACTACTATTCTTCTATCTGTGAAACTCTGAGTTAAAGTGGGAAATTGATACCTAAATATTTCAGTTTTTATTACGGCTTTTTGTACATTTATCCCTTTGAGAAGACGAATTCATTAGCGACGTTATTCAATGAACGTTCACATATGGATATATCAGTGTTAGCCAACCAGTAAGGTTTGAGCGGACACTGGATGTTGTCTAGAGGATGACTGATTTTGAAAGATGACGCGGTCGAAAGATAAATTTGGTTTGGTTCGCTTCTATAACATGTCAATCATTTTAGGTCATTTAAAGCCAAATCCATTTTATACATATAAACAGTTCTATTTCAAATGATTCAGTTTAGCATAAGTACAGTTTAGCTCTATTTGACCCATGGATAGGGCCCTATTAGGTTCTACCATTCCGGACCAGAGTGAACCTGGGAGTGATGGCAATGAAGGGGTACTCCGAATTCTCCTAAGCTCCTGCATTACTGGAGCCTCACCATCAGATTATTTAGTGTCATATCTTGGACAGTCGTTGGGGGAGTCTTACCCCTTCTCAGAGATACAATCGGTGTATTCTACTACCCTAGCCGACGGGCTCAGTAGCAGTAAAGTAAGTAAAGTTGGCGACAGTAGTCGAGGGTGACCCAAAGGCTCCCTTTTCGATATAGGGGAGGGCGCTACTCCTTTCTCTGGATTGCTCCTCTTTACCCTTGATCCTTACCTTATAATATTGAGCGTTAAGCAAGGTAGCATCAAGTACCATTTTCTGAGTCTTTGGTATGACTCAACGTGGGATTGAACCCAGACCTCCCGGGCTATTGGCGAACACTCTAACCATTGTCCGGTATAGAAAGTTAAAGTAATCTGTGGTCTCAACATGTCTTGAAGATGGTGATATATATATATATATATATATATATATATATATATATATATATATATATATATAAGCTACTAAAAACCATAAACCTTATATATATATATATGTATATATATAAGGTTTGTGGTTCTTTCTCATTTGGTGAATTAATGGACGAACAAATGTTGCAGTATTGTTAAATAGTGTTCAGTATCAATGATAGACCATTTATATATATATATATATATATATATATATATATATATATATATATATATATATAAATGGTCTATATATAAATGGTATATATATATATATATGTGTGTGTGTGTGTGTGTGTGTGTGTGTGTGTGTGTGAGTGACGTAACCGGGTTTCACTGTTGTGTAATGAGAAATTATTTTGACAAGCCATTATGTAATAG
This sequence comes from Sepioteuthis lessoniana, assembly GCA_963585895.1. Taxonomy (NCBI): domain Eukaryota; kingdom Metazoa; phylum Mollusca; class Cephalopoda; order Myopsida; family Loliginidae; genus Sepioteuthis; species Sepioteuthis lessoniana. Next base: position 109,922,948 of record OY757912.1, on the reverse strand, counting down.
GCCTGGCTGTGGACGTAGAAATTGAATTTTCTGTCATATTAATGTTAATAAATGAAATTGCGTAATTCTTCGCTGGTAAATAGAATAATATTTGCCTCTTTTAGGTGACAGAATACTTTTTTTAATCTGAAAAATCGACGGATGTATATAGAAGGACTATTGTTGTAAAGAGACTCTTAAATTGCGACTGTCTCTGTTGATTAAACTTTTAAAATAAGATATGTTTATATTATCGAAGTGATAATTACATTGGCTTGTATAGATATAAATCGCACACACACACACACACACACACACACACACACACACACACACACACAGATATATATACATATACATATGAAATAGGAATAAAAAAAAAATGAAAACCGAGTTGTTTAAATTAACAGTTAATTTGAATGGCACGAAACATGTTAAACGAATAAATTGTTTTTTTAACCACTCAGTTTTCATTCTTCCGTTATTTTTCATAACCACCATATTGTCGAATATCATTATCCAAAAATTATATATATATAAGTTACCATAGCGGAGACACTGAGTCAACGGTGCTTATTGGCTGCTAATTTCTTGGCTATGCTATCATCAAACGAAGACTTCCATAGACGGGAAACTGATGATTACCAAGCGTGTATACGCTATTTACATTTATATTTACGTATACCTCTACCTATGGGTTAAATAGTACCACAATTATTATTTTAAAATGAAAGCTTTAACATTAAATAACCCACAGATGCCATTAAACAAAGAATCTAAAATCCAGTCCAATCCTAAGTATGTTCTATCACCTATATTGAACAGGTTCTTATATTGCTTAAAACAACAACTCTCCGACTACTGACACCTCATCTAACAAACCATTTGAGTAAGACGAACCAGACATTCTGGCCAGTCTTCTGGAAGTCAGGACGAACTTATTAGCGACTTTCTCTTATTGACTCCTACACATGGATGCCACCCAGGAAGGACTTACATAGATCAATTCTGTGCGAACACTGGATGCAGTCTAGAGGACCTGCAAGGAGCAATGAATGTGGTTAGGGTCCTATATGTGGGTTAAAAAAACTGTTCAATCATTTACTGTGGTAGGTGACTCACCTATGACCAGAATAATGGACTTACCCAAAGAGAATATTAACCAAGAACTAAGCTGGTAGAGCAGCGAGCAGCAGCAGCAGCCGTAGTAAGCACTTTGCCTGTCTTCGTGTACGTTGAACCAAGGAGAACCCCCCTCAGAGAGTTTGGGATACATTTGGGTAGCACCTCATATCTCCGTGTTGAGTTATTTATTTATTGACCCTTAATAACCGGTCATAACATTTACTAAGGATTATAATTATTAGTTATTTGAAATCGTACAATTGTGTGCAATTTGTTCGTATTTCATTGGAATATTTGATGAATAGAACAACTAATGTTAAGAAGCAATACTTGAAACCATTTAACTGAGTGCAAACAAATGATTGATATTAAATAGAATTATTAGTGTTACTGTTCAGTCGGCTGGGTCTATGGAATACACCGACTGGATCTCAGCAGAGGGGCAAGACCCCCACGAACGAGTGTCCTGATATGATATTAAACTATTTCATGGCGAGTCTCCAGCCTTGAAGATTTGGGGAATGTGGAATACCCCTTCATTGCTATTGCTCTCAGGTCCTCTCTGAACCGAAGTGGTAGCATATAATAGGGTCCTATCTATGGGTCAAATAGAACAAACTGTGTGCAAATAAATGATTGATGTTTAATTTTAACTGTTATATAGCTATACTTGAAACCATTTAATTATGTGCAAAAAAGAGATCAGGTTTGTTTAAGAATGTTATCCATATTTACCAGCCCCTCCGCTCGGGTAGGATATGATACAAGGTCAATTTTTAAGCGGAGTTTAACAGGTTTGAATTCAGAGTTTTCCTTCTCCTAGACGAGTTGCCTCACCAAGGCTGAAGAACCCAGTAATTGGTAATGAAATCTTATATATATTGATATATATGTATAAAGAGGATTTGTCATTAAATAAGCTACAATAGTTGATATGCCATAAAACCCAACCGAACCAAACCAAACCAAACCAAACCAAATCATAAATATTTAATATATATGTACAAAAAGGATTTTGCATTGAATAACCTACAATAGTTGATATGCCATAAAACCCAACCTAACCAAATCCTATATATTTAGTATATATGTATAAAGAGGAATTGGCATTAAATAAGCTACAATAGTTGATATGCCATAAAACCCAACCTAACCAAATCCTATATATTTAGTATATATGTATAAGAGGAATTGGCATTAAATAAGCTACAATAATTGATATGCCATAAAACCCAACCGAACCAAACCAAACCAAACCAAACCAAACCAAATCATAAATATTTAATATATATGTACAAAAAGGATTTTGCATTGAATAACCTACAATAGTTGACATGCCATAAAACCCAACCTAACCAAATCCTATATATTTAGTATATATGTATAAAGAGGAATTGGCATTAAATAAGCTACAATAGTTGATATGCCATAAAACCCAACCTAACCAAATCCTATATATTTAGTATATATGTATAAAGAGGAATTGGCATTAAATAAGCTACAATAGTTGATATGCCATAAAACCCAACCGAACCAAACCAGAGTAAATCAAACCATTAGTGTTAGATAAGAATAATTGAAACCATTTAACTTTGTGCAAACAAATGGGCTTTCACAACTCGTTTCAAAATAAAGTTACAAACAAATATTCGCTTACAAATTATATATATATATATATATATATATATATATATATATATATATGTGTGTGTGTGTGCGTGTGTGTGTGTGTGTGTGTGTGTGTGTGTGTGTGTGTGTGTGTATTCTTCAATTCTTCAATCCAGTAAATCCGGAGTAGGGAACAATTCTTGTCTTTAATTGGAATCATTTTGAGATGAGGCTTCTTAATCTGAGAATTAATTTTTTTATTTATTGCGGACTTTTGTCCTCATCTTGGTAGTTTTTGTGTTGTTGTGTTGTTTCTTCTTTCACTACGTTTCGGCCAAATTTCACCTCTGGCCTTCTTCAGGTGATTTACCGCGACCCCGGATAGGAATGTTGAGTCTTGTAACCGTATCCCCAGTAATTACTGCCTTCCATAGTTGTTGTCTATCGCACCACGTTTTTGACCACGTAAGACCAAAAAATCCATCCTTGATCGCCCTTCGGGACCCGTGGCGCAGCGGATTGAGGCGTTGAGTCTCTACAGTTCCAGGTGAGCATTGTCTGACGATAGCGGTTTCAAATCCTACCCAAGCCGGCCAGTGACGTTTCGGCCAAATTTCTCCTCTGGCCTTCTTCAGGTGATTTACCGCGACCTAGGATAGGAATTCTGAGTCTTGTAACCGTATCCCCAGTAATTACGAAGAAACAACACAACAACACAAAAACTACCAAGATGAGGACAAAAAGTTCGCAATAAATAAAAAAATTAATTCTCGGAACAATTCTGTCAGGACAATTAAATTATTCAAATTTCGAAAATTTGAATATTTCAGGTAAAGAGGTCAATGTAAATGATATCACAAAGCTAATATTCTTTCAAGAGAAAAAAATTCGGTCTCATTAAGATTCAATTTTTTGGGAGTTGTTGATTCATATCAATGCTCTTAGCAGGATAGAAATAAATTTATAATCCTAATGTGACCGAATTTTTTTTCTTGAAAGTATATATATATATATATAAACAGGATTTGGTATTAAAAACCCATCAAAAGTTGACGCTTTAAACCAACCAACCAACCAACCGTAACAATTATTAAGTCACTGAAATCGATGTCTAATTTCCTCATTGTTGTCGAAAAAAGAAAAAAAAAAAGGACCAAGATTAGGGGTTTTAGCCCCTCGTGGAAATTAGTGCACGTGATATGAGCAAAATGGGCCACCGACAATAGGACTTTCCAGTGCAAGTATAACCAACCGTTGCCTGTAGAATTATTTTTACGACAAACTTTTGAAAGAGAAAAAAAAAAGTAGTTACATAAAACGAGACAAGGAAAGGCGCGAATTTCACTCGTTTTCAATTCGACGTCTTAAGAATAAGGACATCAATTTTCAGCCGTCTGCGAGGACACCAACTTCCCAGGACTCTGGCATTCAGCCACTGGCACATTACACATAACATTATACATTATAAAATACATGATACCGAAAGCTTTCAGATACTACTGACATTTCTATCAGAAACGGAACCAAAAGAGACTTTAATGAGCTGGAGAACATATTTTAGTCTTATTAAAAACATATCTTCCTCACATCATTTCTTCATTTTCGTATCTTTTTCCCCTTTTTGCGTGTCTTACGTATGACACTAAAATACTTTCGGACAGTTCAACAATCATGATCTTCAATAATACACGTTATAAAAAAGGGAAGCGTGTTTAGTGCAACGTTTATCGTTTAGGAAATAAAATCGGTGATTCGAGTTCAAATCTTGGGCGCGGCTGTTTGCCTTTCACTTTGGGATAATGCGAATTGGGTGGGAAAAGCATGAATCTATCTGTTCCCATCTCAGCTATAGTTAAATTGTTGTTGAGTTTAGTTTGGTTTTAGGGCATATCAACCATTGTAGATTAACGCCAAATCAATTTTAAAACATTTAAACAGTTCTATTTCAAATAATTCAGTTTATCATAAGTACACAATTTAAATGTAAAGTTCTATTACAAACAATTCAGTTTAGCATAAGTACACTGTTTAGTTCTATTTAACCCATAGATAGGACCCTGTCAGGTGCTACCACTGAGGGCCAGAGTGGATCTAGGAGCAATGGTAATAAAGGGGTACTCCGCATTCCTCAAAGCTACAGCATGACTGAAACCTCGCAATCAGATTGTTTAGTGTCAAAGGGGAGTTTTATCCCTAAGTACAGATGCAGTCGGTGTGTTCTGTAGCTCCAGCCGACTGAGCCAGGGTATATAATAGTCCTGACTGGGTTCTTTAGGCTCGGTAAGGCAACCTGAATTGTAACCCGCTTAAAGATTGATAGCGTCGTATCAAAGTTTTCAAATGGCTCCCTTCATTACCAGCCTCAATAACGATTTTATGTTACATTGCGCTTTGAACGTTACATTCTGTGCATTGTATAATCGTTAAGAAAATAATTTTAATATCTTAATGACTAAGGAGTTCCCCTGGCGTAATGGTTTACGATCCTGACTGTGGCAGCAACGTTAGCGAGTTCGAATTCCGGTTGCATTATTACATTCATTTGGGACTAATACTTTTGGGAAAGGTATGACCTTCCGTATCTCCCAGCTATGGGTTAAATTGTAGTACTGCTATTCTTCTATAGGTTGGATTTGGCATTAAATAACCCACGAAGGCTGATATGCCATTAAACAAGGAAACCCAACCAAACCAATTTTAATGTCGCTTCCGTAAAAGAGAAAAAATAAAAATAAAATGAATAAATAAATACACCCCCACGCAAAAAGTAATTAAACCCCTAAATATAAATAATTAAACTAAAAAAGAAAATAAAAATAAAGGAAATGAATACTCACCCTCCTCCAAAAAAAAAAAAAAAAAAGAAATGAATAATAAAAGAAAATGAATAAATACTCTCCTCCTTAAAAAAAACGAAACACTTGTGGGTTTTTTTTTTTTCGTTTTTAAACAACGGTGCCCACACACGACTGCACGTGTGTTTTGATTTTTTTTTTAGCAAAATATAAAGAGAACGTAGTTTGGCTTTTAAAGATTGGGTGTTTTTGGTTTTTTGAATTACTAAATAAATATTCAAAATAAAAAAATTATACGGTTTTATAAAGGGTGTGGACCATTACGTGATATATAATTCTTTAATTTTAATTTTGACTTAGTGGCATTCGTCGCACCGGTCAAAAAAAAAAAAAAAAGAAAAAAAGAAAAAGAAAAGACGGGAAAATTGTTAAAAATATCAAATGAAAGAGAATATTAAATGGAAAAGGAAAAAGTAATAAATACATTGATAAATAAATAAATAAATTACCCTTAGGAGAGAGCTTTTGAAAAAAAAAAAAACAATAATGAATAAGTTGATTTGTCATAGGGTAATGGTTAGCGAGCTACTCTTGCAGATCATTATTATTGGGGTATCAATCTATCTGGTAGATGTTGCACCGTGATAGTTGAAGTGTTCATCTCATAAACTCTTTATTTGTGCTGAATATAATCCTCACTAGGTGCTGCTACAATTGTAGCCTTGTGGCAGACAATCATTTAAATCTAGTGAGTTTGATCTTCACTGGGTGCTTTAGGTTTGTGGTCCTGTGCATTCAGCCTTTGCGGTTTCTTTCTATCTATCCATATTTACCAACCCCTACGCTCGGGCAGGATATGACACAAGGTCAAATTTTTAAGCGGAGTTTAACAGGTTTGAATTCAGAGTTTTCCTTCTCCTTGACTTGTTACCTCACCAAGGCTGAAGAACCAAGTCTGTCCTACTATTTACCCATAGCTGGAGGGAGAATAATTGGATTCATACCTTTTCCAAGGATATTAGTGCTATGTGAAATGCAATCAGCCTCGTCCAGGATTTGAACTCGTATCGCCGTGTTCATTTCTTTCTTTCTTTCTTTCTTTCTTTCTTTCTTTCTTAAGGCATCGGCTTATTTGCTGCTACTGCTTGGTCGGGTTAAGTAGTTATGGGAGACTGGTTTACTTAATTACGCACTTACCTATTTTTTCCGTCAATCATTGGGAATGGTCAAATCTTTCTTTGACCATGAGTGCATCACTAGATATCTTGACAAAACTTCGCGTCACTGGCAAACCACGATGATTGACAGAAAAAAAAAAAAGGAATTTTTATTCCTATACGAGAATTCAAACTTAGTTCATCAAATCTATTTTTCATGCTTGTGAAATTTACGTAACTTCTGATCTGCATCAGTATTTTGTCTTGAAAATGTGAATGCATTCAATAATCAAGATTTGATCCTAATTTAGAAACCAATAATTCGATTATTCGTCTAAATTTTGGAGGTGAAGCGTGATAATTATTATCACTTAAATATTCAGACTATTGTCTTCATCTTTATTGTAATAATCACAATGTTACGGCCGATATGTTCAGTTCGATATGACACACCTGAAGAAAGCCGAAGGACATATCGGCCGAAACGTTGTGGTTATAACAATAAAGATGAGGTCAAAAGTCCGAATATTATAAGTAATAACAATAATTCGGTATTGGTTTAGTTTAACGGTATGTCAACCCGTCTAGGGTTATTTTATGCTTTGATGTTTGGGAATCGCGTTCAAGTTGTTAGTTAAGAGTTATTTGCAAACAGTTGTATGATTTCAATTGATTTGACTGATTGATTTTAAGGGTATGTTAACCCGTATTTTATCTTTAGAGGTTAAGGAATTGTGTTCATTGTACATTTACATTTTTTATGTAGTTGTTTCTTGAGTATTTTTACCACCAGTTCCATAATATCAAGTATTCCTATCCAATACAAATAATTTGCACACAATTATATTGTATTAAGTATTCTCATCTAATAAAAATACAGAGTGAAAATAAACGAAAGCGAAAAGATAAACAAATACTTGGACCTTGCCAGAGAACTAAAATACTGAGAAACATGAGGGTGACGGTGATACCAATTATAGTTGGAGCACTTGGAATGATCCTCAAAGGTTTGGAAAAAGGAATGGAGTTGTTGGAAGTCAGAGGAAGAATCATGACCATAAAGACCACGGCATTGCTAAAATCGGCTAGAATACTCAAAAGAGTCCTGGAGACCTTCGGAGACTTGTTGTCACTCACACTCCAATGAAAGACCACCAGTGTTAGCTGGTCTGAGAAACTCGCAAGGATTAAAAATAGTAACAATAATAACAGAAACCAAAGGAGGTGCGACTATTCTCAGGGATTTTGTCATCCAAACTGATGAAAAAATATAGAGCAATAAACCAGATATAGTTATTAAGGACAATAAAAGAAAAACGTGCCTTCTAATTGATATGTAGGTTCCAACAAATAATAACATATCACTCAAAGAATAAAATAAAATAAGTAGATACAAAGGCCTGGAAATAGAAATTGAGAAAATGTGGCACCTTAAATCATCGACCATGCCAGTAATAGTAGGAGCCCTGGGTGCGATCTAGAAAAAGACAGATAAACATATTTAAAAAAAGGCACTTTGGGAAACTGCTCATCTCCTTGGGAGAGTACTATCAATGTAAATATAAAAGTAATACTGAAAAGAGGCAGCAAAATAATTATTACCTTTCCTAACTTTAAACCCAATGAAGGATTGAGTTGGTTTCTTTGATTTATTGGCATATCAACCTTTGTGGGTTATTTAACGACAAAGCCATCCTTGTAGAAGAACAGCAGTGATACTATTTAATCCACAACTGGGTGGGGGAGATAAGGGGTGGGATTCATACTTTTCCGAAGGGTATTAGAACGTAAGTGAACGTTATAGCACGACTGAAGTTCTAACCATCTTACTTCGAGGTCGTCATCCAGCAATTTAACCATCTTGCTATGAGGAAACCCTCTACTAACTAAATATCAGTTCGTAGGGGTAAACCAGGACTGTCTTGCATCATCATCATCATCATCATTATCATCATGTCGTACCGCTTGCAGGGATATCCCTGACCCTCTCTCGCCACTTCTCTCTATCGTTCATTGCCTCCGGCAGGTCTTCAGGGCTACATCCCGTATCCTCACATAGCTGCTGTACGTATGTTCGAGCTGCTCGTCCTGTTTTGCTCGGCCATATGTGGGGGTCCATAGGAGTACATCACTTATGAGCTCGTCCCTGCTTCTCCAGCAGTGTCCTATGTGTCTGGTTCGTCTAACTTGGATAGTTTTCGTGATGGGAGGCAGGTGGCCGTATAGTTGGTGCTTTGTGGGGTGTTGCCGCCAGGACTTGTTCAATATTGCTCGCAACATTCTTGTGTAATTGCCATCTAGCTTCTTCTCCAGCCGTTTAGTTAGTGTTCAAGTAGTGTATCCATATAGCAATATCGACACGACCGCTGTCTGGAAGAAACTTTGTTTCATTTTATCGGTCAGGTCTGATTTCCATATGAAAAAGTAAAATTCAAGAATATAGATAAAAAAAATTGTGCTGGGGGTATGTTCCAAATAAGAAGGATCAACAAGTTTGCCTTGTACCAATCACAGCGAGATATTTGGAGAAGATGAATCAGGCGACTTTTATTGTGTCATTTTTGAAAATGAAATGTAGGTGTTGGAGTGTTGTAAACTACTTCTATTACTTTGCCCAGTCGGCTGGGGCAGTAAAATACACCGACTGCACCTCTGTTGAGGGGTAAGACTCCCCCAACGAGTGTTCTGGAAATGACACTAAACAATCTGATGGTGAGGCTTCAGTGATGCTGGAGCTTAGGGGAATGTTGAGCACTCCTTCATTGCCATCGATTCCAGGTCCAGTCTGGCGCAGAGTGGTAGCACCTGATAGGGCCCTATCTACGGGTGAAATATAACTAAAATGCGTACTTATGCTAAACCGAATTACATGAAATAGAACTGTTTTGATATTTTAACTGTGTATTTATGATAAACTGAACTGCTTGAAATAGAACTGTTTTTGATATTAAAACACTACTTACGCTAAACTGAATTGTTTGAAATAAAACTGTTTTGACATTCAACTGGGTGTGGACAAAAAACTATACTTATACTAAACTGAATTGTTTTAATTAGAACTGTTTGACTAAACTGAAAAGCTTGAAATAGAAATGCTTTTGCCAATCAAACTGTGTACTTATGCTAAACTAAATTGTTTGAAATAGAACTGTTCATTTGTATAAATATGAATTCGGCATTAAATAACCTATAAAGGTTGATATGCCATAACAAACAAACAAACAAACAAACTCTTATTGTTATTGTGATCTTATCTGCCATTTAGTCTGGAGTACGACTGAGCATAGGTTGGCAGTTGAGTGAAGTCAGTTGAGTTCGATTTGATGTGCCCAGTAAAAGTTGTAAATGACACGGGGAGAAACTTATTTTTATAGTTAACGTAAAAAGATGTTTTTTCGTTAAAGTAAAAATCAGAAAATAGTGAGATCCTGTCAAAGACGTGAACGATTCATTATAATCTTCGTCACATGAATGTTTATACACATGTTCAACATTGATAATCTGATTTTTAATCAGAGTTATCAACCTGAAAAATAAAATCAGTTTCAATGATTTCCAGACCGACTTCGTAATTGACGTAAAGGTGATATCAAGAGAAGCAAGTGGGAATATTTTGAAATAATCGTCTGTTTACGTGATAACCTGGGTTGGTGTTTGGATAACCTCTAAGAGAGATTGTAAACATTTATCATATTTCCTTTCTAGACTTAGAATTTGAAAATGATTACGAAAAAAAAGTAAATAAAAGAAAAAAGATATCTGATGTTGGTTTCCCTCGCCTGTTTGTAGTAACGTATTCATTAAGTACATTTATTGGGAAACTATCAGTTATTAAAACGCATAGATTGGCGCTGTGACAGACAAAACTTTGCCAATTTTAAATGCTATTTAATTTCTTGAGCGCCGGCTTATCTCCGCCAATTTCACCATGAACCTGTAACAAAAAAAAAAAAAAAAAAAAAGTAGTTGTTGGTGAACCAGTCTTACACATAATCGTTATTGAGTTTGTTTTTCACTGGGTGCTACAGATATTGATGCTTGTTTTTGTATATAATCTACGTTTAGTTTAAATAGTTGTTTGGGCTTTATGGCATATCAATTTTTGTTGGTTATATATATATATATATGTGTGTGTGTGTGTGTGGTGAATTCAATAAGTTTCCAGACTTTTTTGTACAGGCATTTAAAATTGTCGTAGACTCTTGAAAATTCAGTATGTTATTGCTATACATTTTATGAGATGACTGCCCAATCTTTATGATTTCAGGTTCAAAAGAACAGCTACAGCAGCAATTGGAATACACCCTACTAAAGCCTGATTGTCAAAGCTGGTGAATTTCAAAAATGCAATCTGGACATGAGGACACTTTAGAAGAACGATTTGCAATAAAATTCTATTTTAAACATAGAAAAAATGCCACAGAAATGTATGGAGTGCTTCAGACTGCTTTTAGACTATCTTGCATGAATCGAGCATCAGTTTTTGAGTGGCATAAGAGATTCAAGGAAGGCAGGGAGTCTGTGAGGGATGATGAGAGGTGTGGGAGGAGTTAGGAAGTCAATACACCACAGTTGATTGGCCAAAGGGTTACGGTTAGGGTTACTACGTTGAGGTTTTAAGGGAGTTCAGGAAGAGATTCCGTCGGAAGAGGCCAGCACTCTACAAATAGGGTTAGTGGCATTTCCACCCGGACAATATACCAGTCCACAACTTCATCCTTGTCACTGACTATTTAACCAAGATGGGCATCAAGACACTTCCTCACCCTCCCTATCGTCCAGACCTTGCTCCCTGTGACTTTTGGTTATTCCCTAAGCTCAGAGGCTGTCGTTATAAGACAATTGAGGAGATGAAACAGGCTGTGACGAAAGTCATTGACACGCTCTCACAAGAGGACTTCCATGGGGCCTTCCAGAAGTTGATGGATCGGTACAACAAATACATTGTAGCCAGAGGAGATTACATCGAAGGGGACAAGAGTTTCATGTGTGTACTTTCAATAAAAGTGCCCATACGAAAAAAATCTGGAAACTTATTTAATGATCCTCGTATATATATATATATATATATATATATGATTTGTGAACGCATAGTTGTAGATTACATTAAAAAAAAGATAGATCTCATTTGGTTGCACGCAATTAAATGGTTTCAATTATTGCAATGAAACATTATCAATTCAATTTAAGACCAGTCATTTGTATGCACTTACCAAAATGGTTATACATACGACTTGTAAGTGAATAGTTTGTAGATATTTTTATTTCAAGAAAATAAGAACTAATTTGTTTGCACCCAATTAAGTATTGCTATTGTTTGCACACAGTTAAATGGTTTCAAGTATTACTCTCTAACACTAATAATTCTATCTAATATTAATCATTCGTTTATACAAAGTGAAGTGGTTTCAAATATTGCTATTTAGCACTAATAATACTATTCAACACAATCCATTCATTTGAGCAGTCAAAGTATTGTTATGCAATACCAATAATTCAATTTTTGCACACGGGTAAAGGGTTTCAAGCATTCCTATCAAACACGAATAGTTTTATTTAGTATTAATCATTTGTTTGCACACACTTGAATGTTTCAAGTATTGCAATCCAACAACAATAGTTTTAGTTGTGCATAGTTAAATGGTTTCAATTATTGCTGTATTCAATCTAAAATTAGTCATTTGTTTGGAAATAGTTAAATAGTTAAACAGTTCTATTCGATCCAAACAGGTACAACCGAAACAGAGTGGACCTGGAAGTAATTCCAAAGACAGAGTACACCAAATTCCCCAGAGCTCCTCACCATCAGATGCAGTTCAGTGTCATATCAAGGACACTCGTTATTGGATGCCTTACCCCTCTGCAGAGATGCAGTCGGTATATTCTTCAGCCCTAACCGACTGGGCAAGCTTAATCTAAAGGGTACCTATGTAATAGCATGGTCGTCCCACAAATCGATTATATAGATAGGGTCCTAACAAGTACTACCCCTCTGAGTTAGAGTAGACCAGGGATTAATAGCAACAAAGGGGTAACTTCCTACTTCTCAGACCTCCAGAACTAGAGCCTCACCACTTGTAGTTTAGTGTCATACCTTGGCCACCCTGTTTTGTGTGTGTGGAGGTCTTTACCTTCTAAATAAAGTCGGAGTATTCTAAGCCCCGACGACAGGACAATAGTATAGATTGATCGAGTTGTGTGCTTGTTCCTCACTGGGTTCTCTATTCTTGCAGTCTTTTGCAAAATCCAAACCATTCTTAGATTCTTAATGATTCATGCTTCTGGCACTGGTTTCTATGAAATCACCCAAGTTAAGCAGCAAAGAGCTTACCCTGTACTTAGATGGTATGTATTTACCCAACCCTTCCATCCCGAGCACGACATTAATATAGGCTAATATTAAAGTAAAGTTGGTTTGAATTCAGTTTTCCTACTTGGATATTGTTGGCCTTAACAAAGCTAAAGAGACCAGTCTTCTCTTCTATTTACCCAAAGCCGTGAAGGGGACCGATTGATTCATGTCATTCCCAAAAATATTTATGCGAAGTGAAACGCAAAAGAATCGTCCAGGATTTGAACTCAGGTCACTGATTTCATTTTTTATGGCAATAACCCTTCCGCTAAGCGTGTTTTCATCGCTTAGATGGGTAACCAGCGAGGAAAAACTTTAACTGTAGATAATCTAGATTCATATGTGCAAACTTAGTAAATTCTATCATACTGTAAGAAATTACGGCCGATAAATTAAAACATCAACGTGTATTAGCACCGAAGGTTGAAACCCTTGAAACCAAACCAAGTGTATTATCAACAGAGGTTGATATACCGTGAAACCAAACCAAACCAAATGTACTATCAACGAAGGTTGACATGCCGTGTAATCAAACCAAACCAAACTAAACTAAACCAAGTGTATTATCAACAAAAGTGTGAAATGTCATGAAACTAAACCAAACCAAATCAAACCAAACCAAGCCAAGTGTATTATCAACGAGGGTTGATATGCTGTAAAGCAAAACCAAACCAAGTGTATGATCAACAGTGGTTACTACGCCGTGAAACCAAATCATACCAAGTGTATTATTAACGAAGGTTAATATACCGTGAAACCAAACTAAACCACACCAAACCAAGTTATTATCAACAAAGGTTGAAATACTGTGAAACCAAGCCAAACCAAACCAAGTGTATCATCAACGAAGGTTGACTTGCCGTGAAACCAAACGAAACCAAACCGAACCAAGTGTATTATCAACGAAGGTTAATATGCTGTGAAACCAAAACAAACCAAACCAAACGAAGTGTATTATCAACAAAGGTTTATATGCCGTAAAACCAAACCATTACAAGTATATTATTACCGAAGGTTAATATGCTGTGAAACCAAACAAAACCAATTATATTATCAATGACGGTTGACATGCTGTGAAACCAAACCAAACCAAACCAAACCAAAACAAATGTGTTATTAACAAAGGTTGATATGCCCTGAAACCAAACCAAACCAAACCAACCACGTGCATTATCAAATGAACGTTGAAATATTGCACAAAGAAACCAAACAAAATCATTTACTGGCTGCAAAGTGTCAAAAAATAATCCGATAACTCTGAATCTGTTAATTTCCGAGCATTGTCAAAACAAGAAAAATACAATTTGATTTTTTTCAGAAGAATTACAAAAATATATATGTCTGGGTTGGAAAGGAAATCTACTACGAATTATGCAAAAGACTTGGAGTCGACTGTGCCAAATAATAGTATATATTTATCCATTTTCTCGCCACAGGAAGTCAATTTTTAAGCGGAATGCTTGTTTGAATTGATTTTTTCTTCTAGATGTGTTGCTTAACTAAAGCTGAAGAACCTAGTCTGCCCTACTATTTACCTATTATTGAAAAAAGAAGAGGGAATTAGCGCAAAGTGATATTCAAATAACCTTGTCTTGGATTTTAACTCGGGTTGCCGAATCCATTTGTTATGTCGATAACCGTCTCACTAGTAGCTCCATAAACAATGGTATATGCATAAATTAGAATATCTTCTCGAAAATAAACGTCCTTAAAATTTCTCTGGTATTTTGAAAAGCAAGTGGATCCCTCAATTCAGATCAGAAGGGGGTGTCCTCGTGGTGTAATGGTTAAATTGCTGGACTGCGGAATTGTAATAAGCGAGTTCGAACTCCAGTCACGCCATTCCGTACACTTTCGGACAAATACCCTTGGGAAAGGTATGAACCCCCTTATCCTACCAGCTATGGGTTAATTAGTACCACTACTGTTCTTCTTGAAGAATGGCTCTGGCATTAAATAACCAACAAAGGTTGATATGCGATTAAAAAAAGAACCCAAACCCAATCAAAGAGCAAAATCATATTGCATGCACAGATCAAAATCTTTCTAAGAAAATCAAAGGAGCTCGAAAAATTTACAAAACAGATCTGTCAAGGTTGGAAAGTTAATCTCTTGCTAATTCTAGTTTATTTATTTAACAGAATTATCAAGACCTTGTGCGTTATCTAAAACAAAATTTAATTAATTCATAAATGTTTGATTGTTATAACTTCATACGTTCAATGTTCATTGCAGGTTTTTTTAAAATTACACTTGGTCTATAATCATTATTGGAACCCATACTAATAATTCAATAGATGATATGATTCCACGTAAATAATAAGTACTTTTCATGCAATGGTACATTGTTTAAGTTTGCCATTTAATAACTTACTCAGTTATATGGTTTCAAGTAACTGATAATAATAATCCTTAACGATTATAGCTTAAAGTAACTATTATCAATACACGCAATTTACATACAGTTATATGGTTTCAAGTAACTAATAATAATAATCCTTAACGATTATAGCTTAAAGTAACTATTATCAATACACGCAATTTACATAAAGTTATATGGTTTTGAGTAATTAATAATAATAATAATAATCCTTAACGATTATAGCTTAAAGTAACTCTTATCAATACACGCAATTTACATACAGTTATATGGTTTCAAGTAACTAATAATAATAATCCTTAACGATTATAGCTTAAAGTAACTATTACCAATACACGCAATTTACATACAGTTATATGGTTTCAAGTAACTAATAATAATAATCCTTAACTATTATAGCTTAAAGTAACTATTATCAATACACGCAATTTACATAAAGTTATATGGTTTCAAGTAACTAATAATAATAATCCTTAACGATTATAGCTTAAAGTAACTATTATCAATACACGCAATTTACATACAGTTATATGGTTTCAAGTAACTAATAATAATAATCCTTAACTATTATAGCTTAAAGTAACTATTATCAATACACGCAATTTACATAAAGTTATATGGTTTCGAGTAACTAATAATAATAATCCATAACGATTATAGCTTAAAGTAACTCTTATCAATACATGCAATTTACTTACAGTTATATGGTTTCAAGTAACTAATAATAATAATCCTTAACGATTATAGCTTAAAGTAACTATTATCAATACACGCAATTTACATACAGTTATATGGTTTCAAGTAACTAATAATAATAATCCTTAACGATTATAACTTAAAGTAACTATTATCAATACACGTAATTTACATACAGTTATATGGTTTCAAGTAAGTAATAATAATAATCCTTAACGATTATAGCTTAAAGTAACTATTATCAATACATGCAATTTACATACAGTTATATGGTTTCGAGTAATTAATAATATTAATATTCCTTAACGATTATATCTTAAAGTAACTATTATCAATACACGCAATTTACATACAGTTATATGGTTTCGAGTAATTAATAATAATAATAACCCTTAAGATTATAGCTTAAAGTAACTATTATCAATACACGCAATTTACATACAGTTATATGGTTTTGAGTAATTAATAATAATAATAATAATAATCCTTAACGATTATAGCTTAAAGTAACTCTTATCAATACACGCAATTTACATACAGTTATATGGTTTCAAGTAAGTAATAATAATAATCCTTAACGATTATAGCTTAAAGTAACTATTATTAATACACGCAATTTACATACAGTTATATGGTTTCAAGTAACTAATAATAATAATCCTTAACGATTATAGCTTAAAGTAACTATTATCAATACACGCAATTTACATAAAGTTATATGGTTTCAAGTAACTAATAATAATAATCCATAACGATTATAGCTTAAAGTAACTATTATCAATACACGCAATTTACATACAGTTATATGGTTTCAAGTAACTAATAATAATAATCCTTAACGATTATAGCTTAAAGTAACTATTATCAATACACGCAATTTACATACAGTTATACGGTTTCAAGTAACTAATAATAATAATCCATAACGATTATAGCTTAAAGTAACTATTATCAATACACGCAATTTACATACAGTTATATGGTTTCAAGTAACTAATAATAATAATAATTAAAGATTATAGCTTAAAGTAACTATTATCAATACACGCAACTTACATACAGTTATATGGTTTCGAGTAATTAATAATAATAAAATCCCTTAACGATTATTGCTTAAAGTAACTATTATCAATACACGCAATTTACATACAGTTATATGGTTTCAAGTGACTAATAATAATAATCCTTAACGATTATAACTTAAAGTAACTATTATCAATACACACAATTTACATACAGTTATATGGTTTCAAGTAACTAATAATAATGATCCTTAACGATTATAGCTTAAAGTAACTATTATCAATACACGCAATTTACATACAGTTATATGGTTTCAAGTAAGTAATAATAATAATCCTTAACGATTATAGCTTAAAGTAACTAGTATCAATACACGCAATTTACATACAGTTTTATGGTTTCAAGTAACTAATAATAATAATCCTTAACGATTATAGCTTAAAGTTATTATTATCAATACACGCAATTTACATACAGTTATATGATTTCGAGTAATTAATAATAATAAAAACCCTTAACGATTATAGCTTAAAGTAACTATTATCAATACACGCAATTTACATACAGTTATATGGTTTCAAGTGACTAATAATAATAATCCTTAACGATTATAACTTAAAGTAACTATTATCAATAAACACAATTTACATACAGTTATATGGTTTCAAGTAAGTAATAATAATAATCCTTAACGATTATAGCTTAAAGTAACTATTATCAATACACGCAATTTACATACAGTTATATGGTTTTGAGTAATTAATAATAATAATAATCCTTAACGATTATAGCTTAAAGTAACTATTATCAATACACGCAATTTACATACAGTTATGTGGTTTCAAGTAACTAATAATAATAATCCTTAACGATTATAGCTTAAAGTAACTATTATCAATACACGCAATTTACATACAGTTATATGGTTTCGAGTAATTAATAATAATAATAATAATCCTTAACGATTATAGCTTAAAGTAACTATTATCAATACACGTAATTTACATACAGTTATATGGTTTTGAGTAATTAATAATAATAATAATCCTTAACGATTATAGCTTAAAGTAACTATTATCAATACACGCAATTTACATACAGTTATATGGTTTCAAGTAACTAATAATAATAATCCTTAACGATTATAACTTAAAGTAACTATTATCAATACACGTAATTTACATACAGTTATATGGTTTTAAGTAAGTAATAATAATAATCCTTAACGATTATAGCTTAAAGTAACTATTATCAATACATGCAATTTACATACAGTTATATGGTTTCGAGTAATTAATAATATTAATATTCCTTAACGATTATAGCTTAAAGTAACTATTATCAATACACGCAATTTACATACAGTTATATGGCTTCAAGTGACTAATAATAATAATCCTTAACGATTATAACTTAAAGTAACTATTATCTATACACACAATTTACATACAGTTATATGGTTTCAAGTAACTAATAATAATAATCCTTAACGATTATAGCTTAAAG
Source organism: Sepioteuthis lessoniana (assembly GCA_963585895.1). NCBI lineage: Eukaryota > Metazoa > Mollusca > Cephalopoda > Myopsida > Loliginidae > Sepioteuthis > Sepioteuthis lessoniana. The sequence goes on along the minus strand of OY757912.1, from coordinate 109,904,327 downwards.
TAACTATTATCAATACATGCAATTTACATACAGTTATATGGTTTCGAGTAATTAATAATAATATTAATAATCCTTAACGATTATAGCTTAAAGTAACTATTATTAATGCATGCAATTGACGCACTGTTATATGGTTTCAAGCAATTAATAGTAATAATCGTTAGTAAGCAATTACAGATCCAAGTACCTATACTGTTTAGTAAGTTGGTCAACTGCAGTCGAGTGTGACCCAAGGACTCCCTTTTCAATATCTATTACACCGAGGTGTAGGGAAGGGCGCTACTCTTTTCCCCGTATTGCTCTATTTACCCCTGACCCAAAACATACAGCTGAGTGTAAAGCAAGGAGGCATCAAGCACCATTTTTTGCGTCTTTAGCATGACTCGATCTGCGATTGAACATCGGTCTCAAGTAACTAATAATAATAATCGTTAGTAAACAATTATAGATTCAAGTAACTATTATTAATACATGCAATTTACATACAGTTATATGATTTGAAGTAGCAACTACTACTACTAATAATTGTTACTAAGCCATTATTGCTTCGAGTAACTATTACGAATACAAATAATTTGCATACAGTTATATAGTTTCAAGAATACTAATCTAACATCAATAATTTTATTTAATTTATAATTTATTGCACAGTTTCGCGTGTTCTAATCAAATATCAATTTTCTAACTGATCTTTAGAGAATAAGAACGTCTCCAAACAAACCCCTTGGCACTGTTCACATATTATGAAGGACTCTTTATGTTGAATAAATCCTTCTTTCTCTTTTTCTTTCACTCCACTTTCTTTATTCTCCTTTTCAGTTTTTTCCAATATCCTTTTCTTTCTTTCTTTCTTTCTTTCTTTCTTTCTTTCTTTTTCGGTCTTTCTTCTCGCTTTCAATCCTTCTCTCCTTCCTTCTTATTCACTTTGGATCCTTCCTTCTTAACTTCCTCTCCGCCTTTAATCCTTCCTTCCTTCCTCCTCTTTACTTTCAATCCTTCTTTCCTTCTCTCCTTTCTCTCTACTTTTAATCTCCCCCCTTTATTTCCTCTTTACTTTCCTTCCTTCCTTCCTTCCTTCCTACTTTTAATTTTTTCTTCCTTCCCTCCTTCTTCACTTTCAATCCTTCTTTCCCTTCATCTTTCTTTCCATTTTTCTTTCTTTCCTTTCTTGCGTCCGTCCTCTCTACTTTTAATCCTTCCTTCCTTCCTTCCTTCCTTCCTTCCTTCCTTCCTCTTCAGTTTCAATCCTTCTTACTCTCCTTTCATCCTTATTTTCTTTCTTTCTTCCTTCTTTCTTTCCTTCCTTTTCTCTATTCATCCCTTCTACTTTTAATCCTTCTTTCCTTGCTTCCTTCTTTTTCACTTTCCTTCCTTCCTCTCTGCTTTTAATTCTTCACTTCCAATCCTTCTTTCTTTCACCCTTCTTTCTTTCCATTCTTCCGTCTATCCTCTCGACTTTTAATCCTCCCTTCCTTTTTACTTTCCATCCTTCTTTCTTTCCTTCCTTTTATCCTTCCTTCCTTCCTTCTTTCCTTTCTTCCTTCTTTCCTTCCTCCCCCTCTACTTTTAATCCTTCGCACCATCATGTTAATCCCAAGGGAAAGACTCGGATTCATCAGTGTACAAAGCAGCACATTCTTACACACGAAATGAACTGGACCAAGAAAGGGAAACCTCAACAAGAAAGTGACTCACTTTTAATAGCAGAACAAAAAATGCCATAAGGACCAATTATGTTAAAGCGAAAATTGCTCATATGCAACAGAATCGCAAGTGTAGATTATGTAAAGACTGAGAAGAAACGGTTAAACACATAAGAAGCGAATAAAGCAAAATGGCACTAAAGAAGTACAAGACAAGGCATGAATGGGTAGGAAAGATGATCCACTGGGAATGGAGCAAAAAATTAAAATTCGACGATGCAATCGCATTGTAGAAGTAGAAATCAGAATTCGCCCTAGAAAATGAGATCCATTAAATTCTCTGGGATTTTGAGATACAAGTGGATAACTCTCTTCCGGTCAGAAGGTCAGACAAAAGGTTGATTAACAAGATAAAAAGAACTTGTCGTCAAATGGATTTTACTGTTCCAGCGAGCCACAGAGGGAAAATGAAAGAAAGCGAAAAGATAAACTAATACTTGGATCTTGTCAGAGAGCTAAAAAAGATGTGGAACGTGAAGGTGACGGTGATACCAGTTGTAGTTCGTGCACTTGGAACGGTCTTTGTAATAGAGACTGGAGAAAGTGAAGATCAGAGGACGAATCGAGACCATCGTACCCTTGTAGATCTCAGCACTGTTGAAATCAGCTAGAATACTCAGAGGAGTCGTGGAGACCTGAGGAGACTTGCTATCACTCAGATTCCCATGAAAAACCACCAGTTAAAATTGGTGTGAAAATTCGTACTGAGTAAAATAATGGAACAATCTCAGAGAATCTGGAAATCACTTGGGTCAGTTTCAATGAGTCTGGAAAATAGATTAGGGTTGCTGGAATAATCGGGGAAGGATTAAGACCTCCAGACTTCAATAATGTTGAAATCGGTTTGAATATTAAGAAGAATCATGGAGAGTTGAGGAGACGTGCAATCATTCGAACGCCCCCTATTTGTATTGTTGTTAAAAACCACAGAGAGTAAAATATTAATAATAATAATAATAGCACAGAAAGAGTACAAGGCTAGACACGACTGGGTGGGAAAGGTGATCCACTGGGAAATGTGCAAGAAATATGAATTTGACCATGCCAACAAATGGTATATGTACAACCCAGCACCTATCCTAGAAAATGATACACACAAACTCCTATGGGACTTTGATATACAAACGGATCACTAAATCTCGGCCAGAAGACCAGACCTTATAATAATCAGCAAAAAAAAAAAAAACCCTGCAAAATTGTCGAATTTGCTGTCCCGGCTGACCACAGAATAAAACTGAAAGAATGCGAAAAGAGAGATAAGTACCTCGACCTTGCTAGAGAATTGAAAAAAACTATGGAACATGAAGGTGACAATTATACCAATTGTGATTGGTGCTTTTGGCACGGTAACTAAAGAATTATTAAAGGGCCTGGAAGATTTAGAAGTTGGCAGCCGAGTGGAGACCATCCAAACAACAGCAGTATTGAAAACGGTCAGAATACTGAGTAGAGTCCTGGAGACTTGAGGAGACTTGCAGTCACTCAGACTCCAGTGAAAGACCATCAGCTTACACTGATGTGAAAAACTCTAATGAGTAATAATAATAATAGCCAGAAGATCAGATCTAGTGATGATTAATAAAAAGAGAGAACTTGCCGAATTGTGAAATTTGCCGGCGAACTACTGATTGAAAATAAGATAAGTACTTGGACCTTGCCAGAGAACTAAAAAAGTTATTAAACATAAATGTGGCAGTAATACCAATTGTAATGAATGCGTTTGGGACGATTTTCAAAGGTTAACGACTGAAAGAGTTAGAATTTGAAGGACGAACCGAGACCATCCAAACTACAGCATTGTTGAGGTCTGCCAGAATACTGAAAAGAGTCCTGGAGACCTGAGAGACATGCTGTCACTCAGACTTCAGTAAAAGACCATCAGCTAATGGTGGCGTGAAAAACTCGCAAGGAGTAATATAATAATGATAATTCTTGCGATATTAGAAATACACCAACAAGTAAATTGGGAAGTATATCGACAAGACCCAACTAACCGAACCGAAACTCTTACTCCTCAACCGAATTGAAATGCAAAATAATGAAAACTGAAAAACCACACAGTCCAACGCCACAAAACAGACGTTCAGACAAGAAGACAAAATAAATGTAAAGTTAATAAAGAAAATCATGATTGAAAAGAAGAAAACTATATTAAAATCCTTTGGAAACCAATGTAACGTTACGATCCCAAATAGACGTTTGTAATATACTACGTCACTAAACAGAAGCTTGCACCACCACAGTACTCAACAAACTCTTGTAGCGCTACGGTACTTCATAAACATTTGTACCACCACGGTTCTAACTGGTATATAAGTATAGCACGACCCCCTTTGTAACCTTTCCGTGAGAAAAAGTGACAGGAACACTAAAAACCGTTTGTTTTTTTTTCGTTTGATAAGAAGTTTATTTGCTACCATTCTTTCCAAGTGGTCGCCGACAAAAGAGAAATAAAGTATGAAAAAAAAAAAGCCAATTGCTTTAGATAAACAGAAAGAAACAAATCTTTGCAAGACGATAAAGACAGAACTAGACCGTGATATTATTTTTCTTGTTTTCTGCTGTAGTTCTTTGGGTAATCAGGTTATTTCTTCAGGATCGCCTGGTCTAGTGCTCTGGTGTAGGTTGGTTCCTACACGGACCTCACCCAAAAATGGGTGCCAAAATTTTCGGTCCATCTTCACATCATCACGTCTCATGTCCAATAAACTTTCTTTTTCTTTTTTCTATCCCGCTTCCTCTCTGACAGTTTCTCCGTTTGAGTTTCTTCCAGCCAATCAGAGCCCGTTACCGATTTGTTACTGATACATTTCAATTTTTAACCCGCCCGTCCGCTGCTATCCCCAATCTAGACTTAGGGACACCCCACTATCCCATTCGTTTCTCCCTTATAGTCTTTCTCTATATCTATCTCTGTAACTACCTCGAATCTCTTTTTCATAAACGTCCCTCTTTTTCCCCCCGTCATGGGGTTGACCTCTAAATCTAGCTAGGGAACAAGGAACAACTAAAATAATCAACGGGATTTATATTACACCAAGAATCGGAAAAATTCAAGGCTGAAACCGAAAAGAAACAAATTATTATCAAATATCCTAACAGACAACATCAGTGAATTAAACGAGCTTATTTATGCAGGAGCGAAATTAACCTGTGATAAAATCGGTAACCCCAAAGGAACCTAAACGGAAAATAAATCTGGATGGGAAATTAGACTAAAAGGATAGGTAAAGAAATTACAGCAAGTGAAGATACCAAGGAAGAATAAAAACGGGTATGTGTTGGGATGAAAAAACTAAAAAAACAAAAAAGCAAACAAATCTGACAATACAATTTGAAGAGATAAATAAAAAGATATCGGTGCAAGAAGGGTGACTTAAAGGATACCGAAACAGGGGTAAGCAATACAATCAAAACAGAATTTTCCAAAATAACGAAAGAAAAATTCTACCTAATAGGAGGAGAATGCACGAGAACATACCAACTGCCGGATGGAAAGGAAAGAAAACCGTTTTGAAAGAAATTATGGGAACGAAAAAAACATAACAGGGAGACCGAATGGATAAAATACATGGAAAAAGAAATACATTGACTCAAAAAAGACCCGGAGGCGATAATACTCTTGGAATCGTTTAGAGCAACTCTCAAAAAGTACCGAATTGGAAAACCTCTGGCCATGATGGTATGCATGGATTCAGGTGTAAAATCACGATAGACTGGCACTTGAAATAAGTAGATGCCTTGAAGAAACAAATATACCCGAATTTATGACTAAGAGAAAAGCTATACTGATTCAGAATGACCCTGAAAAAGGAACTGTTATCAGTAACTATAGACTGATAACGTGTCTACCTATGATGCGGAAAATCCTAACTGCACAAATTAGGAAAGAGATCTATTACTTGTTAACTGTTTCCCGAAGGACAAAAAAGATGCCACAAGGGAACAAGGGATCTACTGCACATCCTCAGGGAGAGCAAAACAAGGCGGAAAAATGTAGCAATGGCGTGCATTGACGACAAAACGGCGTACAATATAGCCCCGTAAAACTGGATCATAGATTAGTATTATATCTAAAGCACCCTCCCTTTTTAGGGTGGGTCTTAACCCTCACCAAAATCAACGAATTCTTTGCTCAGTCGACAAGGCAATCGTTCAAATTGAATACATAAACATATGTTTGGGCGTGAATCATTGAAAATTGTGCAAATAAAGTGGGTTTTATCACAAAATCTGAACATTATGTGAAATTATTAGTCAAAATTTCTGTGATGAAGATTGATAATTTTTATCATTTACTGTATAGGGACTGTGATCTTCATCTTTATTGTTATATTCACTACATTTCGGCTGATGCGTCCATTAGCTTTCTTCAAGTGTTTCATGTCCAGCAGGACACATTGCGTAACGGATATAAGCATTTGGTTAATGTGTTTCTAAATGAAATCATGTGGAGGTTGCAGGTTCAATCCTGACCACAGCTAAATAACAAAGAATACTTACGATTGCTTAACACTTGTACCCGATTATGGTTAAGGGAATTAGAACAATCTACCCCTGTGAATTAAATAAAAGGTTTAGTTCGAAGTTCCGAGTAGGTTCTCGAATTCAACATGCAGTTGTCATGGAGAAGATCAAAGTCACATTTTTTTTTTCAGATTTAGACAGAGCCCAATTAACAATCTAGTTATTAGAGAGAGAGAGAGAGAGAGAGAGAGAGAGAGAGAGAGTATTGTCTAAAGTTAGAAATTCTCGGAAACATATAATATCTATGTACTATGTACCAATTATTAACACTGTTTTTCAATGAATTATTTCTTTTTATATTCGTTCTGAATCGTATATTTAACAAAACTAATGTGTAAAAAATATTTTTTACGAAAGTGTGTCATCTAATGAAATAAAGTTGGAAAACTTTGCCGTAGACAAATGGAATCCATACTAAATATTTCAAGCGTTCATCAGTCTCAAAACACACACACACACACACACACACACACACATATATATATATATATATATATACTGTCGCAAAAAAGCAAACAAACAAAAGAAGAGAGCAGATAAATAAATAACAATAAAAACAAAACAAAACAAAACGGAAAACAGCTGTGCCGCCAACAAAGTCTTCATCAGATGATAACTGAGGTCAGACATGCTTTCGGGACCAATGCACTATATATAAATATATATATATGTATATGTATGTATATATGTGTGTGGATATAAAATATGAAAAAATATTCAGAAGATGTATATTTTCTCTGAATATTTTGTTTGTTTTTATTTTATATTTACATACCGTCAAATTTATTTTAAATTTTCGGCTTCTCAGACTACTTTACTATTTATCAACAGCTGGCAGGAAATTGATGGACTCATGCCTTCCCCAAATTCAGTCAGATATAGAGGGGTGAGTTTTATTTTGCCCGGCTGGTCAGTAATATAATTGGTAGAGAGTTTCAATCTAGTTTTCCTTCTCCCAAACTGGTTACTCTACCAAAGCTAGAGAGTCCAGTCTGGTCGACTATATACCCATCGCTGAGAGGAGAACTGATGGAAGAGAATTAGCGTCAAGTGAAATGCAAACAGCCTTGTCCGTTATTTGAACTCAGCTCACCAATTTAATTTTCTTCGATAATAATTGAGTGTCTCTTCATTGCTATTTCTCCCAGGTCCACTTTAACCCGGTGGGATAGAACATGTTAGGGCCCCATCTATGGTTCAAATAAACCTCTTTTAAAGATTATTCGTATTCGATTGGATCGTGTACCAAAGTATTCGTCTAATCTGTTGGCATAAAATAACCATTAACAGGTTGACATGCCGTTAAAAACAATCATTCAGTAATAACCGTCAAGCTACCTGCACTTGATATGCAGGCATAAATTCAGATGATCTACTTTACTGGCATGATTAAATAGTAAGAGAGACTGAATTCTTTAACGTTGGTTAGGCAACCAGTCTAGGAGATATGTAACCAGTAACCTCCTGGGAATTTTAACGGAATTTTCACTCAATTCGTAGGTGCTTGATTCTTCTTGGTTGGATGTCAATGCTTTGTGGACATCATATCAACCCAAATTCAAGTCCTGGACGGAATTGTTTGTGTTTCATTTCACGCTAATGTCCTAGGAAAAGGCATGAATCCATCCGTTCTCTAACTTTAAAAAGTCGGAAAGACTAAGATCTTTTAACCTTAGTAGGCAACTAGTCTGGGAGAAGTAAAAATTCTAAATTCAAACATAACCCCGCCTCAAGATTGACCTTACATCGCATCCTGTCCGTGGTGGTATTGGGATAAATACACACCCATGGCAATTCTAACCTCCAATTCCATTCCTTTGGAAAGGATCGTTGTCTTGTAGAGGGAAGACATGCGGCATGGGCAAAAGCAGATCATACGCAAATAATCCTATCATAAATAACGAAGTCAAACCGAAGAGAAGTCTATTTTTTCATAAGTTTTCTTTTTCTATTAACTGGCGGAACAAATCTGAAAGATTACAAGAAATTACCAGAGTAACGATTATGGAGAATCTCCAAGAACTTCACGCCGAAGAAGAATATACTTGCTATCATAAACTCCTTCTAAGCAGCTAGATTTTGTAAATTTTTATAATATTAAGAAAAGAATAATACGACAATGCGACACAGTTCAAATGAAGTTGTATGGACATTGGATGCTTGCAGTAATAAACCAATCAGAATGCATCTTTGCCTTAAGTGCAAATGTTTATTAAAGTTGTTTCTCTGTGCATATTTACACATAACATTAACCACGAGCGCATTGTATCGTCTCGTTGGCGAGTAGCGTGACAATTTTCGTCTTAGGAAATGGACACGGCATCCGTAGATTTAATCTTGGAACCAGTTTTAATCTTGGAACCAGTTTTTATGGTTAACTTGACTATCTTTGACAATAGCTCTTTGTTCACTTTCTATCCTTTTAGACTTCAGTATCGTCTCTCTCTCTCTCTCTCTCTCTCTCTCTCTCTCTCTCTCTCTCTTTCTGTCTTTCTTTCTATTGGGTTCTTTAGACAACCAGTCTAGGAAAAGGAAAACTATGAATTTAAACCATATGTATTTCGTTTAAAATTTACCTTTTGACATATTTTGCTTGTGGCGAAGATGTTTGATAACTTCGTCCATTGTGTCGCTTGTAACTGGAAGTTATACTACGCGTAAGAAATATGAATATATAAAGAAAAAATTAGCTATGAAAATAAAATATATAATGTTATATTCTTTTCGAATTATATTCAACTTTTATATGTTAAGGAACATTATATGTATTAGTGTAACGGTTATCGGCACGAGAAGTTAACTCGGCTACCTGGGTTCAGATACTGCATGAAAGAGCTTTTCACATAGTTTCTTCTTTGTTTTTTAATGGCATATCAACCTTTGTGGTTGATTCCAAAACCATCTTTGTAGAAGAACGGAAATGATGCTATTTAATCCATAGCTGGAGAGATAAGGATATTTGTCCAAAAGTGAATGTGATAACTCGACTATATATATATATTTATATATATAAGGCTCTCGTGGTCATCGTCGTAAGAAGTGGACATAGTGACCGTGATCAAATCTCGAATGAGGCTGTTTGCATTTCACATAGCGCTGATACTCTTGGGAAAAGTCTGAATCTAATTATTTTCCCTCCAGCTCTGAGTAAGACAAATTGGCCTAATTAACTTTGGTATGGTAACCGGTTTAGTTCAAACCACTTTTAGATCTGGAGTGGAATGAACTTTGCTAAGATATATCTGCCAAAGATACATTACATGAGTAGCACCCCCGCGACCCAATGATGTTCCTCATAAATCTGATAAATAGGATGTTTTATTTTGATCTTAATGGCTGTCAAGGTAGTCTTTTTGGAAGTTTGATTAAAATTACGGAATAGCGCTTCTATTAAAGCCTTTTTTGCTTCTTTTTTAATCAACTTTTTAACAAATAACCCCTCTAATTATTGATTTATTTGGAAAATCATTTTCCCTCTCAACTCTTGCTAATAGCATTGAGTTCCATGAACATCTCTCACCATCCGTCCCTATCATCCAACGCTCTTGGTTGGTCTTCTGGACTGCATCCACTCTCCGCACGGAGCTGATGTATATAAATCTTTGCTGGTCGATCAACACTGGTATGTCCATGTGAAGGAGTCTATAAAAGAACTTAACTTTTAAGTTCGTCTGTACTTCTCCAGCAGTGCCTCGCATCTCTTACTTGCATAGTGAACGAGATAGGAGGTAAGTGATCATATAGCTGCTGTTTTGTGATGTATTGCTTTCAGTATCTGTTTAATACAGCACGTAGCATTTTATTTAGTTCCCATTAAGCCTTTTCTTCACGCGTTTCATTTGCGTCCAGGTAGTGCATCCATTTGATAGTATTGACGAAACCACAGCTTGGGAGAAATCCCGTTTTATTTTCTCGGAGAGATCATATTTCCAAATGATCGATAATTTGTCAATAACAACCCATGCCTTCGCTAGGCGTATGTTGAAATCACTTTTAGTTGAGGTTTGTTACCGAGGTTTGTGAACTGGTCTGTAAATTTCAGAGGCTTGCCACTCAAAGTAGATATGGATCTTTCTTGTTTAAAAGACTTGAACTTATTTTCGTTCACGTAGAGACCAATGCGTCCGGCTGTTTGCTCCAGGCTGTGCAGTAGGAATTCGGCTTCGGTAGGTGTATTTGAAAGAAGCGCTAGATCATCTGAATTGTCTACATCTGTCATAATTTCAGCGGGATTTCGTCTGCTTCTTGTCTTTTTTAGTGTGAAACCATTTTCTTTTATTAAACCTATTTATTAATCTAGGCAGATTATACACCTATATAGCACTAATATATCTTCTTGCAAGATTCCTGAGACGATGTTGAAGAAGTCGATGTCACTATCAGATGAGATCGAACCAATCCTTTTGTGTTTTTGTAAAGTGGTAACAATTTCTTAACGCACAGCTTCTCAATACTATCCAACTTGAAGTCGAGAAAATTCTTAGGAAAAATCAGAACGGCTTTTGGAGAAACCGATCTACACCATCACAAATCCTGACAATCCTTCGAATCATCTAAAGAGTACGGGAGAAAATCTTGAGACAACACTATTTTTCATAGAATTCTTCTCGGCATTTCATTCCATACACAGGCGAAAGATGGAACAAATACTACTTTCATATGGTCTCCCAAAAGAAATTATTTGGAAAATAATCTTCGTTAATTAAAAGAAGAAAATTTATGAACAAAATTTCCTTCTTGCTCTTTAGGGATTTTTCTTTTTCTTTTTAATGATCTGTCGTGAATGTTACTTCTATCACAAATGTTATCATGGCGGCAGGATTTTAGAAAACAGTTGCCTTCTATAAAATCACTGAAATAGAAACATGAAGGTATTAATTTCGTTCCGTCCCTCAGGCGAGAGAGATTTGTTGATCAAACGTAAAGGTGGAGAGAGAGAGAGAGAGAGAGAGAGAGAGGATTTAAAACTATAAACTTTAATAGGCCTCTTTACCTCACGACCGAAAGACAAGTCAATCAGAGAGAGAGAGAGAGAGAGAGAGAGAGAGAGAGAGAGAGGATTTAAAACTATAAACTTTAATAGGCGTCTTTACCTTACGACCGAAAGACAAGTCAATTAGAAAGAGAGAGAGAGAGAGAGAGAAGGGTTAAAACTATAAACTTTAATAGACCTTTTTACCTCACAGCAGAAAGACAAGTTAAACAGATAGATAGATAGATAGATAGAGAGAGAGAGAGAGAGAGAGAGAGAGAGAGAGAGAGAGAGGGGTTAAAACTATAATAGACCTTTTTACCTCACAGCAGAAAGACAAGTTAAACAGAGAGAGAGAGAGAGAGAGAGAAGGGTTAAAACTATAATAGACCTTTTTACCTCACAGCAGAAAGACAAGTTAAACAGAGAGAGAGAGAGAGAGAGAGAGAGAGAGAGAGAGAGAGAGAGAGAGAGAGAGAGAGAGAGAAGGGTTAAAACTATAATAGACCTTTTTACCTCACAGCAGAAAGACAAGTTAAACAGATAGATAGATAGATAGATAGAGAGAGAGAGAGGATTAAATACCATTCCTTGGTTCTGTGTTTGACTGTAGACGAAACCTCATACCTTGTTCAGTCTCTAATTCTTATTCTCTTTCCACTCAACGTTTCAAATTGTGCGATAACTTTCAACCACACCGACTGCGTCCGAGTTATATTTCGACAGTCCTACCACTAGACAAGACAGATCACTGGCCTTCTTGAGAATAAAGTATGATATCAAATTAAGTTCTTCGTAACCTTTTATTTTATTACAACATACTGACCTTGTGAAGAGCACCACCGGCAAAAATTGACGTTTATCAGTTCTACACTGGAAAAATTAACCTCCGAGACGAGCATTGCTAAAATTAGCTTTAGTCTGGCATGTCATCACACTGAACGAGAAGGATTATTAAGCAATATAATACAAACTGATTTGGCAAACCATGCACACCACCTGCCAAGGTTTGAGCACCATTTTGGGAAATCGGATTTCGTCTCATGAGATTCTAAAGTGGAAAAAACCGTTTTGATTTCGGCACCTACCACAGAGCAGTGCCTAGTTAGTCATTTCATTTAACAACTCAAAGCCACCCTAAGTAAGACCAGTTAGGCATTATAAATGTTATAAGATATGACATATTAAATGGTAATACAACATACAGAAAATAAACTTGCGAAAAGGGTTTATAGTTCCAGTTAAATAACAAAAGATTGGAATCAAGTCTCGAGTTGATAAAGATTACATAATCCAATTTTGTATAAAATTCAGAAAGAGTTAATTTCTATAAAGGTAAATCAAAATAGTAAGATCTAACATCCACACGATGTTATTTTCCTTGCAAGAGACGAAGCATTAAATGGCTAACATGAGATATCTTTGTAGTAATTAGAAGATTCATTCTTCCTTGAATGCAACGGCGATAGTTATTTACTTCAGACAAGAAGTTGTTTATGGCTTATACCTAAGACAATAATCCAACAATAGGCAAATGGTTACAAAGTGACAAATAGAAATTAATGATGTAATAAAAGGGTACTCATCATCATCATCATCGAGAGGTACCGACAGCAGGGATTCCTTTGAGTCTCTTTCACCATACGTCACTACCAGTAATCGCTCTTGGTAATTCTCTAGACAGCACCCAGTGTCCTCACAGACCTGATTAACACAAGATTTTGCTAGTCGTCCAATACTGATGTGTTCATGTGTAGGAGTCGATAGGAGAACGTAGCTTACGAATGTTGGATTATCTTCTGGGGTATAATTTAGTCTTTATGAAATCATTTCATAAATTTGGAAAAAAGCAATTGTAATACCACAAAGGTTGGATACATTTAGAAAGTAATTATTGACCAGTTTCTCTAACATGTATTTTCTGTTAGGGTTTTGAAAAATTGATTAGAAATCATATATTAAATTTTATAGCGGAAGAAAAATTTGTAACCAACATGGTTACTTCAATTTAGTATTTGGGAAAGTGTTGATATCATAAATGAATATTTAATGGAAGGGGATGATATTTGATGGAAGGGGATTATACTGATATTATATATTTGGACTTTAGCAAGGCATTTGATACTGTATCAAATTATCGTTCACTAGTGATATGAGAAACTTTGGCACTTGTAATAGAAGAGTAAATATAGTAAACTATTTTTGACTGATAGAACTATGAAAGTAAAAATTGGTAAGAATTATTTTGAAAAACAATATACTTTCCGGTGTTCCTCAGGGATTAGTACCTTAGTTGTTTTTAATATTCATAAATGATTTACCTAATGATATTTAGCCCATTCAGCTGGGGATCCAGAATACACCGACCGCATCACAGCCGAGGAGTATGATCTCCAAACGAGTTTCCTAGATATGACGCTAAACAATCTGATGGTGAGGCTTCAGTAATTCTGGAGTTTTGGGGAATGCGGAGTATTCCTTTATTCCAATCATTCCCACTTTCACTCTGGCACGGAGTGGTAGAACCTGAGAGGTCAAATAGAACAAAACTGTACTTATGCTAAATTGAATTATTTGAAATACAACTGTTTATATGTATAAAAATGGATTTGGCATTGAATAACCTACAATGGTTGATATGCCATAAAACCAAACCAAACCAAGTATTAGATAGCAATAAGTTAAATCGTTTAATTCTAGAAACGATAGCAATATTAGTGCACAAACAAAATTGTTCTCTCATTTAAATATGAAATTACCAACAAACTAATCTCTAACATATAATGTATATCTATTTAAATGTGAGCAAACAAATGGCTAATGTTAAATTATTACTGTTACATAGCAATACTCGATGCAATCTGTGTGCAAACAAATGAGCTCAGGGTCATTTAAGGATATTATCAACTAGACGTATTTACAAATCATATATCTTTAATTTATATGTTCAGTGACATAATGGCTAGAGTGTTCACCAATGGTCCGAGAGACCGAGTTTCAATCCCAGGTCGAGTCATACCAAAGACTCAAAAATGGTACTTGATACCTCCTTGCTTAACACTCAGCATTATTAGGTAAGGATAAAGGGTAAAGTGGAACAATCTAGGGAAAGATGTAGCACCTTCCTCTACACCTCGATATAGTAGCTATTGAAAAAGGAGCCTTCGGGTGGCTCTCGACCACGGTCGCCAACTTTATATATGTACAAAGAGGATTTGGCATTAAATAACCTACAATGATTGATATGCCATTTAACCAGACCAAACCAAACCTAATGGTATAAAATCTGAAATAGAACTATTTGCTGATGATGCTAAACTACTTGTTGGATCACTATCAAAAGAACACAGATTGATCTTGATAAATTGTCATATTGGGAAAATATTTGGAAATTAAGATTTAACGTAGAAAAAAGTAAAGTATTACATTTGGGATCCAAAAACACGAAAGTTAAATATAAATAAAGGAAAAAGAAAATGCAAAAGGTAAATGAGGAATACAATCTAGGGTTTGGCTTTGATGATGTATTTAAAGCTGACAATCATATTTTGTCGAGTGTATCGAGAGCTAATGGAATGATTGGATGGATAGTTGGAAATTATATTTTAAGTGGGGGGGGCTAATATTGTTTTAAAATATATAAAAGCCTTATAAGACCTCATATAAAATATTCTACCCAGGCCTGTGCTCCATTGTCTAAACATGGAAATTGAACTGTAATATTGAGATTGGAAGGCATACAAAGAAGAGTGACAAAAATAATTAAAAAATAGAAGATTACAGTTACAGGAAAACACTGGGATTAACTTCTTTACTCGAAAGAACAATGACAGTGATCTAATTGAAATTTTCAAAATAATGGAATTTCTAATTACGGCAGACATTTTTTCAATATTTCTCTTCGAATTGGAAATTAATTGACAAGATAGAATTCAAAAACTATGTTTTTAAACCAATTGGAATTTTTGTTTACAAACATGTATTTTTGAAACAAATTGTTTAATCAGATTAAAAACAGCAATAGGCTAGCAAATTTTAAGATTAGATTAGATGATTTAGAAATAATGGAAAGAAAAAGAATTAAGAGGGAATTTTTGGAAACGTCTAAAAATGGATCTGTATTTATAACAATAGTAATAATAATAATGATAATAATAACAATAATAATAATACTGGAGACTTTAGGAGACTTGCTGTCACTCAAACTCCAGTGAAAGACCGTCAGCTAACGCTCATGTGAAAAACTCTCAAGGAGTAAAATAATAATAAGATTAATTATAATAAGTAGCAAGTGTCGGAGACGAAACGATTAATCACATAAGCGAATGCAGCAAATTAGCACAAAAAGAGTATAAGACTAGACACGACTGAGTGGGAAAGGTGATCCACTGGGAATTGTGCAAGAAATTAAAATTTGACCATACAACTAAATATGCACAAGCAAAAATCCATCCAAGAGAAGGAGACGCTCAAAATTCACTGGGATTTTGAGATACAAACAGATTACTTAATCCCAGCAAGACGACCAGACTCAGAGATTGTTAACAAAAAAAAAAAAAAAAGAGAAGCTGCCGAATAGTAGATTTTGTCATCTCGGTGGACCACAGAGTAAAAATCAAAGAAAACGAAAAGAGAGACAAGTACACAGTCCTTGTAAGAGAACTAAACAAACAAACAAAAAAAGCTGTGGAATATAAAGGTGACGATGATACCATTTGTAAATGGTACACCTGGAACAATCCTGAAAAGCTGGAAGTTCAAAAGCTGAAAAGGGACTGGAAGATTTAGAAATCAGAGGACGAGCAGAGACCATCCAAACTACACCATTGTTAAGATCGGTCAGAATACTGAGAAGAGTCCTGCAGATCTGAAGTGATTTGTTGTCTCTCAGACTCCAGTAAAAGACCATCAGCTAAGGTTGGTGGGAAAGCTCGCAAGGAAAATGCCCAATCCTTATCGGCTATTTAATTTGAAGTTTTGCCAACAGGAAGCATCGATCTTATGACTCTGTAAAGGCGGAAAACTGTATATTGACTTGGGACATTGACCAACCAGTTGTCAGTTTACAAAGTTTATTCTCGGAATTGCTGTCTAAAATGTCAAACCCTTAAATAATGAAGTTTTCCTTTCATCCTCAGCATGTCTTGCTTGTTTTACTTGGATAGATGGAAGCTAGGTAGCTGCACAATTGTTATTTCGTGGGTGCTGCTTCTAGGAATTCTTTAAACAGCACTCAGCATCTTTTTTATACTTACCATCAAATGATATCATTTTTTCGGAAGTACCTTTTACATCTCAAATGATATTAATTTTCTTGAGTTCTTTATACATCTCAAATGATATCAATATTTTCTAAGTACCTTTTACATCTCAAATGATATCAATTTTTCTTAAACATCTTGTATAACTCAACTGGTTTAATATTTTCTGAAACACGTTGTACATCTCAAATGTTATCAATTTTTCTTAGACGCTTAGTACATCTCAAATAATATCTATTTTTCTGAAATACCCAAAATCACATAGATTTTTCTGAAGTAGGTTGATATTTTAACAGGAATCAATTTCTCTAAAATACCAAGTACATCTCAAGTGATATAGAGTTTCTGAAATATCTTCAACATCTCAACTAATATCGATTTTTCTGAAATATCTTATACATCTCAGCTGATATCTATTTTTCTGAAATACCGTATACATCTCAAATGATATCAGTTTTTCTAAAACAGTTTAAATCACACCGGTTTTTCTGAACTACTCTGATATTTCAACAGAAATCAATTGTTTTAAACATCTTGTACATCTCATCTGATATCAATTTTTCTTGAAGGCAAGTGCATCTCAAATTATATCAACTTTTATTAAACACCTTTTACATCTGAAATGATATCGATTTTTCTTGAACGCCGAGTACATCTCAAATGATATCAGTTTTTCTTCAACAACTTAAATCACATCAAATTTTCCGTTTTTCTTAAACATCTTGTACATCTGAAATGATATCGACATTTCTGAAACACCTTGTACATCTGAAATGATACCAATGTTTCTGAAACACCCTGTGTTTTCCAGCTGCGAAAACAAGCCGATGTACTAAAGAGGATTAATTCGACTGTTCTATAAGTGAAACAAATCTCAGCCATACTATCAACATAATTTACGTTTTCCAAAACTCTGACGTTTTATACAGCATCTCATTTTTTCCCCTCTCCATAGGAATACATGCTGTTCATTAGAAAAACACTTCATAACAGCTGCGCCCTCAAAGTTCCTGACACTGGATCTGAGAATTCATACAAATGGTTTGCATAATAAACTGGAAGGGAGTAAGGTTTCTAATGGTTTGCTATCATTATGTTAAAAGTGCATTTCTGTTTTCTAAATTTCTGAGATAAAGTATTTTCATTATTCCATATATTTTCCCGATTACTCTCCTCATCTTTATTATTCCTAAGGCAGCTTTTCACAGTTTTCTGATGTTCCACATTTCTGAGATGAAGTATTTTCATTGTTCCACATATTTTTCAGACGACTGAATTACCGCCAGAAGAGAATATATTTTTGTTTTCTTTTGGTAATCCAAATAACGGCACATAAAAAAAAGTTGCAAGTTTATTGTCAACGCAGCATTGTAAATTTAAATATTCATGATATTTATTGAAATTTAGAAAAAAAAGTAATAATACACGTGAAAGGTCACAACGCAACAAGACCCTTAATGTTTTTAACGAAAAACGGATCTACATTAGCAAGGGAGAGAAGAATGATAATTTATGGAGAGTGTACGAAAAAATGAATGATTACAAAGAGGGTGTATTCTGTAAGGTTTGAACTCACGACGGTAATAATGCTATAGATGTCCTCCTTGCGAACCACTACGCTATAGTAAGTTGCTAGTCACCTACTTAATATCTATTATATATCTCACTAACAGCGTGACACACGGTTACAAAGGTGGAGTATTCAGAAAGGCTAAACTCACTACAATAGTAATGCTATGGATATCCTCCTTGCGAACCACTATGCTATATATCTCACCTACAGTGTGACAGACGGCGACACAGGCGGCTTATTCAGTAAGGTTTGAACTATCTACAGTAGTAATGCCATAGAAAAGACCACTACGTCATAGTAAGCCACCTAGTAGGTATTTACAATTTATCTTACCAGCAGTGAGAGACGCGGTTACAAAGGTGGAGTATTTAGTAAGGTTTGAATTCACTGCCATAGCAATGCTATGGAAGACTTCCTTGTTAACCCCTACGCTTTAGCAAGTCACTTAATAGGAATTTACTATATGCCTTACCTAGAGTGTGGCACACCGTCACAAAAGTGTTTATTTATTTGTTGGTTGGGTTTTTATGGCATATCAACCTTTGTAGGTTATTTAACGCCAAATCCATTTTTATACAAATAATCTGTTCAATCTCAAACAATTCAGTTTAGCATGAGTTCACAGTTTAATTGTCAAAAACATTTCTATTTCAAGCTCTTCAGTTTAGTCAAACAGTTCTAACTCAGCCAATTCAGTTTAGTATAAGTATAGATTTTGTTGACACACTGTTAAATGTCAAAACGGTTCTATATTAAACATTTTGTTTTAGCGTAAGTACAGTTTCAGTGTGAAGAACAATTCCATTTCAAACAATTCAGTTAAGCATAAGTATGCAGTTTAAATGTCAAAAACATTTCTATTTCAAGCTATTCAGTTTAGTCAAACAGTTCTAATTCAAACAATTCAGTTTAGCATAAGTATAAAGTTTAGTTCTATTTAACCCATAGATAGGGCCCTATCAGGTGCTCCCATTCTAGACCAAAGTCACCTGAGAGCAATGGCAACGAAGGGGTGCTCCGCATTCCCCAAAGTCCCAGCATCACTGGAACCTCATCATTAGATTGTTTAGTATCATGTCCAGGATTCTAGTTGGGGGGGTCTTGCCCCCCCCTGCAGTGGTGCAGTCGGTGTATTCTACAAAGGTGGAGTATTCAGTAAGGCCTAAACTCACTGCAGTAGTAATGCTATGGAAGCCCTACTTACTAAACTTTATACCGTAGTGTGACATATGATTCATTTTTATCCTCTGCACGTATTGTCATTAGGTGTTATTTTCTTTTAAGAAGTAGAAGTACTACAACTTGAAGTAAGAGTTGAAACGGCAAACTCAATAATAGTAGTTGTAACCGTCGTGTGATTTTTTTTTTGTGTGTTCCGAGTTGATGTTATAAAGCTAAGCAATAAATGTTCCAAACGAGAAGTCTGTACGTAGATTTCCTGCTGTTTTCTTCCCTACAAGCTGCTTCTTATATCGCCTGGGTCAGAGGGTGTGATGGGTTTACTCCTGACCCTCAGCTTGCGCCCCGCTGCTTAGCCTGTTACCTATATCCGGGTGGATGTTCTGTTCCTGTCAATGTTTCCACCCCACCCTCGTCACGTCAGAATGACTGCTTCAACTTTTGCCCGAGTGACTCACCCCGTTTTTATTTGCTAAGGACAAACAACGTGAGACTTCTGTAAAAAAAACAACAAAAAAAACCCCAAAAACAAACAAAAACACAAACAAACAAACGAAAAAAACAAAACAAAACAAAAACAAAAGACAAAAACAAAAAACAAAACAAAAAATAAACCAAAGCACCCCCCCTAAAAAAGAAAACAAACAAACAAGTATCCCAGTGACTCCTTCGGGTCTGGGAACCCTTTTTAATTCTAAACCCTATAATCTTGAAGATCCCGCAAAATAATAATGATGATAATAATAATAATAATGATGATGATGATAAGAATGATGATAATCATAAGAAGAATGATAATAATGATGATGATGAAAATAAAGATAAGAATAATGATGATGATGATGATGATGGTGATTGACAAGGAGCTGAAAAAGCTGTTGGTCATAAAAGTGACTGTGATACCAATTGATGTTGGAGCCCTTAGAACGGTCCTGACAGGCCTAGAAAAAAGGCTGGTGTAACAGGAGATGACAGGAAGAATAACAAGTATAGGCTATGTGAGGACAGAGATGAAATAAGTGAATGCAGCTCAAAAGGAATTCAGGAACAGACATGATTGGTTTGGTTGTTTGATTGGGTTTTATGGCATATCAACCTTTGTAGGTTATTTAATGCCAAATTCATTTTTATACAAATAAACAGTTCTATTTCAAACAATTCAGTTTAGCATAAGTACACAGTTTAATTGTCAAAAACATTTCTATTTCAAGCTATTCAGTTTAGTCAAACAGTTTTATTTCAAAGAATCTAGTATAAGTATAGTTTTTGTCCACACACAGTTAAATGTCAAAACAGTTCTATTTCAAGCAATTCTGTTTAGCGAAAGCACGTAATTTAGTTCTGTTTGACCCATAGATAGGACCCTATCAGGTGCTACCACTGAGGGCCAGAGTGGACCTGAGAGCGATGGCAATGAAAGGGTGCTCTACATTCCCCAAAGCTCCATCATCACTGGAGCCTCACCATCAGTTTGTTTAGTGTCATATCCAGGACACTCGTTGGGGTTATTTTACCCCTCTGCAGAGGAGCAGTTGGTGTATTCTACAGCCCCAGCCGACTGGACAAAGACATCGTTAGGTGGGGAAGGTGATCCACAAGGAATTTGTGAAAAACTGAAATTTCAACAAACTGGACTGTGCCAATGAAGTGTAAAAGCTGTGGAACAAAGTGACAGTGATGCCAGTCAGAGTCGGAGAATTTGAAACGGTCCTCAAAAAGCTGGAAAAAACCCACAAAGAACCAAAAGAAGAATTGAAACCATCCACATCACAGTACAGCACAATACTCCTAAAAAACTGGAAAAAGGCCAGAAAGAACCAAAAGAAGAATTGAAATCATCTACATCACAGTACAGCATAACGCTCTTAAAATCGACCAGAATAGGAAGAATCCTGGAGACCTGAGGAAACTTTCTGTTTCTCAGAATGCAGTGACAACCCAGTAATTAGAGCTGGTGTATGAAAAACTCACAAGGTGTAAATAATATTTGTCAGAGAACTGGAAAAGTTGTGGGACATGAAGGTGACCATCTGTAGTCGGAGCCCTTGAAAGAGTCCCTCCTCGAAATAAAACTTCTGATGGGTCCAACAGTTCAATTAAAGAATACGAGTGCAGGTTTTTCGTGGGAAAGGTCTAAGTAGAACCAATACTAATCTTCTACACTGTTTGGTCTAATATATTCTTCACATCTATAAGAAGAACAGAAGAATTCACATCTTTCCTCTTTTGAACACGGAGTGCAGTTTCTTGTTCCTCGCTGGCAAAGACTGTTGCGGGATGAAGGAGAAAATAAATGAATAAAAATTTGAACCACAAAGTTATATATTTTTTGATATCTTTAAATTGAATGAAAAATTTGCTGAAAAACAAAAGTGCAAAATCTTTACTTGCAAGCCAAAATAATGTTAGCACGAGCGTAGATATTGATAAAGTATAGCAGTAATTGTTAGTTTAAAATAAAGGGACATGTTTTATGTGTAAAAACTCTCAGGTGTAAGTATTTCACTATGTGAGAGAGAATATGTAATTTTGCCTTAAAGAACATGGATGATATATGCTGATAAAACAAATTTAAATGTAAATAACATTCGTTAAATTTAAGAAAAACTAAACGAGTTGAAAGAAAAGAATGTGGACTTTTACTCAAAAGAAATCAATCGAAAGGAATTAAAAAAAAAACGAAAATTCAGTACATACTGTTTGTTGAGCTAGCATAAACAAATCCATATTCATTGTTGAGTAAGCATAGACAAATCCAAACATACTGAAGAAATATTCATTTCTTTGCTTATTTATACAGTTGAAGAAGACCCCGAAATTTGTTAAAAAGTCAGATGATTTATCTGTAAATCTAATTTGCTGCGAAATTTTATTTTTCATATTTTTGGAGGTAAATGATTTTTGAAAATTATTTTGGGTTTTGATTCTTCAAAATTTTCACGGCAAGTCAAATATTGTCGTCTGCGAAGTACCTCGAAATTTAAAAACTAGCGCGAATGCGTCGATTGGTTGATAAATGCAAAAATACTAATACGAAAATTCCAGCTTCTCGAGCTAATTTCATGCACAAAAATTGAGACTTTTTTCTTTAGTATGGAAATCAGTTGAGTTCCCATCTCCAGGTCGCCTATTTTGATACGAACTATGATATCATAGGCAGAATTTATTGGATCGTTATATCAAAACTGTAATTCTGTTTCATAATTATATAAATTAATATATCCCTAGCCATAAAAAAAAGTTCCTTTTCTACTAAACAAAAAATTACGACGGTTTTCTTATTTCTAGTGGAACATTATCATATTTACCAACCTCTCCGCTCGGGCAGGATATGACACAAGGTCAATCTTTAAGCGGAGTTTAACAGGTTTGAATTCAGAGTTTTCCGTCTCCTAGACTAGTTGCCTTACCAAGGCTTAAGAACCTAGTCTGCCCTACTATTTACCAATAGCTGGAGGGAGAATAATTGGTTTCATACCTTTCCCAAGGGTATTAGTGCTATGTGAAATGCAATCAGTCTCGTCCAGGATTTGAACTCGTGTCGCCGTGTCCATTTCCTACGACGATAACCATTACACTAGTGGAACATTATAGGCAATAGTTGTGACCGTTTAGAAAAGTATTGTTTTGTAACGAAAAACTTGCTCTATGCAATGGTTTTATTATGTTCCCTATATCTGTTGTAGGTACGGTGGGAATGAATTGGAGGCATTACTTTCGGAACAACCCTCGAAACTAATTTGTAATCACAAATAGCAAACTCTGTTGAATGATTTCAGGGGAGAAAACTCGGATATGTTCCCAATATGGTACTAGATTGCTTTTTCTTTTAAAAGAGATTGATTGATTGATTTTAACGGCATGTCAAACCATCTGGGGTTATTTTATGCTAAGAGGTTTGGGAATTGCGTACATTGTACGATTTTGTATACTTTCTTGTGTAGTTGTTTTTTTACACGGTTATATGATATCAAGTATTCCTATCTAATACAAATAATTTGCGAACGTTTCTATATGATTCACAGATGGGACACTAACAGGTAATACCACTCTGCAACGGTTATCATCGTAGGAAATGGATTTGGCGATTCTAGTTCAAACCCTAGACGAAGCAGTTTGTATTTTAATTCGTCCTAATGCCTTGGGAAAGAAATGAATCCATTTTTTTCTCTCTACAGCTATGGGAAATAGTTGAGTTGACGGGCTACTTTAGCCTTAGTACGGCATCCACTTAGAAATTGACCTTGTGTTCCATCCAACCCATGGTGTGGGATTTGGGTAAATACTTTCACTCAGAGATGACCTGGGAGTAGTGGCAATGAAGAGGAACTCCAATATACCCTGAACTCCACTCAACTATCATCCTCAGGAGATAGTCAACATATTCTAAGCCCCGCCGTAAAAAATTCCCAGTTTTTTTTTCAGTTTTACTTTTGCTGCCGACTTATCTGACCATACTTTTCTTTTTTAAGAGATCAGTCCCCAGTCACCAGGCCACGGGTTTAAAAAACCGTTCCACGAACAAAGGACGAGGTGGCAATGATTCACTGTGTATTTAATTGGCAAGGTCATCTTTTCTGTCGAAACATCATTGAGATGTTTTTAGACTGAATCAACAGAAGAATGTGTCTAGTTTATTCTTCCCATAAATCGTTCAGTTGACCTTCAGTCAGTGGCAGCCAAAGCTGGTCGATCTTCACATGAGTTATGTTGTCAATAAATCAGATAATAATAATAATAATAAATTAGTAACATGAAAACGCATTTAAGGTTTACAAAAAAATTGAAAAAAAAATGAAAAGAAAAGAAGAAAAGAGGAAACTATTTACCCGAAGTTTATACATAGATAAATTATGATTCATCTTGTTTGACTACCGATAATGTAGTACAAGACTAATGTAAATGTAATTTGTACTATTTTTAGAAAAGGTATTTTAAATACAGTGTAACCCGGATATAAGAGAGATTTTCTCTGGTACCAAATTAGAGCCCGTGTTAATGTATATAAAATAGACCAAACCAGTATATAAGAGACTTATTCTCAGGTCCCGACAACTCTTTTATATCCAGGTTACACTGTACCAACTGTTTTAGGTTGGTTAGTTGGTGTTTTAAGGTAAATCAACTCCTGAGGGTTATTTAGTGCCAAATTCCGTTTATATATATATATATATATATATAATTTGTAAGTGAATAGTATGGAAGTAAGTTAGTTTTTAAATGTGTTAGAGCTAATTTGTTTGCACACAGTTAAATGGTTTCAAGTATTCCTATCAAGCATTAATAACTCTATTTCATATTAATCCTTCGTTCACAGACAGTTAAATGGTTTCTAAAACTCTTAGCTCTAATAATTCTATTAATGATTAATCATTTGTTTGCACACAATGAAATGGTTTCAAGTATTATTATTTAACATTAGTAATTCTATTCATCGAGTTTTTCCAAATCAAATAATGTACATACAGTTGTATGGTTTCAAATAACTAATAATAATAATAATAATAATAATAAGAGTGACGATTATACCAATTGTAATTAGTGCTCTTGGTACAGTCATCAAAGGATTGGTACAAGGACTGGAAGATTTGGAAACAACGGAACGGGTGGAGATTGTCCAAACTACAGCATTGTTGAGATCGGCCAGAATACTGACAAGAGTCCTGGAGACTAGAGGATACTTACTGTCGCTCAAACTCCAGTGAAAAATCACCAGCTAACGCTGATATGAAAAACTCTAAAAGGAGTAAAATAATAATAATAATAATCTTTAGTAAATTATTGACCCATCCCATTCGAACTATAGATGAGACCATAACAGGTACTACCAATCTGAGTCAGAATGGACCTGGGAGTAATGGCAATGAAGGGAAGTACCACATTCTTCCAATCTCCAGGTCGTCTATTTTGATACGAACTATGATATCATAGACAGAACTTATTGAATAGGTATATCAAAACAGTAATTCTGTTTAATAATTATATAAATTAATAGATCGCAAGCAATAAATTAGTATATCCCTAGCAATAAAAAAAAAGTTCCTTTTCTACTAAACAAAAAATTACAACGGTTTTCTTATTTCTAGTGGAACACTATGCAATCAAAATAGGTAGGATTAGATTTAATTCATAAACAAACTCTACAATAGAGACACTGTAACCAAAATTAAAATTGCTAAACTTCTATACACTTATCCACCCCCTAAAAAATTTCAGCTCAGTCGGCTCGGGCTGTAGAATACATCGACTGCATCTCTGCAGAAACGTAAGACCCCGCCCTCGCCAACGAGTGTCCTGGATATGGCATTAAACAATCTGATGGTGAGGCTCCAGTCATGCTGGAGCTTTGGGGAATGTGGAGTACCGCTCTATTGCTATTGCTCCCAGGTCCACTTTAACCCGATGTGGTAACACCTGATGTGGTAACACCTATGGATCAAATAGAAATGTTTGACATTTAGAGTGAGTGCAAACAAATGTCTAATGCTAAATTGAATTGTTAGAAATAAAACTGTTTGATCATTTAACTGTGTGTAAACAAATGACTGATGTTTCATTGAATTGTTAGTGATACAAAAAATTATCACCATCATCATCATCATCATATCGTGCTGGTAGCACGGATATCCCTGACCCTCTCTCGCCACTTCCCCTTATCGTTCATCGCTTCTGGCAGGTCTTCAGAGCTACATCCCGTATCCTCACATAGCTGCTGAATGTATGTTCGAGCTGGTCGCCCTGCTTTTGCCCGGCCATATGTGGGGGTCCATAGGAGTACATCACTTATGAGCTCGTCCCTGCTTCTCCAGCAGTGTCCTGCATGTCTGGTTCGTCTAGCTTGGATAGTTTTCGTGATGGGAGGCAGGTGGCCGTATAGTTGGTGTCTTGTGGGGTGTTGCCACCAGGACTTGTTCAATATTGCACGCAGCATTCTTGTGTAATTGCTGTCAAGCTTCTTCTCCAGTCGTTTAGTTAACGGCCAAGTAGTGCATCCATACAGCAGTATCGATACGACCGCTGTCTGGAAGAAACTGCGTTTCATTTTATCGGTCAGGTTTGATTTCCATATGATCGATAGACTTTCGATAGCTGTCCATGCCTTCGTTAGCCGCGTGTCGATGTCCTTTTCGGTTGATGAGACGCTGCTTCCTAGGTAGGTGAATTTGTCTACCAGTTTCAGAGGGGTTCCATCTAGTGTGGTGATGTCGCCTATTTGATTAAAGCACATATATTCCGTTTTGTGTTCATTGACATGGGGGCCTATGCCTGCGGCTGCTCGTTCCAAACTATGCAGTAGTGTTTCGGCTTGTTTGGGTGTATTTGCCAGTATCGCTATGTCATCGGCGTAGTCGGCGTCGGTAATTGTTTTTGCGGGGTACCTTCTGCTTCTTTTCTTTGTCAGCTCGAAGCCGTTTTCTCGGATTTTATCAACCGATGTTCTAAGCACGTAATCTAGACAGATGATAAAGAGGTATGGGGCTAGCGTGTCCCCTTGTAGTAATCCTGCTACAATGTCGAAGTATTCTGTTGGTTCTATTTAACTTTGTTGATTTATGTTAACAAATACATATCTATTACATATAAATAAACCGAATTTGACATTAAAAAACCTACAATGGTTGATACGCCATAAAACCAACCCCCACCAAATAATTGTATAGATATATTTATTTCAAATGAAATGTTCATTTTCTTCTAAACCAAAGATACTAGGGTTTTCTTATTTCTAGTCGAAGGTTATATAATCAAAACAGATATTATTAGGTATTATGCCATTTATTTATTAACAAAACCTGCATCTTTGAGACACGCTAAGAAAAAATAAACCTGCAACACTAACATAGCCCTCCCATCCCAAAAGAATAGCATACATATAAAAAAGGGGTGCACATATTTGTATTCTGGTTGATAGACTTTTATGTTTGTAGATTTTGGTAATACATAATTGTTGTATCGTGGCTCGTACCACGTGACTTCCGGTATCGCTGAAGTATAAAAGACGCCGTGTCTTTTAAGCACGGGAAAGCAGAAGCAGAAAGACAGCTCTGAAAGGACGTCGGGATGTAGTAAGACCAACTTCGGACGTAACACCAACAGCTCGAGACTTATAATACTAGTCGGTCTGTAACACTTGAGTTAATGAATGATTAATTATATTTCACTGTGTATCTTTTCCATACCACGATACAACAATGATAATATCCATTTTTATTGCTTTATGAAAATAACAAAATCTAGGTATCTTTGGTTTTAAAGAAAATTAACTTTAAAAAATTGGTTGGGGTATTCTTATCATTGAGCGATACTAGAATATTTAATAATAACCGTTTTGATTGTATAATGGGTTACAAGAAACAATAAAATCCTGTTATCTTTGGTTTAGAAAAAATCTTTTAATTAAGTTTTTAGGGGTGTACTATTAATGGATGATGCGGTACTTCAGCTTTCCTATATATTTGAAGTTGTGTGATGAACTAGTTTTCATTATTTCAGGAATTATTTATAGGCTAAGTTTCATTTTATCAAAGACCACAAGCATTGGGCATCCAGTGGGGATCATACTCATTGTTTGGGGCCTGTATAATAACTATTACCCTATGAAGAAGTGTTTATTATTTCTTATAATGACATTTTTTATTTAATTGTTGAACATTTATATTTCATGAAATATTCCCCGCCCAGTCAGCTGGAATTGTAGAATATGCCGGGTAAGACCCCTTTCCCCAACGAGTGTCTTTGGTATGACACTAAAACATCTAATGGTGAGGCTCCATTTCTGGAGCTTTGGGTAATGTGGATTACTTCTCCATTGCCATTTCTCATATGTCCACTCTGATTCGGAGTGGAAGTACCTGTTAGGGTCTCATCTATGGATCAAATAGAACAAACCATTGAACCGTGTGCAAACAAATGACTGTTGAATTGTTAGTATTACATTGCAATACTTGAAGCCATTTTACTGTACGCAAATAAAACTATAACTGGTAGATTGTAGTACTTGAAACAGTTTAACTATGTGCCAAACAAATGATTGCTATTAAACAGGATTATTAGTATTAGATAGTAATACTTGAAATCATTTAACTATGTTCAAACAAATAAACTCGGTTTTGTTTAAATTTTACCTACAAACTATTCGTTTACATATTATATATATATATATATATATATATATATATATGATTAAACAATACAGGCATTTTTTTGTCAACATATTTTTGTAATGATCCTTTCAAGTAACTGTATCGATTTTATGATATCCGGTGGGATTGGTTAAAAAACCTTCCATAATTAATTGGTTCCCTAGTACTTTTTGCCCGATCTTGGGCCATCATCAGGGGGTATTTATATTGCAAAAACGATGTAACCTTTGCATGTACATTACTATTTTGTAATAATTGAGCATTTGTTGTTCACATATATTTATATATATATATGTGTGTGTGTGTGCGTGTGTGAGCGTATGTATGTATGTATGTATGTACAGGATTTGGCATTAAATAAGCTACAAAATCTAACCAACCAACCAACCAACCATAAAATATGCCTTAAACAAATTTGGTTCAGTTGTTCAAATTAATGGTATAATTTCTTCAAAGTCATACAGAAGAGCATGTAATGAAATAATGTCGAGTAAAAAACTATAGAACCATCTTGTAATTTACATTCCTGAAAGACATAGCAACTGAAGCATCGATATACAAATTGGTCAACAATTTAAAGACAGTTCTTGCAGATCTCAAAAAGCAACTGAGCATATCTAATTGAAACAACTGTCAATTAAAACTATAGAAAGTTTCGTAAAATTCAATCTAGAAGCCGATCCACAGTGGAGTGTGATAAAATCGTTGGTTGCCCATAGTTAACTGTGTCTAAAATTGGGTGCAAATATAAAATAAATGGGATGGATAAAAAAAAGGAAAACATACTGGCAGTGCATGAAAGATGTAAAAGCGTCGGGATTGAAAACCTAGCTCTATAAAATTCAACGGGACTTACCATAGAAATACATTGAAATAATTCTTATGTTAGATACCTGGCAAGATAAAAAAAAACCAACAAAAACAAAACAAACAAAAGCAAAAATAAACAAATTTGCCAAGAGTTACTATTTTATTACTAACAGATATAAGAAATATATACAACAATGTTTTGTAACTGGTATTGTCTTTATATTCAGTATACGTTTTAGTATGAGACGACTTTCGATGCTTTTCTTTAGAAAACTGAGATGTTTGAACGAGCTATTTGAAAGCTCTCGACAGTGTGCACCATTAATCTTGTTTTATTCTTATTCATCACTTCCCGACATTAGGTCATGAATTGTTGGCTTTGAATGTCTCGTAATCATCTGACTACTTATGAAACTCGCTTAGCGTCACGGTTATCCTCGTCGAGTTTATTCTATTTGACCCTATCAAGTGCTAACCCTCCGGATCAGAGTCAACCTGGGAGTAATGGCAATGAAGGAGTACTCCACTTTTCCCAAATCTCCAAGCCTGTAGCCTCGTCATCAGATAATCTAATGTCATATCCAGAACACTCGTTCTGCAGAAAGGCAGTTGGTGTATTCTACTGCCCCAACCGACTGGGCTAAAAGATTCCCTATAAACACTTGTAAAATAAATTTTTGATCAAATATCAATTAGATTTTGTGTAGAATCAATTTTGAGAAATTTTGTTTGCTCGTACAGAAAATTACTAAGGTTGAATTGAGAAGTAATCAAGTTGCAGAAAGGTCAGAAGACAGTGATAAGTATCGAGACCGTACCGACTTATCTAGCTTCATAACTTTGTTTTCTTCTTTTCATTTATATTATTTTTCTTTCTTTTTTTGTTTTTAGTCTTTCTTCTTTTTTTTTTGTCTCTTCCTTTTTCTCATCTTCGAAACAAGAGCAAAAAATTTCTCTCACTTTCTCTCTCTTTTCTCTTTCTCCCTCTTTTTCACACACACACACACACACACACACACACACACACACACACACACACACACACACACACACACACACACCTCTTTATTTATATATATATATATATATATATAAAATTAACCTAAATCGCGTGTCGAAAATCTACTAAAGTTTCACCTTATCGGATCATCAGGAAGCCTAACTTCGACTAGTTAATTCTAAAGGAGAAATCGCCTTCTTTTATTCACCAAAAACCCACCTAACTTAAAATGTGCATAACAAATAAATAAAAAAATTGTTGTAGATAGAGTGGAAAAATACAATACCAAGAATTGTTTCATTACGATAAAAGACCACAAAAGTGATTTCAAGACTAATCCGGAATGTAGGCTCATTAACCCGGCCAAGACACAGATAGGTAGGGTTAGTAAAATAATCGTCCAAGAAATATGTGATTCGCTTAGGCTGACATTAAACATCAACTAGTGGAGGAGCACAAAAGATTGCATTAAGTGGTTTGAGGAGTACGAGAAGGATGATAGGTGTTCCTTTATCAAATATAATATTAAGGATTTTTATCCTTCGATAACCGAAAGGACATTGGATAGAGCGTTAGATTTGGCTAAGGAATATATGGTGATACCTTTAGATAAGGTGGAGATAATTAAGCATTGTCGTAAAACATTGCTATACTATGAAGATAGTATATGGATAAAAAAAGGGGAGGGTGGAAATTTCGACGTTTCAATTGGAGCATATGATGGCGCAGAAATTTGTGAGCTCGTCGGGTGTGTATTATTGTATAGTATTAATAAGATTATGGACCCCGGTAGCCATGGACTTTATCATGACGGTTTGATTATCGTGGATAAAAGTACACCGAAGAAGTGTGATGGTATTAGAAAAAGATTGTATAAGCTGTTTGAGGAGTTTGGATTTAGGTTAGATGTAACAACGGTACTAAAAATTGCCGATTATCTTGATGTTACTTTAAACTTATATAGTGGAACTGTATCTCCGTTTAGAAAAAGGAACCAGGATCTGCGTTATGTGAATAGGGGATCTAATCACCCAATACATGTGTTTAAACATGTACCTAAGGGAATAGAGCATAGATTATCAAATAACTCCTCCAACAAGGAAACTTTTGAACGAAGCAAGCAGGAATATGAGGAGGCTTTAAAGAATGACGGATATAGGATCAATTTAGAATATCGGGATAGGGACGAAAGTAGCACGCAAAAAAGGAGAAATAGACCTAGGAAAATTTTATGGTTTAATCCCCCCTTACAACATGGAAGTAGTTAATAACTTGGGAAAGGAGTTCTTCAAGATATTAAAAAGAAACTTCCCTAGTGGGAGCCAATTACATAAGATATTTAATAAGAATTGTATTAAATTAAGTTACAGTTGCATGCCAAACATTAATGGAATAATAAATAGGAGTAATATAGCTAAATTAGGTACAAAGAAGCATAGGGTGATTGACAGATGCAACTGTAGGGATAAGGTTAGATGTCTGGTCACCTACAACAATAATCTTCTTGCATAGTTGATATAGCATCTCAGATAAGGTATTGCCGAGGTCACCGGTGATCGGCCATCTAAGTGGTAACAGGAAACAAAGAAGCCGAAACTGGTAACAATTCTTGAATAGCCTGATTTGATATATCCAAACTTTTCGGCAAATATAGGGAACTAGAAAAAATAGCTATCAGGATTCCTTTTAATTTAACACCCGGTCGGTGGGGCTTAGAATATATATGTATCCCCTACATCAGTTTATTCCCTTTCTTGTTCCTCCTTTTGCTCTTCACAAGACCCTACACCAATATGAACTGAAATTTCCTATTAGCATATTATTCTTCGTCTCATTGATCTTATACTTTGGTTATACGAGTTTTCTGTGAGTATCGTAAAGATACATCATTGCATTGGCTGTCTACGAAGTCACCCAGCGCAGATTTGTTGACCCACTCAAAGTGGCGGTCTCTGAAATAAGTAAACAAGTTTTCGTATCTCGGCAGCAGTGTCTCAAATACTGTAAGTGCTGTTAATATACGCCTAGTGAAAGAATAGACTGCTATCGATAGATTTTCGATCATATGGAAGTCGGAGCTATCCCATAAAATAAAACGGGATATCTTCCAAGCTTTGTGCGTGTCAATACTACCGTAAGGATACACCACATGGACGCTAACAAAACTCATAAAGAAAAAGGCTAGATGAGAACTACTCAACAATGCTATGAGCTATTTTGAATAAATATTGGAAGCCACGTAACAAAAGCTGTACGGCTACTTACTGCCCATCTCACAAACCATCAAAGTAAGACAGATAAGACTTGTGGGACACTGCTGGAGAAACAAAGACGAACTCATAATTGAAGTTCTTTTACAGACCTATACACATAGATGTGCCAGTGTTGGCCGACCAGCAAGAACTTATTTACATCAGCTCTGTGCAGACATAGGATGTAGTTTGGAGGACCAGCCGGAAGTGAGGGATGATAGGGACGGAGAGAGAGAGAGAGAGAGTCAGGGAAATATGTGCTATCAGTGCGACTTGATGATGATGATGATGAGTAAGTTGAAAACATAAATATGTCTCTGATGACGAGAAGGAAGGTCATAATATTCACACACATGAAGGGAATAGTTGAATGGAGAGAGTTAGTCAGAAAGTTCTATGGCGATGTTGACCAAAATACACCGACTGCATCTAAAAAAAGGGGTGTCTTGCATATGACATTAAACTGTATCTAATGATGAGACTACAGTTCTGCAGATCTGGGGAGTGTGGAGTATTGGTTCATTGCAAGTGCATTGGGAACTGAAGTGGTAGTACCTGTTAGGGTCCCATCTATGGGTCAAATAGATCTGTTTAAAATTATTCGTATGTGATAATAATCCTTGATACATCGAATTATTTCTATTAGGAATAGTTATTGAAGCTGTAATTGTTTACTAAGGATTCTTATTACTTACTTGAAACATGTAACTCTGTGCAAACAAATAACTATTATTAAATAGAAATAATTGGAACAATATAATTATTAATATTAGATAGGAATACTTGAAACAATACAAATGTGTGCAAATTATTAGTATTTGATAGGAATACTTGATATCATGTAAGTAAGTAAAGTTGGTTACCGTAGTCGAGGGCGACCAGAAGGCCCCCTTTTCAATAGCTACTACACTGAGGTGTAGTGGCGCTACTCCTTTCCCAGGATTGCTCCACTTTACCTTTGATACGTACCTTATATTGTTGAGTGTTTAGCAAGGAGATATCAAGTACCATTTTAAAAGTCTTTGGTATGACTCGACCTGGGATTGAACCCAGGTCTCCCGGTCCAAACTGCGTGGAAAAAACTCTTCAAGGACAACTACACAAGAAATGTGAATAACCTCTAAGCATAAAAATGCACTAGACGGATTGACATACGTTAAAATCAATCAGTTAATCGCGATTTTGTGGGAGTGGGAGGGAGAGAAATATGAAACTTTAATACAATATAAGGAAAATGACCCAAACTCGTTAAGTAATCTCCACAAAGACTAAAGAGTGAAGGAAATGAATAAAAAAACTTTTCGAGTTTATTAAGAGATTCATTACATTCCAATTTCTGACTTTTTTCCTCACAGAGGACTTCACAACAGAAGAAGCTAGTGGTCTTTTCCCTGAGATGGGCCTGAATAGTCTCTTTACCGAGCGGCCACATACCTTTATAATATCTCGTTTTTTTTTCGCCAACTGCTCAAGTCAGGCGTTTTAAGTGTCCATGTTGAAATCTTTACTGTGTAATGTTAGGTTCCTCAAAGCAAAACGCATCCTTATCTCCCGAAATCGATTGTACTCTTGAACGTCAAATGTACAGGCATCTTTAAGTGCAAGTAAACAGATAGTCTGCTTGGTAATTACACAGTGATCTCCCATACTTAGATTATTTAAACTAACAAAAATAAGCGCCCTTCGGTTGCAAGTATTTAAGTTTCAATATAATAAAATGTCATATTGAATTAGAAAGACTTATGAAACAAAACAAGAACGCGTGTAAAAAAGATTCTTATTTTAATTTTATTTTTCATTGAGTTCAAAATAAAATTATACATAGGATTGCTCTTAAAACACTTGAGGATAAATCAATGATATTTTAAATCAATAACAACAAGTAATTAGTTATTAAACCCGCTTTTGTTAAAAACACTATATAAATTATCCACACCATATACTATGTAGACTTTTTTCTCAGGCTTTTCTTCGGTGAAGGAATATCTTAGTGATATAAAACACACTTCGCAGGATCTTAAAATCATTAATCCAACGGGTTCACCTCCTACGTCTTCAGTGGGGGGCACTTGGCGTTTGAGTCAGGTGGGTGGTATTATGCTGATCGTCTGATTCCAGGGGGCCTTCCTCCGGGCAAAACTTGCATGGCAGGGCTGAATTAATAGCTTGGCGCCTTGTAATACTACGGGACGAAATAATCGTAAGTGTTGTGTTACCGGTCATATCGAAAGTCATAAAGAACCCAAATACAAAGCGACTCCATTTGTTCTTGATATGAAAATTGTCACGTGATATCCCACGGAGACGATAGAAATAAGATTAATACTATCCTCCCGTCGGAATGAACAGTGGCAAACCGTCAAAGAGTGACCGTTGAGAAAGAATGTAGGTCACAGAGGGGATACCAAAAGATGTTGGTACTTAGTAACCTCAGGTCGCCGGACACCAGGGGGAAGGAGGGAGAAGCCAAATGATTGGCTGGGACCCTAAAACGGAAGTGGCACCTTCTCCCCGTGGGCGAAAAAAATGAGAAGAAAAGTCAGTTTTTGGGCAGGGCTCGTGGCAGACAGACCCATAGCCATTACTCCGGGTGAAGAAGACAAAAACATATCTCGGACACGAGGGACCCAAGTTCTTCAAGCCAGTGTTAAAAATAGCATAAAGTCTATTAGCCCGTGAAAGAAGAAAGATTCTCCAGTGGAACCCCGCCGAAAAATAAGATAAGTAACTTTGGGGCTATTTCTCCTTATACCAAATTTTATATACCACTCTCTCTCTCAATTTGAAGAAAAACGAAAGAACAGAAAAGAAGAAAGACATTTATGTCCATGGACTGTTCAATTCATTATATATATATTTGACACTTTGAAAGTGTATCTCTTTGTATAGTAAAGGATTCATGTATTTTTATGTTACCACGTGGTCGAAGTTGTTCTTTGCCGTGTTTTCTACGAATTTGTTACCTCATGCTTCCTTTTCAGCTTCTATTCGTCTTATGTTATCTTGCTTAGAATTGTCCTATTAATTCCTTTAAAATATCACACGGGAAACCGGAGTTGCCGACTACCACAATATAATATTATTACGACTAAACCTATAGGTCCATATCTTCCATTGTCTAGCGAAAGCGACCTGGTGGGTGTGTGGATAGTGTGAAATTTGGAACCCCTTGCCAGCGGCGGTCAGTCTAGCCCTAAATTAATCCCTCACGTAATATGCCAGTTCTTATATGCCTGAGAAAAAAACTCTGAACGAGGACTTATTCTATAAGGGATCAAGTGCCAACCTGCCCCGTCTTCACACGTGCGAAAATAAAACCCCGTTCTGGGATAAAAGTAAAGTTTTCGCGTCACAAAATTTATTGCTTTAAGTGTTTTTACAGTAGTCGTCAAGAAACGAGAAACATAGAAAAAAATTGCGTCAATTAATTTAGAAAAACAGAACCTTTTACCCGTGGCAGATAAAACAAACAACCACAGACTTCAATTCTTCTCCACACTGACCAAACCTCACCCTATGGGGCTGCTCGTTTCCACTGCCTCTGTCTCTAACTGGACCGACCGACCATCTGACTGACTGACTTCGCGTCTTAGAAATATATCCAGCTAATTATTCTCTTAACTAATCCGTCAATAACACATAATCATAAATCTTTCTAGTGCTACGTCATTCTAAGCATCAGTTGACACATATCCAAATATTTATGTTAATATCGCGCCCACAGTCGATTTCAAAACAAACCTTTATTTTGACAGGGGCTGACATGTGGATGCAACCAAAGATCACCCGCTTGACCTTTCCAACTCGAACTTGCAACTACAAGTTCAAAGTTTTAACTAGCACACAATTTATCACTAAAATAAGATAATTAACAAAAATAATTAATTAGAATCCCAGAGGAAGCCTAAAAGGAGAATGCCAATGGGATCAAGCCTTTTTGTGACGGTCGCACATGAGTCTCAATTCGTGCATGGCACTCCACTATAAAATGATTTTGTGTCACAGCCTAACTTAATAGGAAGTCGGATAAATATTAATCCCCACGGGCTCGTACCCTACTGGCTTTCCAGGAGCCACCTGGCGTTCGCATCAGGTTGGTAGTATTATGCTGATCGTCTAATCGCTGGGAGCCTTTCCTGCCGGCAAAACCTATTTAGCAGTGCTGAGTTTATCATTTGGTGCCTGACACACCTTAAAATAGGGAATGCTGAGGAGGTCAAACATTTTTTCTGAAGATTACGCATGAGTTTCAATTCATGTGTGTGTCTTTACTTTAAAATGACCTTGTGTTAAATCTAACTTGTTAGAAATTATCAAATATTAATAATATTAATCCCACGGGAGTTCTTGTCTGGTAGGAACTATTTACCAACCCCTCCGCTCGGGCAGGATATGACACAAGGTCAATTTTTAAGCGGAGTTTAACAGGTTTGAATTCAGAGTTTTCCTTCTCCTAGACTAGTTGCCTCACCAAGGCTGAAGAACCTAGTCCGTCCTACTATTTACCCATAGCTGGAGGGAGAATAAGGGGGTTCATACCTTTCCCAAGGGTATTTGCCCGAAAGTGAACGTAATAGCGCGACTGGAGTACGAACTCGCGTACTACGATTCCGCAGTTCATCGCTTTAACCATCACACCACGAGGACACTCGTCTGGTAGGTGGTATTATGCTGATCCCCTTGTCTCAAAGAACCTTCCTCTCTGGTAATACCTGCTTGGCAGGGTTGTGTTTATCGCTTGAGGCGCCTCATAATGAGTAGTGCCGACTGGATCAAGCATTTTCGTGACGCGCATGAGTCTTGAATTGTGCGTGACCCCTATCATAGAATGTCCTTGTATCAAATCTAATTTGGTGGGAAGCCGGATAAATATTAATTCCCTCTAGTTTTCGGGGGCAACCTGGCGCGAACGTCGGATTGGCGTTATTAATTTGATCTTATCCCAGAGGACCCTACCCCTAGGCAATACGTACTTAGTAGAGCTATGTTTATCGCTCGGTGGCTGAGGCGCCCTAACATGGGGAATACTGAGGAGATAAAGTATTTTTGAAGGCCACACATAGGTTTCTATTTGTGCGTGCCTCCCTCGATAAAAATGACTTCATGTCAAATCTAACTTTGTGGGAAGTCGGATAAATCTCTCCCTCGTGGTTTTCTGGGGTCACCTGGCTTTCACGCCGGATGGGTGTCATCAAGTTGATCACCTGGTCAAGAGGTTTTTCTCTTCAGGCATTGCTTGCATAGCAGGGCAAAATTTATCGTTTGGCGCCTGATGCGCCTTTACAGAAGACTGTCGAGGAAATCAAGCATTTTTTTTGTGACAGCCATCCACGATTCTCGATTCGTGCATGGCTTTTACATTAAAATGACCTTGTGTCAAATCTAGCCAAGAGAACAGTCGAATAAATCCTTTGATAACATGGGCAGTTTTGAGGCGAATTTAAATAGACTTTAATAGAGGAAGTCCTTGTGATGTAATAGGTAAACTGTTGGATTGCGGCTTCGAAGTAAGCGAGTTCGAACCCTAGTAGCGCTATTAAATTCACTTTTTGGAAAGGCATGAAAACCCTTATACTCCCGTTTATGGATTAAACAGTAACACTGTCATTATTCTACAAGGATGGCTTTGGCATTGAATAACCCATGAAGGTTGATATGCCGTTAAAAAAGAAACCAAACCAAACCAAACCAAACCTACTCTCTAATAGAAGCATCGTTTATAAATAACATGGTAATTAGAATTAAATAATGATTATTCAATAATCATTCTGAATATGTAAATAACTAAGGGAATTATGACGTCAGTGGTGACACAGTTTCCATTACAGACTCATAATCTTCTTTATAATAAGATGTCATATTTTTCTTTGCAATTATATAAATTTACTGAGGTAGTGGAATAAAAATTTAGATATTATTTGGTAAATAATTGTATGAAAGCAATCATTTTTCTTAAGCTTTTCTTCTTTTATCTTGACCAGAAAAGAAATGCTCGTCCTTTACGTTTAGACCCCAAGAGACTGGTATTTGTACCCCAACCTAAAAGTACTTTTACCTGGGTGGCCTGAATTACGGCTTGGAAATTCCCATTTCTAAATCTCTGTTGTCTTTAATTTATTGCAATCTGTCATTAAACACCTTGTAAGACAGTTAAAATTACAGATTACAACATTTTATATATTCAGTTAATTTTTCAACCAAGACGTCCTCCCATGAGTGTTCGGGTTGTAGAAACTAATTTTTAATTCCAACATGGGCAACCTTTCCGAGAAGCGGGCTACAAGACAACTGGCTCAACGTAAGGTGGGCCGCACTTCTAAGAAAATACAAGGTAATTTTTCATTGAAGATCATCATCATTATCATCATCAAGTTGTAATGATAGCTCTCTCTCGTCATTCGTCTCCATCCTTTATTGCTTCTGGCTGGCCCTTTAGACTGCATCCAGTGTCCGTACAAAGCTGATGTATGTAAGTCCTTGCTGGATGGCCAACACTGGTACGTCTAAGTGTTGGAGTCTATAAGAGAATATAACTTGAGATTATCCTTACTTCATCAGCAGTTCCCAGCAGGTCTTGTCCGTCTTACTTGGATAGTTTGTGAGATGGAAAGTTAGTGACCGAATAGCTGCTGTTTTGTGGGGCGTTGCTTCCAGGATTTATTTAAAACAGCACGTAGCATTGTTGTGTCGTTGATGGTACTTTAACCATTTTTATTACAGAAGACCATATACGTAAACATAAGGATAGAGAGAAGTAGTTTTTTTTCTATTCGGTAAAATATATATTTTCTCTAAATCATTGAAGTTTTGCTATGATATCACTGATATCAATGTGATTAAAACACGCTGCTGTCGTGATATATAACGGAATAATTGAAAAAAAAATGAACACTTCAAAAATCAATGTATTCAATGTGAATATGATCTGTGTACCGAAGGAAAAATTGAATATTTTCATAATCTGAGAATCAAAATTTGCTTGAAATTATTTTCTATAAATAACAGGTGCATTGTTTAATAAACCTTATTTCCCTTATGAAATTAGGAGGTTCCTTTAGAAAGCATCGTGCGCGGTCCTTATTTAGCCCACGGTCCGCAGTTTGCACATGACTGGTTAAATTAAAGAAGCGTACAGCTTAATCGTTTCGTTTTCATTTCTGTTCAGGTAAATGAAAACTATTTCTATTTACCTATTCCCTTCACCGCGGGCTGGGTCCAACATAAGGTCAATGTTTAAGTGGAGTTTTAGCTGGTTTGAATTTAGAGTTTTCTTTAATCTTAATTGGTTGCCTCAGTAAGGTTAACAGTCAAGACTTCCCGATTATTTACTCATGGATTATTGATTGAATGAGAACAGATGATTTCATGATTCAGCGAGAAATAAAATGTAACCAGCTTCGTCCAGTATTTGAACTCGGTTCACCAGGTTCGAATCCGTTACACCAGAAACACTTCATAGTGGACACTATTTGTAGCAGTGGGAAAGTTACCAGGCATAAGTAATAAGGTCTGTAATAAAGTGGGGAAAAAGTAAGTAAATAGATTTGCTAGAAGAATAAGAATAAAAATAAGCTGGTAAATGAAGAAGAATTTTGTTGTTGAAGAAGAAGAGAAAGAAGAAGTTTGTTGAAGAAGAAGAAGAAACAGAAGCTGGTAGAAGGAGAAGAAGTTTGTTGAAGAAGAAGAAGAAGAAGAAGAAGAAGAAGAAGAAGAAGAAGAAGAAAGAGGAGAGGAAGAGGAAAATGATGGTAGAAGAAGAAAAAGAAGTTTGTTGTTGTAGTTGAAGAAGAAGAAGAAGAAGAAGTTGGTAGAAGAAGGAAATGAAGTTTGTTGAAGAAGAAGAAGAAGAAGAAGAAGAAGTTTGTTGAAGAAGAAGAGGAGGACGATGGTAGAAGAAGAAAAGGAAATTTGTTGTTGCTGTTGAAGAAGAAGAAGAAGAAGAAGAAGAAGAAGAAGTTACTTTATGCTGAAGCTAGATGAACTATTATATACGATACAAAAATGTATCTTCACCATCATTTTAAACATTTCATAAATAGTTATAATATAAATGTTTTAAGAACCAATGAATTAATCTCGTTTAAAACCATTTTAAACATTTTAGACTAATTTCCGCCATATTGGAGGGTCTTAAAAATACTGAACTCTTCATTATTCTTTTCTTGACAATCACTGATTTCTTTTGAAAGTTGAAATTCATACTTCTATGAATATTTGGTTGATTGGTTGGTTGGTTGTGGGTTGTTGTTGTTGGGTTTTATGGCATATCAACCTTAGTAGGTTATTTAACGCCAAATCCATTTTATGTAAATAATCAGTTCTATTTCAAACAATTCAGTTTGGCATGGGTACACAGTTTAACTGTCAAAACATTTCTATTTCAAACTATTCAAGCAGTTATGTATAACAATTCAGTTTAGTGTAAGTACAGTTTCAATGTCATAAACAGTTCAATTTCAAATAATTCAATTTAGCATAAGCACGCAATTTAAATGTAAGTACAGTTGAATTGTGAAAAACGTTTCTATTTCGAGCAATTCAGTTGAGTCAAGCAGTTCTAATTCAGCTAATTCAGTTTAATAGAAGTACAGATTTTGTTTACGCACAGTTGCATGTCAAAACAGTTCTATGTTAAACAATTCAGTTTAGTGTAAATGCAGTTTCAATGTTAAAAAACCGTTCTATTTCAAATAATTCAGTTTTGCATAAGCACGCAGTTTAAATGTAAGTACGGTTTAATTGACAAAAAAATTTCTATTTCAAGCTATTCAGTTTAATTAAACAATTCAGTTTAGCATAAGTATGCCGTTTGTTCTATTTAAACCACAGATAGGGCCCTATCAGGTGCTACCACGCCGGGCCAGAGTGGACCTGGGAGCAATGGCAATGAAGGGGCGCTTCGTATACCCTAAAGCCCCAGCATTACTGGGACCTCACCATCAGCCTGTTTCGTGTCATATCCAGGAGACTCGTTGGTGGGGGGTCTTACCCCTCTGCAGAGGTACAGTCAGTGTATTCTACAGCTCCAGCCGACTGGGCAAGGTTATAGGTTGGCTAGCAGGTTGGTTGATTAGTTTTACCGTGCGTCAACGTTTGTTAGGTTATTTTAAGTCGAAGTCATGTTAACGATTATGTGCTCCAATTACATAAAAAAATGTATCTTCGCAATAATTTTCTACTGTCCAATATTCATTGATACAACTTGTAAAATCTGC
Source organism: Sepioteuthis lessoniana (assembly GCA_963585895.1). Classification (NCBI taxonomy): domain Eukaryota; kingdom Metazoa; phylum Mollusca; class Cephalopoda; order Myopsida; family Loliginidae; genus Sepioteuthis; species Sepioteuthis lessoniana. Next base: position 109,862,692 of record OY757912.1, on the reverse strand, counting down.
AGTGTCATCGATACAAGTATATTCTATGAGTTTGAAGATATTTTCTTGGAATTACCGTATTCTATTTCCAGTTTTTTTTCAAATGAATCTCGAGTTAATGAATTCTATAAACCCAGTTTCGTATTTTACAAAGGAATGTGAAAGTGAAGACACATGTTGTTAACCAATAACTTGACCTAGTTTTTTTTATTTGCCGTGATGTCACTCAAGGTTAACAATTCAAACTTTTAATTGCGAAATGCTGATTATAATACACTCGTCTATGGAGGTCATTCATTTTGTAAATATATTTCAACATCTGGCTAACAAAACTGGGAGAATTTTTGTGAAACTGGAAGAAAAAGTCAGCGCACAATGGATATTTTATCAGCACCAGGAGCCAATTTGGTGCAAAAAGAATAATATATAACCTGTCAGACACACAAATAATAATAATAATAATAATAATAATAATAACTAAAATAAATATAGAAACTATAAAAAATATATACAAACGCACGGGGTAAAACGTGTTCGAAAATAGAAAGAAAGAAAGAAAGCAATGAACAGTGGACGAAAGAAGAAGAAGAAGAAGAAGAAGAAGAAGAAGAAGAAGAAGAAGAAGAAGAAGAAGAAGAAGACAAACAAAATGAAAAAAAAACAAACTCGTTTTAAAGGAAAAAGATCGAGGGTTATGTTGAATTAAAAAAACATAAAAACTAAAAAAAATCAAAAAACAAAACACTCAACAAATAAACGACCCCCCTAAAAAAACAAGCCAAAAAATTTTTTAAATAAAGTCAAAGAAAAAAGACAACAACGAACACCCCCCTAAAAACACACAAAACAAACTTAGATAAAAGCTGAAACTCAAACTAAAAGAAAAAAAAACAACAAAAAACAAACAACAACAAAATGCAACAACAACAACAAAAACAACATCGTTTTCTGTGGGAGAAGGAAGTTACGGCAATGGGGCATTACTGAAACATATGATCCAGGCCATTGCACACACGCAGTAGTACACTCCGATAATAATCAGTGTGTTGGACGCTAATCGTTTATCAAAATCATCTCACATAGGGAGTTCGATTCACACAAAGTGCCTCATTACTATCTCCTTATGCTATACGAAGCTATATTCGATAATTACGACTCAGCAAGAGCGCTTATTGTAGCGTGATCCGCACGACAAACAACAATGCTATGGCCTTGTGCCAGACTAAGCTAAAATTGATGAAAAAGACTGCAACGTTACGTGATGGAAATTAAACTTATCTCACTGAACCATTCATTAGTCTATGTATTTACCCAACCCCTCTACCATAGGTAAGATGTCAGACAAGGTTAATTTTTAAGTGGAATAAAGGTGGTTTGAATTCAGTTTTTCTTCTCCAAGACTGATTGCTTAACCAGGACTAAAGAACCCTGTCTGGCCAACTATTTGCCCATAGCTGAAAGGAAAAGAGAAGGGTTCATTCTTTTCTTAAGGGCATTAGCGTGATATAAAACACAAACAGCTTCGTCCAAGATTTGAAATCAATTCGCAGATTCCATTTCTTTCGAGTATAACCGTTAAGCTAAGCGCGCCTCCCATTCATGAGTATATCCTACTTAGGGACTACCATATGCAGCTCTTAAACTTGGTGTCTAGTCACATCCTATTCACAGAATCTATATAATACAATTGCATATAAATAAATGAGTGTTCGCTAATGGCCCGGGAGACCTGGGTTCAATCCCAGGTCGAGTCATACCAAAGACTTTAAAAATGGTACTTGATACCACCTTGCTTAACACTCAGCATTATAAGGTACGGTTCAAGGGTAAAGTGGAGCAATCCTGGGAATGGAGTAGCGCCCTCCCATACACCTTGGTGTAGTAGCTATCGAAAAGGGAGCCTTCGGGTCACCCTCGACTATGGTCGCTAACTTTACTTTACTTATTCTAGTATTATACAGTTATCACATTTAAAGAACTATAACGATCGGGTCGAACACAATCACAAAGCAAATTCTCTGAGAGAACGCTAACAAAATTCTTGATACAATGTGTCGTCTTTGTTGTGTTGTGTTAACATACACATAAAAAGGTGCGCTTGTAAGAAATGGGATTAGCGATTCAAGTTCGAATCCTGGATGAAGTTGTTTGCTTTTTACTTCGGGCTAATATCCTTGAGATCCATCAGTTACCCCTCCCAGCTATGGGTAAATGGTAGCAAAGACTGGGTTCTTTAGTCTTTCTATGGCAACCAATCTAGGAGATGGAAAACTGAATCCAAACCATTTTTACTCCGCTTAGAACTTGACCTGTGTCACACCCTGTTCATAGCGAAGGGGTTAGGTAAATACTTTCAAACATACATACATTTAAATATTTGGAACTTTATAAGAAGTGAGTTCGATATATCCCATTGCTGTTGCCTTGTGCCAAACTAAGATAAGATTTATAAATAACTTGGATGCCTTCCGTAGAGCTGTTAGCATGAGTGTAGCGAGTTCGATTCTCGTTAGGTGCCCCACTATTGAGTCCTTGTGCCAGACGAAGATAAGGTTTATGAATAAACTGATTGCCTTCTGTAGTGCTGTTAGCTGGAGGGTAGCGAATTCGATTCTCTTCAGGTGCTCCACTATTGAGTCCTTGTATCAGACGAAGATAAGATTAGTGAATAAACTGGATGCCTTCCATAGAGCTTTTAGCACTAGTGAAGCGAGTTCGATTCTCTTCAGGTGCTCCACTCTAGAATCCTTGTGTCAGCCTAAGATAAGTTTAGAAAATGACTAAAACAGATAAATTAGCACGTGCGTCAACCGTATCATAAAGATGGCGACCGTAGCCGAGGGCGAGCAGAAGGCTCCCTTTTCAATAGCTACTACACCGAGGTGTAGAAGTGGGCGCTACTCCTTTCCCTGGATTGCTCCACTTTACCCTTGATACGTACCATATATTGCTGAGTGCTAAGCAAGGAGATATCAAGTACTATTTTTAATGTCATTGGTCTGACGCGACCTGGGATTGAACCCAGGTCCCCTAGACCGTTGGCGAACACTCTACCCACTTGAATAATTACGTGTTGTAGATCAATTAACAACTGAATCAAGATTTGATCTTGAATCAATGTTTAGACAAAATCAACAAGAAATATCTTACTGTTTGGGTGTCTCGCATTATTGAATGATTGGCAGGTTCAATCTTCATTGGGTCTCTCATACTTTTGGCCTTGAGCCAAACTAAGTTTAGCTAAGTAAATGAGTTTTGTACTACGGTTTGTGGTAGTACGAATTAAGAACTTTTCTTTGGATTCTGTAAATGAACGTGTTCGCCACTGAGTGTTTTTGTCTCTCCCTTCTTTTCATCCCCTCGCTAAGTATTAAAAAGAAATAGACCATTGGGAAATTCTTTTAGATCCGTTATTAACAGATGGACTGCCTTGAAAAACAGCATTTGAAATCTTTACTTTACGTGGGTTCGATCACTGGTTTTGGTAATTGGAAAAATGCTGATTTAACAGCCAGAAACAATCACACGCATATATCATCATCATCATCATCAAGTCCTGTCGATTGTACAGGTTCCATTGGCTCTCCCTCGCCATCCATCCCAATCGCCCATCGCTCTGGGTAGTTTCTTCATACTACATCCAGTGTCCGCACAGAGCTAATAGTTATAAATCTTTACTAGCCAGCCACAACTGGTGTGTCCATGTGTTGGAGTCCATAGTAGAGTGTCGCTTATGAGCTCGTCCTTATTTTCTCCAGTAATTACCAGCATATCTTGTTCGTCTTTATAAGATGGGAAGTAAGTGACTGTACAGCTGCTGCTGTTTTGTGGGCTGCTGCTCCCAGGATTTGTTCCAAACAGCACACAGTATTATTGTGTAGTTCCTATCCAGCTTTTTCTCCAATCATTTTAGTTAGAGTCCAGGTGGTGCATCTTGGAAGAATTCTAGTTTTATTAGAGAGATCAAATTTTGAAATAATCGATTGCTGCTCAGTAGCTGTCCATACCTTTCCAATGCGTGTATTGACATCACTTTCAGAAGATGAGATATTGCTACCGAGGTATGTGAACTGGTCTACTAATTTCAGAAACTACCATTTAATGTGGAGATCTTGTTTAAAACACATGAACTCTGTGTAATTTGCGTTTATGTCGAGACCAAAGCTTCTTGTTACCTGCTCCAGGCAATGCAGTAGGAATTTGGCTTGCATAGGTGTATTTGAAAGAAGCGCTAGATAATTTGCATAGAGTGCATTTGTAATAGTTTCTACGGGATATCGTCTGTTTCTTGCCTTTTAAAGTGTGAAACCATTTTTTATCAGATCTATTGACGCGTGTAGTACATAATCTAGGCAGATTATAAATATATATGGAGCTAATGGATCACCTTGAAAGACTCCAGCGACAATATCAAAGAAGTAAGTGTAACCATTGGATAAGGGAACCATTGTCTTTGTAGAGCATCATTATAGCGCTAACAGTTCCTTCTACAAATAATAATGTTGCTTCGAGTTTTTTTTTTGACTGAATTCTTCGATGATTTGACAGATAGTCAGAATCTGTGATGTTGTGAATCAATTTCTTCAAAGGCGTTCTGATTTTTCCTAATTTCTCGACTACAGGTTCAATTGAGAAGCCGGGCATTATAGGAGTAAGAGTTATGCCTCTGTAGTTTTTACCAGTTCTGAGGTTATTTTCTTTGGCAAGGGCCCAAAGAAAAGTGCATATATATATATATATATATATATATATATATATATATATAGAGAGAGAGAGAGAGATAGGGTAATTTCGTAGTGTTTATTCTATTCTTTATTTAACGAAAAACAATCCGTTTCTTCGTCTGTTCCTTCCTTCCTTCCTTCCTTCCTTCCTATCTATCTCAGGTTGTTCAAATCTATTTTCGATTTTTCATATATAGGGTCCCTTTAAAACTTTCTGCACTCATATATATATATATATATATATATTGTCATCTACAGACAGACTGTTTCGTTGTATCACAACTCTCCAGTGTGGCTAGACACGTAGGATGCTTGTGTAATAAAAATTTGTCGATGGTATTATTAGCAGAGCATATTTAAAACCTAAAATATCAAGATTGTTTGCGCTCAGTCCATTCCATTACTTGGAGTTTCATTTGTTCCACAAAATCGTCAGACGAAAACAGTAGATGGGCAACTGTAATTTAAGGCTAAAAAAGCTGGTCACCCGTCATGATATATCGGTGCATAAGAAGCAAAAAAATATATATCCATTTTTACGATATGAGCCAGTTAAAAATGTGAACACACACACATATATATATATATACATACAGAGAGAGAGAGAGAGAGGATTTACTCTTAATATAATCAGCAAATCTATCTACCTATCTATCTTTATTGCTATTTGCAAATTTTGCCTTGTTCAAACTAGAAGTCCTGTCATTGTCTATTAAATTTCTTAACCGACTAGATTAGAACTTCTATATGACATACTTACTACCAATAAAGCGATGTAGCAACAAACACAGCCTATCTTTCCACCAAGGGATTTCATCAACCCCATTACAAGCCCAGTGGGCTGGGGTTGTAGAATACTTCAACTGCATCTTTGCAGAGAGTTAAGTCCCCTTCAAAGAGTGCTCTGGATATGGCACTAAACAATCTGATGGTGAGGCTCCAGCTCTGGAGTTTTGGTGAATGTGGAGTACCCCTTCATTGCCATTATTTCCAGGTCCGCTCTGACTCGGAGTGGTAGTACCTGTTAGGGCCCCATCTATGGGTCAAATAGAACTGTTCAATAATTTACTATACTTGAAACCATTCAACTATGTGAAAACAAATGATTAATATTAAATTGAATTATCAGTGTTAGACAGCAACACTTGAAACCATTTAACTGTGTGCAAATGATTGAGCTTTGATTACCTACAAACTATTTGTGCACAAATCATAATTTATTCAATATATATCTATGAAGATATTTGCATTAAATAACCCAAAAGGGTTTATATGAATTTTATAATCTAAAAATATCGAAGATAGAAAGATACAAGCAAAAGAGAAAAAAGAGATAAGATGAAAAGAGAGAGAGAGAGAGAGAAAAGGGTTAGGAAGAGAGAGAGAGAGAGAGAGAGAGAGAGAGAGAGTGAGTGTGTGTGTGTGTGTGTGTGTAGGAGATGAAAAGTGAGAGAAGATGAAAAGAGAGAGAGACAAACCGACGAAGAAAGAAAGAAAGAGAGAGAGAGAGAGAGAGAGAGTATAAAAAAGAGAGGAAAAGCGAACGAAGGAGCGAGGGAGACCGAGAAGGAAATGAAGAAAGACAGGGATTGTGAAAGGGAGGAAAAAAGAGAAAACTTTGAACGAAATTAAATTAGACAGAAAGCAAACGAGAGAAAAAAGAAGACAAGGGAGAGAGAGAGAGAGAGAGAGAGAGGGGGTAGTGAAGGAGATAAAGAAAGAGGGAGAGAGAATAAAAAGAGTGGGAGAGAGAGAGAGAGAAAGAGTGGGCATGAAAGAGAGAGAGAGAGAGAGAGAGAAAGAGAAAGAGAAAGAGTATGTGTGCGTGAGAGAGAAGGGAATGCTAAAAAAGACTGTGAAAAAAATAAAGAGTGACAGGAGGCAAGAGATTGAGAGAAAAAGAAAAAAAATGAGAGAAAATGAGAGAAATATATATGTGGATGCAGTGACGGAGATCATCATCATCATCATATCGTGCTGGCAGCACGGATATCCCTGACCCTCTCTCGCCACTCCTCCCTATCGTTCATCGCCCTAGGTAGGTCTTCAGGACAACAACCTGTATCCTCACATAGCTGCTGAATGTACGTTCGTGCTGGTCGTCCTGCTTTTGCGCGGCCGTGTGTGGGGATCCATAAGAGTACATCTCTTATGAGTTCATCTCTGCTTCTCCAGCAATGTCCTGCATGTCTGGTTCGCCTAACTTGAATAGTTTTCGTGATAGGGGGCAGGTGGCCGTACAGTTGGTGTCTTGTGGCGTGTTGCTGCCAGGACTTGTTGAGGATTGCACGCAGCATTCTTGCGTAATTGCCATCTAGTTTCTTCTCCAGCCGTTTTGTTAGCGTCCATGTAGTGCAGCCATATAGCAGTATCGATGTGACCGCTGCCTGGAAGAAACTACGTTTCATTTTATCGGTTAGGTCTGATTTCCGTGACGGAGATAAAGAGAGTAAAAGAGAGAGAGAGAGAGAGAGAGAGAGAGAGAGAGAGAGAGAGAGAGAATGATGAGAAGAGATATTTTAGAGTGAGGGAATGTAAGAAATTGAGAAATAGAGAAAGAAGAAGAAGAAGAAGAAGAAGAAGAAGAAGAAGAAGAAGAAGAAGAAGAAGTGAGGTCGACAGTGGCGGAGATGAAGAGAAAGAAAGAGATAGATAGAGAAACAGAGAAAGAGAGATGATGAGGAAAAGAAGAAGTGGAGGTACTTATTCTTTTCAAATGGTTTAATGTAATTAATCAACTGAAACAATTAAAAAGTTTGAGTGATACAAAACTTGAAAATAGAACATATTTCTGATTTGGCTCTGAAAATCGATTCTTATCTATGCATTTATACATTCTTAAGGAGCATAACAAGTTAGTTTAGACAGAATGTTTGACCACGCATCTGCTGAGCCTTCTCTCTGTCCATCGAGCTTAACAGTATAATAAAGAATTAAAAAGAAATATCACTGAAATCTCTGTTCGAGTCCATGTAGAAGACAAGATTCAGAATGCTCATTTTCGTGTCGGGCAAAATTGCTCTCCTTGCATTGAAAAATTGACGCAGCATAATCTTTCCTTCTCTATATGCTTCTTTTGGGCCCGAGTAAGTATCATGTCAAATAGGAGGCGCTCGTGGTGCAAAGGTTATCGTCGGAGGGAATGAACACAATGGCTTGAGTTTATAACCTTGACGAGGCTGTTTTCATTAAACGTAACGCTAATACCTTTGGGAAAGGCATGAATCGATCTATTCTACCTTCATTTATGGATAAATAATGGGGCAGACTAGGCTCTGTAACCTTGGTATGGTAATTCGTCTAGGAGAAGGAAAACTCTGAATTGAAACCTGTTACATGAATATAGACCACTTTCGGACACTAGTACCCGAGAAGCTCCGTATATGAATACACGGGCGAAGCCGGTTTAATCCACATTGGGTAAATGCCGACACATACACATGCACAAACGCACATATAAGCTAAGTAAATATCAAGTCATTGAAAGCTGTCGCATTGAATTTGACAGTAAAGACCGTCAAAAATTGAAAAGTTGATTTAATGAAGCAATTAATTCATGTTAATTATACTCTTTCTTTCTGTATCGATTTTGCTTAGTTGTTTACTTCAGGTCGCCTCCTATGGTGCAATGATTAGTGAGCTCGTCTTTCCGACTAATTTGCTTGTATATATATTTATCCAACCTCTCTACCACGAGCAGGATGTGAAATAAGGTCAATTATTGAGTGGAATATAGCTGGTTTGAATTCAGAGTTTTCCTTCTTCTAGACCTTATTTTTTCTACTATTTACTTACAGCTGGGTTGGAAAGAACAGATGGATTCCCGCCATTTCGATTTATGTGAAGTGAAATGTAAACAATTTCGTTCAGGATTTGAACTCGAGTTGCGGGGTCCATTTCTTAAATCGATAACCGTTGCGCCACATGCGCTTGCAATTTACCAGTGTCTTGAGTTCGATTCTTACGTATACTGGTCTACTTGTCCGTATTTACCAAACATCACCACAAACATCAGATGTGACAGATGGTCAATTTTTAAACGGAGTAAATTAGTTTGACTTAAGAATTTTTCTTCTCCAAGAGTTGTTGCTTAACCAAGCCTAAAGAATTCAGTTTTATTTATCTTTAGCTGAGGAAGAACGGATTTTTGCTTTTTCCAAAAGAATTAGCGTAAAGTGAAATGTAAACAGCAATCGTTCAGCATTTGAATTCTGATGGCCGATTCATTTTTCTAAGCTGATAATCATTACAACACTTGCGCTTTCCAAATCGCTGGAGCCGTGAATTCGATTCTAATGTATACTTCTCTACCTGTAGATGTTTGTTATGTATAGGTATATGGCAAATCAACCATTGTAGGTTATTTAATGCCAAATCCATTTTAATACAAATAAACAGTTCTATTTCAAACAATTCAGTTTAGCATAAGTACACATGTACCATAGCCAGATATCCGGATATGTGAAACATACATAGAATGTTCATAACATATATACATAGAACATAGGAATCCCGAAACACGAAAAACACGTAACGACTTCTTAGTTCAGGTACGAAACCTTTTATTACCTTTGAGTTAAAGGTTTCGACATAAGGAAGAGAGATGCACAATCTTTCTATGCTGGCTTTTCCATCTGCCTCCCCAACACGTGTGGCGCCCATAGCGCACAAATTCGTCTGGCCTCAGCAAGCCCCGAAAGTCGACCCTTCCCGTTTGGAGTCTAGTTCTCAACTCACTGACTTTTTCAAAATCACCGAAATCCTCTGCGCGCGCTTCCGGTGCATGACGTCATTCACATCCACTTATCAACCTTTCTATCTGGGATTTTTATTTTGACATCTGTGAACGACATATCCTCCCCGCGCGCGCGTCAACACCTTTGCTCAAGTTTACACCTAACTAACCCATGTGCTGAGCCGAAAGGTTCTCAGCCGAAATCCAAAGGCAAGATTTATGAAACGAAATCCCTCGGCCATTATATTACACACAGTGTAATTGTCAAAAACATCCTATTTGAAACCATTCAGTTTAGTTTAACAGTTCTAATTAAAAAAATTCAGTTTAGTATAAGTATAGTATTTGTTTACACACAGTTAAACGTCAAAACAGTTCTATTTCTAACAATTCAGTTTAGCATAAGTACGTAGTTTAGTTCTCTTTGACCCATAGGTAGGACCCTATCAGGTGGTTCCACTCTGGACCAGAGTGGACCCGGGAACGATGGTGATGAAGGGGTACCCCGTATTCTCCAAAGCTGCAACATTACTGGAACCTCACCCTCAGATTGTTTAGTGTCATATCTAGGACACTCGTTAAGAGGGGGTCCTACCCCTCTGCTGAGAAGCAGTCGGTGAATTCTACAGCCCCAGCCGACTGGGCATTATACTTATAAACATTGTGTTAGACGTATCAAAGGTAATTAAATAACAATTGCCAAAATCATCACAATCCCCATCCACTAAATAAGTAGAGAAAGACAGGGTACGCATTAATTAGTCCCTTGTTTCGTTTTGTTTAAAAAGTAATTGAGGTTTTCCCTTTATCTACTCCGATGCATTTCATTTTGATTCGATTGTATATAAAATAGAGGACCACTTCGGGACAGTTGGTATCGTAATCTGAAGGTAGTGAGCTTGATGAATCAAAAATTAATAAATAACAAATATAAAACAGGTGACACCAAAGACGTGGTGTGATGGTTAACAAGCTAGTTTTTCAAGTCCATTACTTTTTAAAGTGAGCGCGATTCTCACTGAGCGCTCTACACTTTATGCCAAATTTAAGCTATACTTATTTTTTCCCTTCGAGTTATACAAAAGACTCAAAAAATGCTACTTGATGACGCCTTGCTTAACACTCAGCATTATAAGGTAAGAATCAACGGTAAAGTTGAGCAATCCAGGAAATGGAGGAGCGCACCTCCCCGACACCTCGGTGTAGTAGCTATTGAAAAGAGAGCCTTCAGGTACCCTTGACTAAGGTCACCAATTTACCACGTGTTAGTCGGATTAGGCAAAAAATTAATCTTTGAGTGTTTCTCCTGACACAAATACACATCCTCCTCATTAAAAACAAAAACAAAAACATAAAACAATACAAAAAAAAACAACAAAAAACAAAGAAGCCCTTCCCCCCAAATCCCCCCTACCAAAAATACCCCAAACAAAACAAAACAAAAAAAAAACAAACAAAAAAAAAACAAACAAACAAAAACAAAACAAAACAAAACAAAGAATAAATCAAAAACAAAAATAAAGAAAAACAAAACCAAAAGAAACCAGTATTTCGAATACTAACTTTTAAGGCTTGGTATGGCAACTGGTCTAGGAGAAGGAAAATTCTAAATTCAAACCTGATAAACTCCGCTTAGCAATTGACCTTATGTCGCATCCTGGTTGTGCATAGGGCAAGGTAAATACACACAGCATACAAAACATATGCTGGAATACCTAGGAGATAAAGTGGATACGGTTTCAGACTAGCACAATAAGGGGAGTCCCCGTGGTGCAGTGAATAAAGTGTTGGACTGCGACTTCGTTATAAGTGAGTTCGAACTTCTGTCGCGCTATCATCTTCACTTTCGAACCAATACCTGAAGAAAAGGTATGAACCTCCATTATCTCCCTGCTAAATAGTAGCTTTACTGTTCTTCTGTAAACATAGCTTTGACATTAAATAACCCACGAAGTTTCATAAACATTAAACAAAGAAACCAAACCAACGCAATGAAGCGACTATCGCAATAAAATGAGTCACACCTTTTTTTTACCAGTGCATTTGAGAGTTATAGTTACATTATGCTATAGTTTATTAAAAGTGCAACAGTGTGAGGTCAAGTAAACAAAAACAAAACAAAACAAAAAGCAAATAAAAAAACAGCTAAATAAGAAACAAAATACTTTAATTAAACGTACTTCGTATGTCTGTGTTTTATTTTGTATTTAAGTGTGTCTGTGAAATGCAATTAGAAAAATGACGCCGATCGACTTGATCGGCAAATGGTTGTCACAAATATTCAAATTGTTAAAGACAGTTATATCTGCTAAACGCAATAAAACGAGACATGCCCGTATACACAGTGTGATGAAAAAGTATCGAAACTGAAACTTTATTTTTCTTTTTTTCAATTTTATAATTTAAGATTAAAGAATTAAAATAAAGACGTATACACAGCTTAACAAGTTATGTAATAAACTGAGAGCATCCTAAATTTCGAAGTTTAGTTTGATATATTTTGAACTGCTGATTTTATAGAAACAAGAATGTACAAGTGTTCCAATTTTGATATTCAGCAAGCTGAGCTACGTTTCCTTATTTCCAAAAGAGAAAGTTCAGGCTCGTCCCTGTGGCACAGTGTCTAAAGTACAAGAGCTATGACATCATAGTGTGACGTTGCATAAATATTTATCTCAGGACGAGAGTTTATTTTATGCACATGTGACGTCGGGGGCAGTCGGGCACTTGACCCCCCGCAAAATAAGTCCTAGTCAAGACTCTTATTTCGGGCATATAGTACAGGCAAATAATGTGGGGGTTAATTTGGGGCTAGACTCATCTCCAACGCTGGCGAGGGGGTTTCCAATTCACTTTCACATACCCCACCGAGTCATTCGTTTTCATACCCCCTCGGATAACGGAAAGCATGGACTTCTAGGTTAAAACAAAATATATTTCACTGTAGTCAAATTTCCAAAATTCCTTTGTGATGTTTTTAAGGCGAATAAGACATTTAGCGAGAATAAATGAAAGCGATACGAAGCTGAAAAAGATATGTGCAAAAGAAGGCAACTTGATAGATAAACAACATAACCAATAGATTTCAACACAAAGGAACATTTAAAATGTTACAAAGCTTTGATAAGCGACGACCAAACAAATAATTATGAGGTTTAAGAAACAATTCCTTTCTCTTTTCTTTCTTTCTTTTTAAGGTACCGGCTATATTAAACCAGCAGTCTTAAACACATAGGTCTCTCTTTCTTCTTTTTTCTTTTCTTTCTTTCTTCTTTCTTTCTTTTCTTTTCTTTTATTTCTTTTACTTAAGAAAGTATCTAAGCCCATTCATTAATTTACGGTTGATGAAACACATCTTTTCAGTTTCTTTCTTTCCTTTTCTGAATATATATAATTTCCAATATTTAGGAAGGGTAGAAGGAAAAGCAGTTTAAGTTGTACTTATCATTTCGAAGGCTAATTCTCAGGTTCCTTTCTTTTACGGGCGAGTGGCATTTCTCTAGAATCTGGCTGAAGGCGCCTTTCAGCTATCTCCTGTCTAAAGATTCTGTTCTACTCTCTCCCAGGGCTTGGCTAACTTGGCGTCCATCTGTTGCCAATGTCTGTCCAGAACTCAAGATTCTTTTTGCGGGCGAGGGACCCAGAGTTTTGGCTATAAGTCAGCACATCTTTTCACGCCGACTTCTGTCCTCAAACTAATGATCCTTTTCCAAATTTCCTCTGACGGAAGGTATAATTTTGGCTAAAAGTGTCTAGCCAATCATTTGGCTCTTTCTTCTTCCTCTATTTCATCCGGTCATGCTACTACAATGACCTACATTCTCTTCTCTGTCAAACCGATTACAGGTCATGAAGTGCGAGTAATTTGACTTTCGTTCATATCTCCCTTTTAACGGTCAGTCTTGGGACTTGTTAGTTCAAACACAGAGGGTAGGGTTTAATCTTACTTTTCCTCTCTCGGTGGCATACCACGTCACAATAGTATATGAGTTCGAATTCCACTTGTGCTTTCACGTTCACTTTTGGACTTATAGGCTTGTGAAAGTTATGACTCACATATACCCCCAGCTACGAGTTAAATAGGGAGTGTCCTCGTGGTGTAATGGTGGACTGCGGAATCGTAGTAAGCGAGTTCGAATTTCAGTCGCGCTATTATGTTTATTTTATGGAAAAATACCCTTGGGAAAGGTATGAAACCTCTTATCCTCCCAGCTATGGGTTAAATAGTGTCACTACTGTTCTTCTAGAAGGATGGCTTTGGCATTAAATAACCCACAAAGGTTGATATGACATTAAACAAAGAAACCAAACCAAACCAAACCAAACGAGTCAAATAACCCCACTACTGTTCTTCAACAAGGATAGCTTTGAAATGACTCACGAACGTTGATATGCTATTAAAAAAACCGAAAATTTATCTCTATGATAAGATCTGAGGACATGGAGGACTTTAAAAGAAATTCGTCGTTTAGATAAACAAAATATTAAAAAGGATTTTCAAAGGTGCTTAAATCAATGTAAAATTTACTGGGAATTGGGTACTGAAAGATGAAATGAACGTCCCATTCATTGTTCATTACAGTCTGGGTAAATATAGCTTCAGTATTTTGAAAAAGATGTATGCTTCATTGATTTTTCCCTTCTGTCTTAGTAAATACAACTTCAGACTCGATACTTTTTGAACACAGCAGGCATTTTGAAGATGAACGTTTCATTCGTTGTTCATTACAGTCCTGATAAATACAGCTTCCGTATTGATACTTTTGGTACATAGCTAATATTTAGATGAAAATGAACGTTTCATTCATTGTTCATTTGTGTCTTGGTAAATACAACTGCATTCTCTATTCTATTTGCACACAGCTCGTTTTTTTAACATTTCATTCATTGTTCATTTGTGTTATGGTAAATGCGGCTTCTGTCACGATACCTTTTAACCACAGCTCTTTTTTGAAGAAGATAAACATTTCATTCATTGTTTTTCGTGTCTTGGTAAATACAGCTTCCCCTTTTGATGTTGTTGAAGAATCTTATAGAATAAGTAAGGGGGATTACTTTCAGAACGACCCTAAGATGCACGCATCACTAAAGAAAATTCATTGCCGATATTTTTTATGTGAAAAATAATGTTTCTTAATGAAAAAAAGCACAAAAAGACTTGCCGTAGCTGACAGTTTTATTGTGCTCTCCGTATATGTTATTGTTTCAGTGGAAATTAATTAGAGGCATTACTTTCGGAGTGTCTCTTTTATATATAAAAACTATTAAGTAATTTTAAAATGAAATTCAACACTAAAATTTGGATTTGATACTAAAATTTAAATTAAGACATGAAATTTCTTCAAAATAGTCCCTCACGCTTACTCTTGTATGATTTTCTTTGGTTGAAGCACCTCTGTGAAGTAGCATTTTATCACCATTACCTCAAGATTCACTTTGATATAGTTTAAGACTGTGCTGTCGCAGGATTTCGACGGAGCTGCAAGATTCACCATCATAAGAAGAAAAAAAAGATCCCTCCCCCCCAAAAAAACCTCAAAACGCTCTGGACTATATTACAGCAATAATAAAAGATTGGTTGGTTGGGTGGTTGAGTTTAATGGTATATCAATTCTAGTAAGTTATCTAATGCCATATTCTCTCTCTCTCTCTCTCTCTCTATATATATATATATATATATATATATATATATATATATGTAATATTGTTTGGTTTGGTTGGGTTAGGTTTTATGGTATATCAACTCTTGAAGGTTATTTAATGCCTTATCCACCCCCTATCTATCTATCTATCTATCTATCTATCTATCTATCTATCTATCTATCTATCTATCTATCTCTTTTTCTGTATATATATATGTATATATATAGGTATGTGTGTGTGTGTGTGTGTGATTAGAGAACACATAGTTTGTAGATAAGATTTTTAAACAAGCAACAGTTCATTTGTTTGCACATAAATGCCTTCATGAGTTTCTATCAAACGCAAATAATTCTATTTACTATTAATCTTTTATTTGCTCAGAGTTAAAGTATTGCTATGCGACACTAGCAATTTAATTTAAGATCAGTCAATAATAGAAACACATAATAATGAATTAATAAAACGTCTCTAAACACTGTCCCTAAATGAATTTAGCATCAAACTGAATAGCACTGCTTTGAAATAGGATAGACAGATTTGAGGTGACACATAAAACACATAAACACATAAATAGATAAATTAAGCAGTCACAACTAATTGGAAACACACCCTTCCCATGCTTAATATATATCTGCCAAAATGAGAGCTCATGGCCAGGTATCCTAACTCTTGATACATGAACATCAGTTTATGACACTTAGATACTAAATAATAATTTCGTCATCGGTTCAATTTTCATTGTTTCTTTTATAGCTTCTCGAGTCTTTAAAAAACGTTTTAAAAACTTTCTAAACAAACATTTTCACAGAAAAACTTTTCCCCTGACAAAGACCGAAAGTCGAAACACATTGAGAACAATCAACCAATGAATTACGTAAAGAAAGTATTCTTATTTGTTTGATTGCTTTTGTTTATATATATGAATAAAATAAAATAAAAAGATGAGAAGATACCATGTGATGTGTACGTACTTTTCAATGGAAGGGTAACTGAATTAATAGGCTCGAATATTGATTTTGAATTTAAAATTTTAATTTTAAATTTTGAATCTAATTTAAGATAAGTATCACTGCATCCTTACGTTAGGTTATTAAGGAATGTTGTACTTCCCTAAATTATTATTAAATCTGGAGTTTTAAGTTGAAATGTATTTAGAATTAAAAAATTAAAAAATTTAAATTACTATAATTCCAACCGGTAATAAAAACTAAAAACTGGAAGTGGGTGAAATGGGGAAGAAACTCTTCACCCCTCTTCTACCCCCTAACACCCTTCTTTTCTGTGTAAGAAGTCCTGTTATTTTTGGTGTTATTGATTCATATCAATTCCCATAACAGGATGGAACTAAATCTATAATCTTATTGTGACCGGTTTTTTTGTTTTTCTTAAAGAAATATATATATATATATATATATATATATATATATATATATATATATATATATATGTGCGTGTGTGTGTATTGTGCGTGTGTGTGTATTGCGCGTGTGTGTGTGTATGTGCGCGTTTGCGTGTTTGTATTGTGCGTGTGTGTACAGTTGTGTGTGCATATGACCCTTCTAAATGTAAAAGCGATTGTAACAATCCATTTATGTGTCGTTTTTTTTAAAGCTCATTTACTTTAGTTTTATCGACTGACAGATATCGAGCACGATTACAGTGAAGGATACAGACCTATAGTATAAATAACGTTGTACCTTATCTTTAACACACACACACACACACACACACACACATATATATATATATATATATATATATATATATATAAAATGCTTCACTTTCTGAAATCATACGTAACCCAGGGTTATCATCTGATGAAGGCTTTGTTGGTGGCACTGCTGTTCTTGTTGTAACAGTTGCATGAACTTATCTCTCTGTCTTTTTCTTCCTCTCACTATCTCTCTTTATATATATATATATATATATACGCACACAAACACCCCCACATACATATTTATACACACACATATAAATATATATATATATATATACGCACACAAACACCCCCACATACATATTTATACACACACATATAAATATATATATATATATACGCACACAAACACCACACACACATATTTATACCCCCCCATATATATATATATATATATATATATATATATATATATATATATATATATATATGTGTGTGTGTATGTGCGCTAGGATTATAAAGCGTTTCTCAAGAGTAATTTTTATTACGACTAGGCAGTTAAATTTTTTTCTTGTTTTATGTTTTTATGAATTTCTTTTATATATATTTTTTCTCTGAAATAAAAACGAAGGGGCGTGAACAGTTATTTAAATTCATTGAAGACATTCTTTTCACTGAGCAACTTTTTGTCTCTAATTTCAGACAAGCAAAATAGTTTTATACAACTAAAATGCAACAAATAGTTAATATATAAAAAAATGAAATATAACAAGGATGTTCTAACTAACAAAAATTCAAAATGGCATATGTTACATAGATTATTAAATAGTTCTCGAAACCAGAATCCCGTATTATGGGAATTTACGTTATTCTTGGCGCTTAAGATAAGTCATTCATTTTTCTTGTCACGAAATAAAAATGAAACATGCTGCCATTTTTATTTCATCATTAACATTACTGTCATTTATTTTTTTTCTTTTTGACGAAACAAAAGGGATATAAGCGAAAGTTTTCGTGGAATCATTACACACACATACACGCACAAAATCTATCATTATTGATGAAGAAAATCGTTTGGAATGGATTGCAAAATAACTTAAAACATAATAACAACGCTGCTCAACCCTGATCAGTCGGCGGGCGTTTGGATATTCTGACAGTATTCCCTGCTTAGGGGTAAGATACCGCCCTCTTTAAAAAGGGGCTTCCTAAGTATGATACTCATCTGCATCTGGTGTTGAGGGTTATTTTGGAGCCCTAGAGAAAGTGGCGTATTCTCTCTTTGCCATTACTCCCAGGTCCACTGAGACCCGGAGTGGTTGTACCTGTTAGGCTCCCATCTATAGGTCATATAGATCTATTTGCAAATTACTTGTATTAAATAGGAATACCTGATATCATATAACAGTGTGATAAAACAACTTAAGAAACTAAACAAAAAATGTAATGGAAGGAGTCTCCGTGGTCTTGTGGCAAACGAGTTGGATTGAGACATTGTCGCACAGAAGTTGATATGCCATTAAATAAACTATACCAAACCAAACCAAACCGAACTAAACCGAACCAAAAAATGTAAATACTGTGTACGACAGAAATACTTCCCACATTTTAAACTGTCACTAGTGGAGTGAAAATTAACTTAAGCAAGTGGCAATTGTAGCTCCGTAGAGCAAATGTCTCACAGTTCTTTTTAGATACGATCGGTTGGACTTGTGCATAAGGTACATTTGCAATTGAAACGTTTTTTTAAGACTGGTGAATCTGTAATTGATACACGCATAGCTTTTCGTGCTCATTTCATGTTAAGTCGGAATGATCGAGTTCCGGATAGAAAATCAACTCTTTGGGTTGAAAATTCTATCCAGCTAGAATTTTCAACCCTTACTGAATTTTCATATATATATATATATATATATATATATATATATATATATATATATATATAAACAAAATGTTTCTCTCAGCCAGACCCAGAAGCAAATGATTTCGAGCGATGAAACTTACATGTTTTTCTACACATTCATCTTGCAAATCAACACACGTGTCACATCATTTCTTTAACCTGTATCCCCTCCTCAAGTAGAAAAGCTCCCTCACCACAAAAAAAAAAAAAAAAAAAAAAAAATTGGAAGTAAAAAATGAGCCGATAGTTTTTCAGCACACTTTTGTACATACGAAGGTGAATCAATAAATCCGTAACCTGATGAATAATTATTAACTGAATTTTCATCTGAAATTATCTCTGTATAATGTTCGAACTTGGTGATAAGTATTCGCCATTGAATTAAAAGCTTTGGCCAGGGAGAACTTTGATTGCCGAAGTAAATAATAGCAGCGCGAGCAAAAAACCACCCTCCCATTACAATAGTAACAAATATCATTCTATCTTGGGTTTGAACCTAAATTGCATCTGCTAATGAGGCTCTAGTACTGGAGATAATGTTTAGGATGATTTTAAACAGCATTAATACATTGACTCATCATCATCATCATCATCAAATCATGCTGATAGCAGAGATTCCCTTGACTCTCTCACGCCATCCGTCCCTATCGTCCATTTTAACTAAGTAGAAAGTATCTACTTGTTTAAAACGATTGTGAACTACATATAATCAATTGCAAATTAAATACCTGGAACCATATAACCGAGTCCAATTTATTTAGGTGAAGAAGTCACCGTGGCATGATGGTTAACGAGCTGGATTGCAACATCGTAGTTCACGAGTTCGAACCCCAGTCTAACTTTTACGTTCACTTTCGGACACATACCCTTGACAAAGGTATGAACTCACTAATACATCCCGATATTGTTTAAACAGTACCACTTCTGCTTTTCTACAAGGATGCAGTTTGGCATTAAATAACCCACGAATGTTGATAAGTCATTAAATTACCTCACCAAACCAAATCATTTATTTTTTTTAGATCGAGAGAATTGCTCCGTGGCATATAAATGTTTGTAAACTAAAAACGACGTAAATATATGCATAGATCGATAGATAAACCAATAGATTGGTTGAATTTATTAGAGATAGATATGAGCAGATCAAGATTGATATAAATAGACTGAATGGATTGCTTTTGACAGGTCATTGATCATACAGAAATCTAAGTCTCTGATAAAATAAAACGGCCATCCTTCCAAGCTGTAGCCGTGTCAGTACTATTGTATGGTTTCATTACCTGGATTAAA
The DNA here is from genome assembly GCA_963585895.1 of Sepioteuthis lessoniana. Taxonomy (NCBI): domain Eukaryota; kingdom Metazoa; phylum Mollusca; class Cephalopoda; order Myopsida; family Loliginidae; genus Sepioteuthis; species Sepioteuthis lessoniana. The sequence goes on along the minus strand of OY757912.1, from coordinate 109,842,761 downwards.
GAAGCGAAGAAAAAGCTTGGGATTATAATTAAGGATTGTAATCAATTATATCAGTTAATCGTTTTATGTTAGTGAAATTGTGAGCCTGGCAAAAAAACTTTGAGTTGAAGTGTAAGTCGCATTTGAAAGCTCAGATATCAGCTCCTGTCATAATAAAAGTTTTGTTTTGAAATCGGTTGTAAGTGACATATCAAAATGAACATGGGGATACGTGTAAGCTGATATGAGATGACGTAACACTGGAAAGTTTTAATGATACGTGTTATTATCAGGTTAGTTAACAGGATAATTAGTAGAAAATATATAAGAAGAATACTAAGAGGCAGGGTCAGTTGGAGAGTCGGAGTGAACAGAAAGATCAGATGAAACCCAATGAATTCACGCACGAAGAATTACAACCAAATCGGCCGGGTCAGTGACGAAAAGACTAAAGTCACTGCTTATATTCTCCATCTATCGGGGCTTACATCCTTGCCTATCTAAATCAGCTGTCACATTCTTACTCGTTCTTTGTCTCTTGTCTTGACTACTGGAGTGTTGCAGACCACAAATAAACTTTCGTACCAAGCAACCAAAAGACTCGTTTCGTGTCATGTTTAAAGGGTAACGTTACATCCATATTCCCTTTTGTGCCGTAGCGTTACAGGCTAGATGGGAACTACAGAAGGATGCTACATGCTGTTTTGAACAACTCCTGGAAGCAGCACCTCACGAAACAGCAGATATACGGCCACTTATCTCCCATATCACAAATCATCTAGGTAAGATAATTAAGATATGCTGGATACTGCTGGAGAAACAGGTACTAACTCATAAGCGATGTTTTCCTGTGGACTGCTACATATGGACACATCAGTGTTGCCAACCAGCAAAGACCTACATTCATTAGCTCTGTGCGGATACTGGATGCTGGCTAGAAAACCTGCTGGAAGTGATGACATTTAGGGACGAATGGCGAGAGAGTGTCAGGGAAATACGTTCTATCACGACGACAACGACGATGACACAATTGTTGGCAAATTACGAAAGAAATATTTTGATATTATATAACTGTGCAAATTATTTGTATTATGAATAATTACATGAAATGATAATTGTTTATAAGTTGTTGTCATTATTATTATTATTATTATTATTATTATTATTATTATTATTATTATTATTATTATTCCTTTTTGCTTCTTAGCCAGAGAGATTTCACTGAAGTCTGAGTAATAGCAAGTTCCTTCAGGTCTCCTGAATTTTTTTGAGTATTCTGGCCGATCTCAACAATGCTGAAGTTAGGGTGGTCTCGATTCTTCCTCTGATTACCAATTCGTCCAGACCCGTCTCCAAGCCCAAGGCAGTCGCCCTGGCGTTATGGCTAAAGTGCTGGACAGTGGTCTCGAAGTAATTTCTCCAAGCTTTTGTGGAACGCTTCAATCGCCTCGATTGCACTGATATTATCTTCACCTTTATGTTTCACAGCTTTTTTTAGTTCTTTGGTAAGGTTCAAGCATTTGTCTCTCTTTTCACTTTCTTCTAGTTTCACTTTACGGAACAACAAAATCCACTACATAGCAAGTTATCTTTTTTTTGTCAATTAACACTAGGTCTGGACTTCTGGCCGGACTTAGGCTATCCCTTTGTATCTTTAAATCCTAGAGAATTATATGCGTCGCATTTTCTGGGTTGTGCATATACTATTTGATAGTATGGTTAAATTCTAATCTCTTGCATAATTCCCAGTAGATTAACTTTCCCACCCATTCGTGCCTATTCTTGTATTCCATTTGCTATAGTTTGCTGCATTCGCTTAAAATGTGATAAACCGTTTCATCTCTTTCTCCACTTAACCAACATTTGCTATTCTGTTGCGTTTGATCGATTTTCGCTTTAATATATTTGGTCCTAATGGCGTTACTTTGTGCTACCATTAGAAGTGATTCAGTGTCTCTCTTGAGTTTTTTTTCGTAGCCATGTCCAGGTCTTCTCGCGAGCAATCTCGCTCGTTTGTCGCTTAATTAAATAGGAATAGTTATTAGGAACCATATTATTTAAAAAAAAAAGAAAAGAAGACTAGTTTTAGCATCAAATAACTTAACAAGATTTGCCATGGCATACAACCAATCAACCAACAATTTGATGATATAATTTTTCCAGCCTAGGAATGCATGCAAGAATCTGATTTTACAATAAATATTCTGTGGCACGTACAAAATGTTAGAATAGCTTTACATAGACAGTACATTATAAGTTCTAGAAAGGACCATTTTTTCGGTCACGAGAACACCATGACAAAAGCAAAAAGGGGTGTCCTCGTGGTGTAATGGTTAAAGCGATGGACTGCGGAATCGTAATACGCGAGTTCGAACTCCAGTCGCGCTATTACGTTCACTTTCGGGCAAATACCCTTGGGAATGGTATGAACCCTCTTATCCTCCCAGCTATGGGTTAAATAGTACCACTATTGTTCTAGGAGAATAGCTTTGGCATTAAATAACCTACAAAGGTTGGTATGCCATTAAACAAAGAAACCAAACCAAACCAAAAGCAAAAACACAGGAATATGAAGATCAGATGAGTAGTTGAAAAAAAAAAAAAAAAAAAAAAAAAGGAAAAAAGAGAAGAGAAAAGAAAAAAAAACTCATAAAGGCACTCCTAAAAAATGACAACAACAACAAAAACACAAAATAATTACCTAGAAGATTTGATCATGTTTTTTTTTCTTTTCTCTAATGTTTCTTCTCACTTTAACCTGGTTTAATTGCAGAATAGTCAAAAGATTTTAACAAAAGAAAATTGTACATATCTTTTTACTTGCAGAGAGCCGCTTGGTATCCAGTAATAATAACATAATAATAATATAACATGATAAAGAATGCACTCTTCAGCGAGACTTTTGTTAGAACAAAAATGCTCCGAAAGAAAAAACACTTTCCACTTCAGTTCGTAATTTAATGATAATTGTGTAAGGTCAGCGTAGGAGATCATTACGCTTATTATAAGTTCTCAAAGGCGATAACAGCAAATTCTAATTAAGAATATTGCTCCTTATTGATTCATTTCAATTAATTATAGTATACATTCTAGTAAATCACCAAAAGCGGATCCATATTTATACCACCTTATATAACACAGGGATGCTAAAAGGTAAAAATAACAAAAATTTAGTAAAACAATTCATATAAATAAGGTCTAAAATTCAACTGACCCCCCCATATATATACTTCTGTATATATATATATATATATATATATATATATATTTACGAGGTTTATTCAATAAGTAAGGTAAGTTGCTGGCAATTGGAAGCAGGGTTTATTCTTGTATCTTTTCGAGGAAATCAACCCTTTCATGTCCCTGAAGACTGTCAGCATGACATTCTTTACTGACCACTGCGCCAGGAACTTTTACTTTACCGGAGAGTCAGTGTGTTTCCATTTCATGGATTATCTTTTCGACTCAGGCTCGTATCGGTAAGCTCATATTTAGTCCGTTTGTAAACATTATTTTTACTAAAAAATGCTTCTTTGTACACAACACATATTCTTCTGGGAAATTAACATTGTTTGTATTTCTTAGCCACCAACAATTTGATGACAGACCTCTGTTCAAGCCTGGAGAACTCTAACTTACTGCCATTTTTGCGAGATAAAATAATTTTTGCCATAAACCAATTCCAAGCAATGCAGAGTTTACATTGATGGAACAAATTTAAAAAAGAATTGCTTTGCTTTTTAAAAAAATCCCTTTTTCACAGAAAGATCCTCATATGATGTTTTGGTTCAGTTTCTTTGTTTAATGGCATAACAACCTTCATACCAAAACGATCCCGATGGAAGGATTATAAAAATGCTTGTTAACCTATAGATTTGAGGATATGGGAATTCATACCTTTCTAAATGATATAAGCCCAAAAGTAATAGCCCGACTGGAGTTCGAACTCGCTTACTACGATGTCACAGTTCAGCCCGTTAGCCACTGCTCACGGAGACTCCCTAAACCTATTAAAAAGTGCCACGCTTCTATCCCACCTTTCATGTGGAGACTTTGTTTTTGCGAAATGGAATTATATTTTTCAATAAGGCATACTTATGTATCATAGTGGTACTAAAGTGACTTAAGAACCTTGTTGTGACTTCGCCGTGGTATATGTATACCAAAGGTTTATTTACTACTAGGTAGCAAGTAGCCGCCGGGAGAAAGAAAGGGGGAGTATCGAAACATGAGACGACCGTCAACGAGAGAAAAATAAGTAATATATCACTGTGAGAAATAGAGAGCAGACACAGACCTTAAATTTTTTCCCCTAGTTCTAACATGCTTGTACACCTCTCTTTGGAGTACCTCAAAGTTTGGACTTTCTTCTCACACTTTCGTGTCTGGTGTTCTACTCAGGTCTCACCTTCTCGCATTCTGCCGCCGACTTTCCAAAAATCGTCCTCTTGTTTTCGCCTGTCGTATCGGGAGCAGAACTATCAACTTCTGCTCACTCATACACACGAGGTTTCGTACCTCTAGTTTTCCTTAGTCATTATCAGCTCTGTTATTCAGTGATTACTCTCTGATTTATTTATTTATCAATTTATTCATTTATTTATCAATTTATTCAATTTCCTATGAGCCGTTCAATTACGTTACACTTAGAGCAAAACATTTTCAGTTTAATTTTCCGTATTGTCTTAATCTCCTCATACATATATATATATATATATATATATATATAAGTATTCGCTAATGGTCTAGACGACCGGGGTTCAATCCCGGGTCGAGTCATACCAAAGACTAAAAAAATGGTACTTGATGCTTCCTCACTTAACACTTAGCATTATAAGGTACGGATCAAGGGTAAGTAGAACAATCCCAGGAAAGGAGTAGCGCCCTCTCCTACACCTTGGTGTAGTAGTTATTGAAAAGGGAGCCTTCGGATCGCTATCGACTACGGTCGGCCAAATTACTTGTATATATATGTGTACATTTACACATGCGCACGTACAGATAAGTGTGTGTGTGTAACGTAGAATGTTAGGGGGTGTCCTCGTGGTGTAATGGTTAAAGCGATGGACTGCGGAATCGTAGTACGCGAGTTCGTTTTCCAGTCGCGCTATTACGTTCACTTTCGGGCAAATACCCTTGGGAAAGGTAAAAGCCCCGTTATCCTCCCAGCTATGGGTTAAATCGTACCATTACTGTTCTTCTAGGAGAATGGCTTTGGCATTAAATAACCTAAAAAGAGTTGATATGCCATTAAACAAAGAAACCAAACCAAACAGATTTAGGCAATGTCTTTAGGTAGAATGTTAAAAATAGCTGCTTTAAAATCAAAAGCTGTTGCTAAAAGTTTCATGTAGTTTAAATACCATACTAAACAGATAGAGGAAAGTCGATGATTTCTGCAGCCGAAACAGGACAATCGTCCGAAACGTTTAATCATAACTCATCTTTTAAACGTCGACAGATATCTAGTTTATTTTCAGATTTCAGTGAAAAACAACTAGTTAGAGATGATGGGAAAAACTCATAATTATTCCATTAAAAGTTCAACTCGGAAAAAAAACAAAACATCCTGCGTTAAATTCTCGCGTCAAATTCACCAGAACGATAAAAACTGAAATTTAAATTTAACATCAGTGAACCCATTTGACTTTGCAAGACTCTGATCTTGAGGATGGCTGGATGGCCGACAGAAAGTGTTGGGTTCCACTGTACTCATAAATGTTTTCCGTATGGGCAACCTACGAAATTCCGAGTATATGTGAGTGGGTACAAAGCCTTACTGGAGATTTTAAAAACGTCCTGTCTGTTAATTTTAACCAGACATTCCTATCGGGCCATGTGTGACAGTTTGTTATCTATCTATCTATCTATCTATCTATCTATCTCAGGCTGTTTCTTTCTTTCTTTCTTTCTTTCTTTCTTTCTTTCTTTCTATTTATCTATTCAACTCATCCTGTGTAATGTAGACAAACGTAGACTTTCAAGTCATTATAAAAGAAAATGAAACATTGCATTCAAAGAATGTATAAGACATGTGTTGAATAGGCGGGGTAGCCGGAAATTACTGATCATTGTTACTAGTTGTCTGCGACAAGCACGAGCCTTTTATTCAACTATTCCATGTGTCAAGTACCCTGGGAAAAAGTCACTGTCCATTAATATGTTTTAACTGTGTCTATTTAGAATCTCTTATTTGAAGTCTTCCATATGCTGAGTAGCATCTACCTAGCTTAGTATGGCACAAGGCCAGAAGTATGGAGCACCCAATGAAAATCCAACGCCCAAACTCCTTAACTTGTTGATCATTTTAATAACATGAGTCACCAGAAAAAGTGAGATTAGATTAGATTTGACACATGGCTGTAAGAATGAGTAATCGAGTGAGGAGCGAACTCACTATTCAGTAATAACTGGTTTGCAAGACTAGCTTGTAAACCCTTACTCAAGGATTAGATACCCGTTTTTTAAAAACTTTACTTGATTTGGCATAAAGCCCTTAGGTACCTCCTGTCATTAATTAGTCGATCATCTAAGTACTAAGCAGGCTCATCGCTGCTTAACTTTAGTCGGATACATCTATAAAAAATCAGATGGCTTACGGTCAAGTCGCACTGAAAGCATCAGTTCTCACAAGATCACGAAGATAAAGTAGCGATGAGTCTACTCTATGCTTAGATTGGTGACAGCGGCTGCCTTTGGCTTTTGAGTAAAGATTTAAAAAAAGAGCAAACTTAGACTAAACAAAACTGCAGAAATAACAACGACAGCAATTCTGAATCTTTTGCGTTGATGAGGAAAGAGATATAATTTTACCCCAACTTGAGTAATTAATTAACAAACTAAGAAATAACGATGAAATCAATTATAGCCTTTATATTGTAAATCATCCTCTCTCTCCCTCTCTTTCTCTCTCTCTGGTCGACCAGCAAAGCCTTAGATAGATCAGCTCTGTACGAACATCGGTACCGTCTAGAGAACTTGCCGGGAGAGATGGATTCAAGACACTCCGTGTTATCAGTAAGACTTTATGGTGAATGATTGATATATATCTACCCGACCCGTCCTCACGAACAAGATGTGACACAAGGTCAATTTTTAAAAATAGTTTAACAAGTTTGAATACAGAGTTTTCATTCTCCTTTACTGGTTGTCATACCAAGGTTAAAGAACCAGTCTGCCCTACTATTTACTCATAACTGGAGGGGGAATAGTTGGATTCAAAACTTTCCCAAAGGTATTAGCGCTATGTGAAATGAAAACAACCTCGCCCAGGATTTGAACTTGGGTTCTTCATTTCCTACGACGATAACACACACACACACACACACACACACACACACACACACACACACACACACACACACACACACACACTTATACACAAATACACACACGCCGCCTGCGTATGCACACACACATACACATGCACACAGACACACTCAGACACACACACACACACACACATATATATGTACATTCGCACGCATACACACATGTACACATACACACAGACAAACACATATACGCAAACACACACGACGTGCTTACTTGCGCCCACACGCATACACACACGCACGCACATATACACACATGCACTCACACATGCACACATATGTATACGTATGTTTGATTGAATAATAAAGACACATTTTGTCTATATATTTCTATTAATATCCTTTCACGTTTCCTGATAAATGTCTTGGTTTCAGGTTGGAATTGGTGGATGAATTTGCCGAAATTGTCCCGAGAGCTTTCAGACCTTTCATAGGCCATCATCACGGCTTGTTTCATGTGTAAAGTGTGTTTTTTAAAAGAGCTTTTAAGTTTTTTATAACATTACAAAATTACGCAAACGCAAAGTCAGATAAAATTGTGATGCTGATGACATCGAACGAATTTAAAACAGAACGAAAATATAATATTTTCAAGAAAAATAGAATATTAAAAAACAAAAAAACAAAAAAACAAAAACAAAACAAAAAACAAAACAAAACAAGAAAGGCATTTCAAAACATTGTCGCTATTTTTCGAAATTAATTGTATAAATTCCTGGTTATATTGTTTTTATATCTAAGGCTTCTAGAATTTGTAGTCGTAGCTTATGAATTTCGTGTTTTGAAATAACTTTAGTCTTTTTTTCTTTTTTTCTTGATAATTTTTTTTATTTCCACTGTTTAAATTCGTTCGATGTCATCGGTATCTCAGTTTTATCCAACTTTGCGTTGACGTAATTTTGTAATGTTATAAAAAATCTAAAAACTTAAAAGAAAAAACACTCCTTACACATTCAAGCAACTCCTGATGATGGCCTATGAAAGGTCCGAAAGCACTAGGGACAATTTTGGTAAATTCATCTACCAATTCCAACCTAAAACTAAGGCACTTGCCTAGAAACTTGAAAGGATCTTAATAAAATTATATAGACAAAATGTATCCTTATTATTTAATCAAAAATGCTTAAATGAAAGACTGCTGCCCGACCACACACACACACACACACACACACACATATATATCATTTGAGGTGTTTGTGGTGTAATAATTATCGTCGTAGGAAATGCGACCTGAGTTCAAATTCCGGACTAGGCTGTTTTCATTTAAAATATTGTTCCATCAAGTGGGTCGAGTATTCGCCAATGGCCTGGGAGACCTGGGATTCAATCCCAAGTCGCGTCATACCAAAGACTCAAAAATGGTACTTGATGCCTCCTTGCTTAACACACAGCATTATAAGGTACAGATCAAGGGTAAGTAGAGCAATCCAAGGAAAGGAGTAGTGCCCTCCCTTGCCCATCGGTGTAGTAGCTATTGGGAGCCTTCATGTCGCCTTCGACTACGGTCTCCAAGTCCTGTTAAAAATTATTTCAGTCTTTGATTCATATCAATACTCTTAACAAGATGTAAATAAATTTATCATGCTAATGTGATCGAATATTGTTTTTTTCTTGAAATGATATTATTTTCTCTGTGAATTTATTTACATTGATTTCTCTACGAGGAATGTCTAAATGTTCGAAATTTGAATAATTTATTTGTCCTGACGGAATTTTCCCCTACTCTGGATTTACTGGATTGAAGAATACCTTATATATATATTTATATATATATAGTGAACATTTTTTTTTTAATAAAACGATTCAAAAAATCTTTTCGGAAAAAATGCTCAACGTCAACTGGCAGAGCTAGGTAAAAGCCTGAAATTATCGAGGTTCACCTAACCCCAACCTTGGCTGCCACATTACTCATATCACTATGAAAAACCTTCAATTGTCAGATCTGGGCATCGAAAAAAGAATGGATGCGGAAACAATGAATGCTCACAAATTCAAAATACTCCAACCGTAACAGAAATAAAACGGTGAACAGTGAACAGTGAAAATATATAAACGTGCTGATTTTTTCCACAACTTTTTTCTCTCAACGGTGCCAAGATCTATTCTGCTGTAGAAAAACTTGTACCAAATCATGAGAGGATCCTAAGATGACAAAACTGTTCAAAAGAATTCTTAACTTGCTAGAATGGAATGGTGCAAGAAAAATTCCAAATACTGTTCACACACACACACACACACACACACACACACACACACACACACACACAGGGGGTGTCCTCGTAGTGTAATGGTTAAAGCGACGGACTGCAGAATCGTAGTAAAAGAGTTCGAAATCCAATTGCGCTATTACATACACTTTCGGACAAATACCCTTGGGAAAGGTATGAACCCCTTTATCCTCCCAGCAATAGGTTAAATAGTAACACTACTGTTCTTCTAGAAGGGTGACTTTGGCATTAAATAACCTACAAACGTTGATATGTTATTAAACAAACTAAACTAAACCAAACCAAACGCACATATACATACATGATTTGTAAGCGAACAGTTTGTCGTTAACATCTTTTTAAAACGAGCCGGAGCTCATTTGTTTGTACACAGTTAAATGGCTTTGAACATTGCAAATACTAATAATTCTAAATGTTTTCAAGTATTACTATCTAATACTAATAATTCTATTTAATATCTATCATTTATTTGCGCACAATTAGATGGTTTCCAGTGTAATAAATGATTAAATAGTACGATTTAACACATAGTTAGGACTTTAACAGGTACTACCACTCTGACAATGAAGGGTTACTCCACGTTCCCCAAAGCTCCAGGAATGGAGTTTCAATATCGGTAGCAGTTTAATGTCATACCCTGGACACTCGTTGGGGAGGGGTCTTATTCTTTGCAGAAGTGAAGTCGGCCAATCCTACAGCCCCAGCCGACGAGGCCATATCTCCAGAGTACACACACACACGTATATATAATAGATTGGTTAAATCTTTTATTGGCTGGCTGTGTAGGTAATTCAGATAAGTTATAAACCGTTTAATGAATCGAAAGATTTCGTGAGTCATCTAACTGAGTGATAGGCATAGACTTCCGGAGTCAACTTGAATACACGGTGATGATTGGTTTAAGACATCACGTGATCAGAGGACACTAGAAAAACAGTTGCTGCGAACTGTTCGAAGGTAACAGTTGATTTCCACCAAGCTCATCACTCCCCATAAAGGTTGTAACGAGTGAAATGGGTGTATCATGGAAAATAAAATACGTACATATAATGGTGTTCGGATCCGTGTTATTTTGGGAATTAAGAACTTAGACAGAGATGAAGACGACAGTTAAGAACAAAGATGGCGCTCAGAAGAGCTCAGAGTAGAATGAAAGAACAGGCGAGAAGATGGGCGCTGACTAAAAAGATATAGGTATAAGCCTGAGTAGGAGTAAAACGCTTTTAACACACACATACACACTCACACACACCCACACACAGATATATATATATATATTTATAAAATCTCAAAAATTATAGATGGCAGTCCATTGGATAATTTTGCTCGATATCAATTGCCTTGGTTTTGAATAAAGTCAAAGAATGAGGGTTGGAAAATTGTATGTATTTATCTATGTATTTATTTAGATTTTTTCCTTCTCCTAAACCGGCTGCTACCCCAAGGTTAAAAATCACAGTCTGCCCTACTATTTACCAATAGCTGGAGGAAGATTAGTTGGATTCATAACTTTCTTAAGGGTGTGTAAAATGCAAATAACCTCATTCAAGATTTGAACTGTTGTCGTCGGGTTCATTTCCAATGTCGATAGTCGTTATACTACGAGTGCCCCCTTAAATTGTTAGAAAATTGTACTTGAAAAAGTCTTCCAAACTGTGAAGTGCCTTGAAAATCAATATTTGAAATAATGGACATTTAATTACACTCGAACTTTGATCCTTAAAAAATACTCAATTGCCGCAACCACAAGGCAGGACATGTACGTATACAAAATATCACACACACACACACACACACACACACACACACACACACACACACACACACACCCTGCCGGTGGGGCTTAGAATACTCTGCATGAATGCGTCCTCCTAAAACGGTGTCCTGCGCATGACGTCAAACTGCATTTGATGGTGAGGTTCAGAGTTTTAGAGGTTTGGGAGTGTTGTGTACTCTTTCATTGCCATTCCTCCCAGGTCCACACTTACCAAGATTAGTAGTACTTGTTAGAGTCCTCTATAGGGGTCAGATAGATGTTTAAAAATTATTCCTATTCGATATGGCCGTGTGCAAAAAGCCCTTGTAAGAAACAACTACACAAAATGTAAATATAAGTATACAATGAACATAATTCCCTAACCTCTAGTCATAAAATAACTCAAGACATGTCGTTAAATTGATTTTAACGACATGTCAACTCACATGTCGTTAAAATCAATTCAATTCAATTGATTAGAATTAAATAAATTTGCCATCTTTGTTATTTCTCGTCAGAAAGAAATCAGATGTTGTTAAGATTAAAAAAATGTAGTGAAGTGACGACCCCAGATTAAAAATCATAGCAGTCCACAACGAGGGCAAATGCTACAAAGGCACGCCCAAGAAATTTCAAGTGCCAGTTGCAGCACTTCAAAGCACTATCAAGAAATTCAAGAATGTCCATATAGTGAAAAACCTCAAAGGACACAAAAGGAGACTCAAGATATCACTTCATCTGGTAAGTAAGTCCTCAGAGATGTCGACATTAACCCGAGGATCACTACCAGAGTTATTTTAGCTGGTTTGAATGACTGTATCGAAATATCTCGGGAAATACGCTCACTCTTTAGTCCCGAAACACTGTTTGATCGTGGGGGGTAGTATTCACATAGCGCGTTTTGAGCAGGAATAGCCGAGCGGAGCCCATCCCTCTTCAGGTTTATAACTGGTTTCAATTCTGAATTTTCCTTCTTCTAGATTGGTTGTCATACCAAGGCTAAAGTTGCTTAGTCTGTCCTACTATTAAATTATGAATATATATTTTTGTCCCGCATATAATTGGAATCCATGATTGTTAATATAAAGTAAGTAAAGTTGGCGACCGTAGTCAAAGGCGACCAGAAGGCTTCCTTTTCGATAGCTACTACACCGAGGTGTAGGCGAGGGTGCTACTCCTATCCCTGGATTGCTCCACTTTACCCTTGATACGTACCTTATATTGCTGAGTGTTAAGCAAGGAGGTATCAAGTACCATTTTTAAAGTCTTTGGTATGACGCAACCTGGGATTGAACCCAGGTCTCCCGGACCATTGGGCCAATGAGCCGATATTGTTAATATAATGTTGGCATAAAATAAACCAATAAGGGTTGACATGCCATAAAAACAACCAAACAACAATAGATGTATCAATTACGACTACTTTCAAATATCGGTCATTGTCGAGAATTATGTAATGTAGTAGTTGCCTCTCAAGACCTATGAATCTGGTACTCAGTTGTGTGACCGACTGAGATGGTCAATCACAGGAACTTTGACGGTAGGGGTGAGTAAAAACTACTTCATGTCTCCCTATTTTAGAGACCGGTCGCGCGGGAGGCTGAAACACTGATAATTAAAGGAAGTGGCATTTTTCTGTAACCACGTGTTTGACTTTTTCTATTACTTTAAACTCGCAGTCATATCTTGATCTCGTCTTTGTCTCTGACAACTTTTTCAAGACATCACAACATCACAAATAGTAAATAACTAGAATTGATTTTTTAAATATTGATCATTATCTTTTCAAAATTTTGACTGTATATTGCGTCGTATCATGCGCTGACCTTATTCGAGCGTCCTTTCCTTGTGTGGTATTACCAATGCTCTTTTTCAAAGACAACAAATTTTGTGACGAGATCTTACAAATGTAAGAGAGACGAAGTAAATGTAAAATTTTTCCAGCATACTCTCCCCAAAATGTCGATAGCGTTTGGTTAATATGTTATTAGAGACAAAGAGTGTACAGGTTTAGACGAGCGAAAGCCGACCATCTTTTCTAACTGCTGAAGTTCTCAATGTATTCGAGCGTCTAACTTACTCTCTCTAAAATGCCACTGAGCGATTGCAATGAAGGGGTGCTCCGCATTCCCAAAAGCTCCAGCATCACTGGAACCTCACCATCAGATTGTTTAGTGTCATATCCAGCACACTCGTTGGGGAGGGGAGACTTACCCCTCTGCAGAGGTGCAGTCGGTGTATTCTACAGCCCCAGTCGACTGGGCAAGTGAAATTCTAATTAAAGAAAATTCTCCCATTATAAAAAGAATTTCAGAAAACAAAAAAAGAACAAAACAAACACCAAAAAAAAAAACAAAACAAAAACAACCCAAAAACAAAAAAACAAAACAAAACAAAAAAACAAAAAAAAAAAGGAAAAGAAAATTCAAAAAAACAAAAACAAAAACAAAACAAAAGAAAAAAAAACAAAAAACCCAACAAAGAACAAAAAACAAATGCTAAACAAAAACGAAACAAAACAAAACAAAAACAAACAAACAAACAAGCAAACAAACAAACAAAAAACGACTGAGCCGCCGTTCTTTTTCAGTGCCGAATATTCTCCGTGGAAACGCACCCGTAGCAGAATGCGACTTTTTGTTTTTTGATAATGTGCACGTCACTTGACCCCCCCACTCTCTCTCTTTCTCTTTTTCTCTCTCTCTCTAACTCTTTTTTGCTCTCTGTCAATCTTTTTTACTCTCTCTCTCTCTCACAAATACACACTCTTTCTCTTTTTTACTCACTCTCTATTTCACATACACACACACACACTCTCTGTCTCTCTCGCTCTCTATTTCACACACACATATTCACTCTCTTTTTTACTCTCTCTCTATTTCACACACTTACTCTCTCTCTCTCTCTATCTATCTATCTATCTATCTATCTATCTATCTATCTCTTACTAGCTCTCTATTTAACACACACGCACAAACAATTTCTCTCTCTCTCTCTCTCTCTCTCACACACACACATTCTCTCTCACACTCTCTCTCTCTTTCTTTCTCTTTATTTCACACACACATACAACTACACACTCTTTCTTTCTCTATATTTCACACACACACACACACACACACACACACACACACACACACACACACACATATACTCTCTCTTTTTGGATCTCTATTTCACACACGTATACACTCTCTCTCTCTCTCTCTCTCTCTCTCTTTCGCGCTCTGTATTTCACACGCACACATACATACACACTATCTCTCTCTTTTTCTTTCTAGCTCTGTTTCACACACACACACACACACGATCTTTCTCAATTTCTTTCTCGCTTTCTTTCACACACACACACACACACACACACACACACTCTCCCCCCCTTTCTCTCTTTCACTTTCAGGGATCCTCCCTGCAAAATTTTGGTCGCGACGAATTCACGATTCTGTGGAAGATATATTAGTATATAATTAATCTTATTAATAACATATTAACATTGTTTTTATCCAAGTTGTAATTAGAACCTGACCTTAATCTCTTTCCTTCTCTTTTTCTCTACTTTTGTTCAACGTTTATTTCTTTATTTGATTACCTCAACCATTTACTTCTGGGAAGTGTGTGCGTGTGTGTGTGCTGGTTGGAGGTGAGCTTGACCTACTTAAAGGCTAACGGCGCGAAAAATGAAATCGGCTAACCGAGTTCTAAACCCGACCGAGAAAGGCATGAAACAATTTCCCCCCATAGTTTTGGCTAAATAACAAAGCAGTTAGGACTCTTCTGCTTTGTAGATAGTTGGGTTTAGTTTCTTTGTTTAATGGCATATCAACCTTCATGGATTATTTAATGCCAAAGCCATCCTTACAGAAGTTGGCCAGCACTTTAACTATTAAGCCACAGGGACTTCCCCGAGTAGAAACACGAGATTATGAAGAAAATGGGGAGCTCTGATTGATTTGGTTGTTTTTTACGGTGTATCAACCCTTCTTGGGTTATTTAATGCTAAAGCTAGTTTTTTAAAGCAGTTATATGATTTTAAGTGGTTATCAGGTACTACCACTACCCGTTAGAGTTGACCTCGGAGTAATAGCAACACATTGATGACTCTATATTCCCCAGACCTCTTGTACTGTAGCCTCTCTACCAGATGCAGTTTAGTGTCATACCCAAGACTTATTTTGGAAGGGGCATTATCTTTTTGAAGGGAATACAATCGGTGTATTCTAGACACCCACTAGTGTGACTGACCCGGCACAAGTCTTCACCACAATAAACAGATACCCAATGTGGTCATAGTTGAGTTTTGCTGGGATAGCAGTCGGCATTAATGCCAATAGACGATTTGCTTTCTTGGTTTGGTTTCTTTATTTAATGGCATGTCAACCTTCGTGGGTCAAATGCCAAAGCCATCCTTGTAGAACAATAATAGTGCCGATGTCCGGACATAACCTACCAATCAGGCTATAAGCTTATTTTGTTATTATAGATCTACTTATCTTAGCTTCTTACGACACAGAGTCAAAGTGACGTCAGAGTCTCCATAGCGTAGAGGCTAACGTGCTGAACTGCAACATCATAGTAAGCAAGTTCGAACCCTAGTCGCGCTATTACGTTCACTTTCGGACCAATGTCCTAAAGAAATGTATGAACTCCCTTATGAACACGGCTATGAGTTAAATACTTATTCTACAAGGACGTTTTTGATATTAAATAACCCATGAAGATTGCTATGCCATTTACGAAAGAAACAAAAGTAAAGGCAGGAAAATAGTTTTGTTACAGTTCTTCAAATGGGTAAATTCTGACTGACTTTGAAATTCTTGCTTGGCTTGTGTCGGTCCCTTGAAAACAGAGGAGCAATTTGATATAGAGGTTCCAAATTTGTTATGTCAACTCATGGGGACCAGAAGATTGTAATGTAAACAAATCTGTATTCTTCACTGAATTGTTTGCTCTCATCGAGTGGTGTCTTTAGCAATAGACAATGATCAACAGGAAGCTATGTTGCTGCAAGTCGTAACTAATCGATTAGAATTTAAATTTCCCAGTTTTAAAAGAAAAAATATATTAAAAGAAATGGAAAAAATAACGAATTGTTTTACTGAAGTAATAATTCATATTTAATGAAAGATTTCTAATTAAGTTTATAGGTGATTCCTCAATATAATGTAGAATAATGTTATACAATACCATACATAAATAAGTACACTCCCAGCAATTTTTTTCTTTTTAATATAAAAAGTTAATTTATTCAAACCCTGAGACATTAAGATTTTATTATTTTTCGTGTAATATTACGCAATCAAAACGGATATTATTAAGTATAACTTATTACCAAACTCTACAGCACTGAAACTCTGTCACCAAAAACAAACTGCCATTCCTCTCGATTTCACACACACATACACGTACTAGAAATAGAGAGTGAGTAAGAGAGAGAGAGAGAGAGAGAGAGCGAGAGAAAGAGAGGGAGAGAGAGGGGAGAGAGAGAGAGAAAACAAAGAGGTGTATGTATTTATTCAATTCCTCCACTAGAGTAATGTGTGACACAAGGTCAATTTTTAAACGGAGTAGAGCAAGGTTGAATTAAGAGTCTTCCTTCTCCTAGACAGGTTGCCTAACCAAGGCTAAAGAACCCAGTATACGCTACTATTTCCCCATAGCTGGTGAGGCAGGGGGGGAGAAGAAATGGATTTCTGGTTTTCCTAAGGGCATAGGCATGAAGTGAAAGGCAAGGAGTCTTGTCCTGGACTTAAACTAGGACCACCGATTCCATTTTTTCCGGCAATAACCGTTACGCTAAGTGCGCCTCCAAAAATATGGAGGATGTACATATTTTTGGACCGGCCCATTGGCATAGTAGATAGAGTGTTCTCCAATGGGCCTGGAAACTGGAGTTTAATCCCAGGTTGAGTCATACCAAAGACCCCAAAAATAGTATTTGATGCCTCCTTGCTTAACACAGCATTATAAGGTACGAATCAAGGGTAATTGGAGCAATCTAGGGAAAGGAGTAGCGTCCTCCCCTACACCTGTGTTGTAGCTATTGAAAAGGGAGCCTTTAGGTCGTCCTCAAATATTGTTGGCTAACTTACTTACATATATAATCACATATTTTGTTCCAGAGATTCAATTGTAGAATTTGGTAATAAATAATAGCTACTAATAACCGTTTTAATTGTATAGTTTTCCTCTTTGGTTCAGATGAAAATTAACTTTTCACAAAAAATTGCTAAAAAGGGTGTACTTATTTATGGGTGACACTGTAGCATCATTGCTTACTTAGTATTAAACAATCCGAACAAAAAACAAAAATGTTTAAACTGATTAATCTCTTTAAAATATTCCTCTTCAAAACTCTGTGAAATTGTTTTTAACCAGATCACGATTAGTTTTTATAATATAAAACTATAATAGGTACATTTTTTCCTCTTGAGTGGATTTATCTTTAATCGGGACAATTATCGTTTGTAACTGTTCTGCGTAAATTTCTAATTACCAACTAAGATTGTAAAATAACTTACTAAAATCTAAGTCGGGCGCCTCGAGTGGTGCAAGTGGTTAGCAAGCTAAACTAGCAAACCTACAGGAATAAGTTCAAGTTTCATTGGATGCCCCATTCATTCGGCCTTGTGCCACATATGAGCAGAAAGCTTAGTAAATTACAACTAAAATCTAAGTCACCCATTGTAGGCGGGTATTTCAACAAGTAGTGATTTACTAAGTTTTTTTTAATGCTTACATGTGGCACAAGGCCATATGAATGGAGCACCCAATGAGACTGGAACTCAGCCGTGTAGGTTTGCTAGTCTAGCTTGCTAACCATTACTCTACCCGAGGTGCCTTTTTTATTTTTTTTAAAGAGGGAATGGTATAAGTGACTTTAATTCTGACAAGATGCCAAATTCTTCTGGCCTTGTACCAAGCTTAGTAAATGACAATTTTATTGAATTTTCCACTGTCGATCTTTCGTTTTAATTTTTTTTTTAAGATCTTTGTTTTTTTTTTACTGTTCTTTTTTTCTGTCTAGGTGTAGTAATTTATGAAGCTCTTTGCTTCGATGTAGCACAAGACCAAATGAATGGGGCACCCAAAGAGACTCGAACACACTCGTGTAGGTTTGCTAGTCTAGCTTGTTAACCATTACACCACCAGAGGTGACCCTTTCTGTTCAGGTGTATTTGGTTATGGTTCAATAATTTGATCGAATCATTTACTATTTAATAATTTTCTTCATAAATCTTAGTGAATAAATTTTTTATGCCTCATTCACTTCCTTGCTTGACACATTTCTCTCTCTCTCTCTCTCTCTCTCTCTCTCTTTCAATCTACCTCTCTATTTCTATCTCTGCTGCCTCTCTCTCTCTCTATCTCTCTCTCATTTTTACTCTACATTCCCTTTTTTCTCACTCCCACTCCTTTCTCTATCTTTTATCTCTCCCACTCTTTTTCTCTTTCTTTTTCTCACTCTCTTTTTTCTCTTCTCTCTTTCCATTTTTGTGTCTCTTTTTTCTTTCTGTCTATCTGTGACTGTTTTTTTTCTCACTCTCTCTTCTTCTCTCTTCCAATTATTTCTCTTTTTTTTTATTGTCTCTCCTTCTTTTTCTCTTTCTGTCTCTTTTTTCTTTCTTTCTTCTTTTTTCTTTATCTCCCTCTTTTCTCTCCCTCTCTTTTTCTCTCTCTTCTCTTTTCTCTTTATCTGTTTTCTCTCACTCTCTTTTCTCTCTCCTTCTCTACATTCTCTTTCTTAAATCTCTTTCTTTTCTTCCTCTATTTTCTTTTTTCTTCTCTCTTCTTTTTTCCTACTAATTTCTCTTTTTTCTTTTATCCTCACTCTTCTCTCTCTCTCTCTCTTTCCTCTGTTTTTTCTTTCTCTCAATTTTTTCTCTCTCTACCCCTTTTTCTCTTTCTCTCTCTCTCCTATTTTTATCTCTCTCTTTCCCTCTCTCCCTCTTTTTCATTCTTAGCGGAAGGAGTAACAAATTTTGCCTAGGCACAGGAGGAAGTAAATTTCCTTTCGGATGAATTTCATGTCATCGTCTGCTTTAACCCGACATATTTTTTTACAATAAATAAGAAAAAAAATCATTTAATAGCGTTAATCATTTTAAAAAGAAGCCAGGAATCTAACTTGACCCTTGACCTTGTTTTAAATGTCTAAACCTCCAAAAAAAAAAAAAAAAAAAGTAGGATTTCAGGTTCTAAACCCGAGATATTTGGATTGCAGCTTCTATGGTATTAAAAGTCACACCCACTCACCCACTGGCCCAGTCGGCTGGGGCTATAGAATTAGCCGACTGCGTCTCTTTGAGAGGTAAGACTTCCCCAACGTGTGTCCTGAATATGACACCAAACAATTTGACGGTGAGGCTCCTGTAATGCAGAGTACCCCTATTGTCATTACTCCCAGGTCCACTCAGTTCCGGAGAGGTTGCATCTGATAGGGTCCTCTCTATGGGTCAAATAGAACTAAACTGTGTACTTATGCTAAACTGGATTGTTTGAAATAGAAGTTTATATATATAAAAATAGATTTGGCATTAAATAACCTGAAATGGTTGATATGCATACAAGCAAAGCAAACCAAAGCAAACCACCCCCAACACGCAAAATATCTCCAACATATAACTGTTAATCAAATGTTTAGTAGCTGGTTTTATGGTTGTGCGTAGTTGACCAACTCCTTTCTTTCGTGTCATTTATTGGTGAATATAAACAATTCTCTTCTAAGTTGATGAAAGTTTTGTTCGTATAATCAGATGAAACAATTTCTCTACTGGTAAAAGTAGTTTTTTTTTTAAAGAGTCGACTCAGTAATAATTAGTCTTTCGTGCTAATATACCAGCATCGCTGACTAATCAAAAAGTTCGAATTACAAGGATCAGACCAGAAACGAAGAAATAGAAGGATGAAAAAAAAAGAAAAAAGAAAAAGGCAAGACCTTCCCACGCAGAAAAAGACCATGGATTAGGTTGTAAATTTTGACTAGACTTTCTTACCATACCAACTGTACAGTTCGGACTTTCTTACCATACCAACTGTACAGTTCGGACTTTCTTACCATACCAACTGTACAGTTCGGACTTTCTTACCATACCAACTGTACAGTTCGGACTTTCTTACCATACCAACTGTACAGTTCGGACTTGGTACTAGACTTTCTTACCATACCAACAGTACAGTTCGGACTTTCTTACCATACCAACTGTACAGTTCGGACTTGGTACTAGACTTTCTTACCATACCAACTGTACAGTTCGGACTTGGTACTAGACTTTCTTACCATACCAACTGTACAGTTCGGACTTGGTACTAGACTTTCTTACCATACCAACTGTACAGTTCGGACTTTCTTACCATACCAACTGTACAGTTCGGACTTGGTACTAGACTTTCTTACCATACCAACAGTACAGTTCGGACTTTCTTACCATACCAACTGTACAGTTCGGACTTGGTACTAGACTTTCTTACCATACCAACTGTACAGTTCGGACTTGGTACTAGACTTTCTTACCATACCAACTGTACAGTTCGGACTTGGTACTAGACTTTCTTACCATACCAACTGTACAGTTCGGACTTGGTACTAGACTTTCTTACCATACCAACTGTACAGTTCGGACTTGGTACTAGACTTTCTTACCATACCAACTGTACAGTTCGGACTTTCTTACCATACCAACTGTACAGTTCGGACTTGGTACTAGACTTTTTTTACCATACCAACTGTACAGTTCGGACTTTCTTACCATACCAACTGTACAGTTCGGACTTGGTACTAGACTTTCTTACCATACCAACTGTACAGTTCGGACTTTCTTACCATACCAACTGTACAGTTTGGACTTGGTACTAGACTTTCTTACCATACCAACTGTACAGTTCGGACTTGGTACTAGACTTTCTTACCATACCAACTGTACAGTTCGGACTTTCTTACCATACCAACTGTACAGTTCGGACTTGGTACTAGACTTTCTTACCATACCAACTGTACAGTTCGGACTTGGTACTAGACTTTTTTACCATACCAACTGTACAGTTCGGACTTGGTACAGTTCGGACTTGTCGGGGTCGTTCAAAGATGGACTACCTATACAACATTTTTCTGACAACGACGCTGTAAAAAAGTGTTGCCATTGGTGTGGTTTTTAAAGAGGGCAACGGGAAGGTTCTTTTTCATCGTTGACAAAAATGTATAGCAATGATCGTGATTATGTAGAAATATTGTTGCTTTGACGAAAACTCACCCAATCTATCTATCTATCTATCTATCTATCTATCACATTCTGTTTATTTCTAGCTATCTAAATCATCTTGTTCTCATCAATTTAGAGAGATTTGTTCAATATCTATCTATCTATCTATCTATCTATCTATCTATCTATCTATCTATCCTTACGTGGTGTAATAATTACCATGCTAGATTAGTAGACTATTGTTAGTGTGTTCGATTCTCACTGTGTGGCCCATACTTCTGGCATTGTGTTATTACTTATCAAAGTTTAGTAAATGACTTTCTATCCCGAGAAAGGATGCGGCTCATGGTAATTTTTTTCAACGGAATTTTAACAGGTTTGATTTCAGAGTTTTCCTTCTCTTAGACCGATTGCCATAACAAGGTTAAAGAGCCTTGTCTATCCTGCTATTTACCTATAATTGGTGGGGGAATAGTAGGACGCATATCTTTCCCAATGATATTAGCACTATGTGAGACGCATACAGCCTCGTTCAGGATTTGATCTCAGATAATGAAGAAAGAAAACTCTTTATTCAAACCTAGAGAATTCAGCTTAAGAAAATTGGCCTGATGTCAGATTCTGTTCATATGAAAGGGTTGATGAATACAGATAATATTGCGCAAACAAATGGGTATTATTAAATAGACGTAATTACTTGAAACCATGTAATTATTATTATTTGATAGGAATACTTGAAAGCATACAGCTGTGTGCCAATTATTTGTATTAGATAGGAATACTTGATATCATATAACTGTGTGCAAAAAAAAACAACAAAAAACAAAAAACTCTTAAGAAATAACTTGACAAAAATGTGAATATAAATGTACAATGAATGTGATTAATTAACTTCAAGTTATAAAATAATCCTAAACGAGTCGAAATGTCTGGCAGTCCGAGAACCGTAACCTGGCTCATTGCAAATTGTTTTTTGGACTGATTTATCATATTTACCCAACCCCTCCGCTCGGGCAGGATATGACACAAGGTCATTTTTTAAGCGGAGTTTAACAGGTTTGAATTCAGAGTTTTCCTTCTAGACTAGCTGCCTCACCAAGGCTGAAGAACCTAGTCTGCCCTACTATTTACCCATAGCTGGAGGGAGAATAATTGGATTCATACCTTTCCCAAGGGTATTAGTGCTATGTGAAATGCAATCAGTCCAGGATATGAACTCGTGTCGCCGTGTCCAATTCCTGCGACGATAACCATTACATCACGGGCACCTCCTTTGGACTGATTTATTACGTTTAAAACATCTGAGACTCCGAACAGCCTCCCTAATTCGGTAGACAGACAGGGTTTTGGGACAGATGGCTGTAGGAAGGACCCGTCAAAGTTGAATAACTATTTCAGAAAATTTCCCTTGGTATTGCTTGTGGTTACATATTTTCTATTCTTTCAGGCGGGATTATAAATTAAAAGAAGGAGTGACTTTCTTATAAATAAATAAATACGAGGATCATTAAATAAGTTTCCAGACTTTTTTCGTATGGGTACTTTTATTGATATTAAACGCATGAAACTCTAGTCCCCTTCGAAGTAATCTCCTCCGGCTGCAAAGCACTTGTTGTACCGTTCCAACAACTTCTGGATGGCCCCATGGAAGTCCTCTTGTGTGAGCGTGTCAATGACCTTCGTCACATCCTCTTTCATCTCCTCAATTGTCTCATAAGCACAGCCTCTCAGCTTAGGAAATAACCAAAAATCCCAGGGAGCAAAGTCTGGATTATTGGGAGGCTGAGGAATTGTCTTGATGCCCATCTTGGTCAAATAGTCTGTGATAAGGATGGAGTTGTGGACTGGTGCAATATCCTGGTGGAAATGCCACTGAGCCGATTTGAAGAGTGCTGGCCTCTTCCGACGGAATCCCTTGCTGAACTCCCTTAAAACCTCAACATAGTAACCCTAACCCTTTGGCCAATCAACTGTTGTGTATTGACTTCCTTACTCCTCCCACACCTCTCATCATCCCTTGCAGACTCCTCGTCTTCCTTGAATCTCTTATGCCACTCAAAAATTGATGCTTGATTCATGCAAGATGGTCGAAAAGCAGTCTGAAGCGTTCCATACGTTTCTGTGGTATTTTTTTCCAAGTTTAAAACAGAATTTTATTGCATATCATTCTTCTAAAGTATCCTCACGTCCAGATTGCATTTTTGAAATTCACCAGCTGTGACAATTAGGCTTTAGTAGGGTGTATTCCAATTGCTGCTGTAGCTGTTGATTTGAACCTGAAATCATAAAGATTGGTCAGTCATCTCATAAGATCTATAGCAATAAAATGGTGAATTTTTAAGAGTCTACGACAATTTTAAATACTCGTACAAAAAAAGTCTGGAAACTTATTGAAGGCACCACTTACTTTGTTTACTTTAAAAAATGTTACTGAGCGTCTGCCACGTTGATAAAAAAATATTGTGCATATTTCAAGTTTCAAAACTCAGATTTATTAATAGAATACAATTTGCTGTCGAATTTAAATTACGTAGCTTGATCTGTAATTTTCAATACTTTTTTTCTCGACGAATCATTTCTGTCAGCAAACATCTTGTTTGCTCCTTTTAGACAGACTTTAAGAAATAAACATGTTGACTTTTGGTCTTAATGCTCGAAATAACAAGCTTAAGCAACGATCTGCCTCGTCATTATCAAATGAGTAACGATTTGAAAATTTCGAATCGAAGAAGGAAAAAAAAAAAAAAAAAAAGAAAAAAAGAAAAAAGGAAGAGAAAAATCTTACAAGTCAAATCAAAACTGAAAGGTTTTTTTTTACTCTGGTGATTTTACAAAATTTTCATTATCTGTATTTGTTAAATGGAATGACTGATCGATTGATCAATGGATTGATTTTACTGTGTGCCAACCCTTGCTGGGTTATTTCATGCAGAAGTCAGTCTTCTTTTTATGCGATTGTAGAATTTCAAATAAATAATGATAATCAGTTGTAAACAATTATAGCTCCAAGTAACTATTCTTAATACAATTTGCACAGTTATATGGATTTCAAGCATTCCAATTAATGCTAATAATTTTCAAACATGTATCTGATCTTTACATGGGGCTCTAACCGGTACTTCCACTCCAGGTCAGAGTGAACCTGACAATAATTGTAAAGAAAGGTTGACTCAACACACCTTAGAGCTCCAGAACCCGTTACCATAGTGTTGGTTAATTAGTCTCTAAATAGATACAGTCAAAAAATGGTTCTTCATAATCCTTTTAAAAAGATAAAAACTTCATACATAGTCGCTATTTTAATATCTTAAGAATCAATATATCAATCACCCTACAAATTGAGCTGTAGAATACATCGATTGAAGAGTAAGACCCGTTTCCTATCGAATATTCTTGGTATGACACTAAACTGCATCTGATGGTGAGACTCCAGTCCTGAAGTTTGGAGGATGTGGAATACCCCTTCACTGATATTATTTCCAAGTTCACTCTGACTCAGATGTAGTACTTGTAAGGGTCCCATCTATACATCAATTAGAAGTATTCAATTATTGACAAAGGTCTATTTTTATTATTTTTTTGAAACCATACACCCGTGTGCAAATTATTTATATTATATAGGAATACTTGATAAATAGAATTTCTAATGTTAAATAGCAATACTTGAAACCATTTAACTGTGTGCAAACGTATGAAGTATATTAAATAGAATTGTTTCTGTTTGATTGGAGCACTTGAAACCATGTAACTCTGAAAACAAACGAGCTGTAAAAACTTGTTTAAGAATAAAGTTACTTATAAACTATTCGCTTCCAAATGACACACATTGCGCTTCGACTATCTTTTGGCCCCCGGCTCCAGCCCGTCCACCTTCGGGTGGATGAAGGATCAATGACAAGTATAACACTAGACTTCAAGGTCAAGAGAAGCAATGATTAGCAAGGTCACCTGGCATACGTGCTGGGAGACTTGGCAAAGGATAGCAGAGTTCACATTACACCTTGTGATCCAATGACCAACATTATCCAGCAGCGCACAAGTCTCGGCTCGAGTGCGACCTCTCCCTCTTTAACCCCCATTATAAAATGACCTTGTGTCAAGTCCATCCTGGTGGGAGGCATGACAAATACTGCTTCTCAATGACACACACACACACACACACACACATCTAAGATTTAGCACGAAGTGTGATGTGCCATAAAACGTATTAATGTCATTTCTTTTAAACATTATTTAAAATACATCTATCTGAACCGGTGATGGAAAATTAACAGGTTGTATTACAACTGATCAGTGTGGACCTGGGAGTAATGGCAACGAAGGATTGACTCCACACTTCTTAGAGCTCTAAAACTGAAGCCTCACCACATAATACTGAAGTCATCCATTTTTGTTTTGGTTGAGAGTCTTCACCCTCTGCAGAGGAAGAAACTTGCATATTGTAACTCCCGCTCTCCCACAGGTTAGGCTCTTTTTGAGTATCTCAACTCGAAAAAAGAGTTTCTTTTTCATTGTAATCTATTGGTGATTGTATTTTCTTTTGCTTGTTGCAATGTATTTTATTTGTATAAGTTTTAAAAAGTATATGCAGCTATAAAAGCCCCCGTCCCGCGAAGTTTAAATGAATTTAGCACAAAGTCAGAAATACTGTGCATTTAGTGAAAATCGATCTCACAAACAAGAATCCGTAAGCCTAACTCGCGAACATTATACCACTTGAGATGCCTGCAGTCATTTACAAAGATTATCTTAGTTTAGCACAAGACTAGAAATATGGGGCACTCAGTGAGATTTGAACTCATTAACAAGAGTTTGCTAGTCTAACTTGTGCACATTATATCACTTAAGATAATTGCAGTAGCCCAAATTCTAATTTTAAGAAATGACTTAATGTTTTTACTGAATTAAATGATCAATGAAATTCCCCACCTTTTTTTAAGGTATTGAAAAATCATTTTTTCTTTAAATTTTATGCCTGTCCATTCATCTAATGGTTCCGCTCGGAGCCTTCGGTTTATAACTTTTTTAACGTGCACTGGTCAAATCTGGCCCACCGAACAAGTGATTATTTAAAATCTATTTAACCAACCAATCATCTTTGAGGTAATAGGAAGACTGTACTGCGTCTATCTTCCAAGCTAAGAGAGTCACTCTTAAAAATTAGTTCAGGAAATTATGGCTTTTGCCAATGTAGAATACGTTGACAGTTTCCTCAGCAGAGGGGTAAGATCCTCCCTTCATACAAAAGAATGGGATGGTTATGACACTAAACTTCATCTGATGGTAAGGCTCTTGTTCTGAAGCTCTGAGAACTGTGAAGTATCCCTTTATTGCCATTACTCCCAGGTTCACTATTACTCGGAATTGTTGTGTTTGTTATAGTCCTATCTATGGGTCAAATAGATCCATTTAAAAAGTATTCGAATTCGATAGGGTTCTTTAACACCTTCCCATCCCTCCAAAAAACTAGACCCCCCCCAAAAAAACTCCTAACCAGACAAAAACTATTCTTAAACAAAAAATATTAAATATGAACGTATAATGAACACAATTCCCTGACCTGTTGTCATAAAATAGCTTGAGATGGGTTGACCTGCCGTTTAAATCAATTATTAAATCTGGATTTTATCAGTGTTCAAACATCGAACTCTTGTAGCCGTAGAAAAGGATTTAATTAAATTGGTAAGGTCCTAAAGATTTGTTTATCTCACCAAAATAGAGAGAAAAAAGACGGAATGTAGGAAGATTGTGTTGGACCTAACTTCCAAGAAGGGAAAGTCGGTTTTTTAAAATCAATATCGGAAATCCTAATTCTTAATTCGTTTATGAATGCAGACTACTTGTGACCGTAAGAAATATGAAATTATTCAAAGGCCCCTTAAATAATTAATAATGTCAACGAAATTGTGGAAACAAATTCAATTCACAATATAATTCTTCTACTTATAAATAAAAAAGAAAGAAAAAAGAAAAAAAAAGAAAATGTACATCTATATCCTTGTCCTTGAAGTCATAATAATTGCGAGGATGCGTACTTCCAATCCTTTTGGGAAGACGTAGCCCTGGAGGTCACTATGTCCTCTATAGAGAGTACGGATGTAACTTGCAAGACACATTCGAGTTAATTGGCCGCACAATTACCATGACTAGTTGATTTGGTGTCACTTGTGAACGATATGGATTGATGGCTCAGTCGTAGAGTTTGGGCTTTGCAATCTGTGGTCGCTGGTTTGATCTCCAGTGGTGGAGATCATGGTATACACTGCTGATGAGACCTAATAAAGTTGAAACAGTCGTCCAGTGCTTCCGTATGTCGTGCGTAAGTGTGCCTCGAATTTTCCGGCCATGGTAATTCAATTCCCAAGAATTACTAATGTTAAATAGGAATATTTGAAACCATTTCACTGTGTGCAAATAAAACAAATGAGCTCCGGCTCGTTTAAAATTTTTACCTATAGACTATTTGTTTATTATATATACATGTATAAAAAGAATTTTGCATCAGATAACCTACAAGGTTTGATATGCCGTAAAACCCAACCAACCAACTAAAAATCAACGTATGACACCTGCGAGAAAAAGGTAATTCCCCTAGCCACATAGCAGGACACTAAGTCTACTTAATTGTAAGGGTAAGCAATATTCTTTGTTTAAAAGTGTATTGTAAGTAAGTTGGCCAGTGATAACAAATCCCGGTCACGTACCAAATGCTAATTTGGATCTGAACTCCTCCTCCATGAGATATCTGTAACCGTTCACACGTGATACCTGTGTTTAACTTCAGTCTAACAAAAGGAAAATCTTGAGCCATTCTTAGCTGAGCGAAGTAAATATATATTATCTTCTCCTTCAACCTTAATGGATTTTGATCGGATATGGGGACATTGTTGGTTAAGAAAATAAAAGCCCAGCAAGAAAGAAAAAAGAAGGAAATGGGTTTGATATAGATATTATCTGAGCACTGCAAAGTCTGGTTCAAGGCTACGACACTAAGAATCGAATTCACATCATTAATGAATAGATTCGAGGCACGATCTTGCTAAGCATCGTGTCTTGCTAGTTGACTAACAATCACTTAACAAGCGAGTATAGCCAAGCATAAGGTCATTATAGTGAGGCTCCTGCGAGGATCGAACATGCGAGATTAATAAACTGATTGAAGTTTGGTTGATTTAAACGACATGTCAAACCGTCTAGGGTTATTTCGTGTCTTACATTCATTTTACGTACATATTTAAATTTTTTGTGTAGTTGTATCTTAATTGTTTTTTTGTGTCTACAGTCCCATCGAAAACGGATAATTTCAAACCGATCCATTTGACCCCTAGATGAGACCCTAACAGGTACTACCACTCCGAGTCAGAGTGAAATACGGAAGTAATGGCAATGAAATGGTTCTCCACACTCCACATCTTCATAACTGGATACATCAGATACAGTTTAGTGTCATACCTCAGACATTTGGCAAGCGCAGTACTGCTTGGACCAAGGTCACTACTGAGTGGTTCCCGTGAGGATAAAATACACAAAATTAATGAACTGATTATTATGGTGAACTTGGAAGCTATCGTGCCACAGTAAGCGCTTGACAATTATTTAGCAAGTAGAATATAAACTGGCGCAAGTCTACTACAATGGGGCTCTCGTGAAAATGAACATGCGAGATTAATAAACTGGCTTGTGATTCGAACTTGCTAACTATTGCACAAAATCCCCACCCCCAGAGTTATTTAATAAATGAAGCATGACCTGGTCATCATCATCATCATGTCGTGCCGCTAGCACGGATATCCCTGACCCTTTCTCGCCACTTCTCCCTATCTTTCATCGCCTTTGGCCGGTCTTCAGGGCTATATCCTGCATCCTCACAGAGCTGCTGTATGTATGTTCGAGCTGGTCGTCCTGCTTCTGCTCGGCCATATGTGGGGGTCCATAGGAATACATCACTTATGAGCTCGTCCCTGCTTCTCCAGCAGTGTCCTGCATGTCTGGTTCGTCTAACTTGGATAGTTTTCGTGATGGGAGGCAGGTGGCCGTATAGTTGGTGCCTTGTGGGGTGTTGCCGCCAGGACTTGTTCAATATTGGTCGCAACATTCTTGTGTAATTGCCGTCTAGCTTCTTCTCCAGTCGTTTTGTTAGCGTCCAAGTAGTGCATCCATATAGCAGTATCGACACGACCGCTTCCTGGAAGAAACTGCGTTTCATTTTATCGGTCAGGTCTGAATTCCATATGATCAAAAGCCTATCTATAGCTGTCCATGCCTTCGTTAGCCGTATGTCGATGTCTTTTTTCTTTTTTAAACTGGTAGACAAATTTACCTACATAGGAAGCAGCGTCTCATCAACCAAAAAAGACATCGACTTAACCAGGTACAAGACTACAATAATAGGGAACCCCCGAAGATCAAACTGATAATATTTAAAAATTGGTTCGAGTGCAGATCTTCCTGGACATTGTACCATTGTAGGCATTCGATTGTTATTTGCAATAAGCATAGCTGAGAATCTAGCACACGCTTGCAAAATAGATATTTTAGGTATCATTTATCAACAGAACATTTTTTTCACGATCAAGTTCACCCTTGTTTGGTTATTTCATACTGAATTTAAAAAATCTATTGAATATTAGTCATTTATTTGTACACCGTTAAATGGTTTCAAGTATTACAACCTGACAATAACGATTGTATTTGCACACAGTTAAAAGCGTGGAATCTAAAAAAATAAGTACACCTTACATATATTAATATAATTTTATTTTTGATTGCAAGGGTGTTGCAATCTTATTTCGAGTTACAGAGGTGTTTCAATTTTATTGTTGATCACAGAAATGTTGCAATCTTATTTTTGATTTCAGGGGTGTTGTAATTTTATTTTTGATTATGCGGCGTTGCAATCTAAACTTTGGTTACAGATGTGTTGCGATATTTTTTTCTTACTGGGGTGTTGCAATTTTATTTTTGATTATAGAAGTGTTGCAATTCTATTCTGAATTACAGAGCCGTTGCAGTCTTATTTTGGATGACAGAAGCGTTGCAATTTTTTATTATTATAGAAGTGTTGCAATTCTATTTTGAGTTACATAGTCGTAGCAATCTTATTTTCGATTACAGAAGTGTCGCAATCTTATTTTTGTTACAGTTTCAATGATGTAATCTCTGGCAATAAATAATACATAATATCTTTGATTGTATATTGTAGAAATAACAAAATCTGACTGTCTTTGGTTTAGAATAAAACTTTTTATAAAAAATTAGAAGGGGTGTATTCATTCATGGATATTACCGTAAATTTCAACCTTAAAAAACTTTACCAATGCATATTTTATTTTACTTATCTAAATGTTTTATATAAAAAATCTTGATTATTGATTTCCTGTGTGTTAGACCAGGGCTTCTCAAATTTTTTATTGAATGTATCCTTTGTCACAAAATTTAATTTCCATTCACTCCAAATACATTAATTAAGTATTGCCAACATTTTTTCTTTGTCTCGTTGGATGCCATGATGAGAGGGGTTGAATTTCAAAATATTTTTGGTTTCAAGATTAAAGGTTTTTACGAAATGTAGTAAAGTTATTACAAATTGAAAATTAAATCATATAACAAGATCCACACCAACAAATACCTGGCAGTACTGAAATTGATTTAACAAGGGAAAATTCAGATTACTTTGGTCAGAGCCGAATTTTTCGTTAATAATAATTTAATTTCAATTTTATTCATTAAAAATCTGTTACTTGGAATAAGAAATAAAAGGTCTGGTATTGCATTTTAATTTTATTTTTTCATTATTTTTCTTTCTTTTTTAAGTCTATATTTTTATTCTTCTTATTAAATAATCGTTTTTTCTAAAGACATCTCATAACCTATTATAAAAAGGGATATTTTAGAATTCTGTATTTTTATAAAACAATTTGACTAAAATATAATTGTTTTTAAATGTTTTCGGGGATGAAAATTGTTGTATCATCGAGGTGAATGATATACAAAGAAGAATGAGTGTTTAATATATTCATTCAGTGCCGGTATCCGGTGCTGACGGATACATACAAAAAGAAACAGAACAATAAGTTACAAACAATTAACAAGAGAATTCACAAGATATTGAGGAGGGTCAAAAGCTGTATAGCCAAACGAATTAAGATCAGTTCGAATATTAATCAGGTTATTAAATCAACAGATATTTGTTGCACGCCCCACCGAACGGGCTAGTGTGACACAATGCCTTTTTTATGGTGGGTCCAGGTGCAGGTCTGTTGCCCAGACACGCCTGGCATTCACAAAAATGCCTCGGGCCTCATCGGCATTCGCCTAAAAAAGGCACCTCAAGCGCCAGGCGGTAAACCTAGACCTTCTGAGGAGGGTTGGAGCCAGGGATGACGACCCCCTGAGACTTGAGGAGTTTTGATTGCGTGACGCGAATACTAGGCCTCGCCGGCACCCGTGTCAGGCAGTCTCGACTTATTACCGCATCCAGTCGCGAGACATGTCCGACCAGATCCGTGCCGTTGATACCACGGCCGGCCGAAGTGTGACACATCTACTGGATTCCGTTGGTTAAAATCAACGGCATCTGTCGACCGTCCCACCAAGCGGACGAGAGTGGCACAAGGCCTTTTTAAATATGAGTCCGGACGCAGGGTCGTAGCTCAGGCGTGTCCGGCATTCCCCCAAATGCCTCGGGCCCCGTCGGCATTCCCATAAATAGGGCACCTGAGGCGCCTGGCGATAACCCTAACCCCTCCGAAGGACGGCCACCTGAGGCTCGAGGTATGCCCAGTGACGAGACACATCCGACCAGATCCGTGACGCTGACACCACGGCCGACCGAAGGGTGTCCCATCAACTGGATTCTGCTGATTGAAATCAGCCCTCAAAGTCTTAATCGTAGGCTATTTATAGGAATGAACCAATCCATCTGTTAGAGTGCAGAAGGATTTTTAGCCAATCTACAACAAATATATAATCATTAACGACGTTAATGACACTGTGTAGTGCCAGACTATTTGTTCATTTTAATGACCCGTGCATTTTAAACAAATCGTATGCGAATGATAACCTTCACTAGTAACCTTCACTTTTTCTCTAATCATATCTGTAGGGTCCAAGTATTACAACCGTACAGTAATACTAATATGGATACAGCTCTTTGTACTTTTTATAGTTGTAATATATGTATATATGAACTTGTCATTTCATTTCAGAGGTTTGTCATTTTATGAGTAGATGATAGTATCTTGATTAAAACACATGAACTCTGTTTTATGAGTTTATATAGAGACTAATGCCTTTTGCTGTTTGTTCAAGGCTATTTAGCAGACATTCGTTTTGGGCAGGTGTATTGGCGTGAAGCACTAGATAATCTGCGTATTCTGCATCAGTATTAGTTTCTGCAGGATATTGTCTCCCCACCTTTTTTTTTTAAAGTGAAACCATTTTCTTTCATTAGATATAGTGACGTTCATCATACATAATCTTGTCATTATCGTATTTCTAGCTCCATTTAATACAAACGACTCCTTTTTGTCACGCATCTCATCATGACTATTTTTATCACCTGTTCTCTTTTATTCATTTCTTTCTTTCTTTATTTATTTATTAAAAAAATATTTCTTTTCTTTCGTGGTTGGCACCTTCTTCATGCTTGCATGAGCCAAATACCGGGCTTATTTAGCAGCCTATTGCTAGCATTTGGGGCGGAAGTTTTAAATTATACACCCTTAGTTGTGCCCGTTCCCGTCCCAGGAAACAAGTAGTTATGCTTTATCTTCGTTTTCTGTGACGTGACTACAAGAATGTTTTCAGCCCATGCTAAAGAGGTCCATATGACGCCTTTTCATGCGTGAGACATTTATGAGACTATTGTCTGTCTTCAGGAAAGCTATCGTATTTACTTTCATGTAACCCTCTTTTTGAGGGAGAAGTTCCTGTAGCGTAAGATTCGGAGTAAACGAGTCATGCTATTACATTTACCTTTGGTCTTTTAATTTTGGCAAACGTATAAAGATTCTTATCTCCACAGTTATGAGTTGAATAGGATCATCGCTGTTCTTTTTCAAGAATGACATTAAATCATCCACAATGGTTGTTATGCCATTAAACAAAGAAACGAAAACTTTCCTTTGAATTTTAGTATTACAATTATAATTTTCATTCATACTCACTATAATTTTAAAAGGAAGGCAAATTTTAGGCAAATTGTTGGTAACTTCTTTTATATATCTACAATTTATTTGCAATTAATTATATACGGGGGAATCTTCATGGTACAGTGGCTAAAGTGCTAGACTATGACACCTTAGTAAGCGAGTTCGAACTTCAATCGCGTTATTATGTACACTTTTGGGCTAATACGCCCTCGCCCACACCTTGATGTAGTAGCTATTGAAAAGGGAGCCTTCTGGTCGCTCTCGACTACGCTCACCAACTTTACTTTATTCTATTGTTTGAATCCTGTTCAATAGTTTCAAGCATCGCGAACACTAATAATTCTATTATCAAGTTTCATCTCTGAAATTTTGACAAAAAATGTAATTCTTTCGTACAAGACTTAATATTCCTAAATCAACATGAGATATATAAACTCGACACAAGCTAACCACCGCACAACAGGTTAACCACTGTACTATTATAAAAACTCCTGTTCAACTATTTTCCTTTAATATTTGAATATTCTGGTCTTCGTTCATGCTCACTCTGATCATTATAATTTCTTGAGGTAGATAATTAGTAAATGATTATTATAGAATACCTCCATTATTTCTTTGCACTTACATATGATATACATTCCATAAAAAGGATGGATTCAATAGTGAGCTTCATGGTCATCGAAAGCCTTCTTTAAGTGAGTGATGTCATAAGAATATAATTTTTACACGAAGACTTTAAAAGCTATATATTTCTCAGATTATTTACTGTAATACTTTTAAGACCAAATGGTTTGGTTTTATGGGATATCAACCGTTATTGCCAAATTCTGTTCTTACATATACATTAAATATATGATTTCCAAACAACATTTCTATTTCTAACAAAGTTAAATGGTTCCAACTAATGTTATGTATAACTAACAATTCAATTAAACATCAGTCATTTGTTTACACATAGTTATATGATCAAACAGTTCTATTTCAAGCAATTCAATTTAGCATAAGTCATTTGTTTGCACTCAGCTTAAATGTCAAACAGTTCTATTTGGCCCTTAGGAAGGACCCATAAGGTGCTACCAGACCGGGTCAGAGTTGACTTTGGAGAAATGGCAATGAAGGGGTACTCTACATTCTTCAAATTATCTATGTGTCAAATTAGACAGACTGTATGAGAACAAATGACTGATGTTCACTTGTGACTGTTATATAGAAATACTTGAAACCATTTAACTGTGTGTATAAAAGAGCTCAGACTCGTTTAAAAATGATATCTCCAAAACGTGTTTACAAATCATATATATATTTAATATATATATATAAATAGGGTCTGGCATTAAATAACCTAAAATGATTGATATGCCATAAAACCCAACTAAACCAAATCAAACCAAGATCTAGAATGAAACTCGGTAAAAGTCATAGAAATGTTGCTAGATCATTGATGTTAAGCAGCAATTAGCTTACTCAGTACTTAGATGGGTAACCAATTAAGAACAAGTACTTTCTGCAATCTGAAGCTTGTGTGCCAAACAAAACAAATTCCAAATCTTACATCAAATGCAATGAAATCATGCTGAAAACACCGATTACTGCTAGATCACCCAAGTTAAGCAGCAATAAGCCTTCCCGGTACTTAGATGCGTGACCATTTGAAACAGTCCGTAAACAATCTAATGCAAAACTTAACAAATTTCAGAGCTCTTGTAATAATTAACGAGCAGGGCTAGCAAACCATTTTATGATATTGGGTATGTAACCTAAGATCTACATACCAAACTAAACAAGGCTTAGTAATTAGTATATGCACTTTGCATTGTGTAATGATAAATGAGCTAGGCTATCAGTCTATTTTTAGTGAGTTCTATTCTCACTGGGTGCATAATACTTATGTCTGCATGTTAAACTAAGTTAATAACAAGGGACTTACAGCTAAGTTACATTCAACGTGCCGGTTCCCTCTTGATCATCAAAGTTAAGCAACGATTAGTCTGTTCAATAATTAGGTGACCATTTCGTAATGTCATGTACTATAAGCAATATGTGAGCCATCTGAGCTTCGTAAGTAACAACAATAGATGATTTGGTTATTAACAACCTTTTACCCGCCGTAGACGTATACTTCAACTAGTTCCCTCTAAACGTAATCGTCTTCACCTCTATTTTGTTCATGTCTCTGACTCAGCCAAGCCGAGTAAATATTAAACAGTTGCGTGTTTGCTAGCGGCGCCAGCGTTCAGTGTTCGAGCCCTGTTAGAGTGCCCCCGCTGTTTTTTGAAAGGAACAAATCAGACCTCGTAATGCTTAAAACCATTCGATTGAAAACAGAAATCTGTTGTTCGCTGACACTTTTATTGTCTGTCTCTGTTATTTGAGTAAGAAGCGATAAAGTGTACCCTGCCTTTTCTCCTCAGGGGGCTGTCTTAATTTCTCTCATTCTATTAGCAGTAACATGCCCGGGGGTGGTTATGGAGACGTGCGAGTTTGTTTCCAGAATCAGGATTTAAAACACTTTATCTTGACAAGGTCTTTGAATCATGACTGACTTCATGATCACCTGGTCGCTGGTAATTTGTCTTTGCACCTGTAACTTGGCCATGCCATGAATAGTCAATATTTCAATGTCTCTCTTACAGCAAGCTGAGAGTCAGTAACGGCTATTAACGATGTGTAAATTCAAGTCAGACGGAAAAGTACTTTAATTCTGATTTCGCGTGGTTGTGGAAGATTGTATCGATACAAAATATTGCGACAAAAAGCAACGATAATAAGATGGGATAAAACTAGTAACAAGTTGATAATATTGAAAGTTAGATGACTCGTAAAAATGTTGGGGTCCTTTGCAACAACCATCTATGATGATATTGATGCTTTTATCGTATCGATACTGCTGTATGGATGCACTACTTGGACGCTAACAAAACGGCAGGGATATCCGTGCTAGCGGCACGACATGATGATGATGATGAGAAAGGGGTAATAATTTACTAAGCTTTTGGTTAGATATAGCGCAAGACCACATGAATGGGGCACCCAATGAGAATCGAACTCACTCGTGAAAATTTGCTAATCTAGTTTGCTAACTATTACACCACCGGAGGAGCTCTTCGTGAAACCATTTTACTATGTGAAAGCTAATGATTAATAATAAATTGTATCTCTGGTATTTGATTGCAATGCTTGAAACCATTTAACTGTGAAAAAACGAATGAAAAATTTTGAATAGAATTATTAGTGTTGGATAGAAAGAAAAATTACGATCAGAAATTTTCTAATAATGTTTAACTTTTTCTAAACTATAAATGATTCCCTAGTAATTAGTTTCAGTGGTTAATAATAATAATAATAATAATAATAATAATAATAATAATAATAATAATAATAATAATAAATGAGACACACAAAATTCTCTAGGATTTTGAGACACGAACTGATCACCTAATCTCGGCCAGACGACCAAACTTAGTGATAGTCAACCAAAAAAGAGAACCTGCCGAATAGTGAACTTTGGCGTTTCGGCTGACCACAGGGTAAAGCTGAAAGAAAGCAAAAAGAAAGAGAAATACCTATACCCTGCTAGAGAACTGCTGAAATTATGGAACATGAAAGTGACGGGGATACCAATTACATTTGGTACACTCGGTACAGTCATCAAAAGATTAAAATAATTCAACAAGGGTGGATATGCCAGAAAAAAACCCTAAAGTATACGAATACCTACACAAAAACAACTATATCCCACACAAAAAGACATGAAACAAAAACGTCTTCTGCATAAAATAATCCAAAAGTTGAAGTATCGTAAAAACCAACCAACCAACCATATTTGTTATTACTTTCAGGTTAACTCTTATTTAGAGTGGTAGTACCTGTTAAGGTATCCTTTCTGGGTCAGAGTGATCTGTTTAAGATAAGGAAATCTTGATTGTGAATCTATTTTTATGCCCTATATAATTTTTAAATTGTTAAATTCGCTTAAGTATAAAAAAAACTCACACGCCATATGCCACAAAACTAACCAATCAACTGAATTTAAATGCTAAAAATTCTGTGTTCAGCATCTGTGTTTTGAGCATGTCTTTTGGTAGAATTCTTAGAATCGAGCCCAATCTATAATACCTTACTGTTACATTATTGGTTCCCTTGCAAATGTTGGCAAAAAATGAAAGAGTGGACGAATGAGGTTGATGAGGTTGTCACTTGATCTCGAAGAAAATGGACAAACATTGCGACATAAATCCACTCACGTTTACTTCTTTTTGAACCGGTCTCAATTCGAAATAATAGATAAAAAAAATTAAGTCTACAGAAAACCCACTTATTAGAACGACTTAATAAATTTTCATCCACGCTACAATAATCTAAGAGCCATTAGGTATTGCATCCCTTAACATCAACCAGAAGAAGAAATGTACATTAAAAACACCTTTAAAATTTTATATTATCCTAATTACTTTATATACAATGCTCAAAGAAAGGCATACAAAATAACCAGAACCCCAAACGATAAAGATATAAAAAAACAAATAAAAACTGAAGCATAAATAGAAAACGTATAATATTACCAACGGGCACCATAACTAACACCCTTGAAAGAAATCTAACCGATCTAAACATAAACATTGTAAGAAACGCCTCGAGAACAATTAAAGATATATTCAACAATTAACAAAAAACAGTGTATAGCTGAAGCAGAACTTTTCGAAATAGCCAGTTAGCATCGCCTGAAAAAATGCTTTGGTTGAAGTCCCAGAAATGCAATATACGTTTTGATTGGTTTATGTTTTACGAGAATTAATAATATCTTGGTATCTGCTTAAATGAAAATTAATTTTTTTATTTAAAAATATATTTATTTATTTATGGTTGATTTTAAAGGCCTGCTGACACATCTAGGGTTATTTTATGCCAAGAGGTTAGGTTCATACTTACATTTTTGTGTAATTGTTTCTAAAGACGTTTTTTCCTACACATAGTCCTATAGAATGCGAATAATTTTTAAACATGTCTATTTGGCACCTAAAAGGAAAATAAAGTAAAACTAATTATAAAATAAGAATAACTTATGAAATGGCGTCTGCTTTATAATGCTGTTGCAACCCCGAACCAGACAGAACTCAGGGTCCGATTTTTGTTCAATTTCAAGATCACAGGTTAAAAATATGTCCAAGAGGAACGGGAAATCATTTAGCGTTTTCTGAACTGTTTATTTTAGGATTATTTTAGTAAATGTTCTGTCGCATATGTTTAAATTAAAAAAATATATATTAATTACTCCAGGAAGTTGTTTAAATGACAATAACCTCCATCTTGTTCTGTTTGAAACTTTTAAATGTTTCCTCGTTTCATCTTTTGATGAAACTTTTTGGTGTCTACCATAGTATGATAGACTGTAAGCTTGTTTTGAATTCCAATTTGCAAATGTCATGAATTTGATCTTTATTAAGTGTTTCACTGTTTTTGTACCAAAATAAACTCAATAGATAGTCCTAATTTCATTTTTCAGCCTTATGTCAGATGAAGCAACGTTTTGTTGATAATGTTAAATTGGAGCGACTTGCATGGTACAATGGTTAGCGAGCGTTAGTGTGTTCGAATCTCAATAAGTGCTCTATACATTTGACCTAGTGCCAAACTAAGCTAGGCTTAGTAAATGATTCCTTCTGAGGCACAGAGTGCATTAAATTGTATAATAGTCATCAAACTAAGCTAGTAGCTCATTACGAGTTCGATTTTCACTGAATGCTCCATATTCCTGACCTTGTTCCAGACTAAAATAAGCTTAGTAAATGTCAAACATAAGTATAAACTTTGAAATTGGTGAGAGATAGCATGATGATTATCTGTACTAGAAATGGCCAATGCAAATTTTCATATTCCCTTGCGAAGGCATGAACACATTTCTCCCAGTGCGATCTTTCACTGTCAGAAAATGTCTCATTGCTGGCATGTCACAAAGGTTGATGGGGAAGGAGTTTGCTGTGTGAGCACCTGGCCAAATCACTCCCTCACAACTACCTTACCACCCAGGTAAGTTAGTTATGGGATGATGGGTGTTAGCTGTTACACCCAGAGTATACACCCACTGTCAATCCTGACAGGAGCCAGTCAGTGATGTGAGAGAGGATGGGGAATTTTGAAAAAAAAAAAAAACCACAAAAAACACAAAAAACTAAAAATACAACAACTGCAAAAAACAATATAAATAACATTGGTAATTTGAGGAGACTTCCGGTATACGTGTGATTTTATACAAATGTACATTTACATTCGCTCACGCATACCCGGGTACATACACACATTCGCGTATATACATATATATATATATATATATATATATATATATATATATATATAATTTCAACTCTCGAAAGTAACCAAACAACTACGCCCTTTTAAGAAAAAAATGTACGTATATTGCAAATGCTATATATATATATATATATATTATCCGGATTAGTTGGTATGCGTATTTATAGAGACAAAGAGGATATGAATTAACCCTTAAGGCTTAGATTTTCGTCTTAAATTTGTGAATTCCTTTCATTCTAGAATATTTGTTGTCTCAAACTGATTTTATTTAGAGTTTTCTTATTTATACTTCAGTTTTAGCATATAACATTCAGTGATAATTTCTGGTCTTAGTACAGCAAGCATTTAAATGTTGATGAAGAGGTTCGAATCGCGGTAAAAATCGTTGTGCCAATATCCAAGTTAAAATTTAAAAAAATACCTAAATATAGCCAATAGTTGATTTACATTTTGAAAAAAATTACTCTCTTAATATGCATAAAGGTTGGGATCCATTTTGAATATTGATTATAAATATTTACAGTCTCTCTCCCTAAACTAGGGGCGATATAACCCTAATCTCTAAAACCCTACCAGACGCCTAAAACTGCGGATAGTATTTTTAGATATAAAATGGATATTATTATGTATTATTTATTGCCAAACTTTACAGCAATGAAATTCTGAAGCCAGAAATAAGAATAAGTACTAGTCCCCCCCCCCAAAAGCACAATTTTTGTATATGTTTATCCAATTTTTGATTACCAAATTCTAATGCTGCTGGATTTGAAAAATCAATAATCAATAATAATAATAATAATAATATGCTTTTTGATTGTTTAATGTTCCACCAGAATTAATAATATCCCGGTATCTTTGGTTTAAATAAAAATTAATTTTTTACTTGAAAATGTTCGGACTGTGTTCATAACTGATTGATTTTAATGGCATGGCTAACCGTCTTGGATTATTTCATACTTCGAGGTTAGAGAATTGCGTTCATTGTACGTTTATATTTACACTTGGTGTCGTTATTTCTTAAGAGTTTTTTTGGAACACAGCCCTATTTAAAACGAATAATTTTTAAACAGAGATAGGACCCTAACAGGTACTTTCATTCTGGGACAAAATGAACCTTGGAGTAATGGCAATGAAGAAGTTCTCTACAATCTCCAGAGCTCCAGAACTGGAGTCTCAAACGTAGAAACAGTTTAGTGTCATTCCTAGGACACCTCTTTTGGGTGGTTTTAACAACTCTGCCGAGGATACAGTTGTTATATAGCATGATAAAGGAAGGATCATAACACAATGAAGGAATGATCATAACCTGATGAAGAAAGGACCATAGCATGATGAAGGAAGGACCATAACAGGATGAAGGAAAGACCATAGCACGATGAAGGAAGGACCATAACACGATGAAGGAAGGACCATAACATGATGAAGGAAGGACCATAACAGGATGAAGAAAGGGCCATAACACGATGAAGGAAGACAATAACATGATGAAGAAATGACCATAACACGATGAAGAAAGGACCATAACATGATGAAAGAAGGCCGGTAAAATTTGGTTTACAAAAATATATAACTTTCTCAACTTTATTTCTCGAAAGGGACAAAAGTCTGTAAGTGTGAGAGAGAGACAGATACAGACGGACGACTCAGTTGACGGAGGACTACTATCTTGACTCTTAACCTCGCAGTGCTTCCATACTCAGGGCCCCACTTAGCACTTCAGCTTTTAGGCCGGGGTGGGGACTGCCCCCTTCTTTGCACTCGCCGGTCACTCGCTGTGTCTGCATGACTAAGACTGATTGCAAGACTGGCTGTTATTGTGGTTGGTGTCTGCATATATCATTTCACAACGCCTAAACGTTTCCGGTTGTCAACCCACATAACTCGCTTCCGGCTATTTACCCGCTCGATCTGCTTACACTCTTGTCGTATTGCTGTGTTCCTGTTTACACAGTTGGAACATGACAGCTCTGTCAAAGGTCAGTATGCGACACAGTCACCGTATTCTAGTCAACGAATTGGAACGGCATTAAATAACCCTAAAATGATTGGCATGCTGTTAAACCAACCAAGTAACGATCATTAGATAAATAGTATAGACAAGAAACAAAGCGTGAATCGCTGGCAAGACTCGAATTCACATTTTCATACTGACAGACTTGTTTTTTCAGAATATCATTTTTTTTCTGGTTTCACGAAACCTCTTGGATTTGCACCCAGGTATAAAAAAATTGTATGAAAGATAAGCAATTGCTGTAGGTTTCTCTTTCTTCAAGACACCGATGTTGTGCGAGGAATTGTAACTTAGAACCTCCAACTCCTGGGTTTATCATTCTACTGCGGCTAGTTACCTAACCACATTGCAAGGAGATCTGAATTAAGAGTTTTTCTTCTATTAGACCAGTTCCCAGGACCAATATTAAAGAACTCAGACTACTATGTAATTCAGATATCAGGAGAGCAGAAAAAGAATGATTGATGTCTTTACCTAATAGCACTAAGTACAGTAGAAACACCTCTCACATATTAAACTGTCATCTGTATTGTGCAAGTCAACTTTAGCGAGCGGCAATGGTAATTCCATCTAGCTAATGTCTTACCATTTTTTTTTCAGAAATGATCATTTACAATCATGGCTTGAACCGGTGCACACCGTATGTTGCTGTTGAAACTTTTTTTTAAATACTGGTGAATCTGTGCTTGCTATATAGAGGGCTTTTCAAACTCATTTCATGTTACGACGGAATGATGTTGTTCCGGATAGAAAATCGATATTGCTATGGGTTGGAAATTCTAGCCAGATAGAATTTTCAATCCACTACAGCATCATTCCTACAAAATGAAATGAGCACAAAAAGCTCTGAGTGTACCAATTACAGATTCCCCTGCAAAAGTACGTTGTGCACAAGTCCAAGCACTGATCATAACTGATATCTTAAAAAAACAAACAAACAAACAACCCCACTTAAAAATAAAAACAAAACCAACTGCTAAGACAGTAATTAGCTGGAGCTACCATTACCACTTGCCTAAATTAACTTGCACCACATAGGTGATAGTTTAAAATGTGGGAGTATTTCTGATGCACCCTAT
Organism: Sepioteuthis lessoniana; assembly: GCA_963585895.1. NCBI lineage: Eukaryota > Metazoa > Mollusca > Cephalopoda > Myopsida > Loliginidae > Sepioteuthis > Sepioteuthis lessoniana. Next base: position 109,799,717 of record OY757912.1, on the reverse strand, counting down.
AATAATTGCAATATTTTTCAAAGCTTTGTCTCTTTTTGGCAGCTATTTTTTTATTCATTTTCATTTAATCATATTTTTTCATCCATAGAAACACCCGAACAGGTACTTCTACTCTGGGATAAAGTGAACCTGGAAGTAATGGTAATGAAAATATGCTTTACAGTCCTTAGAGTTTCCAGTTGCTTCCTATCGCAACTTTTAGTTCGTCGATCTTTTTATTGCAACGTTTTTCGCAACTTTTAAACCGCCATTCTTTTTATCGCAACTTTTAGATCATTCTTTTTATCGTAACTTTTTATCGCAACTTTTAGATCGTCACTCTTTTTATTGCAGCTTTTTATGGCAACTTTTAGATCGCCATCCTTTTTATCCCAACTTTTTATTGCAACTTTTAGATCGTCACTCTTTTCATCGCAACTTTTAAATCGCCATTCTTTTTATTGCAACTTTTAGATTGTCATTCTTTTCCTCGAACTTTATATGGCAACTTTTAGATCACCATTCTTTTTATCGCATTTTTTAACGCAACTTTTAGATCGTCATTCTTTTGATCGCAACTTTTAGATCGTCATTCTTTTTATCGCAACTTTTAGCTTACCATTCTTTTTATCACAACTTTTAGTTCGCGATTATCGCAACTTTCTATCACAACTTTTAGTTCGCGATTATCGTAACTTTTTATAGCAACTTTTAGATCGTCATTCTTTTTATCGCAACTTTTAGATCGTCATTCTTTTTATCACAACTTTTTATTGCAACTTTTAGCTTACCATTCTTTTCATCGCAACGTTTAGATCGTCATTCTACACTCATTGAATACACATCACAGATCGGAAACAAAGAACAAAAGATTTGTTCTACTTTCTTAAAGATCGTAGAATGCCAACCCATGATTTGTGGAAAAAAGGCAACAAATCTTTTGATGCAAAATTACAACTTGATAGTTTGATTTATTTTAAGGGGATGTCAACCTGTGTAGGGCTATTTTACGCCGAGAAGTTCGGGAATCGCGTTCATTGTACATTTTTATTTTACATTTTTTGTGTAGTTGTTTCTTAAAAGTTTTTTGGCACACTGTTATATGATATAAAGAATTCCTATGTAATACGGGGGAATTCTCCGTGGTGTAGCGGCTAACGTGCTAGACTGTGACTTCTTAGTAAGCGAGTTCGAACACCAGTTGTGCTATTACGTTCACTTTCAGACTAATACCCAACAAAAACGTACGAAACCCCTTATTCCCCCAGCTATAGGTTAGATAGTACTACAACTGTTCTACAAGGAGGGCTTTAGCATTAAATATCCCATGAAGTTTGATATGCCATTAGATAAAGAAAGTAAACCAAATACCAATAACTTGCTCATTGTTCTATCATTTCAAGTATTCTTATTGTGTATGAATAATTTTTAAACAGATCTATTTCATCCATAAATGGGAGTCTAACAAGTACTACCAATCAGGATCAGAGTGGACATGGGAGTAATGGCAATGAAGAGGTAATCCACATTCCGCCAAATTTCCGGAAATGAAGCCTATCACAACAACGGTAGACTCGTCTAAGGGAATAAAGTAATTTCCCGTGAAATAACTCTATAGTCTGGTGGGTGGGAGTCTTCACTTGCGATAAACGTAATCATTTTAACATATCTCCTTTGAGAAATTATAATGATCAAGTTGACCTTTAGTTTTGACTAGTATTTCCTTAAACCTTAGTTTTTAGTTGTTATTTTTAAAAGTCGTAACTTATTCGGAAAGTCAGTCTGTGTCAACAGCATAATTTGGAAATAATACAAGATTAGTTCTTAAGATCGAGGAAGCTTTGTTGACACGCTGGGTATTCTAACCAACAGCGAAAAACCATTGGTTAGCGGAAGCTGAAATCAAAACTTCTAAACTCATCCTTTCCTTTATTCTTATTGTCCCTTGACGCTTAATTTTTTGCATCATTTGCTGTTATATTTGTAGACAAGATTCATGCATTAAATATAACAACCATCGTGTTCTGGAGATAGTATGAATTTAATAATTTAATTACATGTTCGGATTCGAACCTCTGGCCTTAAAGCAATCAGCTAAGTGACATAGCAACAGCTCCATCGGTTTGCTGCTGGAATAGGATTAGCTTGGAGATAGTCAGGTAGAGTACCGGCATAAAACACTAACTTTACACAGAAGACTGCAGAGTGACATTTTGATCCGAGGCTTGGAGCCGTAGGGCTACAATTTGATGCAAGGCTGATCGCACAGATGCAAGGCAAAAGTTTGTGGAGCGACACTTTAATTCCTGGCAGAGCATAAACATACGACACTAATCCTACGCAGAAGACCGAGGATTGATAGATTGATCCTAGACAGATACTACACCGATCCAAGGCAGATGGTTATAAAGCAACATTTTGACCCAAAGTAGAGCGCATTGATACTAAACTAATCCACTGTAGAGTTCCATGGAATGATATTTTCATCCAAGGAAGAGAGAACAGATACTACATTGATCCAAGGCAGAGATTTGTGGAGCAACGTTTTGGTTCTAGACCGAGAGCACAGCAATTACTCTCATCCTTGGCAGAAGACGTTGGCCTGACACTTTGATTCAATGCTTGAGCCCACAAATACCTTACTAATTCTAGGATGATGAACATAGAGAGACATTTCTGTCCTAGACAGAGGGCACATATACTTCATTGATCTTATGCAAAGGGCGATGGCGCAACATTGCGATCCAAGGTCCAGAGCATAAATACGGTACAGATCCCAGGCAAATGGTTACAGGTGGCTCTGTGACTAAGGCCACCAAGTACAGTTACAACACTGATCCCGAGCAGAGTACTACACAGTAACAATTTGAACCTTGATAAGGACACAGATACAAAACAGATCCCGGACAGAGTACTACACAGTAACATTTTGAATCTTGACAAGGACACAGATACAAAACAGATCCCGAGCAGAGTACTACACAGTAACATTTTGAATCTTGACAAGGACACAGATACAAAACAGATCCCGAGCAGAGAACTACACAGTAACGATTTGAATCTTGACAAGGACACAGATACAAAACAGATCCCGAGCAGAGTACTACACAGTAACATTTTGAATCTTGACAAGGACACAGATGCAAAACAGATCCCGAGCAGAGTACTACACAGTAACAATTTGAATCTTGACAAGGACACAGATGCAAAACAGATCCCGAGCAGAGCACTACCCAGTAACAATTTGAATCTTGACAAACGCACTGATCCTAAGTAGATGTGTTTATCTATTCGTACATAAACCTGTCGGTTTTGACCCGTACTATACAAGTTAAGTTAATAATACTATATTTATTTTCCTGATATGGTGTCACTCTGAGAATTAATCTTTAGAGAAAGACTAGATTTTTATGGATGTACCTTTTAGTGATTATATTGGGACGATGAACATTTATATGTACACGTATGTATTAGAAAAGTTCTAATTTTTTTCTGTTACTTTGCGCTACCTTACAAGTAGGCGTGTTCTATTTTACTGACCGTGTGTAAGCGTTCACACCTGTTTTCGTATCTGAATGTCTATTATGTTTAAATATATACGTCGGCTTTTGGTGTGTGTTTCTGAAAGCGGAGACATGATTGTACAACGGCTTGTATATCCCTGAATGTTTACTCGCGTGTAAGTGTAAGTGTAAGTGTATACTTCTTCTTCTTCTTCTTCTTCTTCTAATATAAGCATATGTGTCATCTCGCTGTCGTGGCTTGTGTGCTGATGTGTATGTGTGGGCACGGCCGAGTTTCCGCGGTTATGACTGCGGGCATGTGTTTGTGTGTGTGTGCTTCCTATTGTTGTCAGAGGGGCCTCCAAGCATGGATGACCTCATTTCTTGTTCGGGGTCAGGGTGATCTTAAAAGGATAGGGAACATATTAACCATGCTTCTTTCTCACGGAGGTTTTTCTTTATTATACAGAGGCGAGTGCACCTGTAATTGCATTAGTATGTATTTGATTATGAGAACTACCTAGTTTCTATCTCTCTCTCTCTCTCTCTCTCTCTCTCTCTCTTTTCTTGCTCCTTCTCTCTTTCTCTTCCTCCCTCTCTCTCACATACACACATACACTCACACACGCCTCTCTCTTTTTACAATCATTTTTTCTGATTATAGATAGGATTATCTATCTCTCTATCTCTCTATCTCTTTTCTTGCTCCCTCTCTCTTTCTCTTCCTCCCTCTCTCTCACATACACACATACACGCCTCTCTCTTTTTACTATCATTCTTTCTGATTATAGATAGGATTATCTATCTATCTCTCTATCTCTCTCTCTCTCTTTTCTTGCTCCCTCTCTCTTTCTCTTCCTCCCTCTCTCTCACATACACACATACACTCACACACGCCTCTCTCTTTTTACTATCATTCTTTCTGATTATAGATAGGATTATCTATCTCTCTCTCTCTCTCTTTTCTTGCTCCCTCTCTCTTTCTCTTCCTCCCTCTCTCTCACATACACACATACACTCACACACGCCTCTCTCTTTTTACTATCATTCTTTCTGATTATAGATAGGATTATCTATCTCTCTATCTCTCTATCTATCTCAGTCTGTTCATATATGTATCTGTTCATCTTGATTTCATTTTCTCTCTGTCTTTCTTCCTCAGTCCTTTGTTCTATCAGTCTCACATTTATCTCTTTCATCTTGGCACGCGCTGCAAAATACAAAAGCGATGCAGAATAGAAAGAGAATGAAAGGTGCATTAGCTCAGGTGCATAAACACAGGTGTATAAACACTAACATCATCGTACTTATTTGATTGTCTTCTACTGACTTGGGCCATAAAAGAGTTATGGGAGAGTGGTTCCCCAATTGTTTTTTTGTCCACCCACAAATTCACTCACTTCATCGATCAACCATGGTATATATATATGAGATAACGTAGGAAACAATTGATTCATGCCTTTATAAAAGGCATTAATCCTTGGTAAACACGAGCAGACCCCACAGGAATCCTATGCATTAAGTCTTTTAAAGGATTTGCTTTGTGGTTTAGGTCGTAGTGTGTCCAGGTAAAGACTTGGTGCTCGAATGCAGAGACCCAAAGTAGACAAGTACTTGGGGAATTAGCACAATGAAATTCTTGTGTCAAGGTTAGTAGATAATTTCAATTATTCATAAATACGTTATTAGTTTCTACTCATATAAGTCATTATTGATTCTCGTTAAAGAATACGTGTATACAAAGTTTGTTAAAGAGGTATGGAGACTAAATCTATATCTACCCAGACAGAAATAAATAACGAATGAAACGTTAATTCTCTTCAAAATATCCTCATTGGTATCAAACACTGACCCCATCGAGTTTTTCATAGGTTGAAGCACCCTTAAAACTTCTCTTTTGACCTGGTGAGAATCAATTTTAATATCCTCCACATCCTTAGGTCATACTCTTGGGATGACTTTTCAGTTTAGGTAACTAGAAAAAGTTACTTGAAGTCAGATCTGGAGATTATGGAGGCTGTTGCACTTGCACAATTCTGTGTTCACCCCCTCCAATATTTTGTTAAAAAATATTGAAAATTGTTTCATACTTTCTTTCAAGTTGTCACCAATCCGTCAAGACATTTCACAAGCATTATGAACTAAGGGGTTTGTATTTACCTAAACCCAACATCAGGGGCAGGATGTGACATAGGGGCAGGATGTGGCACAGGGGCAGGATGTGACACAGGGGCAATTTTTGGTCGAAGTAGAACTGGTTTGAATTCAGAGTTTTCCTTCTACCATATTGGTTGCCTTAGCAAAGCTAAAGAACCTAATCTACCCTTCTATCTATCAATCTATAGCTACAGGGAGAAGAGAATGATTCATGCCTTTCCCAAGAGTGTTAGCGTGAAGTTAAATTCAGTATCCTTCAGGATTTGAACTCGGGTCACTAATTCCATTTCCTCTGACGATAACCCTTACGTTACAATAATGTAGACATCTAGACTCCTCACTTTAACACACACAGACACACACACACACATATATATACTCATATATATATATATATAATTACATCTATGATAAATAGTTACATAGATATGATAATAAATAAGATCAAGCAGATAGATTGATTGATATGGAGCCATCTCTCTATTAAATAGCAAGCCTCTGAAATTTAAATAGTTCGACAGCAAAATTCATCTACTGAAAGTGATGTCAACATACATATGGGGAATATGTGGACTGCTGTTGATAAGTTGTCGATCATATGAACATCTGATTTCTCTCATAAAATAAAACAGGTTGTAACAATGTTAGTACTACTGTATGGTTGCACTATTTGGACTCTAACGAAGAGCTTAGAGAAAAACTTAGATGGCAACTACAAAAGAATGCTACGTGCTTTTCTGAACAAATCCTAGAAGCCTCACCGACAAAAAACGACTGTACGGCCACCTAACTCCAATCTCACAAATCATTTAAGTAAGACAAACTAGACATGCAGAGCATTCTTTGCGAAGTTAGGATAAATTCATAAGTGATGTTCTCTGAGGTACTTCTACACATGAACGTGCCAATGTTGGACAACCAGCAGGGACTTACATACATCAGTTCTATGCAGGTACTGGGTGGTTTGCTAAAAGAACTGGAACATTCAAATGTTGCTTTCGTGGTTTTTAATAAACCGAAGTTTTTGAGGAGTTATTAGTTGATGGGATTAGAATCATTAAAAAAAAAATCTGTGATTCTAATTGAAGTGGGGTCTCTAAAAATCGATAATAACCAACGGGAAGCCATGTTGCTACAAGACGTAACAAATCGCACAGAATAAACTATAACCAATAGGAAAACATGTTTAGCAAGACGCAACTAATTGTACAGAATTTTGGTGGTTTTAAGCAATAAACAATAACCAACGGGAAGACATATGTAACGCCCAAAATAAATAATAATCAGCGAGAAGCCATCTCGCTGCAAGACATAACTAATTACAAAGAATTTAGGAAGTCTCTAACATCAAACAATAAACGATTACCAACGGGAAGCCATGTTGCTTCAAACGTAACTAATCATGCAGAATTTATATTTACAAGCTTCTCAACAACAACGACAGATTTTCTTGCAAAATCGATTATTCTTCGAGTACGAGAAACATAATAATTTCATAGTTATTCGAGTGGGAGAATTCCTTTGTATCGTTACTTAAGAATAAGTTTGCATTTTACTTCGCGCAAGGAAATACCCTTCGGAAAGGCATGAACCCATCAGTTCTCCCCCAACTTCAAACCGGGTTGGGTAAATACATACTTATGAGTAACAATCCGGGAAAAGACAAATATGTTTAAACTGGTAAATCCCTTATGTGCTATTGCTGTAAATTAAAAAGTATTTCTCTTAAAAACTTAGTGAAATTTCCCTCTAAATATTATCAGCTGTATAATTCAATATAAAAATATAATTTGTAAATCTATTTTTTGTACACTTAGGAAAGGTATGAACTTATACAAGGATGATTTAAATAACCCAAGAAGGTTGATATATTATTAAACAAAGAAACAAAACTAAAACAATTTATTTTTTGTGGGGTGGATTTATCTTTTATAGTAATATCCATTCAGAGTAAATTTTTAATTGGTTAAAAATGTAATAATAAGACAAGTCCTGACTTTTTACCCGGCGTTGACGGGTACTTCATCTACTTATCAAATAATTAACAAAAATCGTGCAATATTGTATGAATAGTTTGAACAGCTTAAAGATTCAGGCGTATCGAAACAGTCTCAAAGTACGAAATGCGATAAGAATGATTGAAATTGAATATTTGATTTTTTTTAAGTCTAAAAATTAAAAATCAAAGTGAAGATGTTTGCATAGATTAACCACTAACACAGTAATGTGATTATGTCTACATAGTTATCTAGACGTGTAGACTTCGTTTTAACGAATTAGTCTCAATTCTCTATACTTTTTGATTCGCAGGATTTGGTAAGCTCATCACCATACATACTTACCCAACCCATCTACGTGCGAATTTTTCTAATTTCTTAAATTGAAAATTCATCTCAAGAGTAAGAATAGAAAATGTTGAGGATATTAAGATATGACGGTGTAGCTTCACACTATATTGAGAGAAAAATTTCAGTAATGCATCGACTAAAACAAAATTCGTTGGAATTAGGGTGTTGAATTAGAAGGGGACTATTTGGAAGAAAATTAACGTTTTATTTATTGTTCATTTCTACCTTGGTAGATCACTGCTCCAGTCTCGATACTTTTTTAAAAAAGATATTTCGTACTCCTCTTCAAAGAATCTCGCAATGATATGCCATTTTACCGGGTTACACACACACACACACACACACACACACACACACACACACACACACACACACACACACACACACACACACACACATTCATACTTTCTGAAAACATCTCATATATATTCAGGAAGATAAACTGTGCCTACCTTAAGACGAGAAAAACGTTGGGCGTCTCACGTGGTGTAATGGTTAGAAAGCAATGCGTGCCACATATTTCTGGCCTTGTACCAGACGAAACTAAGTTTTTTAAATGACTACTACGAACAATATTTTAGTAATAGGTAGGAAAAGATAGCATAATATTCTGTTGTTTATAATAAAACAAAAGAAAATGTGTAGATACGAACCGAGTAGAAGTTAGACCGACGCAAAGAAGGTGAGCAATCACCCAGGGCGCAAAAATCTAGAAGTGCCTTAAAAAATTCTGATCATAATATAATGTAACTTGAAGTTTTATTTTGAATTAGTGAATGAAAAATACCAAATTCGAAAAATAGGGTCCCTATATATATATATATATATATATATATATATGATTTGGTTAGGTTGAGTTTTATGGCATTTTAACTATTGTAAGTTAAATGTCAAATCATCTTAATACACACACACACACACACACACACACACACACACGCACACACATATATATATATATATATATATATATATATGTAATATTTGTAAACACATTTTACAGATAACATTCTTAAATGAACCGGAGCTCTTTTTTGAATACAGTTGAATGTTTTCAAGTATTGCTATATAACAGTCACAGTTTAACATCAGTCATTTGTTTTCACATATAGTTTGTTCTATTTAACCCATAGATAGGAACCTATCAGGTCAGAGTGGAGCTGGGAGCAATGGCAATGAAAGGGTACTCTACATTCCTTTATTTTCCAAGGCTAGAGCCTCGCTATCAGATGTTTTAATGTCATATCCAGGATACACGTCGGAGTGGGGTCTTACACCTCTGCAAAGATGTAGTCAGTGTGTTCAACAGCAGCAGCCCACTGGTTTATATATATATATGTGTGTGTGTGTGTGTGTGTGTGTGTGTGTATGTGTCTGTGTCTGTATTAACCCGGTTTCTCCGCCAACGGGAAGACCAATTTTTAAGCAGAGTAAAACTGGTTTAAATTCAAAGTTTTCCTTTTACTAGATTGGTTACCTTACCAAAGCTAGAAAGTCAAGTCTGTTCTACTATTTACTCATAGTTTGTTAGGCGGAAAGAGGGATTTCCTAAGTCAATTAGTGCGAAGTGAAAAGCGAACAGTTTCGTCCAGGATTTGAACTCAGTTCACTAATTCCATTTATTACAACGATAACCGTTACGGCAAAGGTACTTCCTTGAATAGATTTATAAAAATAGCGGCTTCGTGTATGCCATTTATCATATTGAAGTTATCTAAATAGTCAAGTCTAATCTTGAGTGATTATCTTATCAAAACTAACTGGTTGCGTAGAACAGAGCGCATTTTGTAAGGCCGGCCTAGGGCGTTCAGTACCTCGGTGCCGGCTCAGCGTACATACCCACCCGTATTAGTAAGCTACAAATGTTCAGTTTGACAAGGCTAAATGCATACTTGAATATGTATTTGTGGAAAAAAAAAGACAAAAAGTTATTTTACAGAGAGGCGTATATCTCTCTGTGGCACCTGCCTCTATTGTCTAAAGGAGTACGGATTGAGGTTAAACTAACTTTGGGTCACATTCTACCATAACACAGAGAGAAGGTTAGATAAATATCTGATCAGTTTTATAAGAGGGGCCCTTATGTTTGAGCAAGAGCAACTATAGTCCTTATCCCCACAACCAATTAAAAGAAATTTTATACTTTTCAAAAAGACATTCCACTAACTGAACAAACCAAAGACACCAGGATTTTATCATATCTTGTGGAACATTATACAGTCAAAACTGATTTTATCAGGCATTATTGATTTCTGAACTCTTCACAATTGAAACTGTAACCAAATATAAAATTATATATATATATATATATATAATACAATCAGTCAATCAAAGATATCTGATGTATTAAATGGATACTATTAGGTATTACTTATTATCAAACTCTTTAGCACTGAAGCTCTGTTATAGAAATATGAATACATATCTATAAAAATACTTTTTATACCCTTCAAAAAGAGAGAACATAAAGAATGCATAGTGTCGGAGTGGAAAAATTCCTAGTGGCTATGCAAGCAAAAAAAAAACAAAACAAAAAAAAACTCAAACAAAACAAAAAGTAACAACAACAAACAAACAAACAAACAAACAGAAACACAACAAAAAATTCTCTAAGAGCCGTAAATATTACACCTAACGAGAAGTCCAAGTTTGCCTTGTTTATTTGCCTCTTTATCTTTTAAAACAAACACACAGCTAAGACAGATTAACAGATATTACACTTTGATCCCAGTCTGAAGACTGAAGAAATGTTCACTCACTGCAAATATTTCGTTGTCCTATTCATAACTGTAATTCTTCGTGAGCTAATGTCAAACTAGATCTCCGAAGTTGAGCAACGATGAGACTTCTCTGTACAAGGTCACGTTTTAAGCAGACAAAAGCTGTTTCTTTCTCCTAGACTGGTAACCTCACCAGGAGCTGGAGGTAGAACAGATTGATTCATCCCAAGGGCATTAGCATGAAGTGAAACACAAATAGCCTTTTCAACTCGTATCACTAATTTTAATTACAACCACAATAATCATTAATGCCCTGTACGCAAACTGAAGCCTATGTGTGAGGCTAAGCAAAGCTTAATAAAGAATAATAGCCGTAATCTTCATTTCCCCTTATCAGCGGAGCTAATCATACGGTGACTGAATCCCCTGCTGCGGGGTAAGCCATTTCTCAAAGGCTGTCCTGGATATGACACCAAACTGTATTTGTTTGGTGAGGCTCCACTTCTAGAGCTCTAAGGAGTCTAGAGTAATACTTTAGTATTATTACTCCCAGACCAACTCTGCCCTGGAGTGGTATTACCTATTAGGGATCAAACCGTGGGTCAAATAGATCAGTTTAGAAATTATTTGTATTCGATTGGACTGTGTGCAAAAAGCGAAAAAACAACCCTCCCGGAAAACAAAACAAGACAAAACAAAACAAAACAAAACAAAACGCAACCCCCTCAACCCCACCAAGAAACAAAAATAAATAACAAAAACAAAATGAACAAACTCTTAAGAAACAACTACAAAAAATGTAAATGTGAACGTAATATGAAAATATGGAAATTCCAGCATAAAATAACAATAGACAAGTTGACGTGCCTGTATTTGCATATGCCTCCCACCAGACAAGGCTTGACACAAGGTCAAAAGTCATTAGGCAGATTAAAGTGGTGATAAAGGGGAAGGGATCGAGAACGAGCCGAGGCTCGAGCCCTGCTTATCTGTGTTGCTCATCGGCTCACTTAGTGCAATGTGAGCCTGATGAGCCAGGTGGTTTCACGGGCCCAAGGATGGATCCTGGCACGTATGTCAGTTTACGGTTTAAACCAGACGCGAGGTCTAGTGCCATACAAGGTGTTCCAAAGGAAACAAAAATGCAGCTCGCCCACCCGGAGGTAGCCTAGTCGAAACTAGTAGCCTTAAAGGCCTCAAGTCTGCCATTGTTCCTTTTGCGGAGCCACGCTCCGGACCGAAGTCCAGAACAGGCTCCCGGGTGCTGTTAAAATCAATCAGTTAGTCAATTATGCAATTTTCATTGTATAATTCAATTTGATTCTTGATATCAACTTTCTTGGATGGAGAAAGTGCGCATTATAAGGTGAGAAAATAAGGCATGTAAAATTTGTATAATTTTCATTTAAAGTAGGTTATATCTGGTACGTGATTTAAATAAGGGTGCTACCCTCGTCTACTTTCGAGTATATATGTATATCTATACTTTTGTGGCTGTTAGTGAGTATATATATATATATATGAATAATGTTGTCATACCTGGGTTTCTCCTCTTTGTATGCCTGGTTGCATGTGGCGACGTCATTAACGTGGTTTTATGTTCGCCAGCAACAATAGCGATTTGACCCTGTCAGTAGGTTATATTCTTAGCCGAGAGTAGCCAAATACCGCCGCCCATTCGGAAAAGTGATACATACGTTTGTTGTCAGTGAGAACCTGAATATATTTCAATATTTATGGCTCGTCCGTGATATCACACACACACACACACACACACACACACACACACACACACACACACACACACACACACACACGTAAAGTTGGTATTCATAGATATGACTATCTATGGATATATCAACAGATCTAAAATCCCAAACAAAAATAATGCTAAAGTGGGAAATAAGTGGAATAACAATTAAAACAGTGAAGGATATATATATACATATAGATAGATAGATAGATAGAGTTTTCAATTTACGGCCTATGCAACTTACAACGACCCACAGAACTACTAAAAGAGTACGAGTTAATATATATATATATATATATATATATATATATATACATATATATATATATTGGCCTTACAACTATCATCTTACAAAATGGACACAGTGACCTACGTTTAAATCCTGGATGAAGCTGTTTGTATTTGACATAACTCTTATACTATATGGATGTTACGTATTCAACTATTCCCTCTCCAGCTATGGGTAAATAGTAGGACACACTGAGTTCTTTAAACTTGGTATGGTTGCCGGTCTAGGAGAAGGAAAACTCTGGATTCACACCTACTAAACTCCGTTTAAAAATTGACGTTAAGTCGCAGCCTACTGGAGGAATTAGGTAAACATACACACACACGCGCACACACACACACACACACATATATATATATATAGTCTTCCACTTTCAACATATGTGACTTAAGACGACCCACATATCGATCAAGAGAATAAAAATTCAAGACAAGAACGATACAAAAGCAAAAAATAGGAAAAATAACTTTTAAAACAGAGTGAAAACTCTCTCTCTCTCTTTCTCTTTCCTTCTCTCTCTCTCTTTCTTTTTCCTTCTCTCTCTCTATATATATATATATAGATATATATTGTTTTTTTTTTTCGACTTACGATCTATATGACTTACGCCGACCAACACGCCGACCAAATGAATAATCCATTATAATTTTCTCATAGCAATCAGTGCGAACGTGTACTGGTCACAGCGTGGTGTACAAAATGATAAAAATTACAAGCAAAGAAATTATGAAATATAATGTACATGAATTGTACAGTAACAATATAAAGGTGATATAAAATGTTTCAGAAAGAGAAAAAAGATGATCAAATTTACTGATAAAATGATTATCCAATCGAAATAAAAACAAAGGCTGAACAGATTACGCTTGTAAGAATAAAATCAAATTTGATTAAAATATATATTTTATAGAATTTTGCGTATAGATATACTTATTTTTGGTCTGCTACGTATTCATGCTTTTCATTATAGAGCTGCTTCAATGCTGTAGAGTTTGGTCATAAATAATACCTATGCATCTTTTCTGAACAAATTGTGAAAGCAGTACTCGACAAAACAGTAGCTGTACGGCCTCTTACCTCCCATCTCACAAACCATCAAAATAAGACAAACAATACGTGCTGGGCACTGCAAGAGAAGCGAAGATGAACTCGTGAAAGATGTTCTCCTGTGAACTTCTACACATGGACACACCAGTGTAGGTCGATTAGCAAAACTTACATCGACTCTCTATAGACACTGAATGCTGTATAGAAGACTTGTCGGGAATGACAACCAATAGTAACGGATTACGAGGGAGTCTAAAGAACCCATGCTATAAGCATAACTTGATGATTATGATGATGATGATAATAGGTATAGGTAAATAAAAAAAGCTATGTTTGTCTTTGAGTATATACTGGTTTCGGGTTCTTTGTTTAATGGCATACTAACCTTCATGGGTTATTTAATGCCAAAGCCATCCTTGTAGAAGAACAGTAATAGTACTTTTTAACCCATAGTTAGAGAGAATAAGGGGGTTAATACCTTTCCCGAGGGTATTAGTCTGAAAGTGAACATGATAGAGTGACTGGTGTTCGAACTCGCTTGCTATGATGTCACAGTTTAGCAGGTTAGCCGCAACGTCAGTACCTTACTGGAAACCCCTCTTTGAGTATAAAATATAGAGGTAAGATATGTACAGTAGTTTGTGTAGCGACTGAATCGATCAACGATCATCCTGTCCTAAGACGACTATATACATGTATGTATGTATGTATGTATGTATGTATGTATGTATGTATAAGCCAGTATCTATCTATATAGAATACAACGCTATTTTATTCCACACAAGGAGGCGCATAATGTCTATTGTCGTGGAAAATGAAGTCAGCGAACCAAGTTCAAATTCCGGACGAGGTTGTTTGCGCTTCACTTCGCACCAATGCGCTTGGGAAAGGCGTGAATCTGTCTCTTCTCCCCTACCTATCTACGTGTAACTAGTAAAACAGACTGGATCCTTAAGTAATGGATCGAGGAAAAGACTGTGGGGAAGATGTATAGCGCCACGAAAGCTCACATTCTTCAACATAGAATGCAAGGCAAACTTATATATATCTACTAATATTAGATACTTGTTGACAACTGAACGATACCATACAATAGGAATGAGGAGTTCCTCTGATGTAGTGGCTAACGTTCTGGACGGTGACTACGCAAGTAAGTGAGTTCGATCAATTACGTTCTCTAATACGCTTGGAAAGGGTATGAACCCTCTTATCTTCCCAGGTATGGGTTAAATAGTACCACTACTGTTCTTCGACAAGGATGGCTTTGGCATTAAATAAACCACGAAGATTGATATGCCATTAAATGAAGAAATGAAAACTAAACCATATCATAGAAATTGAAATGAGCAAATAAGCGAATAAAAAATAAAGCATAAAAAAGGAAGAAAGTAAGAA
Organism: Sepioteuthis lessoniana; assembly: GCA_963585895.1. Classification (NCBI taxonomy): domain Eukaryota; kingdom Metazoa; phylum Mollusca; class Cephalopoda; order Myopsida; family Loliginidae; genus Sepioteuthis; species Sepioteuthis lessoniana. Next base: position 109,784,526 of record OY757912.1, on the reverse strand, counting down.
AGAAGAAAAAGAGGAGCCATAATTATAAAAATATCTTTATAGAAAAATATCTTCCGTGAAAAAATAAAATACCATACATCGTAGCAACTGGTACCCTAAATATCAACTTATACGATTAAACTTTTATATTATCACAAGCAATTTCATAAATCGACAGAACACACACACACACACACACACACACACACACATATATATATATATATATATATAGATGCGATGTTTATTCAATAAAGAAGGTGAAATATTTCCAAAGGAGTTGGCAAAAGGATGCGCTGTTCACAATTGCATCTTTTTTAAAAAAATTAATAGCAATGGCTCCTTTCATGTCCTAGAAGACTGTCAGCAGGACCTTCTTTACTGGTCGCTGCACCCTGCTCTATAGACTGTCTTTTTGATTCGTCGTGGCAAACCCATATTTAGCCCATGTGTAAACATTTTTTGACTAAAACATGATTTTCCGTACACATCCCACATGCTTCTCTAATTTTCATATGAATTGCACTTTTCAGCTACCAAAAACTCATGACAGACCTCTGTTCAAGCCTGGACCGCTCTGTTTGACTTGCCACCATTTTGAATGGCCTTAAAACAATTTTTGGAGGTGCCCGTGGTGTAATGGTTATCGTCGAAGGAAATGGACCCGGCGACACGAGTTCAAATCCTGGACGAGACTGATTGCATTTCACATAGTATAAATACCCTTGGGAAAGGTATGAATCCAAAGATTCTTCAGCCTTGGTGAGGCAACCAGTCTAGAAGGAAAACTCTGAATTCAAATATTTTAAACTCCACCTAAAAATTGACCTTGTGTCATATCCTGCCCGAGTGGAAGGGTTAATATATATATAAAACAATTTATTTTTGAGAGATTAAAATAATTTTTTTCTTTAAACCAATTCCAAACAATGTAGAGTTTATATTTATGGAAAAATATTCCGGAAATTTTTTTCTTTTATGTACCGCAGTTTGAAAAAAAAAAGATCTTTTTTTATGATATAATAGCATAAGTGAACTCGATTATCACGATGTTGTAGTCCAGTACGTTAGCCGATACGCCTGGGGATTCCCTCCTTTAGTGACTGAACTAATAAACAACAAAATCAGCGGCAAAATTTTCTTGTTTCACTGAGGGTTGGCATGACCACGGAGACAACATCGAAAGATGCGGTAGAAACTAGGTATAAATATTTACTTGATTAAATTTTCAAATTTGAATTTTCCGAAATTTTTTTACTCCAATTTTCGTGGCTGTTTTTTTTGTTTTTTGTTTTTTGTTTCATGGCATATCAACCTTCATGAGTTATTTAATACCAATGCTATCCTTGTTGAACAACTGCAGTGGTACTATTTAATCCATAGCTGGGTAGAAGAATCTATCTATCGGTACTTGTCTTCCGTCCCACCAACCGGATGAGTATGGCACAAGGCCTTTTTTAGGTGGGTCCGGGCGCAAGGTCGTAGCCCAGACACGCCCGGCATTCCCTAAAATTCTTCGGGCCCCGTCGGCATTCCCCTAAAAAGGGACGCCTCACGCGCCAGGCGATGAACCTAGCCCGTCCAAGGAGGGTTAGAGACTAGGGAAACAGCCCCCCTGAGGCTCGAGGATGCCGTTCAAGGCGAACCTTGACCAACTTCCACTGGAACCTGGACACACCCGACCAGATCGACGCACCGATAAAACGCGGCCGACCGAAGTGTGTCCCAGCCCAGCGCCTCCCAGAGAGTTGTGCATACGCTCCACTCTGCTTGGAAGTTATCTTGAATCTCGAAGAATCTATTTATCTGTAAATTTTCTGGAGGTCATATGTAAGTCTAGTCAAATCTATGTTAAACACAATCGCTCTCTTAGTAAAGCTTAGAATACGCTAACTGTACGATTTGTAGAGGTGCAAAACCTCCTCCTCCAAAAAAAAACAAAAAAAAACAGTTTCTCGAGTTTGACATTAAACGGCATCCGATGGTGTAGTGCCAATTTTGAAAGGTCTCAGGAGTGTGGGATCTTCACTTTATAACCATTACTCTAAAGTCCACTCTTACCAAAAGTGCTTGCATCTGTTAGGGTCACAGCTATGGGTCAAAACGATCTCATTGAAAATGATTAGCAATAGCAAATATAACGTGGCCGCACTGAAACGATATATGCAACGTTTTCTGTGACATGTATGACCGAATGAATATATGTGCTAGAGTTACTCTTTCTCGTGGCTCACTTCTGATACGAACTTGACTCTTTGATTCAGGATACCAAAACTTTCTGGCTGTCGACTTAAACGATCAAATCATCTCTGTCAATGAATCTTGGCAGTCGAAAATTTTTTGATGATCGACTATTCTCTGACGGTAGAGAGAGAGAGAGAGAGAGAGAGAGAGAGAGATCCGGGCTATCAGCACGACTTGATGATGATGATGATGATGATGATGATGATCTTTGGTTTAGAAGAAAATATTCTTTTTATAAAAAACTGTTATAGGTCTTGTTATTAATGAGGATCCCATATATTCGGCTAGAAGACGCAGAATGAATAAAAAAAATATTTATTTCAGAATTATAATTAATTTCCCTGATGCAGGGAAATCGGCATAAACACAAATCTCCCAATGAAAGTATTTGTCTCACCACAAAGTAACAGTAATAAATAATACCTAATAGTATTCGTTTATATTGTATAATTTTTAAGTAGAAATAATGAAACCCTGGTATCTTTGGCTTACACTTTTTTTTAGAACGCTGTTCGTGTTGTGATTATTTTGGGTCAATAGGGTATATTGGTGTACAAAAACGTTCCAGGCGATCTCTTCTTTAATAACTAGAGACTGAACACACAATAGAAACCTTTTTTTTAACAACAGCAACAACAACGTAAATAAATAAATAAACTCCAGAAACTTTTGTACACGCTTAATACAAGGCAGCAGCAAAAAAGACAGAGATTGGTGGCAAGCTTTGTTCGGTCAAGAAACACGTGTATACACTTGAATGAGAACACGTGATGACATCTGGCTGTTTGTCATCACAAAACAATAACAGTAGTTATTGAAACACTGTGCCAAGCTGAACACGTCACCCCACTCATTGCCCCCAACAGCAGCACCTCCCCACTTTAGTAAAAAGGACAGAGTCAGGGGTACGCTCTGATTCTTACGACAGTAATGATTGACATATACTTTCATTGGAAGATATGGGTTCATGCCTTTTCAATATACTCAATTTCCAAGCGTCAAGGAGATTAGTTTAATTCTAAAATAAATCTGAAAAATTCTTTCTGCCTCTTCAAGCCAAGAATTTTTTAACATAAAAAGATAATTTTCTTCTAAATCAAAGATAACAGAATTTTACTATTTCTACTGTATGAATATACAATCAAAACGAATATTATTAGGTATTATTGACTACTAAACTCTACAGCATGGAAAGTATGCAGCAAAAAAAAAAAAAATCAAATTGGATCAAAATATATGTTTTATTGAATTTTGCATATAGATATACTTATTTTTGGTCTGCTACGTATTCATGCTTTTCATTATAGAGCTGCTTCAATGCTGTAGAGTTTGGTCATAATAATACCTAAAAGCATCAATTTTGATTCAATAATTTCAAACTTGAAATGATAAAAACCTGGTATATTTGGTTTAGAAAAAAAATAACTTTTTATTTATTGAAATTAGTAGGGTTGGAGAAAAAAATACTCTCTCTAACTTCCCCCTATCTCAGTATATATATATATATATATATAAACAAAAAATAAAATAAAATCTGACCTTCGTACGATAATTTCAGAACTGCAATTTTAAATTATCAACTGTGGACGACAATATCATCAGATGAAAGTTTATATATATATATATATATATATATAAAATATTCTTTGGTCCAGTTAAACCGGAGTTGGGAGTAATTCCATCAGGACAAGAAATTATTCATGAGTGAATATTTAAATTTTCCTGGTAAGGAACTCAATGTAACAATAATACAGAGCAATAAATTCTTTAAGGAAAACAACAAAACTGGTCACATAGGATTATAAAT
>OY757912.1:109242996-109777996 GCA_963585895.1 Sepioteuthis lessoniana | reverse complement strand
AATTATATATATATATATATATATATATATATATATATAAACAAGACTTGGCATTAAATAACCCACAGAGGTTGAAATTCCATAAAACCAAACCAAACCAAACCAAGTCATATATATTTAATATAAATGTATAAAAAGGATTTGGCTTAAAATAAGCTACAATGGCTGATATGCCATAAAACCCAACCAAACCAAATCATATACATTTAATGTATATGTATAAACAGAATTTGGCATTGAATAACCTGCAATGGTTGATATGTCATAAAATCAAACCAAACCAAGTCATATATATTTAATATATATGTATAAAAAGGATTTGGCATAAAATAAGCTACAATGGCTGATATGCCATAAAACCCAACCAAACCAAATCATATACATTTAATGTATATGTATAAACAGAATTTGGCATTGAATAACCTGCAATGGTTGATATGTCATAAAATCAAACCAAACCAAGTCATATATATTTAATATATATGTATAAAAAGGATTTGGCATAAAATAAGCTACAATGGCTGATATGCCATAAAACCCAAACAAACAAAATCATATACATTTAATGTATATGTATAAACAGAATTTGGCATAAAATAAGCTACAATGGCTGATATGCCATAAAACCTAACCAAACCAAATCATATATGTTTAATATAGATGTATAAAGAGGATTTGGCATTGAATAACCTACAATGGTTGATATGCCATAAAACCAAACCAAACCAAACCAAACCAAACCACAATACGTTTCTATACGAGAGTAAATCAAAAGTTTTGAAATATTTTGGTCACGAGAAGCAACAGTCAGTATCTTTGAATGCTTTTGATGAGGTCACGTAGGTGACCAATAACACTGGATTGTGGAACCCCGTGGTCGGCTGATATCTCCGAGTGTTACTCACCGTTAAGGCTTGGATCACGGCCTGTGTTTTAGACTTACATGATTTTGCCTGATCGTCGAAATACTTGCACTCTGAACGAAATTTCTTGAACCATCTGGTTACTGTACTGTAATCAACGACGCCTTTATCTTCCTCACTGGAAATGTTTTTGGTTGCATCGGCAGCGTTATGATCCTGCTCAAACTCGTAGGGCTTATGTTCTCGAATTAGACTATGTTGCACGTTCATCTGTCCAGTTTTTTGAATCAGACACCAAGTGAAGCAATGCACAACATGTCAGCGTACCAACTAACACGATACAACCAAACACAGCAGGTACCTATCAAGCTTGAACTGCTTCGGTCACATGCTGTAAAATAAAGCATACTAAAATATTGCAAGACTTTTGACTCACTTTAGTATACATCACGAACGTTGTAAGAAAAAAAATACAGATTTTTAAAGTCCTTATCTTAAAACTTAGACAAAAATAATGTAAAATGTAAGGGCCTCTATAATTTTGGAACAAAAATTTTAAATGTATTTAACAGCTGATTTATAACCCCGTGAAGAATTCTGTTTTTCTCTTGCTACATGTCCCATGTCTTTGAAATGAACAAATGGAAATCATCAAATTCAAAAGTTTTTAAAAATACAAAAACGAATAACATCTATTGCTTTTCCCTGGTCTTGATGGTGGGTGTAAGTATATATATATATATATATATATATATACATATCAACCCCTTGTACAAGTAGGATGCGACACAGTTAATTTTTAAGCAGAGTTTAAGAGGTTTGAATTCAGTTTTGACAGGTTTGAATATATATATATATATATATGTCATGTCACGCTGCTAGCACGGATTTCTTAAACTCATTTTCGTCATTCGTCTCTATCATCCATCGCTTCCGGCAGGCCCTTTAGACTATATCCTGAGTCTGTACAGAACTGTTGATAGGTTCTAGTTGGTCCTCCAACTCTTGCATGTCCGCGGGAAGGGGTCCAATGGAGAACGTGGCATATGAGTTCGTTCTTACTTCTCCAGCAGTGTCCCGCATGTCTTGTTCGTCTTGTTTGGATGGTTGGACAGCTGCTTCTTTGTGTGATCTTGTTTCCTGAATTTATTCTATATGACTCGTAGTATTCTTGTGCAATTCCCGTCTAGCTGTTTCTCTATACGCTTAGTAAGCGTCCATGTTTTGCATCCGTACAGTAGAATCGTCCCGACTGTTCCTTGAACAAAAATTGCGTTTCATTTTATCGGATAGGTTAGACTTCCATATGATCGATTATCTATCGATAGCAGTCCATGCGTAGGCTTTTCTGTAAATGAGACGCTGCTTCTGAAGTAGGTAAACTTGTCCACTAATTTCAGATAACAACCATTTAGAGTGAAGATGTCTCCTTTTTTTATTAAAACACATGTCCTCCAATTTGTCAGCGTTGACATAGAGGCCAATGTCACCTGCTGCCTGCTTCAGACTATGCAGCAGAGATTCGACTTGAGTATGAGTATTTGCTAGAAGCGCTGTGTCATCTGCGTAGTCTGCGTCCGTAATAGTTTATGTGGGGTATTGTCTGCATTTTCTTTCAATAGATCTATCGACGTTCGAAGTACAGCAGATCATAAACTGATATGGGGCTAATGTATCTCCTTGCAGAACACCTGTCAAAGAAGTCTGTATCTCCATTCGGTGAGTGTTTTTTTTTTATTGAGCATCATTATGGCTGTGACAGTTTCTTTAGGGAGACCATAAATCTACAAATAAGAGTGTCACCGCAAGGTTTTTTTTGCTCGAATTCCTAAGATTCGACGGATTGTTGGAATCTGTGACGTTGTAAATCGGTTTCTCCGAAAACTATTTTGATTTTTCCTTAGAAGTTTCTCAATTTCTGATTCGATGTGGTTGAGTAGCAGAGGGTTAGAAATCTTAGTCGCTATGAAAGTAAAAGTTATACCCAGGTTGTTCTTGGCAATTCTGAGGCCACCCTTCTCGGTGAAAGGGAAGATGCAACCCTTTGTCTATTTCTCAATTGTGGTCTGGAGCAGTAGGTTGTCCAATTTCCTTGTCAGCCATACCTCTGGTGGTATTTCATCATTCCTTTTCGTGCTATGATGTACAGACACATATACAGACAGACAGACGTTGAGCTTTATCATATATATATATATATATATATATATATATATATGTGTGAGAGAAAAGTGAAATAAATCAGACAAATATGTTGAAAAATAAACAAAAGAAAAAAATATACCTCAAAATATATCTTCCTTGAGGACGATTTTTAGCTTGCATATCAAACATAATTTCTATTATTATTATTATTATTATTATTATTATTATTATTATTATTATTATTATTTTCATACTTAAAATAATTTTGAATAAAAAGACTTGTATGCAGGAAAAATATTTAAGTCGAAACACGTGTTGGCAATAAATTTTCATCAACACCAAATATACTTCTTTCTTTCTTTCGACACACACACACACACACACACATATATATAAATATATATATATATACTCATATATATATATATATATACGTATATATACATGTACGATCATATATTTACATATAAATACACAAATATACTCATACATATATATACGTATATATACACAAATATGCACATTTATATACATATATTACATCTATACTCATATAGAAACATGTATATAGATACTTATATATACATATATACTCATATATATAAACATAAACATGCATATATATGCCGATAAACACTTTAAATATATTCATGTATATATACTCACACATGTATATAACTATATAAATTCATATATATATATACTTATCTACACACATATACATCAAAATCTGATGTATTTGAATTTTCACCGGAGGCATTTACTCCTCTTTAAGCCCCCTCATCGCGCTGGAAAGTGAATTTCAAATCATTGTCTTTCTTGTCAAATTTTACATAAAAACACATACTTGGTTTTTATGTGTCTTCCATGAAAACTTGATTCATGTGTACATTCAAAGGATTCCTGCGCTGCGTTGTAAACCTCATGGGGGATTAAATATTATTATAAGATGGTGAAATTTTGGAAATCGACTTTACTTAGTGCTTAGTAGTTATACTTTTATTTTCATGGAAATCGGAAGAATTTGAATTATCACCGGGGTCGTTTGCCCCCTTTAAGCTCCCTAATCGAACCGGAAAGTAAATTTCATGTAGTTCATTGTTTTTCTTGTAAAACTTTTAGAAATAATAGATATTTTATTTTTATTCATCTATTTTCCCTTTTGTCCTATGTACTCACACAGACACATAGACGTTTAGCGTTTTATATATATATATATATATATATATATATATATATATATATATATATATATATATGTGTGTGTGTGTGTGTGTGCGTGTGTGTGTGTATGTGTGTAATGCAGTTTGTTAGATTCGTTAATAAAAAGGGCTCAATATCGCTGATAGAGCCAATGTAGGTCTAAGTCTAAGTAGGCATAGCGTAGACACAGAGTTAATGGCGTTCAATTTCTCGCCTACAAAGTCATCAGACGAAGAGCTCTTGAAACTGACAGTCACCAAACGTCATTGAATATGTGCCTTAACTATTCAAACTTATATGTATATATATATATTTACAGCTTGAACAGGTGCTTTCAGCTTGAACTGATCCGAGGTTTTGTGTCAGCCTCGGCAAATGTATCTTAAACTCAATCGCTCTGTCTGCATCCCTTTTAGAGAGGTAAGACTCCTCCCACCAAAAAAAGGTCTTGAGTAAGACACTAAACTGCATCTGGATTTGAGGATCCAGTTCTGGTCTTCACGAGAGTGTGGAGTCAACACTTTATTACCATTACTCCCAGGTCAACTCTGACTCGGAGTGATAGTACATGTTAGGGTCACATTTATGTGTCAAATAAATGTAACTAAAATTATTAGTATTAGATAGGAATAATTGAAACCATCTTACTGAAAATTATTTGTATATTTGAAATCATACAACTGTGTGTAAATTATTAGCATTAAGAGTAGCTACTTGAAGCTATAATAGCTTACAAATGATTATCATTAGTTATTTGAAACCATATCGTTGCTTGCAAAAAAAGACTTACTTCAGCATTAAATAATCCAAAAAGGGTTGACATGCAGTAAAATTAAACAAACATCTTACACACCCAATTCTCACTTCCTCCACTTAAGTAGCGTAGCAGAAAAAAAAATTATTTTTCGAGGTTCAGCCCAATTTAGCTCATGTTCTGGAGTATGAAGAATTTCAGTGAGGATCGAACGCACTATCAGTGATCAACTTGTATTGCTCGCAGACCATTACACCACCTGAAGCGCCCTGTTACAAAAAAAAAAAAAAAGAACTTATGTAGAGGTTATATTTGGCATCTCACTATTCAGTAGCGGTGGATCTACGTGTCTTGTTTGTTAACCATTACACTACGACGAGACGCCGGTGGGTGACCGAAAAGTTAGGAGAATTTCAGTCTAAATAGAGTTAACCTAAAACTTGTAACCGTCTGTTAAAAAATAGTCCCCTTAGTATTTTATACAGCAATCTCACAGAGGGTACTTATCATAAACGTTAATGTTAAAAGTCCGAACAACGTTTAGCACGCGCTGATAATAAAGAATTACGAAATTTTGAGGAAGTAGCTCCTTATATCCTTAGATTAAATTATTTAGTTTTATAGTATATTAGCCTTTGATGGTTAATGCCAGGTCAGGTTCATATATATATATATATATATATATATGATTTGCAAGGTAATAGTTTGTAGGTAACATTATTTTTAAACGAGTTAGAGTTAATTTCTTTAAATGGTTTCAAGTATTACTATTTAACATTAACGATTCTATTTGATATTAATCACTTATTTGCACACAGTTAAATGGCTTCAAGTATTGCTATCTATATTCACCTATCCCTCCGCTCGGGCAGGATGTGACACAAGGTCAATTTTTAAGTGAAGTTTAACAGCTTTGAAGTCAGAGTTTTCCTTTTCCTAGACTAGTTGCCTCACCAAGGCTGAAGAACCCAGTCTGTCCTATTATCTACCCATAGCTGGAAGGAGAATAATTGGATTCATACCTTTCCCAAGAGTATTAGTGCTATGTGAAATGCAATCAGTCTCGTCCAGGATTTGAACTCGTGTCGCCGTGTCCATTTCCTACGACGATACCCATTACACCACGGGCACCTCCATAGAGTATTCAAGTATTGCTATCTAACAATAATAATTCAATTTAATGTTAATCATTTGTTTACGTACAGTTAAAATGTTTCAATAAGAGTAAATAATAGAATAGTTCTGTTTGATCCAGAGATGGGACCCAAAAAGGTACTTCAACTTCGAATCAGAGTGTATCTGGGAGTAATGGCAATGAAAGGGTACTCCTCATTTCCCAAACTCTAGAACTGGAGCCTCACCATCAGATGATTTAGTTTTATACCAAACATACTCATTGGAGATGGTCTCACCCCTCTGCAGAGACGCAGTCATCATATTCTATAGCCTCAGTCGACCGAGCGGGGTCATATCCTTAACATTTCCCCAAGACAATTGAAATTCAACTGATCGGTAGCCCGTCCAGCCTCGTCAGCTAACCGTCTTCCTCTATACTGTGCTTGATTTTTAAAAAGAAGCCGGCCGTCGGTGTTGGTCGAAACCCCAGAAGCTATTAGTCTGGTCCCCAAAAGGAAAAGAAACAAAACAAAAGTCGTGAATAAAATCATATGGCCGTTTTTATTGATAACTGTTACAGATTCTTTTGGACCAATTCGGAGACAGCGTTAGACATCGCTTTTTAGCCTAAGTCAATCAGATCCTAACAATCGATATGTACGATGGACGAAACTTGGTCGCTTGTCAGCTCTCTACTCGACTATCTGTGACTCACTACAAACTGCCTCTAAAGTTGCCTGGAATTGAACTGCTACTCGCATCTATAGCGAACGAGGATGATGAGGACACCAACTTGGCTTGGCAGTCCTCTAACTTTGTGCCCAACTGCCTTCTGGAATTCAGCCTTGGATTGAAACTTCCAAATCCACTGCCTCAGCTGAATATACGGCGTTTAACTTCCGGGCAAAATTCAACACTTTTTCTACTTCGGCCACCAAAGTACTAAAGACATTAAAAAAATCTTTTCAATTAATCCCTGAGCGTATTAGCGTTGAAACTTCAGTTTATTATAGCCATTAAAGATAATCCTTTCATTAAAGATAATCCTTTCATTAAAGATAATCCTTTCATTTCTATTTTATTAATATCGAGAAATCTCTTTCTTTTCATTTTAGAATTTAGACATCCTTTTTTTTCCATTTCACTATTTTTAAAAAAATTACTGATCGTCCTTAATTATCAGTTAAACTTTTAAGACAATTATACATACACAACCATGATACACATACTTATATACATCATCATTTTGTCGTGCCATCAGCACGGATATAGTCGAGAGCCACCCGAATGCTCCCTTTTCAATAGCTACTATACTGAGGTGTAGGCGATAGCGCTACTCCTTCCCCTGGATTGCTCCACTCAACCCTTGATCCTAACCTTATAGTGCTGAGTGCTAAGCAAGGCGGCATCAAGTACCATTTTTTGAGATTTTGGTATGACTCGACCTGGGATTGAACCCCGGTGTCCAAGACCATTGGCGAACACTCTACTCATTAAGCCAAAGGCCCGCCTTGAAGTAAGCGAATTCGAACTCTGACCGTGCTATTGTGTTCGCTTTTGAAAGGAAAAGTATGAACCCTATTATCCCAACGGCCATGGATTAATCAGTATCACTGTCGTTCTTCTACAAGGATAGTTTTAGCATTAAATAAACCACGAAGGTTGATATGCCATTAAACAAAGAAACCAAACCGAATCAAATAGATACTGTTTCATCTCCATGCATATACTCACTGGAGTGCACTTAGCATACTCGTAGGAAATGGACTGCTCCTTGTATACCGGTTGGAAATGGAGTCAACGATCCGAGTTCTAATCCTGTATGACGCTGTTTGCATTTCACTTAACGCAAATTCACCAGAGAAAGGCACGAATCCATCTGTTCTTTCCCCGCTATGAGGAAAAAGTAGAGGAGTCTGGTTTCTTTAGCCTTGTTTTGGCAACTTTCCCGGAGAAGTAAAACTCCAAATTCAAACCAGCTTTACTCCGCTTGACCTAGTTTCATATCTTTCCCGTAGCGGAAGGGTTGGGTAAATATGGGTTTGCATATACACACAAATATATAAAGGTCCCCTTGCACTAATGTAACATACTCATGATACGGATATGTGAAACGTACATAGAATATTCATGCCATATATACATAGAACATAGGAATCCCGAAACACAAAAAACACTTACGACTTCTTGTAACGTAATGGCCAAGGGATTTCGGTTCATGCCTATGGGTTTAGTTAGGCTGAGAACCTTTCGGCTCAGCACATGGGTTAGTTAGGTGCAACATTGAGGCAGGTGTTAACGCAGGCGCGCGCGGGCGGATGGAAGTGTCACTCAGATGTCACAATAGTCCGAGACGAAACAGGTGACGGAGTGCGAGTGACGTCACGCACCGGAAGCGCGCAGAGGTTTGTGGAGAATTGAAAGAAAGTTAGAGAGTTGAATACTAGACGCCAAACGAGGAGGATCGACTTTTGGAGCTCGCAGACGCGAGACGAACTTGCGCCCTATGGGGGCCGCTCGAGATGGGGGCCAAATGAATAAGACAGCATAGAAGATTGTGTCTCTCCTCCTTATGTCGAAGCCTTTAACTCAAAGTTAATAAAAAGGTTTCGTACCTGAACTAGAAGTCGTTACGTGCTTTCGAATTTCGAGATTCCTATGTTCTTTATATGTTTTATCGTTATGAACATTGTATGTCTATTTTGCACATGGCTGTATCTAGCGTTAATTGTGAATATGGTACATTCTTAGTTCAGGTACGAAACGTTTTATTACCTTTGAGTTTAAAGGTTCCTCGACATAAGAAGAGAGATACACATTCTTTCTATTCTGGTTTTTCCATCTGCCCCACCCCCAACACGTGTGGCACCTGCCACAAGGCCTCAGCGAGCAAGCGAAAGTCACCCTTCTTCTTCTTCTTCGGACCGCAAGACACAACTTAACTGACATTTTTCAAATCCCCCAAAATCCTCTGTGCACGCTTCTGGTGCATGACGTCATTCACATCCCTTGGTCCTGGGATTTTTATTTTGACATCTGTGAACGACACATCGTTAACGCCTGCGCTCAAGTTTGCACCTAACTAACCCATGTGCTGAGCCGAAAGGTTCTCAGCTTAACTAAACCCAAGGGCAAGATATATAAAACGAAATCCCTCGGCCATTATATTACACTAACACATATATGTATTATTGCACCTAAATATGTGCATATATATAGTTTAATTGTACATTTTCTTTTTTATGTAGAGGAATTATATCGTAAATTGAATTACAATGACCAGAAGATCCGGCAAACACTTGCGCGTGACATACAGAATACTGGACTGCTGTTTGGACCTTATAAAGTCTCATCAGCCGTATATATCATGATCTCTCACACTGGAGATCGAACCTACGACCATAGAATGCGGAGCCAAAACTTTACCACCGAGCCACCGAGCCACAGTGTTTCGTATGTCGCACGCAGGTGTGTGCTGGATTTTCTGGTCATGGTAATTTAATTTAGAATATAGTTTATAGTATCGCATTATGAATTTAGCTGCCTACGTTTTAAAATCTTCTGTAGAAAGTGGCATCCCTTTTTTAGTGTCCCTTTCAATGTACTTCTTAGTTTTCCGTAGGTGATGTGCCCTGAGTAATCGAGTGGCAGATAACTGTTTCAGTTGTTATGTTCTCAATTGCCTCTCCAACTGTCATCTGGCCGTTTCCTCAGTTGCCATTTGATCTCTACTCTGACGTCACTGATTTAAACAAAAATGTTGCTTGCAATATACATTTTTTTGAGTAACGGTTATCGCTCGTGGAAATAAAATCGGTAACCTGAATTCAAATCTAGAACGAGGCTGTTTGCGTTTCAATTCATGCTAATGCCCCTGGGAAAGGTATGAATCCATTTCTTACCAATACCGTAGGTAAAAAAAAACAGAGCAGACTAGGTTCTTTAGCCTTGGTTTGGCAACCAGTCTTGGAGATGGAAAGTTCTGAATTCATATCTGCTTTCCCCCATTTAAAGATTGACCTTGTGTCACATTCTGTCTGTGGCAGAGTGGTTGCGGAAATAGATGCTTTTTTAAAAAAAATTGTCGTGTGCGTCTTCAGTGATATTAGTTGCTCGGACCCATATCAGGTTTCGGGTTTTTCAACTTTGAATCGTAGCATACCGGTAACCCAAACGGGTTTGATGGGATCTCAATTTGTGCCCTGTAGTCAAGTGTTACGAGTTGCCGTTACATAAATAAAAGGCAAAATCACTTTTTTCCACTAGTGAAACGCATTAGACATCCGACTGTATTCACATTTACTGTTTTGTTTCCGTTAACCAAAGAAGGGCCAATTAATGTAAATGGTTGTAATTTCTTTTCAATAAAGGTTTTTGATTTTAACGATATGCCATCTAGGATTATTTCATGCCAAGAAGTTTAGGAATCACGTTCATTGTACATTTATATGATTTCAGGTAATTATTTCTATTTGATAATAGTCATTTGTTAGCAGAGTTATATGATTTCAAGTATCTAATAATTATTCCAAGTAAACAATTAAAACTTCAAGTAACTTTTCTTAATACAAATAATTAACAGTTATATGGCATCAAGTATTTTTATCAAATTCAAATAATTTTGACTCATGGATAGGAGCCTAACAAGCACTAATACTCCGGGTCAGAGTTGATCTAGGAGCAATGGAAATGAAAGAGTACTTTACACTCTCTTGATCTACAAAAGTGGAACCTCACCATCAGATGCAGTTTAGTGTCATAAAAAAGACACTTCTTTTTTGGGGGGTTTCTTATCTCTCAACAAAAGATACAGTCAGCGCATTCTAAGCTCCCCGACAAAGCGATTTATGTAAATACACACCTTTGCTAAATATGCGTTTTCCCGTAAGACGCCATTTTGCCAGAATGACACTCATCTACTGTGTCAAGGAACTATTATTAACGTGAAAGTTCAGCTACAACTGCCATACCACCAAGAACTGCAATAGACTAAGATAAAAAAAAAAACAGGAGATATTACTTTTGGAGCGACATTGGTATTAATTGTCACCCTTAAATTTTGTCGTTATTTAATTTGAAAAAAAAAAAAGAAAAAAAAAAGAAAAAGAAATTTTGATTCGCAAATAAGCTACCGGCTGACGGAGCAATCTCGTATTTCATTGCTGGCATAACATGCTCTCCAAGGAGATGAAAACATTCGTTTCAAACACTTGAGCTTGATGTCATTCCTGTACTTGTAAAATCTGCAATATCTTTATGAATATCAGCCCCTTCCCTCTCAACGTAATTTAACCGATTTTTTTTCTTCTCTAACTCCAAAGCACGCGCACTCTGTCTAAACATTAACGATAAATTGACCGGTGATGAGTGTTTGAAAAACGACTGCAAAGATTGCTATCAGCGTTTTCGAACAAAGGAAGAAAGGAAAGACACATACAACATAAAATAATGTGGAATCTATATTTTATACCCCAAACTGAAACTGAAACAGATGCTTACGTCATCTTTAAGTGGTTTTACCCAATTGGACATCAACTTTGTAGTTTTAAGTAACTGATGACTATCATAAGTCGCACATATTCATATCCATTTGAACCCCACCCAGCGACACAGTATTCGACGCCCAGATAGGACGATTTAATTCATCCAGTTAAATTGGTCTCAGGGAGAATTTTAGAAAAAGCCGACTGAAAAGGTATTTGTTTCCTTGGTCGGCCATTTTAAAGCAAAAGAAACAATACTTCTTTGGGTTCACCTAAAGTTATGAGAAAAAGAAAAAGAAGATTAATTCGTAGACACAATAATATATACTAGCTGACCCCCCTGTAATTTTTACGGTTTAATTAGTAGATACAAAGAGTATATATATATATATATATATATATATATATATATATATATATATATATAACAAGGTAATCCAAGTAGAAGGAGAGATTTATTGGGAAGCAAAGTCGACATTATAGCGTTTCGGTTCTAATAAACCATCATCAGGACAATAAGGGATGATATTAGTGATGTTAAATCCCTAATAGACCTGATGGTGGTTCATTAGAACCGAAACACTATCGTGTCGACTTTGCATCTCAATAAATCTCTCCTTCTACTTGGATTACCATGTTATCAATTTTTCTTTACATATTATCAGATTACAATCCATTATTTACTTCTATCTATCTATCTATCTATCTATCTATCTATCTATCTATCTATCTATCTATCTTACCTATGATTTAGGAATTTAGGTACCAATTACACCTGGCATAATTGTTACTTTCATGTTCTACAGTTTTTTCAGTTCTCTAGCGAGGTTCTTTCTTTTCACTTTCACTTTGGTTAGCCAGGACAGCAAAGTCCACAATTCTGCAAGTTCTCTTTTTTGTTGTTGATTATTATAATTATTATTGCGAATTTTTCCCACCAGTTTAAGCAGATAGTTTTTTACAGGAGTCTGAGTGACAGCAAGTGTCCGCAGGCCTCCAAGAGTCTTTTCAGTATTCTGGTCGATATTAACTTTGCTGTAGTTTGGAAAGTATCAATTCTTCCAACTCTTCCAGTGCTCTTTCCTAGCCTTTGAGGAGCTTTCCGAACGCACCAATTACAATTGGTATAATCGTTACTCTCACGTTCCACAGCCTTTTCAGTTTTTTTTAGCGAAGTCCAAATATTTGTTTCTCTCTTCGTTTTCTTTGATTTTCACTCTGTGATCTGCAGGAAGGAAAAATCCATGATATGGCGGGTTAGTTTTTTTTTTTTTGTTAATTATTAGTAGGTTTAGTCTTCTTGCCGGGATTAAGTGATCTTTTGTATCTGAAAATTTCAGAGAATTTTGTGCGTCTTATTCTCCAGGATTCTTCTTCTTCTTCTTCTTCTTCTTCTTCTTCTTCTTCTTCTTCTTCTTCTTCTTCTTCTTATTATTATTATTATTATTATTATTATTATTATTATTTGCAAATTTTTTACACCAGCGTTCGCTGATGGTCTTTCCCTAAAGTCTGAATGACAGCAAGTCCTCAAGTTTCAAGGACTCTTCTCAGTATTCTGGCTGATTTTAACAACGCTATTTTAATTAGATTTTTTATTGCACTTTTTAACGCCCAATCTATAAATTCTGGTATTTGGTACGGAAGACATTGTCTTGTGTGAAGATCACGCCCGATATCATTGCCTGAAGATCGCAACCACGTGAAATTATTGTTGCAGTCAACAATAATTTCACTTTCAAATTCTTTGTGTAATATTTGAAAAAAAAAAAAACTTAAAAAATCAAAAAAACAAATCAACAAAAACAAAACAAAACGAACAACAGCAACAACCACAACCAAACACTTTTTATATTGAAAACTTTTATCCTTCATTATAAAACAATCAAACTTATTGGTTTGGTTTCCTTGTTTAATGGCATAGCAAACTTTGTAGGTTATTTAATGCCAAAGCCATCCTTGACGAAGAACAGTAGTGGTACTATTTAACCCATAGCTGGGAGGATAAAGGGATTTATACCTCTCTCAGTGGTATTTATCTGAAAGTGAACGTAATAGCGCGACTGGGGTTCGAACTAGCTTATTACGATTCCAAATTTTAGCGCGAATTTATTGATACGATTCTTTTATTATTCCTCGATATTTTGGTAAATTCATCCACCAATTCCAACCTAAAACCAAGACATTTATCAGGAAATGTGAAAGGATATTAATAAAATTATATAGACAAAATGTGTTTTTATTATTCAATCAAACATGTTTAAACGCACACACACACACACACACACACACACACACACACACACACACACATATATATATATATGTATATATATATATATATATAAAATTAGCCTTCCCGTTCACACTGTAAATCTTTATATATATATATATATATACATTAAGATTTACTGTGTGAACGGAAAGGCTAATTATATATATATATATATATATATATATATATGAGAGAAGGAAAAACTCTGAGAAAGACTGTTCAAAGAATCTGTGGCACACCGCTGCATCATTCAGTTGCAGTTTATATACTGTAAATTATCGCGTATAAGTCGACCTCTTAAGCCTAAAAGTCTCCATAAAACTAGAGGTCGACATACACGGAAGTGATAAAATCCAAATCTTCACTACAAAGTGATTTGGATTTAATACTGCAATTTACGGTAGTTCCCTCCATAAATGACAGGATTTTGCACGTATTAATCGGCACTTTAACTTGTTTACAGGTCCGAAATGGTAGCATCTGTTGTATTGGTGGTTTGAGAATTCAGGTGCGTCAGTCAACTGAAATTTTTTTGAATCACTTAAATAAAAGAAAGAATAGTAAGAAAGTGACGAGAAAAATAGAAATCAGAAAGAAAGAAAAACACGATTCAGTGAACGGAAAAGTTATCGTGAGAGGAAAGAAAGTGCAAGTGTGAAAGAAGGAAAAAGTTGTGTAGTTTGCGTAGTTATTGACTGAAAAAAATCAAGGATATATTTGAACTTCTACGAGATTATTTTTTACTAAATACTCCAGTAAGGTTTGATATGCTATAAAACCAACCAACCAACCAACCTATCTATTTTTCGATCTATCTATCTACTATCAGAGTTCCCACCATAAATAAGAGGATGTGGTATGTATGTATGTAAATCTGCATGTTTGTTCTGGTTACATTTTGATGTGTTGGTGAGTTGAGAATGAAGAAGTGAAAGAAAATTTAGGAAGAAAAAGATCGTCAATCCGATTTTGAATCCTAGACAAGACTGTTACCATTTCACTTTGCTGTAATACCCTTGGGGAATGGCATGAATACTTCTCTTCTTCTCCCAGCTATTTGGAAAATAGTTGGGCAGACTAGGGTCTCAGGCCTTGGTGAGAAAGAAAAAATCAAAACCTAATCGACTGAAATTCTTTTGACTCGTTCGTATACACAAAAGATAAGAATGGGAAAAAGAAGTCGAAGAGAGAATTTGATGCAAGGAAAGTAAAATAGAAAATTAAAACTAAATATGGAGTGATGCAGAGAATGGAAAACACTGCAGGCAGTGGAGGTGAAGAAAGAAGAGTGAGTGAAAGAAGAGTGAGTGAAAGAAGAGTGAGTGAAAGAGAATGACTGAAAGAAGACTGAGATGATTTTTGGACAATATGTGGCGCATTGGGACACTCTCTTTCTATTATCAACTCTTCTAGAAAGTGTGACTGGTTCTTTACAAACCTTCACCACAATAAACAAATCGCCTTATATACGTGTTAATATATTACATAGGTCTTATGCAGCGCAAAGTCAGCACTTAAGCGGAGTAGAGTTGGTTTTTGATTTCAGAATCTTAGACCGGTCGGCTGGGGCTGTAGAATACATCGATTGCATCTCTGTAGAGGGGTAAGACCCTCCCACAAGTGTCCTGGATATGACATTAAACAATCTGATGGTGAGGCTCTCGTAATGCTTGAGCTTTGGGGAATACGGAGTACCCCTTGCCATCGTTCCCAGGTCCACTCTGGCTCGGAGTAGTAGCACCTGATAG
Organism: Sepioteuthis lessoniana; assembly: GCA_963585895.1. Classification (NCBI taxonomy): domain Eukaryota; kingdom Metazoa; phylum Mollusca; class Cephalopoda; order Myopsida; family Loliginidae; genus Sepioteuthis; species Sepioteuthis lessoniana. The sequence goes on along the minus strand of OY757912.1, from coordinate 109,762,409 downwards.
GGTCCTATTTATGGGTGAAATAGAAATGTTTGATATTTAAACTGAGCGAAAAACAAATGACTTATGGTAAATCGAATTGTTTGAAATAGAACTGATTGATCATTCAACTATGTGTAAACAAATGATTGATGTTTAATTAAATTGTTAGTGATACATAGCAGTACTTAGAACCATTTAACTGTGCGCAAAAGAATGTGCTTAGGCTCATTTAAAAACGTTATCAATAAAATGTGTTTACAAATCATATGTATTTAATAGAAAATTTGGCATTAAATAACCTTGGTTGATGTGCCATAAAACCAAACCAAACAAAATCAGAATCTTTCCTTCTCCGAGATCAGTTGTCATACCAAGGCTAAAGATCCCCGTCTGCTCTTCTGTTTTCCCATATCTGAAGAGAGAAGAGAAGAACTAGATTTATGTACTTCCCAAACGCGAAGTGAAACGCAAATCTCGTTGAGAACTTAAACTTTGCAAGCCGATCTAATTTCCCACGACGATAACTGATGTGCCTTTCGCAACTAAGGTAACAACTTTTAAGCACTTTATCTTCATCAACAGGTCATAAAACTGATTCCTAACCGTATTGTACTCTGCATCACTTCCGTAAAAATTTAAGTTATCCTATGTAAGTGTATTCTATGAAGTCAGACTGTTCAGCTATAACAGAAAAATATCTTGCATCTTATCTGTTATTAGTTTATTTACTGCTAAATAAATATACATCCTCTAAGTGTGATAATTATTTAATCTTTGCCACTAAGAATAATGTAATTGTAAACTGCTTCATATTTCTTATTAGGATACCATGTAATGAAATAATTCATCGTAAGCCGTTGATTGTTTTCTTAGTAGAGTAAAGTAAGTAAAGTTGGCGACCGTAGTCGAGGGCTACTCGAAGGCTCCCTTTCCAATAGCTACTACACCGAGGTGTAGAGGAAGGCGCTATTCCTTTCCCTGGATTGCTCCACTTTACCTTTGAAACATACCTTATAATGCTGAGTGTTAAGCAAGGAGGTATCAAGTATCACTTTTGGAGTCTTTGGTATGACTCGACCTGAGATTGAACCCCGGTGTCCCGGGCCTTAAAATATAGTTCAAACTTCTTTAGCTTTTAGTTGTAGAGTTCACGTTTTATTAAGAAAACCCAAGATTGGAAATGGATGTGAGAATTATATTTTGAACAAGGAGAAAAATTACTTTATTTTTTTCTTTATTTTTTACACTTCGTCTAATTAATACGACCTCTTGCTAAAGACGCCTTTCTTCTCCGGTGGTCCGCTCTCCACTGTTTTATTTCGTGTCAGACTCTCCCAGCAACTCTCCTCCCACTTTTTTAATTTAGTCCATTCGACCGGGCGTCGTCAAACCATGTGATGTCATTTAAGCCACAGCCAACGTGGCATTCTGACGTCATACAACTTTTCTTGGCTAAGCCATGCAATTGAATATAACATACGAATCTGAGTAATCATTAAAATGTATCAATATAGAATAGATAAAGAAACGGCGAATACCCACGCAGTTGTCGCAAAAGTGACACCCATTGACCAAAAGATAAATAAATAAATAAAGTAAAAAAAAGAAAGAAAAAATAAATGGATAAATTAAAATCGGTGATTACAACGTTTTTAATGAACTTGGATATCATTTACATAAATAAGTATACATCTCATAAAAAATAGTTAATTTCCTTCTAGAACAAAGATACCGGGACTTTATTATTTCTAGTGGAACATTATATAATGAAAACGGATATTATTTGGTCTTATTTATTACCAAACTCAATGGTATTTATGGTTTCTTGTTCATCGCTAACAACAATCCAAAGACAAATGTTGGTGACTATGTGGTAAAAATAAGATTTTGTTGCCGAAAACTTGCCCTATCTAGCTCTTTGTATGTGATGGGATTTCCGTGGAAATAAATAGTAAACATTACTTTTGGAAAGAAGCCCCCCCCAAGAACCCAAAACAAAAACAAACAGTCTCAGTCTCTCTCTCTCTCTCTCTCTCTCTCTATATATATATATATATATATTAAACATATTAGCTAAACTTATATAATTCAATATATTTCATATATCACCCATTTTCCCTTTTCATTAAGGAATAATATTTGAATGCTGTATCATTATACTATGTATCAGCAAACTGGTATTTTTTAAATACTGACCTATATTAGGGAGTCCCCATTGAATAATGGCTTGATTACAGCTTCGTAGTTAGCGAGTTCGAACTCCATTCACGCTATTACATTCAGTTTCGAATTAGTATCCGTAGGAAAGGTATAATTCTTTCAGCTATGGGTTTAATAGTGTCACTGTGGTCCTACTAGGTTGGGTTTGGCATCAAGATAATTATTAAAGGTTGTTATACCATTAAACAAAGAAAGAAACCAAATGAATAACAATTTATTACGTACAATATATTTCTTCAGAGAAAATGAAAATAAACATGAAATCTCAACAAGTAAAAATATTTTTCATTCATTTAAAATTTCCTGTTAATATTTTTCATAAAAGTAATCCATTTTTTAATGTCCTGATTTTCTACAATGTTGGATGCACAATTTTAACTTTTATGAGTACATTTTGTTCATGTGTGCTTTTGTGTGCTTGTGTTTGTATATAGACGTGTGTGTGTGTGTTAGTTTGTGGACGCATGTGTATGTGTGTTTGTATGTGAATGGATGTGTGTGTGAACGCGTGTACGTGTTTGTGTGCGTGTGCTTATATATAGACGTGTGTGTGTGTGTGTCTGTTGGTTTGTGGACGCATGTGTATGTGTCTCTGTGCGTGAATGCATGTGTGTGTGAATGCGTATACGTGTTTGTGTGTGTGTGTGTGAATGCATGTGTATGTGTGTGTGTGTCAGAACGCCTGTGCGTGTGAGTCTGTGAATGGATGTGTGTGTGTGTGTGTGTGTGTGTGCACGTGTGCGCGTGTAGATGTGTGCGTGTCCGTGTCTGAATGTGTGTGAACGCGTGTACGTGTCTGTGTGTGAATGCGTGTGTATGTGTTTGTGTGAACACCTGTCCTTCTGTGTATGTGTATGGATGTGTGTGTGCGTGTATGTGAGTGCGTGTAGACGTGTGTGTGTATGTGCATATGTGCTTTGTGTGTATGCGTCTGAAAGGATCAAGTCATTTTAAAACTTTAATGCATTTAATCCCAAACATTTTTTTAAAATAAAAAGTTAATTTTCTTCTAAATCAAAGATTTTTTCCCCATTTCCCTTATTTGGTCATGGGGTGCTCCTCACGTAGCTTGGAGGAGCCCATCATCACCAGGTTTACAACTGGTTTGAATTCAGAGTTTTCATTCTCCTAGACCGGTTGGCATACCATGGTTAAAGAACTCAGTCTGCCTGACTAGTTACCTATAGCTGTAGGAAGATATTTAGAATCATAGATTTCCCAAGGGTAATAGCGCTATTTGAGGTATAAATAGCTTCGTTCAGGTTTTGAACTCAGTTAGCCGAGGTCACTTACTAAGGAGATAACCGTTACTCAACGAGCACCACGAGATTTTATGATCCGGGAAACCATGGTTCAATCCCAGGTCGAGTCATACCAAAGACTCAGAAAATGGTACTTGATACCTCCTTGCTTAAAACTCAGGATATTAAGGTACGGATCAAGGGTAAAATGGAGCTATTCAGAGAAAGGAGTTGCCCCTCTCCTTTACACTTCGGTGAAGTAGCTATTGAAAAAGGAGCCTTTGGGTCACCCTCGACTGTAGTCGTCAACTTTCCTTATTTATTATGAAACTCGACAGCATAAAAACTCTCAAATAAAAAAATGTGAATTTGTAGTGGTAATTTACAAAGCTTTTTGCTTAGATGTGGCACAAGGCCATATGAAAGGGGCACTCAATGAGACTCGAAAAATGTGAATTTGTAGTGGTCCAAAAATAAGTACATCTCTTAGAAAGAAGTTATTTCAATTGAAGATTTGGTGAGACTGTATTTAAACAGTTTAAATTGGGATGTTTATCAGCTCTTCTAGAAAGTGTGGCTGGTTCTATATAAACTTTCACCACAATAAACAAATCACCTGAAATGTTCATTTGCTAAACTTCAGCTTGTTGGTCTTTCAATTCTGTCTTGATGGCTGGTATTTTTACTTTAGAAGAAAGTTAACTTTTTATTACAGAAAAGCAAAAAAAACAAAAAAACAAAAGCAAAAAAAAAAAAAAAACAGCAAACAAACAAAATAAAACAACAAAACAAAAAAAATTGGTAGGAATAATGATGAAGATGATGATGATGATGATCAAGACATGTTGATTGCAAGGGGTTCCGTGACTTTCTCTCACCATCCGTCTCTATCGTCCTGGCAGTTCCACTAGATTGCACCCAGTGTCCGTACAGATGTAAGTCTTTGCTGGGCGGCCAACACTGGTGGGTCCATGTGTAAGGGTCCATAAGAGAATGTTACTTATGAGTTCATTCTTATTTCCTCAGCAGTGCCTAGCATGTCTTGTTTGTCTTACTTGGACAGTTTGTGAGATGGGAGGTAAGTGGCCATACAGCTGGTGCTGTATGGGCTGTTTTCAGGATTAATTCAAAGCATCACGTAGGGTAGTTGCTATCTACTTTTTCTCATGGCGTTTTGTTAGAGTCGAGGTGGTGCATCCATATAGTCGTGACGACACATTCACAGGTTTGAAAGTCTGGTACAGGGCCTTATTTTTGGTACCTTTCGTTCAATTACTAAAGCCTTGCGATAACATCATAACAATATTAGTTTGATTCAACCTCATGGTCACTTTTTAGGAGCACCAAATGAAAAATACATTTAATGTGTGATCAGCACATGAATTCCTAAACTGGTATGTTTGGCGCCTCGCATAATTTAATGATTAGAGAGCTGTTCTAATAGGCGATAGTTATGGAGTTCGAATCTCATTGAGTGCTCTATATCTAACCCATAGTTCAGGGGATAAGAGGGTTCATACTTTTCCCAAGGACATTAGTCCGAAAGGAAATGTAATAGCATGATTGTCATTTGAACCAGCTTACTACGATGTCGCATTCCAGTTCGTTAGCCACTACGACACGGGAACTCCCTATTTAAGTTTGTTTTAACACTAGGTCAGACGTATGAGACACCCAGTGAGAAGCGAACTTACTCGTAATAATCTGATTGGATCTCAAAAAATAGGGATCCAAAAGGCATTAAATAAGTTTAAGTTAGTTTTGACACTAGGTCAGACGTATGAGACACCCAGTGAGAAGCGAACTTACTCGTAATAATCTGATTGGATCTCAAAAAATAGGGATCCAAAAGGCATTAAATAAGTTTAAGTTAGTTTTGACACTAGGTCAGACGTATGAGACACTCAGTGAGAAGCGAACTTACTCGTAATAATCTGATTGGATCTCAAAAAATAGGGATCCAAAAGGCATTAAATAAGTTTAAGTTAGTTTTGACACTAGGTCAGACGTATGAGACACCCAGTGAGAAGCGAACTTACTCGTAATAATCTGATTGGATCTCAAAAAATAGGGATCCAAAAGGCATTAAATAAGTTTAAGTTAGTTTTGACACTAGGTCAGACGTATGAGACACCCAGTGAGAAGCGAACTTACTCGTAATAATCTGATTGGATCTCAAAAAATAGGGATCCAAAAGTCATCAAATAAGTTTAAGTTAGTTTTAACACTAGGTCAGACGTATGAGACACCCAGTGAGAAGCGAACTTACTCGTAATAATCTGATTGGATCTCAAAAAATAGAGATCCAAAAGTCATCAAATAAGTTTAAGTTAGTTTTGACACTAGGTCAGACGTATGAGACACCCAGTGAGAATCGAACTCATTTGTAATAGTCTATTAGACAAGCTCACAAACCATAGAGTACCAGCAAGTCATTTAACATCATTAATCATCATTATTAGTAATTTTGATGTGTATTTATCGTATTTTGATTTTTAGTTGCTTTCTTTTGATTATATTGTAAAATTTCTCTAATCTATTATTTCTTATAGTTGGTAAAATGTTTATTTAACAAGATTTTCCCATGGCAAAAAAAGACCTAAGTTCGAATCTCACAGAGGGCTTATCCTTAAGTATTACCTCCGGTTATCGCTATTCCTCGCGATCGTGGGAATGAGGAACCAAGTGATTCGTTTTATAACAGGAACTAGAATTCGAAAATGAAAGTATGTACTAACCAAAATGAATAATTCGAATAATGTTTGAAATGAGTCATTATTATTATTTCATAATTGTTTCAACCAATATCCTCATCCTTTAGGGATTTTCTCATGCCACACTGACACATTCGTACTTTTGACATCCTTTTTCTTTGACATTCTATGGTGAGTCATAATCATTGTTCAACGAACTATTCAGACAAGTATTACCATCCTTGTTGCTTTTTATCGCTTTATCCTTGTTCGTTTTATTGCTATGTACTGAAAGGCGTTTACACGAATGAATCCAATATTCAGCTTTAAAAATGATTTACAAGAGGGATCTTACCTCCACACATTTTAACCATCACTTCAAACAGATCATATTTGACCTACAGAGTGGACCTGGAAGTAATGACAACAAAGGGGTGGCTCCGCACTCTGTAGAGGTCCTGATTTAGAGCTTAATTCCCTGATTATATCCAGGACACCATAGTTTTGGAATAATCCAATATAAATATATATTTAAGGTTCAGTTTGACTTCTTTGTTTAATGACATATCAATCTTTGTGGTTTATAGTATTTTCAAGAGCATTTCACACAGGTTAATACCAATGTTTTAATATTGGTTGCTTTCTTTGTTTAATAGCGTACCAAACTTTGTAGGTTATTTAATGCCAAAGTCATCCTTGTAGAAGAACATCAGTGATCCTATTTAACCTATAGATAGAGGGGTAAAGAAATTTATATCTTTCCTAAAAGTACTTATACGAAAGGGAACGTAATAGTGTGACTGGAAATCGAACTCGTTTATTCCGAGGCAGTAGCTTAACACTTTAGGCATTACATTAATGTATCAATTGATTGATCGATGATTTTAACGGCTTGTCAACCTATCCAGTGTTATTTTATGCTTTGTGCTTAAGGAATCGCGTTCATTGTATGTTATTATTTACTTTTTTGTTTAGTTGTTTCTTAAGAGTTTTTTTCCCCCCAGATGTTCCTATCGAATATAAATAATTTTCAAACAGATCTATTTGAGCCGAACAGGCACTACCACTCTTCCCTAGGCTCCAAGACCGGAGCCTCACCATCAAATATAGTTTAGTGCCATACCCTTTTGGAAGGTATAACTCCTTTGCATGGGATGTAATCAGCGGATTCTTAGCTCCTCTCTCGACTAAGAGTTAAGAACGAACTGCTATCTTGCGAGGATCGAACTTAGTTTTCAGTAGCAATGGACCGGCAAGACAAACTTGATAACGCTTACACTACGACGGGATTCCCTGAAATCTACAAAGCTTAACTTAATTTGACACAAGGCCAAAAGTATGGGGCTTTTAATGGGAATCGAACTCTTTAACAATAGTCTACAAGCCAAGCTAGCTAACTATTACATCAGGCGAACACTATAAAATTGAGGTTACAGTTGTGTTTCTGATTTCAGCATTTGTTATCAGGTGGCAATGCTAATCAGTCATGTGAGATATTCAGTCGAAACAACAAATTGAAACAAGTTCGTGAATAAAATTAAATTATATTTACGCCTAAAATTGCAAGTTGAAAATTTTAAATTGAAATTCTACACGCGTCATTGCTTATACTAAAAAAAGATAACATTTATTATTTTTTGTAATATTAAATACTACAACAAAAGAATAAAAATTCTATAATATTATTATTAAAAGTAAAATTTATGGGGAGAGACATCAATAAGTCCGTAGCCTAATGAGTAAAAAAGTATTTTTGTAAGTTTTGCCTGATCTAGCACGACTCACAATCGAGGACTAACCTCAGTAATAGTGGTCTTCGAGATAAGCTAGTTAACAATGCCTCACTACCAGATCATACTCATATTTTTCAACATCGTTAAGTATATATATATATATATATATATATATATATATATATATATATATGCAGGATAATGCTGATCGCATTTCCCACTGCGGTACTCCTTCCATCTATGGGTAAATAGTTGCGCAGACTGGGATATTTAATCTTGATATGATAACCAATATAGGAGAAGGAAATCTCTGAATTACTGAATTAGAACCTGTTAAACTCCGTTTAAAATTGAACTTGTGGTGCATCCTGCTTGTGTAAAGGGGTTGGTATATATATATATATATATATATATATATATGGGTATCTCATACTTCTGACCTTGTGTCAAAACTAACTCAAACTTAATGACTTTTGGATCCCTATATATATATATATATATATATATATATATATATATATATATATTGGAGTATGTACATTTAGGCAGCAAATTACTATTCAAGCAAGTTTCGTTAAAGACGATGGTACACTGTTTATCATTCTTAATCTTATTTCAAATCTCCTTGTTATTTTTTAGTGTTCCATCATCTTTAACAAAACTTGTTTATATATATATATATATATATATATATATATATATATATATATATATATATATATATATATGTATTTGTTTTATGAATAAATTTTCTAATTTTTAGTGGAATATTATACCAACAAAATTGAAATTATTAAGTATCATTTATAAATAGACTCTGTAATGAAAAATTTGACCCACAGCCATGGGTTACATCGTATCAATACTGTTCTACTAAGGTGACTTTGGCATTAACTAACTCATAAAGATTGATATGCCGTTTACAAAAAAAACAAACCAAACCAAACATGAATATGAAGCAGTTAAAAAGTAAGAACATATTTCTCTCTTATAAATTGGAAACCATGGGCCCTTCATATGGCGTGATTGTTAACAAGCCAGATTAGCAGTCACTCAGTACTTAATAATTCCGATCTTGTGTTTCTAAGCACAAGATAAACTTAGTAAAGGACTATAAATTGTTTAGCTTAATAGTGACTCTTAAGAATTTTACACACACACACACACACACACACACACACACACACACACACACACACACACACACACACACACTCTCTCTCTCTCTCTCTCTCTCTCTCTCTCTCTCTCTATCCGAAGAATATAAAAAATATATGAATCTACTTAAAGTTGATTTTGAAAGCTCACGTAGTGTAACGATTATGGTTTAATGAAAGGCACTCAAAACCTTGACAAAGCTGTCTGCATTTTACTTTGCTCTCATGCCCTTATAAAAAGCATGACTCTATCTCATCTTCTCACGGCTCTCGCTAAATAGTTGGGCAGACAGGGTTCTTTAGCTTTTGTACTGTAAACGGTCTAGGAGAAGGAAAACTGAATTATATCCAGTTGTTCTTTGCTAAAAAATTGACCTTATGTTAAATCCTGCCTGTAATGGAAGGGTTGGATAAATATATACTAGTATTCTAATTGCAAATGAAGCTGAAAATTTTCAAAGCCAAGAGATTTTATATAAAGAATAGACTCCATATTGACTTGTTAAACACGCTAACCATCGCACAGTGGTTATCAAGCTTATTTAAGACAAATTCACGTTAATCTACGTTGATGACCCTTACCATTATTGCCGTGAATTGGACCAGATATTGTATAAGGGGTTGATATTGGCCTTTGGAAAGTTGATAAAACTATCAAAGACATAACGAAATCCTATTTACCAACCCCTCCGCTTGGGCAGAACATGACACAAGGTCAATTTTTTTAGCGGAGTTTAAACGGTTTGAATTCAGAGTTTTCCTTCTCCGAGACTAATTGTTCTCCAAGGCTGAAGGACCCAGTCTGTCTTACTATTTACCCATAGCTGGAGGGAGAATAATTGGATTCATACCTTTCCCAAGGGTATTAGTACTATGTGAAATGCAATCAACCTCGTCCAGGATTTGAACTCGTGTCGCCGTGTCCATTTCCTAAAACGATAACCATTATACCACGGGTACCTCTAAGAAATGCAGGTAGGAAATATTCTGAATTCAAAACCTATTTTTTAGAGGCTTAACAATTGATCTTGTGTCTTACTTTATTCGTGTTTATTCTGGTTGTCTGCAAATAATCCCCAAATGTTTGGCTTGGGTTCTTTGTTTAATGACACATCAACCTCTATGGATTATTTAATGCCAAAGCAATCCTTGTAGGAAGAACATTAGTGATACTATTTAACCCCAAACCGTGGGGAATTAAAGGGTTAATACATTTCTCATGAATATTAGTCTGAAAGTGAAAGTAATAGCGATACCGGAGCTTGAACTCGCTTACTACGATGTCGCAGCCGAGCACGTTCGCCACTATGCCATGGGGTCTCCCTCTAACAAAACAATCAAAAGTTCTAAAAATGTTGATCAAGTTTTTGTTTGTTAATTTACACTTTTTTGGTTTCTAAATCGTTTTTTTCACCTGATCAGTTGTTGATATTTGAAACGAGTACGGATCTAATTTCAGTACAAGATTTCAATTAATTAGTTTGAATGTGAGGTTTTTCTTCCTTAATTTTGAATTTGTTCCTGTTTACGTTATCACTTGGTTCTTTTAATGGCATAAATAACCTTCGTGGTTTATTTAATACCAAAGCTATCCCCGTAAAAGGACTGTAAGTAAAATAAAGTTGGCGATCTTAGTCGAAGAAGACTCGATGGGTCCCTTTTAAATAGCTACTACACCGAGGTGTAGCGGAGGGCGATACTCCAGTCCCAGGATTGCTCCACTTTACCCTTGATCCACACCTTATAGTGCTTAGTGCTTCGCAAGGCGGCATCAAGTACCATTTTTAAAGTCTTTGGTATGACTCGACCTGGGATTGAACCCTTGTCTCCCGAAACAATAGTGGTACTATATAACCCATAACTTGGGAAATAAAGGAGTTCATAATTTTTCCAAGGGTCCAAAAGTGAACGGGGAGTCCTCGTGGTGTAATGGTTAAAGCGATGGACTGCGGAATCGCAGTACGCGAGTTCGTACTCCAGTCGCGCTATTACGTTCACTTTCGGGCAAATACACTTGGGAAAGGTATGAACCCCCTTATCCTCCCAGCTATGGGTTAAATAGTACCACTACTGTTCTTCTAGGAGAATGGCTTTAGCATTAAATAACCTGCAAAGGTTGATATGCCATTAAACAAAGAAACCAAACTAAACCAAATATATGAAATAAGTAAACTGCTTCATCTCATAATGTCAGGTAACACTATAAAGTGCAAAGAATGAAAGGATATTGTGCTAAAAATCAGACAGATGAAGAAAACTTCTAAAACATATGCATTTAAATACGATCTCGAAAGAAGAAATTAACCAGAATAATAGTTTAATGAAATGGACTCGCTGACCCAAGTCTAAATTCTGTACGAACCTTTTTGCCTCTTTTGCAGCTAATGCTCTGGGGGAAAATATGAATTTATTTCATCTCAAAATTATGAGTCGATAGAAGGACACCGGGTTCCTTAAGCTGAGTAGAACCACCAGTCTTGGAGAAAGAAGACTTAGAATTCAAAACCAGGAGCTGGAGACCCTTAGATAGACCGACTAGCACCTTGTGCTTGGACAGATATCTATATCATGAAGAGTGGAGACCTGAAGCATGGTTGTCAGAACTCTTGTTGCCATTTTGGTCTTCTGCTCAAAGTTGGTAATACAAAAGATACGTCATTTCGATAGAAATTGTGAGTTATTGAGGATAATTGAAACTGATCTTAAATGCTTTCAGTCCTCGTCTCTGATTGGCTAATTTCTACCAGAAGTTTCTACTGCTGCTGCTGCTGATGATAGGAAAATCTATAGATTGGATCGATCATTCTCTGGACACCCTATACCTAAAACTACTCCTTTTTTAACCGGCCGTTTTTGGGTAGGCGGTCTTGGTCGGAATTGGCTGTGTGCTTTGCGGTATCCAGTCAGTTGAGACTGCTTGACGCGACTGCCGGGAAAGCCAATCATATACCTGGATACATCTCGAGCCTCGGGGGTGGGGGCGTCCCCCAGGCTCTACCCACCTCAGTCGGGCTAGGTTTATCACCTGGCGCCTAAGGCACCCCTTTTATGAGAATGCCAAGGATAGCTGAGACATTTTTGTGCCCGTCAGATGTGTCTGGACTACAACCCTGCGACTGAACCCACTTAAAAAAGCCTTGTGCCTTATTCGTGCGTTAGTGGGGCGCCCCATAAATAACTATCCCCAAAACACTCCTTTTTTGACCGACCGCATATGAGTAAGCGTTCTTGGTCGGAATTAGCTGTGTGCTTTGCGGTATTCAGTCGGTCGAGACTTTAACGCGACTGTCGGGTAAGCCCAGTAGTTGCGCTTCGTGGGCGAGACTGACTCATTCTTCGAGGCTCAGGGGGCTGTGCTAGGTTTATCGCCTGGCGCCTTAGGTGCCCCTTTGGGGGGAATGCCGTGGGAGCCCGAGGTATTTTAGTGCCTGCAAAGCATGTCTGAACTATAGCACTGCGCCCGGACCCACTTAAAAACGACCTTGTGCCATACTCACGCGTTACTGGGGTGCTCCTTAAATAACTATACCCAAAATAATTTAACAATGAGCAACTGCAGGTATTTCAGAAAACTTGCCTATTAAGCCTCTGCAGAAAATCCAGGCGCAGATCCATGGAGTCACAGGACTGCTAGATGCCCTATTAATTATTTTGTCGTATGTGTACCCCAAAGTGTCAGATTGTTGTTGCTGTAAGTCTCCTCGATCTCCAGCACCTCTACCCGTTCTTTCCGTCTCTAACACTGTCATTGTCTGGACAGATGTCAACCAGATGAATAATGTAATCTGGTCTATTATTCAATATGACAGTGTTTTATCTTATATCTGACACAATTGATGAACATATGAAACCCACTTAGCTTAGTTACCCCCCCCCAAAAAAAACCCCAACCCAAAACCAAAACAAAACAAACGAACAAACAAAACAAACAAAAACAAAACAAACTTGCCTAGTCAGGTAGCCATTTCACTATGGCAAGATCTATATCTTTATAGCAGTAATTTCTGGTAAGTGGCTCTGGGGAAAAAGTGACACGTCTCCTCAAATGCATTTCTCTTCTCAGTGCCCTCCTCAGTTTCAGAAGTGATATCATTTGAATTTTCTGACATCTTCCTCTCATCTACACCTTTTACAGGCTCTTCGTGAGGGATTTTGGAAATGCTCAGAGTGATATTATAGATATGAGCTTCAAGTTAATGTTTCATGGCTTCTGCTGTGTTCGAGTAAGGTCTTGGTATTAATCTTGTTATTTTGTCACTTTCCTTCAAGAGTCCGCTGGAACAGCTAAATCCATTATTTAACAAATTCATTTTTTCATATTGACTCACGGCAAACGGCACAGAAGATGACATCGGTGTAGCGCGTTCAAACTTCAGCTGGGGCAGTTTGTGTTTGTATTCAATTCACCTTTATACCAATGGGAAAGACACGCATGAACTTCTGTCCGCCAGCTACGGGGAAACAGCGTTGCAGTTGGATCTCTTTAGCCCTGTAATGGAAATCCATATTGAGCGTTCAGTAAGTCAGGTCATAGATCGTTTATTTTTTTTTTTACTAGCGCCATGTAACTCAGTACAATCTCCCACATTTTACTCGGAGAGGAGATGGGTGGTGCTAAGTAAACCCCATTACATTGAACGAAGAAGAATAACCTGGAATTGTGCCTTGATAACTGTTATGGTGATATACCACATGACGTCACTGCATGGACCCTTCCCACGCTATAAATAGTGACCGACGAGTCAAGCAAGTCTAGTTAGTTACCGTTTACCGTTAATGTCTGTATTTCCGTAAATACATACTGTTGTAAACCTTATATCTCTTTGTGTTATTCATTTCTGACCCTTCAAGACCACAACAATAACCGAATAGGTTATGGGATGCGTCTCTGACCTGTTTTCATATAGCGTAGTTTTTACGTTTTTATTGCTTTGTTTTATAACAGAGTATCCATCGGGTACTTTCCGTTGAAAATATTCTTTTTGCCTGGTTCTCCAGCTCGTTTTTCTTTTTGGAAAATAGTTTTACATCATCCATGTACATGAGGTGGTTTATCTTTCCTTGAAGTTTTTAATGTATATTTTCCTTTGCATTTTCTTACGATATAATTTAGCGGTATCATCACCGTGACGAATAATAGAAAGGGACAAAGAGTGCTCCTTAAAAGATATCTCTTTGTATTTTAACTTTTGCCAGATGTTGTCTTTCAGCTGTTAGTTCCACTCTTTAGTTTTTCACGGCTCTCTTGATATACCTGATTATTTGCTCGGTGATCTTGGACACTTCAAAACATTCTGGCATTTTAAAACTTTCTATCATTATGGGTTTAAAAAAATTCTTGCGAGGTTTTCACACCAGCGTTATCTGGTGACATTTCACTGGAATCTAAGTGCCAGCAGATCTTTTCAGGTCTCCAGGACCCTTGTCAGTATTCGGATCGATCTTAACAATGCTGTGGTCTAGATAACATCGATTTTCCTCCGATTTTTAATTACCCCAATCTCTTTTCGATGGCTTTGGGGATTAATTCAAGTACGCCAATTACAACTGGTATTACCTTCATCCTCATGTTCCACATTTTTTTCATTTCTCAGGGATGATCCAACTATTTGCTTAGATTTTCGCTTTCTTTTATATAGTAGACGGCAAGTTCTTTTTTGTTAATTAATTAGGTCTGGTCTTTCTTTCTTTCTTTCTTTCTTTCTTTCTTCAAATTATTCTTATTCTTATGAGTTTTCCAACCTGTTTTAACTGAGGACGGGAGGTCGCTGAATTCTGAGTTAGAGTAAGTCTCCATAGATTTTCAGGATTCTTCTAAATGTTTTACCTGATTTCGATAGTGCTGTGGTCTGGATGGTCTCGATTCTTCCTCTGATCTCCAGTTCCCTCAGTCTACTTTCCTGTCAATTAAAGACCGTTTCAAAAGTGCCAATTACAATTGGTATTATAGTAATCGTCATGTTCCATAAATTTTTCAGCTCTCTGGCAAGATCCAGGTATTTGTCCATCTTTTTACTTTCTTTTATATTTACTTTCTGGTTCGCTGGAACAGCAAAATCGACTAGATGACTAGTTTTTTTTCCTGTTACTTCCTAAGTCTGGTCTTCTGGCTGAAATTTGATGCTCTGTTTGCATTTTAATGTCCTTGTGAATTTTATTTTTTTGCCAATTCCTAGTAGATCACCTTTCCCACCCAGTCATATCTCCTCTTGTATTCCTTTTATGATAGTTTGCTGCATTCACATATTATGTGATTAACTGTTTCACCTATATCACCTCATAACTAGCAAATCTGTTGCGTATAATTAATTTTTGCTTTGATATGATTACCCTTTATGACATTATTTAGTGCTTCTATCAGTTTCTTTCTCTAAGGTTTTCCCTTTTTGGCTATTTCGAGGTCTCCTCATGATCAAATTCCTTTGTTTGTCGCTTGAAGTATATTCAAGCGACAAAATTATATTAATAATAACAGTAATAATAATAATCTCGGCAAGACGACCAAACCTTGTGATAGTAGAAAAAAAAAAAAAAAAAAAGAGAACCTGCCAAATAGTGGATTTTGCCCTTCCAGCTGATCCCAGGGTAAAACTGAAAGAAAATTAAACGAGACATAAGTACATTGACCTTGCTAGAGAACCGAAAAAATTACGGAACGTAAAAGTGACGGTAATACCAATTGCAACTGGCACACTCGGTACAGTCACCAAAGGCTTCGTACAAGGACTGGAGGACTTGGAAATAAGAGGCCGAGTGGAGACCATCCAACCTACAACATTGTTGGGATCTACCAGAATTCTGAGAGGAGTCCCGGCGACTTGAGGAAACTTGCTGTCACTCAGACTCCTGACATGAAAAACTCTCAAAAGAGTTAAATAATAATAATAATAATAATAATCTCTGTCAGAAAGCCTGACCTAGCGTCAGTTAACAGGAAGAAAATAATTTGTGATCAAGTGGATTTTGCCTAGTTGAGGCCTCAAAGTGAAAAGCAAAAAACTTGACAAGTACCAGGAAATTGCCGGAGAGATAAAAAAGATTTGCGCAACATGAAAGTGACGGTGATACCAATCATAGTTAGAGCCTCGGAACCAAGAACCTAGAAAAGAGATTGAGGGAACTGGAGAGCAGAGAAAGAATCGAGGCCATCATAATCACTGTGCTAAAATCGGCTAGAATACTTAGAAGAGTCCTGGAGACCAGAGGAGATTTGCTGTCACTCATTATCCCGTGAAAATTCATCAGTTAGAACTGGTGTGAAAAACTCGCGAGGAACAAAATAATGATGAGAAAAAGAACTTATCATCTTATGGATTTTGCTGTTCCAACGGGACACAGAGTGAAAAAAAAAAATGAAAAGATTAATAAATAGTTGTATCTTACTCGAGAGCAGAAAAGGCATGAAGGTACATGAAGTTGACTATGATACCATTTGTAATTGGTGCCTTTGAAACCGTTCCCAAGGGCTTAGAAAGTGGAAGAATTAGAGATCAGAGGCCATGCACACTGCCACACCTAGAATACTTAGCGGAGTCCTGGAGATCTAAGTACACATGCTGTAATTCGGAATTCAGTGAAAAACTACTAGCTGAAAGAGGTGTGAAAACCCACAAAAACTAGTAATAATAATAATAATAATAATAATGTGGATTCAGGGTCATCAGACTTAGTGTTCTCACCGATTTCAAGACTGCCGTGGTTATTTGGTCATTTGTGCTTTCCAATTAATTTTACAACGATGATGATTTGATTAGTTGGTTGGTTAGGTTTAATGGCATATCAACCTTTGTAGGTTATTTAAAATCTATTTTTATACAAATAATCATTTCTAATTCAAACAATTCAGTTTAGCATGAGTACACAGTTTAATTGTCAAAAACATTTCTATTTCAAGCTATTCAGTTTAGTCAAACAATTCTAATTCAAACAATTCATTTTAGCATAAGTATGGAGTTTAGTTCTATTTAACCCATATATCGGGCCCGATCAGGTGCTACCATTCTAGGCCAGAGTGGACCGGGGAGCAATGGCAATGAAGGGGTACTCGGCATTCCTCAAATGTCCAGCATCACTGGAACCTCACCATCAGATTGTTTAGTGTCATATCCAGGACACTTGTTGGGAGGGGTCTTACCCCACTGCAGAGGTTCAGTCGGTGTATTATACAGCCCCAGCCAACTGGGCAAACAACGATGATGAAAATAAACATCGAAATATTAAACAAACCACCAAATGCACTTTTTTCTAAATTTGCTGTTCGTTACCTACAATCACTTCCGATGATTTAAGAGACAAGTTCGATATCACCTGAGAGTCGGACAAAATTCTAGCGGATGATATGTACTACGAAACGCGAAACTTCAAATACTGTGATTTGATTGGACGTTTCTTCCGATTCAGTAGACTAAGTTCTAATGTAAAACAGTCTTCTTCGAACACAATATCTCACCATTTGTCTTACTTTTCTAGGTGTGGGCAATGCTCCACTCCCAAGTCTTTAAGTAGTATAATAAATAAATAAATAAATAATAAAAATCATTAACACATACTGAATTTTGACAATTATTCTATCAATTACATTTCTTCTAAAGCTTAATTATCTTACGCCAGAAATATTCGACATAATTAATATAATTAACAACAACAACAACAACACACACACACACGCACACACACATTTATAGATAGGTAGATAGATAGATATATAAGAGTATGTCACGGCTTGTATCAGCATGTACGTACTCATTTATAAATACGTATGAATAGTGAAAAAATGAACATGTATACACGCACCTACTTAGTTACATATACACACACATACATATATTATACATACGCATATTTTTGAAGATATCTGTTTTCAGTCTCAATGTAAATTTCATACAAATGATGCAGCTTGTAATGTTTATTTTGTTATAATACACACACACACACACACCATCACACACACATACACACACACACACACACACACACACACACACACACACACACACACACACACACACACACATATATATATATATATATTTTAAAATAGGTTGGCCCATGAAGAGATTTGTATTTTGTAAATTAATTTAATTATTTTGTTCTTACGTACGTGAATGTTTCCAGCTTGTTGCTTTCGTCAGAGAACATCAATGGCACAAAGTTTTTTAATGGGGTACCCAACACAAGTACAGCACTGCGGAATCGTAGTAAGCGAGTTCGAACTTCAGTCGCACTATTGCGTTCACGTTTCGGACAAATACCTTTGGGTAAGGTAGGAACCCCTTTATCCTCCCAGCTATGGGTTATATCGTACTACTTCTGTTCTTCTTGAAGGATGGCTTTGGTATTAAATAACCTACAAAGGTTGATATGCCATTAAGCAAAAACCCCAAACCAAACCAAACCAAATCAAAGCAAACCAAAAAATAAAATATGTTGAAACTAATAATCTTATGCCTTTGTGATCATCAGGCAATATTCCATTCTGAGGAATTGTGCTATTAACAGGAGAGTGGTACATGGAAAGCAATTAGTAGAAAGCGGAATCGGCTTCCCATTATAGAAGATCCAAGAAAACTGTAAAAGAAGTTTTATACTTTTTAGCATATTACAAACAACACTGCAATTTTTTCTTGAATTAATGAATTTAAACAATGTTTTAACCAGTTAGAATATGATCCGTGAAAATCAATGCATTTCTGCCATCGATTAACAAACTTATTTATACCTATACGATAAAACTCTAAAGGTTTTATTGTAAAAAAAAAATTTAAATCCAGTTTCTACTTTTCCTTTGGACGGAATATTTTTTTGCGTAAAGAAGTGTCCGGATGCTTGAAAAAAAATGGTACTCGTTGGGTGAAAGATCAGGAAAATATGGTGGATATGCCAAAGTCTCATATTCTAAATTAGTAAGTTTCTACAGTGTCATCCTAGCAACATGTAACTGAGCATTGTCATCCTGGCAACATGTGGGCGACATTGTCATCCTTGCAACTTGTAACCAAGCACTGTCATCCTGGCAACATGTAACCGTGCATTGTCATCCTGGCAACATGTGGGCGAACATTGTCATCCTGGCAACATGTGGGCGAACATTGTCATCCTGGCAACATGTGGGCGAACATTGTCATCCTGGCAACTTATAACCGAGCATTGTCATCCTGGCAACATGTAACCGTGCATTGTCATCCTGGCAACATGTGGGCGAACATTGTCATCCTGGCAACATGTGGGCGAACATTGTCATCCTGGCAACTTATAACCGAGCATTGTCATCCTGGCAACATGTAACCGTGCATTGTCATCCTGGCAACATGTGGGCGAACACTGTCATGAAGCAAGATTATAACTAAGCCTGAACTCATGCAAAAAATAAACGGATTGCTTCTTTTTTCTTGTTGATGATTAGAGATATATAACATTCAAAATCTATTTCTGAAAAAAGCAAGACATTTTCAAAGTTGACATATACCAGTTCTGCTAAACTAACCTACAACTGAATTTAAGCTATCGTATATGCAAATTAGAATATCGATATGCAAAGTAGAAAGAGAGATACTGTTATTTAGCTACATTCCTATTACCTGCTTTCACTGACCCCTAAAAATTCCCATATCTTTAAACTTTAAATTTCCAAAATGTCATTAACATTGAAAATATTCAGCGAAAACCACATGTTTTACATTTTTTAAAATACATAAATAAAAAAAAATTAAGTAAGGATACATTTTTGTAATAATTGATGGCCTAAAAGACTGTAAAAAAATTGCATATGCATAATTGTGTATGAATAAATATATATGGAAACTCTGAATGTACGTATTGGGTATTCTAAAATATATTCTAAATTCATAATCCTATTTGTAATAGTATATCGTAATATACACAAGCTTTTCTTGTGGGTTAAAAAGATTTCACGTTGATAAATATGTGAGCGTTTACCTGAGTAAACATTGGAGCTAACCGCTTTTCTGCTCTGGTAAGTCGCAAAAGAGCGATCCAATCTAAAACCCATCAACTGCGAAGGAAGAAAATGATCAACTCTCTCAGCCACAGAGCAGTATCAGGGTGCTGTATGGTCTTCTTGAGCCGTGGGAAACATACTCAGTGTATGCAGTTGAAACGAGTAAGACCAAAAGGTTAATTAAACTCAATTGGTAGTTATGTACACAACAATTAGAATCTACCTAAATGCAAACGACACTTGCCTGTCGGCCATGTTTTTTTAAGCTGTCCATACAATGGGTCTCATTTAGATTATATAATCTTATCAACTCGATAGGTTTAAAATTAACAACAGCAATACTGAAATATAAGAAGAACTTTTTTCTTTGTCGTTTCAGGTCAGGTTTTACGTTTGAAATTTTATACGACAAATTATATACTTACAAATAAAACAGCATTTGATTATATATATATATATATACATATATATATACATATATATATATATATACATATATATATATATATATATACAACGCACCAGTAATTGAATACTTTCTTGATTTCAGAAAAAAAAACGATTAAAACAGTTTGTTCACACACACACGCATACACACACACATTTTCGGTGAATGAACAAAAAGTTTTTTTTAAATTAAAAAGTATTAAAATAATGGCCAGTAGAGAGGATAAAAGCTTTATATATATATATATATATATATATATTTAAAATTGTAATCACTGTTAATCCTTTTTTCCTTGATTGTCAATGCAATTCTATAGTAAAACATTAGCTATGAATGTACATATGATACAGACATATAGATGCACACAAACGCTCACAAACATAGACACACGGATACAAAGACGCACGCACGCACGCATATATATATATATATATATATATATATATATATATATATATATATCTGTAATGTCAGTGAAACGAAATTCAATGGACTGTTACTCTGCCATTAAAAATTTATTTCGGCAAGTTCTTTTTTTCCTAAATGAATAATTTCTTGTATCTCTTTGTATTCTGTACGAAGCCATCTGAAGAGGTGGGTCGAATCTACCACTTGTTGAAATAAATTCATAATCGCATTTATAATGCGCTGCGTGGCAAATTTGAGCTTGCGACTCATATATCCAGGAGACAATCTTAAATTTGCCGCGCGACGCATGTATCTTCATGCACAAACATACTAAATATCATTTATAAGACCACACACAATGATATGCAAATATAACACACACACACACACACACACACACATACACACTTAAACACACACACACACACACACACTCACACACACACAAAGCGTTGTACACAATCCTAACGTTCTTTTGACTGCATTTTTCGATTTTTTCGATTTCTCCAATATCTTTCTTTCTCTATCTGATGATTGTCATTGATAAAACGGCATGAAACCTATGGTCGCAGACAATCTTCCATGCTCTTAAATATATATAAAAGTTAATGTATATTTACTTATCATTATTACATAATAGCTCTATCACAGATATTGAGCACTCTCCAAATTATACCGCATTTGGTCTGCCACAGACCCACGAAATGACATAGTGACAACATGGTTATAATATATATATATATTGTTACGGCGCCATGTGCCCAGCGGGCTAGCAGGGTGCCAAGTCCACCAGTTAAAGCCGGACGCAGACGTTTGCTGTGATTTGCCGAACGTTATTTAATGTCACAGATATCACCAACTCCCAAGAACAACCACATTTTAAAGCTACTAGGCGAGTTCTCGGTGAATTATTGAAAGTCAACACGGCTAACTGGCCAGCTTTCCCCTTCAAATACAAGGTCTTCGACAAACACAATTCTTCCACAAGAAAATAAGGAATCTGAACTGCTGTGTTTGAGTTAACAGGATTAATAACAATATTCTTTTATTGTATAAAAGAAAGAGACAACGAAAACAAAACAATTCAGGTAAAAGTCAGGAGTGAGAAAGTCTTTCTGTATCCTGGAGGAGCCTCCACTAAAATATCCATATCCTAGACTAAGCCTCTCATAAAATATCTGTTAATGGTGGAAGGTGAGACACGGTCCGCTTTCCTTCGGACTATGGGATTTAATCGCAGAGCTCGTGCTCCAAATCTCAAGTGTGAACGCGGCAGGATAAAGTTAAATATACTTAAATTGTATGTTACTTACTTGGGATTTTGTGATTTTTCTTGTTCTATAGGCCAGCTGTCTAAGGTCCTGCATTTTAGGAAGGGTTCAGGGTATCTTACTGCCCAGGATTTATTCCTTTGATTAGATTTCTGCTGCAGAGTTCATTTTCGAGACGTTTTCTTGTTTTTCTGAGGTACTTCTTCCATTTCCGTTTGTTTGATGGTGTCCGCTTCTAATATTCCCAGATATTTGTAATTTTCTTTTTCTCCAAGAGTTCGGACGCTTTCTTGTTAGGACGGTTCTATTCCTTCTGTTGTTTCTTCCTACTCTCCGATCCCGTTTAAAATTTCAAAAATAACCTTCTCAAAAACAAAAGTCAAACCCCATTCTAGGGGGACGGTTCACAAAATATCCAGTATGACAAATTTTCTCGAATTTTCTCAATCCCTCTCTGGAGGGAGACCGTCACAAAACCTGGTATGACTTCTACCAGTACCCAAAATCGATCCCATTCTTGGGAGACTTCACAAAACACTTCCAATTTCCACAACTTTTCCAAACATCGAACCCGTCCCACAGCCTTAACTACGGATCCAAAGGTATATGAGCATTCTCCAGACAATATCATCGATGCCCCGAAATCCTCTCAGATCTCGGATTAAAATCCTAATTTCAAATTTCCATGCGCTAGAACAGCATTCACAAGTTACAATAAAATTTCATTCATAAAAATTTTGTTTACTATCAAATTCATTCATAAAAATTAAAACTCAAAACCCAAGTGGAAGTTTACATTATGACCCGTCAATCATTTCAACACAGTACATCTGTCCACAGGGGCCATCTTTCTTTCTTTTCTTTTCACAGCAACCTGTTTGTATGTTTCCCTCTTACTCTCTTTCTTTCTCTCTCCCTCACTATGATTCAAAATTACATATAGTAGTTTTCGTCATTTCTCTATGCTTAAGGGCTCAATCGTTTTTTTTTTCTAAAATTATTTCCATCTTATCTTTTAAGCTGTCAAAAACTCTCAAAAGAGATTATTATTATTATTATTATTATTATTATTATTATTATTATTATTATTATTATTATTATTCCCTTTTGGGAGTTTTTCACACCAACGCTAGCTGATGGTTTCTCACTGGAGTCTGAAAGACGACAAGTCTCCTCAAATCTCTCAAACTCTTCTCATTATTCTGGCCGATCTTAATAAGGATTTAGTTTGGATGATCTCCACTTGTCCTCTTACTTTAAAATCTTCCAGTCTATTTACCAATCCTTTGGGGATTGTTCCAAGTGCTCCAATTACAATTTGTATCATCATCATCATCTTCATGTTCCATGATTTTTTTTAGTCCTCTAGCAAAGTCTAGATATTTATATCTATTTTCACTTTTAATTTTATTAGACGGCAAAGTTCACTGTTTGGTACTTTTTTTGTTGTTGATTATCTCTTGGTCGACTCATCTGGCCGAGATTAAGTTATTTGCTTGTATCTTAAAATTCCTGAGAACTTTGTGTGTCTCATTCTCCAGGATGGATTCCAGGTTATGCATATACAACTTATTCGTCTGGTCAAATTTAATTTTCTTGAACTATTCCCGGTGGATTACCTTTCTCATATTTTTATCGTTTTACTCCTTGAGTTTTTTTTACACTAGCGTTAACAGATGGTTTTTCCCTGGAGTTTGAGTTGCAGCAAGTCTCCGCAAGTCTCCAGGACTCTTCTCAGTATTCTGTTCGATCTGAGTAACGTTGAAGTTTGGATGGTCTCTACTTGTCCTCTAATTTCTAAGTTGTCTAGTCCCTTTATCAATCCTTTAGGGATTGTTCTAAGGTCCCCAATTACAATTATAATTATCCTTATTATCTAATTTTCAGATTTACTTTCGGTTTCTTGCCATCTGTTACTGGATCTTTACCCAAGATCCAGCGTGAGAGAATGTAGTGATTATATCTATTTTATCTTTTTATGTTTTTGTTCGCTCTTTTCGGGGGAATTTTTTAGTCTCATTGATTGTATTCCCCAAAAGAGATAAGCAGTTCCGCTAAGAGAATTATTTTGCATTCCATATACGCTAGGACTGCCAGGTATTGCTGTTAATGTATTTATCTGTTCCTTTCTTCATTATACCTTATGTTACCATTATTTTCGTCACGGTTTTAAGTTTTAAGGTGCCTCATTTTTTTCAATTTTTATTTCCAGATGTTTGTTTTTACTTATTATTTGTTGGCACGGACACATCAGTTAGAAGTCATGTCTTTCTTTTATAGTCCATGGCCACTATATCTGGTCTATTGCACAGTATTTTTCTCTCAGTTTGGATTGCAAAATTCCAAAGAATGGTTTTCCCGTTGGTTTCTGCTATTGGTTCTGGTTGATGTTTATACCATTTTTCCCTATCCAAAATTCTATCATCATCTTCATCATCATCATGTCGTGCTGGTAGCACGGATATCCCTGACCCTCTCTCGCCATTTTTCCCTATCGTTCATCGCCTCTGGCAGATCTGGGCTACATCCCGTATCCGCACATAGTTGCTGTATGTATGTTCGTGCTGGTCGTCCTGCTTTTGCTCGGCCATATGAGGGGGTCCATAAGAGTACATCACTTATGAGTTCGTCCCTGCTTCTCCAGCAGTGTCTGGTTCGTCTAGCTTGGATAGTTTTCGTGATGGGAGGCAGGTGGCCGTACAGTTGGTGTCTTGTGGGGTGTTGCCGCCAGAAATTGTTCAAGATTGCTCGCAGCATTCTTGTGTAATTGCCGTCTACCTTCTTCTCCAGCCGTTTTGTTAGAGTCCATGTAGTGCATCCATATAGCAGTATCGATACAACCGCTGCCTGGAAGAAACTGCGTTTCATTTTATCGGTTAGGCCTGATTTCCATATAATCGATAGCCTATTGATAGCTGTCCATACCTTCGTTAACCTCGTGTCGATGTCCTTTCGGTTGATGAGACGCTGCTTCCTAGGTAAATGAATTTGTCTACTAGTTTAAGTGGTGTTCCGCCTAGTGTGGAGATGTCACCTGTTTGATTATAGCACATGTATTCCGTTTTGTGTGCATTGACATAGAGGCCTATGTCTGCGGCTGCTCGTTCCAAACTATGCAGTAGTGTTTCGGCTTGATTGGGTGTATTTGCCAGTATCGCTATGTCATCGGCGTAGTCGGCGTCGGTAATTGTTTTTGCGGGGTACCTTCTGCTTCTTTTCTTTGTCAGCTCGAAGCCGTTCTCTCTGATTTTATCAATCGATATTCTAAGTACGTAGTCTAGACAAATGATAAAGAGGCATGATGCTAGCGTGTCCCTTTGTAGTACTCCCGCCACAATGTCGAAGTATTCCGTGTCTCCATCTGGTGATCGTACTTTCACTTTGGTATTTCTATAGAGAATCGTTATTGCTGCTACGGTTTCTTTAGGTAGGCCGTATGCTAGTAGGATTTGTTCCATCTTTCCTCTGTGAATGGAATCGAAGGCCTTGGTAAAGTCGACAAATAGTAATGTCACTTGTATGTTTTTTACCCGTACACCTCCAAGGAATCTACGGATGGTTAATATTTGTAAGGTCGTGGATCAATTTCTTCGGAAGCCATTTTGGTTTTTCCTAAGCATGTTGTCGATTTTAGGTTCTATGCGGTTTCGTAGTAGGGCATTGTAGATTTTGGCTGCTATGGATATAAGTGTTATGCCTCGATAGTTTTTGGCTAATCTGAGGTCGCCTTTTTAGGGAAGGGGAGGATGCATCCCTTCATCCATCTGTCTATCGGATTTTGATTATATACTGCGTTGCATTGTCGGAGCAGTATGTCGTCGAATTGTCTGGTCTTCCATACTTCTGGGGGAATCTCGTCAAGCCCTGCAGCATTCCTATTTTTAATTTTTCTGAGAATCGAGTCTAGTTCTTCTTGTGTGAACGGTCCTAGTTTAATATATTCTGTCTGTTCCTTTATATATAAAATTCTATAGTATTTACATATTTTCCAATTTATTATAATTTACACCTTTAAAGTTTTTCACATCAGCGTTATCTGATGGTTTTTCTCTGAAGTTTGAGTGACAACAAGTCACCAGGACTTTTCTCGGTATTCTGGCCGTTTTCAATAATGCTGTCGTTTGGATGATCTTCATTCGTCCGCCAACTTCCAAGTCCTCCAGGCCCTTTAATAATCCATTAGTTACTGTGACAAAAGCACCAATCACAATTGGTACAATCGTCACCCTCATGTTCCATATTCTTTTCAATTCTCTAGCAAGGTCGAGGTACTTATCCTTCTTTTCACATTCTTTCAGTTTTATTCTGTGGTCAGCCGGGACAGCAAAGTCGACAATTTTTCAAAATGTTTTGTTGATTATTATTATTATTATTATTATTTTACTCTTTGCGAGTTTTTCACGCCACATCCTATGGTAATTTTCCACTGGAGTCTGAGTAAGAGCAAGTCTTCTCAAGTCTTCAAGAAACTTGTCAGTATTCTGGCTGATCTTAACAATGAAGTAGTCTGGATAGTCTCTTCTCTTCCTCCAATTTCTAATTGTTCTAGCCCCACTTCCAAGCTTTTGGGGGTTGTTCCGAGCTCAACAATTATAATTGGTACCACCATCTCCTCCATGTTAATCAGCTTGCTTAGTTATCGGGCCAGGTCCAAGTACTTGCCTCCTTTTTCGTTTTATTTGAGTTTTACTCCGTGGTCCGCCGAGACTGCAAAGTCCACTAGTCACCAGGTTCTCTGTTTTTTGTTACCTATCACTAGGTTTGGTCGTCTGGCCACGATTAGGTGATCTTCTTCTTCTTCTTCTTCTTCTTCTTCTTCTTCTTCTTCTTCTTCTTCTTCTTCTTCTTCTTATTATTATTATTATTATTATTATTATTATTATTATTATTCACTCATTAGAGCTTTTCACATCAGCGTTAGCCGATGGTTTTTCACTGGAGTCTGAGTGACAGCAAGTCTCCTCAAGTCTCCAGGACTCTTCTTAGTATCCTGGCCGTTCTCAACAATGCTGTCGTTTGGATGGTCTCCACTCGTCCGCCAACTTCCAAGTCCTCTAGTCCCTTTATCAATCCTTTAGTTACTGTTCCAAACGCACCAATTGCAATTGGTATAATTGTCACCTGCATGTTCCACAGTTTTTTCAGTTCCCTAGCAGAGTCGAGGTACTTATCCTTCTTTTCACATTCTTTCAGTTTTATTCTGTGGTCAGCCGGGACAGTAAAGTCGACTATTTTGCAAGTTCTCTTTTTTTGTTGATTATTATTAAGTCTGGTTTTCTGGCCGGGATTAGGTGATCCGTTTGTATGTTAAAGTCCCATAGGAGTTTATGCGTGGCATTTTCTAGGACAGGTGCTGGGTTGTGCATATACCATTTGTTTGTATGGTCGAATTTAAATTTCTTACACACTCTTCTTCTTCTTCTTCTTCTTCTTCTTCTTCTTCTTATTATTATTATTATTATTATTATTATTATTATTATTATTATTATTTTACTCCTTCCGATTTTATTCGCAGCATCGTTAGCTGATGGTCTTTCAAGTGATTCAGTTTCTCCCTTAAAATTTCTTTTTCATAGCAATGCCCAGGACATCTCTTGTGAAATTTCGCCAGTTTGTCATTTGAAATAGCCATAAAGTTGTTTTTCTTCGCATTTTATTTTCCTAGTAATTATTATCGTTATTATTATGCGTTTGCACTAAGAAACATTCGATGCACTCTATAAGAAGACAGAAACACATACTCCAATTGACGAATATGAGAATTTCGTCAACGCCCACTTAGAAGTGGCAGCAGAATACATACCAACAAAACAAAGAACTGAATCTAGAGTCCCATGGGAGACATTAACGGTTAGAGAGAAAAGCATGCAGACATGAAAACTGTCTCTAAATGCAATAGGAAGAACCCAACCAATACCAATGCCCTGAAATTTCAAAAGGCACACAATGAATTAGCTAACATATACCTAAAAGAACAGACAGAATTCATACAAGATCAGATCGATAAGATTCGAGACTCGGTTGAAGATAGACAATCTAGGATAGCATGGCAAACGATAAACGAAGTGAGCTCTGCCAAAGCTACACTGAAAGCTACCAGCCAACAAGATCGAATACACCTGTGGAAACAGCATTTCGAGGATTTACTCGGAAACCCTCCGAAAGTTACACATGAACCAATCTTGAGAATTACAAGTAAGCAATTAGACATCAAACTTGGACCAAGAAGAACTTGACACGGTACTGAGAAAAATTAAAAATAGAAAAGCAGCAGGGCTCGATTAAATACACCCAGAAGGCAATTTGACGACATACAGCTCCGACACTGTAATGCCGTATATAATCAAAATCCTTTAGACTGATGAACAAAGGGATGCATCCCCCCTTTCCTAAAAAGGGGCACATCGGATTAGCCAAGAACTATCGAGGTATAACACTTACATCCATATCGGCCAAGATATACAATGCCCTACTACGCAACTGCATAGAACCTAAAATTGAGAACATACTTAGGAAGAACCAAAATGACTTTCAGAGAAGTAGATCCATGACGTTACAAATATTGGGTATCTGGCGAATTCTTGAAGATGTACCAGCAAAAAACCTACAGGCAACAATATCATTTGTCGACTTTACCAAGGCCTTTGACTCCATTCACAGAGGAAAGATGGAGCAAATTCTACTAGCCACATCCACGTTTTCTCGTGTGAGATGTCACTTGTTAGTCGCTTCAAACGTCCATTGCCATAAAATAAACAACTAAAAATTAAATACAAAGGAAAACACCAGTCCATATTAATAAGTCATAAGTAAGTTGGCGTTCCTTAGTCGAGAGTGACCCCAAATCTCCATTTTCGATAGCTACGACACCAAGGTGTAAGGGACACTACACCTTTCCCTGTTTTGCTCCACTTTACCCTTGATCCGTATCTTATAATGCTGAGTGTTAAGCAAGGAGGCATCGAGTACCATTTTTTGAGTCTTTGGTATGACTCGACCTGAACCCAGGTCTCCCAGGCCATTGGAGAACACTCAAACACTAGTTAGAATTAATAATAATGATACTAATAATAATAATAATAATAGCAATAATTGACAATGCTTCATCTAAAATAAAAATTAGAATAATAGAAATACTAATAATGACATTTACATTTCAGGTCCAAAAGATGGAATTCTTTCAATTCATCCAAGAGCGATGGTAAGTCTCTAACACTTATTTTCAAAGAATCTTTTTATCAATTTGTGTCGATACTTTGGTAGATTCGATAACTACACATTTATAACAGGAAATACCAACCCAAAATCAGGTATTGATATTATCTGCCCGACGTTTGGGCGCCTCTGTACATCAGAGTTCAAGTTACACCAGCGAAACTACCAACAGTTCACTTATATATAACCAAGCTCATTTATTTTTAGGACGCAGTTGTTTTTTTGCTTTAATGGCCTTCCATAATCAAACATGAACATTTGCCAATGGTTATTGTTCCATGCCAAGTAGAAGCCAGAGGTTTGTATGTTGATTTTTAGGACTTTAAATCCTACCAATGGCCTTATGTGATACTAAACTGTGTAAACGTTATATACGTAATATACTTATGTAAGCAATTCCACCCAACCAATTTCTCAAGTGCAGGAGAAATGTGGATCAGTTTCCTCCAAGAGTATTTTCTAACAGCTCTGTTTGTCCAAAGCCAATAACTATCTTAGTGGTTTTTAGACGCCCGGGTTAGTGCCATGTCCATGTTTATTTCTATCTTAACTCATTCTCTACACTCCAATAATTTTTATATTCATAACCATATCTCATCGCCATATCATAAACCTTTATCGAGTAGCGGCTAATTTGACCTTGTAATTTTTCATATAAAAAAAGACATATGCAAATATTTCTATTTGCACATATATTTGAATATACAGGGTACCACAAATATGATAGGAAAGTCAATAATATCATTATGGACAGTTATATTATTTCTCCCCAAATTTTACATATATATATATATATATATATATATATACGAGGTGCATACAATAAGTTTCCAGACATTTTACGTATAGGCACTTTTATTGATAAGACACATATGAAACTCTAATCCCCTTTGAAGTAATTTCCTCCAGCTGCAATGCACTTGTTGTACCGTTCCAACAACTTCTGGAAGGCCCCATGGAAGTCTTCTTATGTGGGCGTGTCAATGACATTCGTTACAATATCTTTCATCTCCTCAATTGTCTCATAACGACAGCCTCTGAGCTTAGGGAATAACCAAAAGTCGCAGGTCTGGACTATAGGGAGGCTGAGGAACTGTCTTGATGCCCATCTTGGTCAAATAGTCTGTGACAAGGATGGAGTTGTGGACTAGTGTATTGTCCTGGTGGAAATGCCACTGACCCGATTTGAAGAGTGCAGGCCTCTTCCCAAGGAATCTCTTCCTTAAAACCTCAACATAGTAACCCTAACCCTAACCCTTTGGCCTATGAACTCTGGTGTATTAACTTCCTTACTCCTCCCACACCTCTAATCATCCCACACAGACTCCCAGCCTTCCTTGAATCTCTTATGCCACTCAAAAACACATGCTCGATTCATGCAAGATGCTCCAAAAGCAGTCTGAAGCATTCCATACGTTTCTGTGGCATTTTTCCAAGTTTAGAACAGAATTTTATTGCATATCGTTCTTCTAAAGTGAATTTGAAATTATGCAGATGTGACAATCAGGCTTTAGTAGGGTGTATTCCAATTGCTGCTGTAGCTGTTCATTTGAAGCTGAAATTATAATATATATATATATAGTCATTTACAGACAGACTGTATCGTTGTATCACAACTCTTCATTGTGGCTAGACACACAAGATTCTGGAAGTTGGGATCGAAACCCGGTGTCAGATTGCATTTTTGAAATTATGCAGTTGTGACAATCAGGCTTTAGTAGGGTGTATTCCAATTCCTGTTGTAGCTATTCATTTGAAAGTGAAATCATAAGAATTGGTCAGTCATCTTATAAGATGTATAGCAATAGAATACTGAATTTTCAAGAGTCTACGGCAAATTTAAATGCCCATACGAAAAAGTCTGGAAACTTATGGTAAGAATATCGTATATATATATATATATATATATATATTGTCATTCAGAGTCAGACTATTTCATTGTATCTCGACTCTTCAGTGTGGCTAGACACGTGAGACGCTCCAAGCCGGGATCGAAACCTGACTAACTTTACGTCAGGCTGATGACATACCCTTAGGCTAAGCTATATTGAAGTTTTCAAAGGTTTTTTTAATGGGAGGTTAATTAAGACTTAAAAAAGTAGATTGTTTTCTATCTGATTATTATTTTGGTGCAACACCGAATAATTAATGGGATTACAACTAGATTGTATTTTATTGGGTTAAATGTTTAAAAAATTTTTTAATATGAACTTTTAAGTATAAATCTTTAAATGTTTAATTTATGATAAAATTTCTTTCACTGGAATAGCAGTAACTCTCCTTTTAAATTGTTCGCCATCCGATGAGACTATTTCTACAAACGTCTTGTTAAAATAAATCTATAATGGTATAATATCTGTTGAGGTTTACTTGATTTTTATTATATATATATATATATATATATATATATATCCTAGATGCATCAAGGTAGGTCCTCAGTGATGCACTGTCTTCATCGCCGATTTCGGGTTTTTGCATCATATCGGCTCCGACAGCAACCCCGACATGACTCGGGAAGAGCCAAGCCGCTTCCTTGATCGCGACGTGCTACGCTCCGTGCTTCTGCCAAAGCAATAAATTCGTAAAGCCGGACTTCGGCCGTTCTTTATAGACATCTGTCCTTCAGTAACAGCCAATGAAAAACAGGGCATTTCCCACTTCTCTACTATATAATACCATCTTTACCTCATCCGGTTTCGGCTGACTACTTCCGGATTCGATACCGAGGTAAGATGGTATTTTTAATACTCGTCCACGTCCATGATTTACACTTTAACAAGACCTACACGTATCCCACCCCAAATCTATCCTATACTAATACTTCCAAACTAACATGCAATAAGCCCCTACTCTAACTATTCAGTCAGTCTTACCTTATACCCTTATTCGAAGCCAGAAAAAAAAAAGAAAAAAAAAGGAAAAACTCCCATTTATATATATATATATATAATTCATGATCCTGCAGTTCATGACAATACTGACACGCGAAAGTATCGGTGAAGTCATATAAAAAGATAAGTTAACTACAATAAAGAAAAAATAAACATCCTTAACACTGAAA
The DNA here is from genome assembly GCA_963585895.1 of Sepioteuthis lessoniana. Taxonomy (NCBI): domain Eukaryota; kingdom Metazoa; phylum Mollusca; class Cephalopoda; order Myopsida; family Loliginidae; genus Sepioteuthis; species Sepioteuthis lessoniana. The sequence goes on along the minus strand of OY757912.1, from coordinate 109,730,026 downwards.
CACATAATGTTCGTAACAAACTAAAAAGTCATTTCCCAAGTAAACTTAGAAAGATCTTTAAAAAATAATATAGACAAAATGTGCCTTTATTATTTTTATCAAACATGTTTAGATGAAGGTCTAACCAAACACACATACACACACACACACACACACACATACACATACACACATACATATTTATTAATATCGGCGAGCATAGTGTAATGATTATCATCGCAGGAAATAGACACGGCGACACGAGTTCAAATCGTAGTGGAGGCTGTTTGCATTTCACATAGCGCTAATAGCATTGGGACAGATATGAATCCAACTATTCTCCCTCCAGCTATGAGTAAATAATTGAGCAGACTGGGCGCTTTAATCTTGGTATGGCAACCAGTCTAGAAGAAGGAAAACTCAAAATTCAAACCTGTTAAACTCTGTTTTAAAAATGATCTTGTGTCGCATCATGCTCGTGTTTGAGGTGTTTGTATATATATATATGTGTGTGTGTGTGTGTTAAAAATTATGTGGCTTGTATAAGGAAAGAACGTTAATAACTCAATGAAAACGTTGAAAAACAAACAAACAAACAAACAAACAAAAAGACCAAACATAATGCCCTTACATCTATAGCTATCAAGCATTTATAAATAAAAGTGATATTTTTTTTAAACCTTTCCTCTTTGTCCGGCAATAAAAAAAAAGAATCTGGTCATCAACAGGAAGAAAATCCGAGTTGAGTTTTTTGATATTTGTTCGTTTCTGTTTCGTTTGTTGCTAAAAAAATGTGACATCTCAGTTGTTAATTTGTATGTATTTCTGGAGGATTTATATTTCAAAAGATGGAGCATCTCGATTTGACGTTCAAGTCTCATGGAAACCAAATTTAATGACTCTGGTCGAATGCTTTAGTATACACGGCAAATAGGTTTAGAATCTTTTCTAAAAGCTTTGAAGTCTGTTTGCCAACCCCCGTAGCAGTTAATAAGAAAACAAAGTAACCCAAGTCAAATACGAATTACACCTCGTCGTAAAAAAAAAAAAAAATTAAAAACCTGTTAGGGCCTGTATCGGATGACAGGATAAAATATACCCCAAAATTTCTTTGAATATACATCAGTCCTGGACTTTAACTAAGTTAAAACTTAAGGTAAAACGGATTTTTTTTTCTTTTTTTGTTTACACGTACACATGGGAAGCAGCATGATGTACGTGAAGGTATTCGAATGCGCAATGCCTAACTTTTCCTGAACCTGTGAGTCTTGCGGCTTAACACTCAGGATAGTCAGTTCGATCGGGGAACTACTGCTGCTCATCTATAAGAGTGGCTTCTATAGATGAGAATAAAAACAGCCATCGAAAGATAACCATGACTCACACTCAAACCACATGCATAAACCGCATCGCTCTTCGCGCGGGTAAAAAAGGGGTGCGTCCTGCTAAGGTTGGAGCCTTGGCCTCAGTGTTCGAAAAATCAGCTACAGAGCACAAACAAAAACTACTAAAATGCAAACAAACAATACAGATAGCGACATTTAACGTTAGAACCCTAAATAGAATAGGTCAACTACCAGAGTTAACTGCATCAGCCGTAGAACATAAGATAGACATAATTTGCATACAAGAACACCGATACACTCACACCGAAGATATCAAATATCACGAAACTGGCAATGGATGGATGCTGGTCACTGTATCGGCATGGAAAAACTCTGTCAATGCCTCGGTAGGCGGAGTGGGAATGCTTATAGGACCAAGAGCGTTAAAAACACTTAATAGCATTGAGAGAATACAACCTAGGATGATGGCCACAACGTTTAATGGCAACCCCAAAGCAACAATCATCCCCTGCTACAGCCCTACCAATGTTAGCGAAGAAACCGAACTAGTCACCTTCTACGAGGAGCTATCCTCCCTAGTGCGTAGCATTCCAAAACACAACCTGCTAGTCATTGGCGGAGATATGAATGCACAAATCGGGAAAAACAGAAACAACAAATACAGCCTACACAACACGTCAAACAGGAATGGACAACATCTAATTGATTTCATGATAGAAAATAGATTAACATGCCTCAATACAAACTTTCAAAAAAGGGAGGGAAAATTATGGACCTACACATACGCGAATAATAGTAAAGCACAGATAGACTACGTCTTTATAAACAGGAAATGGAAAAATAGTGTGATGAATTGCGAGGCATACTCCTCTTTCGAGGGTGTGTCCTCCGATCATCGAATAGTCACGGCCAAAGTACGACTAAGCCTACGAAAAAAATGCCACACGATCAGCGACAACCAAGCACTATGACTGGGCATTTTTGAACAACAGAGATATTAGAGATAAATATGCATTAGAATTAAGAAACAGATTCGAAACACTTCAAGAGAAGACAGAAAAAGGTACCCCAAATGACGAATATGAAAATTTTGTTGAAGCACACCTTGAGGCGGCATCAAAGTGTATCCCAACAAAACCTAGAACTAGATATAGAGTCCCTTGGGAAACGTTAGCGGTTAGATAAAAACGTGCACTCGTGAAAACTGCCCCCAAAAGCTATCGGAAGAACCCAACAAACACAAATGCCCGAAAACTAGAAAAGGCACAATATCAATTAGCAGGAATATATCTAAAAGAACAGGCAGATTACATACAAAATCAGATAGATAAGATTAGAGACTCGGTGGAAGATAGGCAATCCAGGATAGCCTGGCAAACAATAAACGAAGTAAGTAGAGGGAAGAGCGCAGCCAAAGCAAAATTGAAAGCTGCAAGCCAACAAGAAAGAGTAAAACTGTGGGAACAGCATTTTGAAAATCTACTAGGAAACCCACCGAAAATAACGAATGAACCGATCACCAGAATTTTCTGTAAGCAATTAGACATTAAACTAGGTCCGTTTACCAAAGAAGAACTCGACTTGGTTCTTAGGAAAATTGAAAATAGGAAAGCTGCAGGGTAGGACGAGATCCCCCCAGAAGTGTGGAAGACTAGACAATTCGACGACATACTGCTCCGACAATGCAACGCAGTCTATAGTCAAAATAGGATAGAAAGAATGCATCCTTCCTTTCCCTAAAAAAGGCGACCTTGGATTAGCCAAGAACTACAGAGGGATAACACTTACATCCATAGCAGCCAAAATCTACAATGCTCTACTACGAAACCGCATAGAACCCAAAATCGACAACATGCTTAGGAAAAACCAAAATGGCTTCCGAAGAAATAGATCCACAACCTCACAAATATTGACCATCCGTAGAATCCTTGAAGGCGTTCGGGCAAAAAACCTTCAGGCGACATTACTATTTGTCGACTTTACCAAGGCCTTCGATTCCATCCACAGAGGAAAGATGGAACAAATCCTACTAGCATATGGCCTACCAAAAGAAACCGTAGCAGCAATAATGATTCTCTTCAGAAACACCAAAGTGAAAGTACGTTCACCAGATGGAGACACGGAATACTTCGACATTGTTGCAAGAGTACTTCAAGGAGACACGCTAGCCCCATACCTCTTTATCATCTGTCTAGACTACGTGCTTAGAATTTCGATCGACAAAATCAGAGAAAATGGCTTTGAGCTAACGAAGAAAAGAAGCAGAAGGTACCCCGCAAAAACAATCACCGACGCCGACTTGGCGTTACTGGCGAATACGCCTAATCAAGCAGAGACACTACTGCATAGTTTGGAACGAGCTGCAGCAGACATTGGCCTCCATGTCAATGCACACAAAACTGAATATATGTGTTACAACCAAACGGGCAACATTACCACACTTGACGGAGCCTCTCTGAAACTAGTAGACAAATTCACCTACCTAGGAAGTAGCGTCTCATCAACCGAAAAAGACATCGACACACGACTAACGAAAGCATGGACAGCTATCGATAGGCACTCGATCATATGGAAATCGGACCTGACCGATAAAATGAAACGCAGTTTCTTCAGGCAGCGGTTGTATCGGTTGTATCGATACTGCTCTATGGATGCACTACATGGACGCTAACTAAACGGCTGGAGAAGAAACTAGACGACAATTACACAAGAATGTTGAGAGCAATATTGAACAATTCCAGGCGACAACACTCCACAAGACACCAACTATACGGCCCCTTGCCTCCCATCACGAAAACTATACAAGTTAGACGAACCAGACACGCAGGACACTGCTGGAGAAGCAAGGACGAGCTCATACGTGATGTACTCATGTGGTCAAGCAAAAGCAGGACGACCAGCTCGAACTTACTAACAGCAGCTATGTGAGGACACGGGATGTAACCCTGAAGACCTGCCAGAGGCGATGAATAATAGGGAGAAGTGGCGAGAGAGGGTCAGGGATATCCGTGCTGGCGGCACGACATGATGATGATGATATATATATATATATATTACAATGATTAGGTTCACGAAGAGATTTGTATTTTTTCAAAGATTTATTTATTCATTTTGCTCTTACATACGTGTATGATTCGAGCTTGTTGCTTTAGTCAGAGAACATATATGGCACAAGGCCTTGTTAATGGGGTACTCAATGAAACTTGAACTCACTCATTTTTGCTGTTTAAATGGTTTTCAGTTGGTTATGGATTTATATGGAGGTCACACCATATGTATATATATATAAGCTGTTTACGTTTCATATAGGGCAAATACCGTTGGGGAAGGTATGAACCCAACTATGCACCTTCCATCCATGGGTAAATATTCAGGCAGACTGGGTTCTTTAATTTTAATATGACAATTGGTATAGGAGAAAGAAAACTCCGAATTAAATGCTTTCAGAAAACGTCACATTTAAAGCTTTCATTAGGTTTCTGTCTTGTGATGAGAAGATTAATCTTTCCCAGAATTAAGCGTCAATGATTATTCATTTCATACCGTTATTTATAGCTTAGATCGAGAATATAACCCAACAGGTTTGTTGGTTGGGTTTTTTATGGCATATCAATCATTGTAGGTTATTTAACGCCAAATTCTGTTTATATGTATATACGTTCAGCTTAAGATTTCTAAACTAATACTTTGTCGATAAAATTTTTTGATAAGCAGGATTTCATTTGTTTGCACACGATTAACCGGTTTCAATTCATATTTTTTGGTACAACCCTGTCTTTCGAAAGAAAGACATAACATCATTAATTTTGACGTTCTCGAACAGCTCGATTAAACTATTCACTTTGAAAAATCGCTTTCTGATGAGAGCGAATGCTCTACATTCTATGAGAATGTGATTAACGGTGCAAGGCAATTGACATGTTAAACACTGTGGTTGTTGTTCTTGTTTCTGTATGAAAGAGTGAGTAAGCCTTGAATGACTAATACGCAATCTGGTTATCATGACTTGTTCTCTTCTTGATTTTCGGAAGGCTCGTCTCCATTCTCTTAAAGTGGGCTGGATCTGAAAGAGTTTATTGTGGATGTTATAATTCCAGCGTTGTTGCTATTTTGTGTGAAGGACTTTATTGATTCTGGGTCAGGGTATGGGATCTTAAAATTTTCGGAGGCCAGATCAAAGGCTGATTTGGCTGCTGTGTCTGCTCTTTCATTTCCTCTCACTCCAATGTGGCTTGGGATCCAGCATATAATTATTTCTTTACGATTGGACATTGAGTCTAGTCTACTCAACAGTTTAATAATTAGAATATTCTCACGTTTTCTTTATTACTTAATGATTGTAAAACCGAGAGCGAGTCTGAGAATATGATAAATTTCTTATGTTTGCTCTTCGAGATGATGTCGAGAGCTAAGTCTATTATAAAACTTAGAAGTAAATGGACGATGAAATAAACATACAAGTATTCCCGACACAATGCAATTATTAACTGCACGGCTCAGAAATAGCAGTAAGGAGCAGGAAGGGGAAAGTACATTTTTTTTCTCCTTTCTTACTGAAATTTCCGTTGGTACTGAATTAACGTCTGACACTAATATAAGTAAATAGTTAATCTACAAATAGGTACAAGGAAATGACCAAACGAGAAGTGGTAATATCAAATTGCTCTATAGCGGTATCGATGGAATTTTTGAGATTTAAACTATATTCAAACATTCTGATAAATAATATACTGGATATCGATAAAACTACATGAAATTTAGACTGTGTGGTGCAGGCTTCTGGGAATGATTTAAGAGAGGAAAAATAAACTGGAAGATATTTTTACTAATTTAGTCAACCTAGTACCAATATCATCATCATCATCATCATCATCATCATCATCATCAAAACGTGCCGACTTCACGAATTCCTTTGACTTCCTCTCGCACCATACGTCCCTATAGGCCATCACTCTCTGTAAATGATCTTGACATCACAGAACTGATGAATGTAAGTTTTTACTGGGCGGCCAACTCTGGTGTGCTCATGCTAGTTTTGAATGGTTTTCGAGACGGGAGGTAAGTGGCGGTACAGCCGCTGTTTTAAGGATGTTGCTTCCAGGATTTGTTCAAAATTGCGCTCAGCATCCTTTGTAATTCCCATCTCTCTTTTTCTCTAAGCGTTTCGTGAGAGTCGAAGTGGTGATACGATACACTAGTACTGACACAGCCACTGCTTGGAAGAATTCTCGTTTCATATTGTCAGAGAGATTAGATTTCCATATAATCAATGGCCTGTCAATAGTAGTCCATACTTTATCAATGCGAATGTTGACTTTACTTTTAGCAGATGAAATATTGTTACGTTTGCGTATGTTGACCAACGTGAACTGAGATAAAACCGAGTTAATTTGTTTTAATCAAGATGGTTCCATATCCTCATAAAAAGGCAAACCCCTTAGATTAGTTGGCCAGTTCGTATACATCGGTAGCAATATCTCATCTACTGAAAAACATGAAAATCAAAACTACCCTTACTAAAATACCTACTCATCTCCTGTCCTTCAGTGCTGGAATTTCATCCAGCGTGTCACAAGTTATTATGCAAATTAAATAAACTTCATGATCCAAAAAGTTCTGAATCAATATTTGTCAAATTTAAACTCGTCCGTTTCCAACCTTAGTTAAATATTTAACCGACTTTTCAGCCATCTTTAATCATTAGTTTTTGAAATATTTTTAAATGAACTGTCTGTAGTTAGTAGACTGGTTAAACTAGACGTTTGGTTGAGAAGTGCTTCTCAATGAAATAAACGGGAGGTTTCAGGTTCAATCCTGACATCAGGTAAATAATAAAGAATACTTACTATTGCTTAACACCTATACCCGATTATGGTTAACGGAATTGAAACAATCTAACCATGTGGATTAAATAAAAGGCTTGGTTCAAAGTTCTGTGTGGACTCCCGAATTTGACATAAAAAGTAAGTAAAGTTGGCGACCGTAGTCGAGGGCGACCAGAAGGCTCCCTTTTCAATAGCTTCTACAGCGAGGTGTTGGGGAGGGCGCAACTCCTTTCCCTGAATTGCTCCACTTTACCTTATATTGCTGAGTGTTAAGCAAGGAAGCATCAAGTACCATTTTTAAAGTTTTTGGTATGACGCCACCTGGGATTGAACCCAGGTCTCCCGGACCATTGGCGAACACTCTGGTTATCGTCGTAGGAAATGGACACGGTGACACGAGTTCAAATCCTCGGCAAGACTGATTGCATTTTACATAGCACTAATATCCTTAGGAAAGGTATGAATCCAATTATTCTCCCTCCAGCTATGGGTAAATAGTAGGGCAGACTGGGTTCTTCAGCTTTGGTGAGGCAACTAGTCTAGGAGAAGGAAAACTCTGAATTCAAACCTGTTAAACTCCGCTTAAAAATTGACCTTGAGTCATATCCTGCCTGAGCGGAGGGGTTGGGTAAATATGATAGGTGTTGATCAATTATTGACGATTTTATTACATTTTTATTGAAGTAAAATGTGAATATTTGGTTTTGCTCAATAACTTCAGACGGAAGTTTGTTTTTAGAAAACATCAAATAACTTCAATAAAACAAATTGATACAAAGTAAAATTTTAACTCGGGTTTTGTTTCAGCAATTACATTGATAGTTTTAAATTTGACAATTTTTTTCAAACCAAATTTGAATTAGTTGTCTAAATTTCTGAGACGAAGCTTGTTGATTTTTATCATTAAGGGTTTTCGGACTATTGTCTTCATGTTTATTGTTATTTCCACGACGTTTCGGGCGATATGTCCTCCGGCCTTCTTCAGGTGTTTGTCGAACTCGGGAACTTTCACGGAACTTCGAACTACGTCATTTATTGAATCCACGGGGGTCGCCTGTTCTGATTCCGTTTGCCATAACCGGGTACAAGTGTTAAGTATTCCTGTATTGTTACTCGCCTGTAGTGAGAATTGAACCTGCAACCTCCAGATGATTGTCTCCTTAGAAGCTTAGGGAACCAACGCCTATAACCGTTACGCCATGTGTCCAACAGGACTTAGAATCAGAACAGGCGACCGCCGTGGTTTCAATAAAGGACGAAGTTCGAAGTTCCGTGAAGGTTCCCGAGTTCGACAAACACCTGAAGAAGGCCGGAGGACATATCGACCGAAACGTTGTGGAAATAACAATAAAGATGAAGACAATAGTCCGAAAACCTTTAATGACAAATTTGAATTAATAAACTTTATGTGATTTGTTTAAGAACTTCGGATTTGTAAAATCCGCTCCCTCCCCCCACCAAAAAAAAAAAACATAAAAAAACTTATTTTGCCGAACGTGGAACCATGGAAGAAGTTCCTGTAACATTCGAGGTAAAGTCCAATAAATTTTTCTTTTATGCCTTGATGAAATAATGATGGTTTGGATAGTCTTATGTGAGATATCAGCTGACGAAATCTAAACATCTTTCTCATTTTTGAGGAAGTTTCCAATTTTATGTAAAATCTGTTCGACAGCCAAGATTACTTGACGGTGTAACTTGATATCTTTATTTCTTTTAATATTTAGTTGTCACTTCTCTACTCATTTTGACTGTGAGGTGCCTATTTGCTAAGGTCCAGTTCGACAGAGGCTGTTTCTTCAGGCATCGCCAGCTCTTATCGTTTAAAATGAGGTAAAGATTGGATTTATTGAGGCAGTCTCTAAAGGGGGTATTATTATCCAGACTCGTCAAAAGAGACTGGATAATTTTTGTAACTGACCAGACGAGTCACTTACTGGGAAGGGCCCTGTATTAAACCTACTTGATGTCATAATCTGCAATTGCGTTGGAAATGGGTTAATTTTATGTTCCAGTATTTGCTGCTGCTGCTGCTGCTGCTACTACTACTACTACTACTACTACTACTACTACTACTACTATATGTACATTTATATTTGCAATATCGATTTTTCATAAAAGAAAAATAACAACTATTGGAGTAACATTTAAACCTATGAATATTTGCCGATATTTGTGTTCAAAACTCCATGACCTGGAAGATTTTTATTGAAATTTTTCATTTAGACTTTTTTAGGGTTTTCTAGAAATATTTGGACGGGTAATTTAACCCGAAAGGTGAGTCTCATAAACTATTCGCAATGAATTCATTACTTACAAAGTGCTTTGAAGTAAATGGCCTTGAACCAATTTTTCTTTCTTAAACATAAAAACATACCTAGAAGAATAGACAAACATCGTTATTTGTATTGATTTATCAGCATATACTCAGCCTAGCCTAGTATGACACAAGGTCTAAACAGCGGAAAACAAATTAAGTAATCTAACAAAACACTACTAATAATATTTTGCGTAGGAGAGGATAATGAAGATAATGGCCAGAGGCAAATCAACACCAACGATCGGTTCTTCCACAGAACCCTTCATACTTATTTTCTGCTTAGAAGTCAAAAGAGAGAGAATTGCAAGTGACTTGAAATGACTGCTTAGAAATGAAATAAAAATAATTATCTCCCTTTGAAAGTTGGCATGTCCGTTGGGGGACAGTCTCAGAAACCCATTCTTGATGTTTTTTCACCTTTGGTCTTTGACTAGTAAAGACGTTATCTTTGTTTCTGCTAGGGAACGGTAAATCCTCATGGTCATTTTACCAATAGTTAACAAATAAGCCTTTTGATATTTTGTAACCGTTCTACATACTGCCTGTTCATGGAATAATAATATTTGATAATTCTTGCTTTTAGGACACGTTTGTGAATTATGTCGTTGTAATAATACCTGTATGCATATTGTACATGTTTTTGTATGGGTAGCTGAGTTTATGTCTTTCTTTCAGATTTATTTAGTATTGTTTAATGTTAGTATGTCATGGATATAATAATGTGAATATTGGTCCTTTGAGAGTGGGAAGTCGATTAAATATCTTCACCACCTCCAAGCATCTCAATATATATATATATATAGAGAGAGAGAGACGTGGTTTGTTAAAGGCTAACTATTCAATTCATACGTTGGTTTTCGTTACTTCTCTGTCTTTCTCTCTCTAGTTCTTCCATAAATCCTCATCTGTTCGTCTTCTTCTGATGTCTGGACCATTCCACTCATTCAAGAATGTTAAAACAACCCAATATACTACGGATTATAGTTTAGTTTTGCTTTCAATTTGACTGTCCGTCTTTGTCTGCTTTTCACAAACTTCTGATTTAATACAAAGTGGTTAAAAATGTTAACACCCTTAAGGAAGCACCTTTATGATATAATTTCAAACTGTCCGCACATGTTCATCATCTCTTAGAATCTCCCTCAGGTAATGAAAAAATGCTTATGTTTCTATGGGAGTATCTTTATTAGATAAGTAGAACTGATATAATGGAGGACGCCTGAGGAAGATTTCAATAAAGTGTTGACCAGAGTGGTGAACAGGCGGAGATTCTAAAATCACAATATCATGAAGGAACTCTAATAGAAACATTAACATTAAAAATATCCTGTATATCGCTCAATAGTGCGGCACCAAGTGAAGATCAAACTCCTTACTGTATCAATGCTATGTGAGACAGAGTTGCCAACCTTCGTTTAAAGACGAAAGTGCATAGTGCAAAGAGGAAGAGGAACGACAGAAGTAAAAAGAATTTAAATTTTCTACACCCCCCACCCCCCCATATATATATATATATATATATACATATATATAGGAAAGGATAGCGTAGACAAAGAGTCAACGGCGCTTGGTGACTGTCTGTTATAAGAAAATTACAAGTAATCCTCTAGACGATTGTGTACCCGAATATACAGAGGCCGAGAGTAGAGGGAGAAGGCAAGACGGAAGGGACTTAAGAACGTGACTTGGGCTCGGAGAGAGGAAGAAACGACTAGGGTGTCCTGGAGGCGAGACGTGGCAAAAGACAGCCTAATAACTGAAGGTGTTTGCAGACGACCCAACTCTACATACAGAACCCAGAAAACACTTTTGAGCTCAACGAAACCAAAAGTCCACACCCCTCTTAAAGCAGTCTTAAACACGACCAGAAAATATATTGAAAGACAAGAGAATATTCACCAATTACAGATAAATGTATTATAATTTCAACTTGGTTCTCTTAAAGACTATTGACTGCTAAAGGAATACGTCTTAGCAACTCTTTCGCACTTCTTATATAAACGTATTTAAATGTCTTACCGCGTTGCTTATTCTTTCTTACGCCCCATATGGGGGTGTCGTTAAATTTCCCATACTGTTTCTCATCAAGGTGATCATCAAATCTTGAGATTCACATGTGGTGACTAAATCTTTACACCTTTATATATTGTCTATAGTATATAGTATAGTATGTAAATGATACAGTTAATTATATCTCAAGATAAGGAGTGTTCAGTATCGGTGATAGAACACGTGCCCTATCACCGATATTGAACCCTTTATATATATATATATATATATATTGAACATTTTATATATATATATATATATATATATATATATATATATATATATATATATATATATATATAATGTAGTTTAACAGTCTGCCTGTGGATGACAATATATATGTATATGTATATGTATATATATGGATTGCTATATTTTTTACTTAATGAATACTCAATATCACTGATAGAATTTTTTTGTTTCTCACCTATGTAATCATCAGAAGAAGTCTCTTTGATGATTGCATATTCAAACTTAGATTATATATATATATATATATAGAGAGAGAGATAGAGATAGAGAGAGAGAGAGAGAGAGAGAGAGAAATATCTCATAGCGATGTCCTGGGTTATTTTATGCAAAAATGTTAGGGAATCACATTTGTACGTTCATATTACATTTTTTGAGTAGATTTTCGTAAGAGCTTTTTTTTTTTGCTCACAATCCAATAATATATGAATAATTTTTATACAGATCTATTTGTCCCATAGATGGGATTCTAACTGGTACTACCACTTCAGATCAGAGTGGTCATGGAAATAATGACATTGAAAGAGTCCTCCACACTCCCTAGGTCTTCAGAACAGTTTAATTTCCTACCCGCCACTTTTTTGTAGTGGCGTTTACTCTTCCCCAGTGGAAATATATCAATATTCTGCAGTGGATATAGTCCCGATTGGGAGACTTAAATGTATATGTATTTCAACCTCAAGTTAAACATGTACATTCATCTGATGAGAAGGAGAGTAGAATGATATTCTCCGGCGAAATGAATTCATAATTACAATTTAACCAGGTTGGAGTTTCCTTCAAATTACACAATATATATATATATATATATATATATATATATATATATATATATATATATATATATTTACTAATCTAATATCTACCAGTATTCACGGTACCAGAAAAAAACAAAAAAAACCCTGCTAGGAACAAGAGATAAAAGTATCTCGAATCACCGCCCAGGGGAAAAAGAAAAAAGTTTTGGGTCAAAAAGAAAGAAAAGGCCAACCTCGTCCGACCCCTCGAAAAAAATCAAGGGATACGCAGTGAGTGGTCAAAAGAAAACCAAAAACCCTCCGCGAATCCTGCAATGCTACAATTACTAAGTTTCTATATATTTACCAATATATATATATATATATATATATATATATATATATATATATATGTGTGTGTGTGTGTGTGTGTGTAATTAGGAAGCAGTCGTTCATTTAAGAATGTTCCATTAAATAATAAAGACAAATTTTGTCTGTATAATCTATTTAAGATCCTTTCAAGTTTTCTGTTAGGGAATGCTATTTATTTCCCGTATTCCTATAGTATTCTATATCCGTTGATAGCGTTCCTTTTTAAATAGCGTTCCCTTTTTAAATTCATCAGTTACCCAGTTTTAGCCAATTCTGCGTTCCCATATTTTCGTTATGGTATAAACTTTCAAAAACTTTCAGAACTCTTTTTAAAAAATACAAGCACACCTTTCACAAGCAAGCAACCCCTGATGATGGCCTATGAAGGGTCCGAGAGCGTTCGGGACAATTTGGAGAAATTCATCAACCAATTCCAACCTGAAGCTAAGACACTAATCAGAAAACTTGAAAGGATCTTAAATAAATTATAGAGACAAAATTTGTCTTTATTATTTAATAAAACATATACATATATATACATATATATAAAGAGAGAGTGAGAGAGGGAGAAGGAGAGAGAGTCTAATGATTGATAGATCTGGAGCTTTGAGAAGAAGAAGAAGAAGAAGAAGAAGAAGAAGAAGAAGAAGAAGAAGAAGAGCAGCAAAAATTCGGTAGAAGAAATTCCGGGAAAAGGTGAGATAATATATTTCATTTACATTACTATCAACGGTTTGCGAAAGGGCATGCATGCCCTTGCACTAAAGCAGAAACTTTCTATATATTTACCAAATTTGGCTTAGTTATTAAACAGGGCAAAAATAGCAAGGCAGTTGGTATCTTTCGAATTCATTATAGTATCAATAATAATATCTACGAGACAGACTTGCTAACCCTTGTTCTATGATAGGCGCCCTACTCCAATCTTTGTATACCTAGGATTATTGTTTTGTTTGTTTTGCATTCAATCTGACCGTCTGCCTCTCTGTCTGCTTTTCACAAACGTCCGACGTAATATAATACATCGTTCAATTTTTACGGTTTCCAAGAACAATGTCGACTCCGACTAACCTTAATTTGACCCCGGCCTTCTCTTTGGTGTGTCTCCTTTTATGTGTTCTCGTTGTACATCGAGGATAACAGGCTAGGCTAGTGGTTCGCTGATCTAAATTCCACAATTTTACGCCAGAGTATACACTACCGATTCTATAACCCCCATCCCAAATCAATTGCCTTAAAAGCTTGATATTAGTTTAAAGAAGTACGGTCGGATTTTATTTAGAAAGAAAAAAAAAAGAAAAGAAAAAAAATCATCATTACCATGTTATTTGTTGTTTAAAGTACATCAAACAAAACTTAGAATTCATAATTCTTGAGGCTGCTTCACGAAAAGAGGCTAGATGCGTTATTTCCCAACTATGGCAGTCAATCACTGTTCGGGTTGACGTGAAATGTAGAAATCCGAATGCTGATTTTCTAAGCAAGCAATAGCTCAATCGGCAGAGATAAGAATACACTAACCATATCCCTTGCAGAGAGGTAATAGCCATTTATGGACCAAAAAGATATGTTTAAAAATGATTCATATTCGATAGAACCGTAAGCAAAAAAAAAAGAAAAAAAAAAAAGAAAGAAGGTAAATGAATAAAAAGAAAAAAAAAAACTCTTACAAAAGAAATTCACAAAAGATATAAACATGAATGTATTATGAAGACAATTTCCTAACCTTTAGGCATAAAATAATCCAGAACAGGTCGAGATGCCCATAAAATCGATCAGTCAATCAATCAATCAATACGAGTCAAATATATGTTGTATTAATTCAAGCTATAACTCGAAAGTCATTGTGCTATGTCTGCGAAGGTTAGAATATGCTGGAATAACCATTGCAATTACTCTCAGGTCCACTCTAACCTTGAGAGGAAATAACAATTAAGGTCTTGTTTATGGGTCAAATAAATCTGTTTGTAAATTATTTATATTGTATAATAATACTTGATATCTATCTATCTATCTATCTAATTTTGAAAAAAAAACAGACAAAATACAACACCAAAAAACTATTAAGAAAATATACAAAAGATGTAATATGAAAGTACACAATTCCCTAACCTCTAAGGATAAAATAACCCGACAGTTTGACATGCCGTCAAAATCAATCAATCGAAAGTCCATTTGATTGTCTCAACATTAACTTCCTACCCTGTCTTTATCTTTGGCGCATTGCTGAGTGTAATGGTTAACAACCTAAGCCAGCAGAACATTGTGAGTGTGTTAGATTCTCATGTCACGCGGCCAACACAAATCTCCCTGACCCTCTCCCGCCACCCATCTCTATCGCTCATCGCTCCCGGTAGGTCTTCAAGGCTACACCCTGTATCGGCACAGAGCTGTTGTATATAGGTTCTAGCTGGTCGTTCTGCCTTTGCTCGTTCATGTGAAGAGTCCACAGGAGTATGTCGTTTATGAGTTCGTCCCTACTTCTCCAGCAGTGTTCCGCATGTCTGGTTCGTCTAACTTGGATAGTTTTCGTGATGGTTGGTTGGTGGCCGTACAGCTGCTGTTTTGTAGGGTGCTGCCTCCAGGACTTGTTCAATATTGCTCGCAGCATTCTTGTATAATCGCCGTTAAGCTTTTTCTCCATACGTTTAGTTAGTGTCCATGTAGTGCATCCATATAGCAGTATCGAAACGACCGCTGCTTGGAAAAAACTGCGTTTTATTTTATCAGTCAGGTCTGACTTACATATGACTGATAGTCTATCGATAGCTGTCCATGCCTTTGCTAGTTACGTGTTGATGTCTGTCTCGGTTGATGATACACTGCTTCCGAGGTAGGTGGACTCGTCCACTTGTTTCAGAAAACTACCATTTAGTGAAGTGATATCGCCTCTTTGATTAAAGCACATGTATTTCGTCTTGTCTGCGTTGACATGGAGGCCTATGCAAGCAGCTTCTCATTCCAGACTTTGTAGCAGGGTTTCAGCCTGGGCGGGTGTATTTGCCAGAAGCACTATGTCATCGGCGTAGTCTGCGTTCCCGATTGTGCGGCGTATCTTCTGTCACTTTCCTTTGTCAGCTTGAAACCGTCGTCTTTCATTTTATCTATAGACGTTCTAAGCACGTAGTCTAGGTAGATGATTAAGAGGTATGGGGCTAATGTGGCTCCTTGCAGTACACTATCTACAATGTTGAAGTAGTCTGTGTTTTTTACTTTCGTGTTTTATATGGCATCATTATGGCTCCAACGGTTTCTTTAGGTAGGCCATGGGTGAGTAGTATTTGTTCCATCTTCCCTCTGTGTATGGAGTCGACAAATAATATTGTTGTTTATAGGTTTTTGCACGTACACTTTCTAGAATTCGACGGATACTAGATGCGCCATATTATTGGCCTCTTGTCAAACCAAGTCAAGTTTAGAAAATGACTACTCTGTTTATCCTAGCTGAATGAGTATCGCATTAATCTAAGGTTATCAAATATCAAAGAGATTATCTTCCCTTAGAAAATTGCAGAAACATAATCTTCCAACCCTCTTTGTTGAACTTGTGTCATACTAGCTTAAGCTTGGCAACTCTCAAGGAGGTCTTCTTCAGAAGAAAAAATTGCCGTAACATAATCTTCCCATCCTATATTTATCGTACTTAAATTAGTGACCTTCAAATCTAAGATCAGTAAAAAGTAATCATACAGGTGCTCCTTGCTTAAAAAATTGGTGCAAGAAAATTTTCTTGTCCTCTCTTCCTCCAAGTTAAATTTGTCTAGTGCTAATCTAAATTTATTAAATATCACCCAAGCCCCCTTCACTTGAAAAATTGGCGCAACATAATCGTCCTACATTCTGCTTTATTCACCTGGACATGTGCCGTACTAACTTAAAAACTTATCAAATATCTGCAAATAACTGTAAAATATTGTCATAGGTGACCCGGTTACCTGGGGTTTTAGAATACACCGACTGCATCTCTGCAGAGGCTTAGACTTCTCCAACGAGTGTCCAAGATATGACACTAACCAATCTAATGGTAAGGCTCCAGGAATGCTGGAGCTTTGAGGAATGTGGAATACCCCTTTATTGCTCTTGCTCTCAGGTCCACACTGGGCCGAACTGGTAGCACCTGTTAGGCTCTTATCTATGTGTCAAGTAGAACTGTCTGACATTTAAACTGTGTACTTTGACATTTAAACTGGGTACAAACAAATAACTGACGTAAAACTGAATTGCTTGAAATAGAACTGTTTGATCATTTAACTGTGTGTAAACAAATGACCGATGTTTAACTGAATTGTTAGTGATACATAGCTATAATTGGAACCATTAAATTTTGTTGACTTATGATCAGCTGAATTGCTTGAAATAGAACCGTTTGATCATTTAATTGTGTGTAAACAAATGATTGATGTTCAATTGAATTGTTTCTGTTAAATAGCAATACTTAAAAATATTCAACTGTGGGGAGACAAATTATTAATAGTAAATAGAATTATACATATTAGATAGAAATAATTGAAACCATTTAATTTAGCAACCAAAAAAAATTTAGCGACCAAAAAAAAATTTAGCTACAAAAAAAAAAAAAAAAAGCTCAGGCTCGTTTAAAAAGGTTTTCTACAAAAAAAAAAAAAAAGAGAAGATTTTGCATTAAATAACTTACAATGGATAATATGCCATAAAACCAAACCAAGCCAAACTTGTCATTGGATCGAAATAGATCTCAATTTGTGTTCGTTGACTGAAATATATGTTGAAGCTTAGCAACTGAAGATTGCAACCAGGCAGCATCTTCATATCAAACGAAGACGAACTGTATCAGGAATTTTACAGTAAAAACAAACCGTGACAATAAAGGACCCTATGTCACAGTTTGGATCAGAAATTTTCTACTGTATGTTCTGAGGGTTCCGTCCTTAGAAATATCTCCCCTATTATACAAAGAAAAGGTTCATTTTAATGTCTACAACCAGAACAGAGAGACCCAAGTAGATCTTGTCACTTCTCCACATAAACATTTCTTGAGTGTTATTTTATATGTATTGCTACATCGGAAGTTCGACCACGAATCATCATTTCACTGTCTAAAGTCTTAGCAGTAAGTTTGTTTTCGCATGAAAAATGCATTTTATTGCCTGTCTTGCCAATGGGGCCTACTCATTGAATTAAAGGGGTAGGTGATTGATTGATTGATTTTAAAGGCATTTTAATCCGTTTAGGATTATTTTATGCCAAGAGATTTCTTGCGTCCATTATATATACATATTTACATTTTTGTGTGATTGATTCTTAAAACTTTTTTTTTTATTTACTGTCCTATCAACTACAAACAATTTAAAAACTGTCCTATCGACTACAAACAACTTACATTCTGTCGTATCGACTACAAACAAATACAAATTACCATATTGTCCTATCGACTACAAACAATTTACATACAATCCTATCGACTACAAACAAATTAACATACTGTCCTATCGATTACAAACAATGTGCATACTGTGCTATCGACTACAAACAATTTACAATATGTCCTATCGACTACAAACAATTTTTAAACAGATCTATTCGACCCATAAATGCGATCCTAAGCGTTACTACCACTCCGTTCAGTGTGGACTAGGAGTAATGACAATAAATGAGGCACTCCACACTCCCCAGATCTCAGCATCAGATGCAGTTTCGTATCATACGCAAGACACCCCTCTTTTGCTGAGGGGTGTCTCCCCTCTTCAGGGGATACAGTTAACGTATTCTAAACTACACTGACAGAGCTGTGAACAAGTAGGGTCAGGCTTACACTCTAATGTTAATGGCAAAGAGTATAAACCCCTTTATCCACCCTTAGTTATTGGTTAAATAGTAACACTGCTATTTTTCCACTAGGATGGCTTTGGCATTAAATAACCCATGAAGGCTGTTATGCCATTAAACTAAGAAACCAAACCAAATGGTAAAGACATCACAACTCCATGATATCAAGAAAGGAAGTTTCAAAGTTACAATCTGATGTCAGCTGTAGATCTTGTCTAGTATTTAAGAAAGAGACCTGTCGGTTGGGGTTGTAGAATATTCCGACTGCATCTTTGCCAAGGGTTAAGATCCTACCCCAACGAGTGTCCATATTAAACTGCATCTGATGGCGAAGCTCCAGCCTTGAAAATTTTAGGAATGTGGAGTACCCTTTCATTGCTATCGCTCCTAGCTCCACTCTGACCTGGAGTGGTAGCAACTGATTGGGTCCTATCCATGGGTCAAAGAGAACAAACTGTGTGCAAACAAATGACTGGTGTTAAACTGTGACAGTTATATAGCACTACCTGAAACCATTTAACTGTTAGCAAAAAAGAACTCAGGTTCGTTTAAGAACATTATCCACAAAATGTGTTTAGAAATTATATATTTAATATATATGTATAAACAGGATTTGACATTAAATAACCTACAACAGTTGATATGCCATATAACAAAACCCAAGCATACCAAACCAAACTGTTTTATCCGTAGGTAAGCAAAATAAATACTGAAGATCTGTCGCCTCGACAGCATCTGCTCATGACCTCGTATCGTATTTTGCATCTGTATGTATGCAGAATAATATGATTGAGGATTAAGTCGAGTACAAGAATCAGCTGAAAAGTTCATAGGCTGACCAAGATACTGTCATAGAAGATAACCAAATGAGGTTTTATTTTTCAACATAGTCTCCTTTATGATCTGCCCACACCTTCCACCCGTGTTACTGAGCTTAAATCTCATTGGTAAAAACGTTATTAACTACAGATATGACGTCATCATATGAACTTTTCGGCCTCTGAATTTTTCAGCCTACCGTCATATATCCCACTCTATTTTATATGCATGGGAGTGGAATGATTTGCAGTGGAGAGTGCGACTTTAGTGGGTGATGCTGACAAACTGCTTTTTAACTGCTTCTTGAAATTATCTTCGAAGGAAGTCATAAATCCTAAACTCACATATGTACTTGTGAGTACTCGTGGTGAGAGAGGCGGGTAGAGCACGTGTCTTATGAGGCAACCACTAGCCTGCCAGACGACAACGTCTCCAGTCAATGTCAAAAACCAAGGTTAAGTTTCGAATTACAGGAAAGGACATTCTACTTGTAAGATTATATATATATATATATATATATATATGTTAATCAATAAAATAACCCACGAAGGTTCACATGCCATAAAAAACTAGGACACCAAATCAAGAAACAAGAAGACTAAATCTTTAATTAGGAATAAATAAACTTTAAATTTTGAATAAAATTGTGTTCACAGCCAAGTATTTTATGTAAGGAAGTGATAATGTCTATATGTGTTGACAAAGCCTAGTCGAGTAAGTGCCAATTTTTAGTCAGTATTCTCGATATTTTTTTCGATCAGCAATTTTTATGAAACCTCAAGATAAAGTGAATACTGCACACACACTGTGCAGATTAGGTCCGGCCATTTTTTTTTCTTGTTTTCTAAAGTGAACGTTCAGCTCAACAGTAAAAGTTTAGAACGTTGAAAGCATTAAAAGACATACAACGGAAGAGAGAATTCAGAGGTGTTTCGACCAAAGGAGAGTTCATTGGAATAAGTGTATTGTATGCCAGGGAACTATCTAGTTTCATTTATTGTTAATTTCTGTCAAGGTTAATATGACTTTAGTATTAATGCTTTTTGAAAATACCTTATATATAGAGTGCCCCACCCTTTCGGCTAGAGCTGTAGAATACGCCGATTGCACCTCTGCAGGGGAATAAAACCCCACCATCGAGTATCCTGAGTATGAGACTTATTCATCTGATAGTGTGGCTCGAGTCCTGTAGCTTTAGAAAATGTGTGGTACTCCTTCATTGTCATTACTTCCAGGTCCACTCTGACTGGGAGTGGTAGTACCTGTTATGGTCCTATCTATGGGTCAAATTGAACTGCTCGATCTTTTACTGGGGATTATTGTATTAGTTATTTGAAAACATACAGCTGTGTGTAAGTTATTTGTATTTGATTGGAATATTGGATTAATAGAATTACGAATGTTGAATAGCAATGTTTTTTCTGTGTGTAAACAAATGATTTATATACATATTTACTAACCCCTCTGCTCAGGCAGGATATGACAGAAGGTCAATTTTTAAGCGGAGTTTGAATTCAGAGTTTTCCTTCTCCTAAATTAGTTGCCTCACCAAGGCTGAAGAAACCAGTCTACCCTACTATTTACCCATAGCTGGAGGGAGAATAATTGGATTCATACCTTTCCCAAGGGTATTAGCACTATGCGAAATGCAATCAGTCTCATCCAGGATTTGAACTCGTGTTTCTGTGTCTATTTCCTGCGACGATAACCATTACACCACGGGCAAATGATTTACAAATATAACTGAGTGCAAACAAATGATTAACATCAAATTACACAGAAATACTTGATAGATAGTGTTACTTATGTTAAATAGGAATACTTAAAACCATTTAACTGTGTATAAACCAATTATCACTGGCTCATTTAAAAATAATGTCACCTATAAACTACTCGCTACAAACCATATAAATATACAAATAGGTTATAGCATTAAATAAGCATCAAGGGTTGATATGCCATTAAATCGAATAACATAACCTTAATAACCTTTCTCTCTCTCTCTCTCTATATATATATATATATGGGGGGGGGATGAGCTGAATCTAACAGAATGTATGTAGAAAAAGTAAAACTGAAGAAAAATATGTTTTATTGTTCTTTTTTTACTTGCCAAAGCGTTACGACTTCAATCTTTTTTTTTAATGCAAAATATTATGTTTCCGTTTTTTTCACCTAGCAAGATCTACAAGTCCGGATGAAGACTTCTAATTGAATCCAAATTTATCTATCATAATTATTTCTCACACTAAAATAATTTGGATAAAACACTTTTGCATTCAAAAAAAGATTGAAGTCGAAACGCGTTGGCAAATAAACAAACCATCAAAGATATTTTTCTTCCCTTTTACCTTTTCTACGTGTGTGTGTGTGTGTGTGTGTGTAGGCGCGTGCACACACATACACACATATTATAAGTGATGAAACGGGATATTTCTTTATATTTTTTGATTGTTTTAACGAGTTTCAGGTTTAGGTCATCGCCAGGTGAAAGGTCTTTGCGAAGAAAATTCTTTAAGCATCACACACACACACACACATATATATAATGATAATAGATAAATATATATCATATATACATTTAATCCATGGAAAATAATGTTTTGCAACCTAAGGTTTCTTGAAGTTTATAACAACATTCGTCAGGCAGTTAAGAAGATGGAATGAAATTGAAAATCGAAAATGCGACAAAATACAGACAAAATGACGAATGTTGTTATAAACTTCAAGAAACCTTAGGTTGCAGAACAATATTTTCCATGGATTAAATATATATATGATATATATTCATTTATTATCATTATTATTATAATAGCTCTATCATAGATATTGAGCACTCTCCATATTATATTGCACTTGGTTCGACACATAACCACATAGTGATTTACTGACGATCAACACTCTCATAATATATATATATATATATATATATATATATATAGTTTATAAAAAGTTGACAAATTGTAAAAAAAAGACTGAACTTGTAACTTTGTATATCCAATCATTAAATGAATTTTTTTGGTATCCAAGTGTCCTCAACAGACCATGATAAAATTTGTGCAATCGTAAAACTCTGGCACTGAGCTCCCCATTATAAAGATATTTGTTATATATGGTTGGGGGGTATGTTTCATATTAGCTGTAACTCTTTTGATTTGATCAGATATCTTATAGGCATTTGTTTATTTGGGTATTTATGTGTTTACCCACATCTGTCTCTCCTATTTCAAACGATGTTTTGAGGATGTTTAGTTTGATGTCAAATCTATTGATCAGCATTTGGAGATGTTTTATCATCATCATCATTGGGCTGATAGCATGGATTTCCTTGACATTTCCCGTCCAGTTGGCTGGGGACTGTAGAATACGCCGACTGTATCTCTGCAGAGGGGTAAATTCATACACCTACGTTCAAGTCACGCTAAAAGCACCGATTACCACGGGAACGTCGAAGATAAGCAATGGTTCGCCAGTTTAGTTCTGAAATGGGTGACCATTAACTTAATATACGATATCACGTTCACTTTCCGACAAATACTTTCGGGAAAGGTAAGAACCCTAATTTCCTTTCTATAGATTAAATAGAACCACTGCTGTCCTTCTACAAGGATGGCTTTGGCATTAAATAAAACACGGAAGTTGATGTGCCATTAAAGAAAGAAACTAAACCAAACAAAATTTTAACAAATAAATAGTTTTCATAAAAGAAATACAAAATGTGTATCACTAAAATTGTTGCTGTCATTTACTAAGTTTGGTACAAGGCCAGAAGTCTGGGACACCCATCGAGAATCGAAGTCAATAGCAATGCTAAATTAGCTTACTAACCATTGTACGTTAGTAGGCGTCAATGCGGCGATAGTAATTTACGTAAGACGAAGGAAAAATAGTGATAAATTCAACGAAGACGCAGAGGGTTAATAAAAGTTACATATCTTCAAATTGTACAATAAAGCCGTTCATTTCGAATAGAAAACCGGAAAAACTTGAACGTTTCCGGAAGTTCACTTTAAAATTATTCAAAAGAAAAGAAAATTAAAAGGTTCTTTATTTACTCAGAACATTCTTAGAAAGAGAGATGATAAAGGAGGGGAAGACGTACCTCCTCATATACACTGAAGGGAAATAAAAGTACAACACTTTGAATATGTATTTCAGTTCAGTCAAGATTAAACATGCACGTTTGTTTGTTAGAGTTTTATGGCATATCAAACTTTGTAGGCTATTTAATACCAAATCCATTTTTATACAAATAAAATGAACTATTTCAAACAATTCAGTTTAGCATAAGTACACAGTTTAATTGTCAAAAACATTTCTATTTCAAGCTATTCAGTCAAGTAAAACAGTTCTAATTCAAAAATTCAGTTTAGAATAAGTATAGTTGTTGCCTACATACAGTTAAATGTCAAAACAGTTCTATTTCAAACACTTCAGTTTAGCGTAATGTCAAAAGCAGTTCTATTTCAAGTGATTCAGTTTAACATAAGTAAGCATTTTAGTTCTATTTGACCCATAGATAGGGCCCTATCAGGTGCACCTGGCTAGAGTGGACTTGGGCGCGTATGGCAACAAAGGGGTACCCCGCATTTCCTAAAGCTCCAGCATTACTAGAACCTCATCATTAGATTGTTTTATGTCATATCTTAGACACTCGTTGGGAGTGGGTTTCTTACCCTTTTGCAGAGGTGCAGTCAGTGTATTCTAGAGCTCCAGCCGACTGGGGAAAACATACACGTAATAAAACTGGGTTATCGTAAATGACAGCGCATACAGATAAATAGTTTCAATATATATATATATATATATATATATATATATATATATATATATATATATATATAAAGAAAAATTGATAACAAGGTAATCCAGGTAGAAAGAGAGATTTATTGAGAACCAAAGTCGACATAATAGCGTTTCGATTCTAGTGAACCATCATCAGGACTATGAGGGATGATATTAGTGATGTTAAATCAACGATGGATGTTGATAAATGCAAAATATAAAAACCTAGGGAAATTTTGTATTACAAGAAAAAGTTAGTTGCTTAATTAGTGAATCAGCGTTTGTTGTTTGAAATTACGTCATTTGACTTACATAATATTGAATAGAATTTATGTTCCGTTTGTTAATCGAGAAAGATTTCGAATCAAAAGGAAGAAAAAGAAAGATAAAAAGAAAAAGAAAGCATAAAATTATGATATATGTGGAATATATTAACAAAAGATGGAATATATTGTTGGTATATTTATAAAAAAGAGTGCTTAATATCTGTGATTGGGCATTTTGAGTGGTGTAAACACTGAGTCATCTACCCTTGGTAACTGTCAGTTTCTCACCTATGCGATCGTCAGACCAGAAGTTTGAGTTACTTGTACACATACTGTTAAACTTTAAGATCATTTGTACGAAAATTGGTCAAATGATTAGATTACGAAATAATCCTTCTATGTGAAACACCATATATATATATATATATATATATATATATATATATAAAGTAAATAAAGACTGTGAATTTCCAAAGAATGAGTGCTCAATGCACGGCTATTTAATACAAAATATAGCTGCAGAGCAAAATATATATTTTTATTTAAAAAATAAGAAGTTTGGAAATGGAATGCTATTTCTAAATTTCTTGTTTTTTAAACACACACACACACACACACACACACACACACACATATATATATATATATATATATATATATATATATATATATATATATATATAATTAAAAACGGTGTTTGCTGCAGTGAACGTCGTTTTAGTGTAATATTAAAAATAACAACTTTTTAACATCTTACTTTAACATCTTACTATATAATTAAAAACGGTGTTTGCTGCAGTGAACGTCGTTTTAGTGTAATATTAAAAATAACTTTTTAACATCTTTTATAAATAATTAATTCTATTCTAGGTCAGGACTTAATTTTTTCTAGTGGAATATTACAGACAAAACGGATATTATTAGTTATTATTTCTCACTAAATTATACATTGTAACCGAAAATATGTATGTGTACCAATTCAAAAATAAGTGTCCTGCTAATAAATATTGATACAATTTTCTTTTTGGATGCAGAGTTCAAATTTGTAGGGTTTGGTAATATAAAATATGAGTTTTGTTGTATAAATAGAAATAGTTAAATCCTGGTATTTAAAAAAATAGTTGCGATATTATTTATATTGCGCAATTGACAGCAGTTTGCACAAGGATGCTACGAGTCATATTAAACAAATCCTGAAGCAACATCCAACAAAACATCATCTATACGACCACCAAAATCCCATCCCAAAAACCATTCAAATCAGACGAACAAGACATATGGGACACTGTTGGAGAAATAAGAGTGAGCGCATGAGTTACGTTTTCCAGTGGACTCCTTCACACGAGCGAGCAGATGTTGGATGTCCGGCTAGAACTTATCTACAGCAGCTCTGTAAAGACATAGGATGTAGTCTAGAGGACTTACTGAAAGCGATAGACGATTGATACGAATGGTGAGGTACATGATTATATGTAGATATAGATTAAACTTAGCCTAGTATGACACAAGGTCAGAGTTATGTATCTATCTAATCCCTTCCTCACGAACAGGTCATTTTTAAGTGGAGTACAACTGGTTTGAATTCAGAGTTTTCCTTCTCCTGGACTGGTTGTCATTACAAGGTGGAAAGCCAGTCTGACCTACTATTTACTCACAACTAAGAGCAGTCTAGATGAATTCATACTTTTTCCAAGGGTAATAATGTTACGTGAAATGCAAACAGCCTTGTCCAAGACACGGGTCACTGCGTCCGTTTCCTTAGGCGATAATCGTTACACTATAAGCGCCTGACAAAGTCAGAAGTATAGGGCTGAGAGTGAGAACCGAAAACACTGCTAATGGTCTCTGATTCAAACTTGTTATCCATTACAATATCTATCTATCTATCTATCTATCTATCTATCTATCTATCTAAAGCTGTTTTAATTAACGAATAAAATCAATAGAACTTACTGTTCAATAATTAGAAAGTTTTTTAAAAATATTACCCCAAAACGACGTTCACTGTTGCAAACGCCGTTTTTAATTATATATAACCACCACACACCCACACAAAATCTACCAAGATAAGTAGATGACAGCTCTAACAAACATAGCCAAAAAAAACCCCAAAAAGATCATTAAAAGATCCTCTGGTGGAGGTAATGCCATCTTAGACACTGTAGATTACAATAAAAAACTAATGAACCTGCTTAACGACCAAAGCACCTACATTCCCAACAATAAAACATGGAAATCTTTAAAAAATCCTATTAAAAATAATCTCAAATGAAGACAAACTACGGTTCACATTTATAAATTACCTCCCAACGATTCCTACGATGTACAGACTACCTAAAACACACAAAAACAACATCCCTCTACGCCCAATAATCTCTAGTATAAACACTGCCGCCCCCATAACATTTTCAAACACATAACCAAATTATTAACACTTCTATTAGGCACAATTAAAAAAATTCTGGTGACCTCTTCAACAAAAAAAGATACATAAACATGGATATTAAACTCATAGCAAGTCTTAACATTCTATCTCGGTATAAAAACATACCCGTTAAAAAATGTATCCACTAACTGAAAATCCACCCAGAAAAGAATAAAAAAAACCCTCTCCCATTATCTGTTTCTGAACTCATTAAAATAATTGAATTATGCACCAACCACTGCTTTTTCAAATACAATGATACTTACTACCAACAAAAATTTGGTCTTCTCATGAGATCTCCTTTAAGTGGCGTTCTAGCTTGCCTTTACCTGCAATTTTTGAAATCCCAACCTTTCAAACATATCCTACCTAATGATATCCAATACTTTAGATACTTCGATGTCATTTTAATCATTTATCCCTAAGAACACAATATTTCTTAAACCACACAAAAACTCAACCAAGTTGAACCAAGCACTAATTTCACATACGAACTTGAGAAAAATAATTCCTTACCTTTCCCGGACATCTTATTAATAAACAACAACAATAAGTTAGAATTCAAAGTTTACCACAAGATAAACAACAAAAATGACTATATATATTTTTATTCAAACCACAGTGATAAAACAAAAAAGTGTCATTTTCATAAGTTTTTTTCCTGAGAGTCCTTAGAATCTACTCCTCCAAATTTCTAAACGAAGAATATAAACACATCCATAACTCTTTTTCAAAACTACAGTATCCTGAATCTTACATTCACCATGCCAAATCAAAAGCTATAAATATCCACGAACATACCTCCTACAATATGAATAAAAATAAACTCAAATATTAACCCTATAAAGAGACATATGATATTAGCCCAAAATCCCACAACCACCATAATTTTAAAAAATTAAAGCACTTAGACATAAAAACCATTATCGCACAACAAAAACAATAAAACAAAGATAAAAGAACAACTCCAAAAACACAGATTTCCTATTCAATGCAGGTGTTTACAAAATCCGCTGTCAAAATACCAATAAATTTTATATAGAAGAAACAAGTAGAAATTTAAACAAAAGAATCTACGAATATAAAAAAGACGTTAAAACTGGTAACACAACAAACTCTTTAGTTTCTCATGATATTTTAATCATCCACACTTTCGATTTTCAAAACTCTGTCATATTTGCTTTTATTCATGACAAAAACAAACGATTAATAATTGAAGCATGTTCCATAGCACACCAAAATCACCATATATAGGAAAAATTATACCAAAAGAATTCAAAATTCATACTAAAGATTAGCTCCCCTTTCTCTAAATATTTAAAGCAATCAAACGTCACAAATCCGTTTTTCAAACCACAAAACGTCATATATTTTTCAAAAAATTCCATTTCATGACATGACACAATTTGAATATATCAACCAGTATTACTCCGTTTTTTTTCTCAGCAATATCTACAAGCCCGGATGAAGACTTCTAATTGAATCCAAATTTATCTATCATAATTATTTCTCATACTCAAATAATTTTGAGAAAATATTTTTGCATTCAGAAAAAAGATTGAAATCGAAACGCGTTGGAAAATAAACAAACCATCAAACATATATATTTCTTCCGTTTTACCTTTTCTACGTATATATTGAGAACTGGAAGGAAAAATGCGTGGGCGATGAAAATATATAATGACGAGAGGTTCGTAGTCGAGACACAGATATGCGCAGATATTTGGACTGATTCAGAGAGTTGGCAGCGAGTGCTCGTGTGGTGGTGGGATAGGCAGCCCACGGCTGAGAAACTTCCGTCAAAAAAGCAAAAAACTAAGCCTCTGAATATGTCTCCAAGTGGTGTCAATAACAGCAGTCGTCCGTCTCTCTGTTTCTCTCACTTGAAGCCATTTCGACCCTTTTGTAATTAAACACGAAGTAATATTTTTATAAACAATAGTGTTATGATTTCTTCCTTTATCGGTATAAATCAACTGCTATAGTTATTCGATTATTAGATGATATCAATGTTTCTGAAATACCATGGACATCTCAAATGACATCAAATTTCTTGAAACACCCTATATACATGTGTGTGTGTGTGAGTGTGTGTGTGACTGTACATTTAGGGCCAGTTTTAAGCCAATTCGACAGATGGTTTCACATTGGGTCCCGCAGCAACATGAAATAAGTTTTTCCAAACTAAAACAGATTATTACTTATCTATGGTAAACAATTCCACGATAGAGACTGAATAATGTGAGAATATTTTCTGTAGAAAATGACATTATAAAAACTATTGACTTTGAAATGATTTTGTTGGAAAGAGGGCGCCACTAACATTTTTCTCATTGGTCCTTTCACTTCCTTTTTTGTAGAGTAGAGGGCCCTACTGAGAATTTTCTAATTGCACCCCCTCTCCCTAGTTCTAGCTCAGTGTACACTTACATTTATCGATGATGAAACCTTTTTTCCCTTCCGATTATTTAGAAATTCTGTTCATATGTTTTTTGGGCAGTTGTATTTTTTAAAACTATGAGATATAATATTTTAAATTCACACACACACACACACACACACACACACACACACACACACACACACACACACACACATATATGTATATGTATATGTATATGTATATATAAATTTAAAATATATCTCGTTTTAAAAATAACATTGATATTTTCACGGGTACAGATACAACATTAATGCTAGGAAGAATTTGGTGTGCATGGGTTTTATTTGCACACAGTTAAATTGTTGCAAGTATAGCTATGTATCACTGACAATTTCAATTAAATACCAATTCTTTGTTTACACATAATTAAATGATTAAACAGTTCTATTTTAATCTATTCGATTTAACATAAGTTACTTGTTTGCATACAGTCTAAATGGTCAAATAGTTCTATTTGACCCACAGATAGGATCCTATGAGTTGCTACCACTCCAGGCCAGTGTGGATCTGGGGGCAATGGCAATGAAGGAGTATCCACATTCCCTAAAGTTTCAGGGCTAGTGCCTCTCCAGCAGAATGTTTTGTTTCATATTCAGGAAACTCGTTGGTGGGAGCGGTTCTTCTCCTCTGCAGAGATTCAGTCGGTGTATTTTACTGCCCCAGTCGACTGGGCTTTCTACGAAGTACAGAAGAGAGATATTTCTTACCAAGAGAGAAATGAACTATGGATATGTTAATTCTCCTTAAAATATCCACTTTGTTATTCAAACACGTTTTTTATTATAGGAAGCACTTCTGATATTAATTTTTGTTGATTGGTTTATGAAGCTATGTTTTCGTATTCGTTTCATATCCACCACGTCCTTAAATCTTTCCCTTGGGATAAATTTTCAGTTTTGGAAAAAATAAAAGCTCCACGGAGCCAGGAAGTCTCTTCAAGATGAAGAGTGCTACATTCTAATCCCGACCTTCACGAAAAAATGCCTTTTCGAAAGGGAAAAGAGACTCCGTGGCGTAATGGTTAACGTGCTGGACTGTGATATCGTTGTAAGCGAGTTCTGACATCAGTCGCCCTATTACGTGTATATTCGGACAAATACCCTTGGGAAAAGTATGGGCCCCCCTTATCCCTTCAGCAATGGATCAAATAGCACCAGTAGTGTTCTTCTATAAGAATGGCTTTGGCAAAAATAACCCTTAAAGGTTGATATGTCATTAAACAAAGAAACCAAACCAAATTATTCAAAAGGTATGGCTCCATAATTCTTTTTCAAATTTGCGCTGACTGTGCGACTTATATAATAAATTGATGTCTAGACGTCTAGAGAATAGTCTAAACGTCGACACATCATCAGTTTATTATATAAGTTACCCGGCTGTGCACCCAACTCTATTTAAATTTTAAATTTTAAAATAAAAAAATCTAGTTTACATCTCGATACTTTTGGATTACACCCCGTTGAACTAAGATGCCAGCAGGGTCTAAAACACGTTAACTGTATCCCTTGCAGAGGGGTAAGACAATCTAAAAAGAGGTGTCCCGAATATAACTCTAAACTGCATCTGATGGTGAGGCTCCAGTTCAGGAGCTCCGGTGAGAGTGTAGCATCCCTTGATTGCCATTACTCCCAGATCCACTCAGACCCAGAGTGGTAATAACTGTTTGAAAATTAGTTCTACTCAGTTAGCCCGCACACACACACACACACACACACACACACACACACACACACAAAAACGAAAACAAAAACAAATACAACAAAAAACAAGACCCCCCCCAAAAAAACCAAACCAAAACAAAACAAAAAGTAAAAACAGAAAATTCTTAAGAAACAATTACACAAAAAATGTAAACACGAGTGTACAATGAACATGACTCTCTAACCCCAAGGCATAAAATAACCCTTGACATGTTGACATACCGTTAAAATGAATGAATGAATGAGTCAATCAATCAATTAATCTGATGCTAGAATAATTATGAATTCATCAATTTATTGTTTATTTAGTTATATATTTACCTTCATAATTTAAAATCTTTATATCACATAGTTTTAAAAATAACCATAAAATTTTTACGTGAACAGATACTATCATGAGTGGAAGAACTGAGAATCGATATTTTGATCCTAGGCAAAGCAAATCATACTCTGATCCTAAATAGAAGTGCTGATCAGTACATAAAAAATCCTGTTATTTATGACAGGAATTTTATTAATAAGATAAAAAAAATGCTACTACCTAAACAAGATAAAAAATTCACACTGAAATCTCCGTTTCCCATTCGATCAACAAATTTACGCAGCTGCGAACCTGCTTAGTACTTAGATGGGTGACTATTTACTAACAATAGCTACAATCAGCAGCTTGAGGCCCTTCGGTTATTTCATGCCGAAGACAGTTAAACAATTATGGTCTTCAGTTATAAATGGTGCAAAAATATATCTTCTCAATCCTTTTAGACAACACCATGTTGGCGAGGCTTAAAAGACACTGACTGTATCCCCTACAGAGAAGTGAGACCCAGTCAATTTTTAAATAGGGCTATTTGACCTATAGATGGGACTCTAACAGGTACTACCACTCCGAATCAGAGTGAACCTGGGAATAATGGCAATGAAGAGGTAACTCCACACTCTCTAGGCCCTCTTGAACTGGAGCTTCACCGTCTGACGCAGTTTAGTGTCATACCCAAGACACCCTTTTTTTTAGGAGGTGATCTTTATTATCTGTAGGGGATAATTATTTGTATTCGAAGCCCAGTTAATTGGGCTGATTAAAACATTTAGTAAATAATTATGTAGATCTGTCCTAGAACAATGTTTACTAATCTAATCGCTCAAACGATTGTCAGTTGAAGTGAGTTCAGTGGGTACCCTTATTCATTGTTCTTGTGCCAGATTGAGCCAGGATCAAAGGATTCTGTTTTTATAGTGACTCTATTTTAAGACGAATACAACTCTTAACACAGACAACATAAAGATCACTATTTTAGCGATAAGGAGACAATTTATGTGATAATTGTTCAGTAGCCTCGTTCTGCGCTGAGTCAAATATCGGTGTTGGGTTAAAGCCTCACGAAAAGTACATATGAAAAGAATTCTTGTTGCAGGTCACCTTGCCCTTGTGTATTACCCTCTCACACACTAAGGTTACTTGTAAGTACATATTCCACATTCATAAACATCTTTTTATTCATTGAGACTGTGGCCTGGGCGATAAGTAGTTATCTGAAGCTTTTAGTAGAGAATTTTGGTTGAATTCAATAGATTTACAAACTGCAAAGTCTCACACCAGCGACAGAAAGTCAAATAGAGTTATACTAGCCGAGTTACCAGTCGACGCCGGGTCAGTGTTTGATAATCAGGCCTCAAATAGTTATTCCTTTGTACTGATGGTAAGCAGTAAGTACTGTTTCAATTCATGTAAAATTGTTGATCATACGAGATATTTTCAAAACATATTGAGACTGAAACACTATTTACCAAGACAGAAATGACCAATGAATGAAACATTAATTTTCTTAAAAATAACAGTTGTGTTCAAAAAGTATCGAAACTGAAGATGTATTTCATAAGATTGAAATTAATAATGAATAATACATTAACTTTCTTTAAAATTGTCCTCTTCGCATATAACATATTTCAATTATTTTTCCATTTGTGGAAACAACTCTGATATTACAGAGAAAACCATGAAACGTTGTTGTTACAAATAAAACCTAAGATGTTCACGGATCGTCCATTATATATATATATATATATATATATATATATATATATATATATATACAATGTGTATGCTTACCCAATCATTACGTCACGGGAACGCTGTGACACAATGTCAATATTTTAATTTGATAAAAATTGTTTGACTTCAGAGTTTTCCTGGACTTGATGCCGAATAAAGGTTAAATATACGAGGTTCCTTGAATACGTTTCCAGATTTTTTTCGTATGGGCACTTTTATTGATAGTACACATGTGGGGGGAGTATGTAATTTGGTTATTTCAGTAGATTGCTCTCTAAATTATTCCCACCACAAATACAACACAAAACATTACAATCGCGCAAAAGAAATGGAATAGAACACAACGAACATTAAATAACAAACAATTTAATATGCATATAACAGAATATGAAAAACAAAATACATGATGTGTAAATGGCCTTTTGGAAAATAAAGTTTGAAGAAGAGAATAAATTTGTTGAAAGATGTGTGTATGTTCATGTTATCAGAGTCCGTAAATAAGTCGTTCTTACTTACATTAAGTTTATAGCGGGTTTTATGATTGTGGCGACAGCGTGTCTCGTTGATGAAAGAAAGTTTGTTGGGTTTTCCTTTTGAATATAATTCTCGGCCATTTGAAAAGAGGTCATGAACTTTAGTTGAGGAAGGAAAGGAATTGGTTGGACATAGTATCGGCTACTGGCTTAGTGGCTTGTGTTCGTCTGTGTCTTCGTTTGTGTGTAAGCTTGTGTCTTGTGTGTCTGGCTTCCTAACTCTGTGTTATTTATATCCTACAGGTGGATCAAAGAATCGCCCTAAAATCTTGGCGCGTAGACATTTATTGACCAATCAGATTTGTATTTTACTATTTTATTTTCGAGTCTAAATATTTTCTGTTAGTTCACTTCCGATCCTAATTTTCTAGAATGTTCTATTCCATGTTTTTAGCTGATTGGTTGAAAAATATAAAAATGTAATTTAAATGCTAATGCGGGTTTGATCCTAAATTTCTAGAATGTTCTTAAGTATGTTTTTATTGCTTATTTTAAGACTAGAAGAAATTTGCATCCCATACACACATGAAACTCTAGTCCCCTTCGAAGTAATCTCCTCCGGCTGCAGTGCACTTGTACCGTTCCAACAATTTCTGGAAGGCCCCATGGTAGTCCTCTTGTGTGAGCGTGTCAATGACCTTCGTCACAGCCTCTTTCATCTCCTCAATTGTCTCATAACGACAGCCTCTGAGCTTAGGGCAAAGCCAAAAGTCACAGGGAGCAAGGTCTGGACTATAGGGACGGTGACGAACTGTCTTGAAGCCCATCTTGGTCAAATAGTCTGTGACAAGGATGGAGTTGTGGACTGGTGCATTGTCCTGGTGGAAATGCCACTGACCCGATTTGAAGAGTGCTTGCCTCTCCCGGCGGAATCTCTTCCTGAACTCCCTTAAAACCTTAACATAGTATTCCTCGTTGACTGTCCAGTAGGAACCCAGTGCATGTAGATCATGCCAGTGCTACCAAAAAAGGGATCATCAAAAGTTTGTGGATGGATTTGCTCTGTCTGGCCTTCTTGGGTCTAGGAGAGCCAGCATGCTTCCACTGGGAACTCTGTCTCTTGGTTTCTGTGTCATGGCAGTAGATCCAGATTTCATCGCTGGTCACCAAGCCTTATTCCAAGGAATTTCCAATTGGTCGAAGTACCTCCGAAATCTTTTTGTCAATCTGCGCTATCTTATTCATGTAAAAGTCCTCCACGTCCTTAAATCTTATTGTTAATATTAAAATTCAGATTAAGATAAAAAAATTAGCATTGGGCTTTGTTTGTTAAATATGGTGGGTGATGCAGTGGCACAACGCATTTTGCCGTGGAGACGAGCGTGACGTAATGATTATCGTCGTAGGAAGTGAATTCGGCGACTCGAGTTCAAATCCTGAGTAAAGCTATTTGCATTTCACATCGCCCTAATGCCCTTAGGGAACGAATGAATTCATCCCTTCTCATCCAAGTTATGGGTAGATAGTAGAATAGAGTGGGTTATTTAGCCTTGGTGTACAACCTGTTTTGGAGAAGCAAAACTCTGAATTCAAATCAGCTGTACTCCGCTTAAAAATTGATGTTGTGTCACATTCTGCTTTTGTCGGAAGGGTTAGGTAAATACTAACACTGCTGATCAATAAGTATCGAGTCTGTTGATAAGATAGTAGTATCGAAAATAGGCACGTAGACTTTAGGTTTATATCATAAAGTGAATGTTACAAGATATATTGAACAAATCCTGGAAGCAACACTCCACGAAACAACAGCTGTACGACCACTTACCTCCCATCTCTAAAACCATCCAAGTAAGACGATCAAGACATGCTAGACATTGCTGGAGAAGTAAGGACGAAATCATAACTGACGTTCTCCTATGGACCCTTACACATGGACATGCCAGTGTTGGTCGACTAGCAAGAAGTCAGCTACAACAACTCTGTGCAGTTTAGAGGATCTGCCAGAAGCAATGGGTGATAGGGACAGATGGAGAGAGAGAGAGAGAGAGAGAGAGAGAGAGAGAGAGAGAGAGAGGGAGGGAGGGAGTTCTGTGCTAGTGGTGCGATTTAATTATGATGATTATCAAATAATGAATCTAAACATTCTAGACAGAAATCTAGACATCTAGACATCATCCCTTTATTTTATAACTGGATCAATATATTTTCATTTAAATTTCTAATCATGAAATCAAAGAAAAAAATTAAAAATTAATTTTCGATACTTTTTCATAGATTGATTGATATTATCGGCATGTCAACTCGTCTAGGTTTATTTTATGCAAGAGAGTCGCGTTCATTGTACGTTTAGATTTACATTTGTATTTTATTAGAGACTTTTTTTGTAAACCTGGGTTCAATCCCAAATCGCGTTATACCAAAGACTTTAAAAATGGTATTTGATACCTCCTTGCTTAACACTCAGCAATATAAGGTACGTATCGAGGGTAAAGTGGAGCAATCCTGGGAAAGGAGTAGCGCCCTCCCCTATACTTCGGTGTTGGGGAGAGCGCTACTCCTTTGAAAAGGGAGCCTTCTGGTCGACCTCGACTACGGTCGCCAACTTTACTGACTTATATGATATCACACTGGTGTATGGTTTCAAGTATTCCTATCTATTACTAATATTTTATACACACTTATATGGTTTCAAGTGATTATTTCAATTCAATGATGATAATTTGTATTCAGTTTTAATGTTAGAAGTAACTAATAATAATCTTTAGTAAACAATTATAGCTTCAAGTATCTGTTCTTACAACAAATAATTCGTTGTTATATCAAGTATTCTTATGTAATATTAATAATTTTTAGACAGATCTGTTTGACTCATAGATAGAACCCTAATAGATACTACAAATCCGGGTCTGAGTGGACCTGGGAGTAATGGCAATGGAGTACTCCAGATTCTCTCGAGCTTCAGAACAGTAGCCTCACTATCAGATGCAGTTTAATGTCATATCCAAAACACTCTTTTTTTGAGTGTGGTCCTTTTGCAGAGGGTACAGTCAACATTTTCTAAGCCCTGCCGCCAGTATAATGGGTGGCGAGATATTCAGGCAAACCATTAGAACGGTGGAGAGTTCGATTTTCAGAAAATATTTAGAATGCTGATTGTATGCGTCATGGTTAACAAGCTCACTTAGTCGACAGTTCGTTGATAAGAAAAGTATCATCATTATTATTGTGATTTTGTGCCAGACTTAAGCACTCTTCAAAATCTTATCCTGACATTTTCACTAATCCATTCTCTAGTCTACAGCATATATAAATTTAGTTTGTAAACATGAATACTGTGATTTAGAAGATGCCGAGTGTATCGCCTGCAAAGGGGTAAGATATCTACATCTAAAGAAGTGGATCTCCTAGGTATGACACGAAACTGCATCTAATGGTGAGGCTTCAGTTTTGGAGATCTGGGTAATGCAAACTACTCCTTAATTGTCATTACTCCCAGGTCAACTCTGATGCGGAGTGGTAGTATCTGTTAGGGTCCCATCTAGGGTCAAATAGATCTGTTTAAGAATTATTCGTATTCAATAGGACCGCTTGAAAAAAATACTCTTAAGAAACAACAATAAAAAATAATGTAAATATAAATGAAATGAAATATAAATGAAATGAAATATAAAATGAATAAGATTTCCTAACCTCTTGGCATAAAATAACCCAAGACAAGTTAATATGCCACAAAAATCAATCAATTAATTAATCAATGAAAAAGACAGTTCATGAAAAGAAAACACACTGACTCTCCGGTAAAAAAAAAAGTTCCGGGTGAAAGGGTCAGCAAAGAAGTTGATGCTAACAGTCTTTCGGAACATTAAAAAAAAACATCACTTTTGATTTTCTTTTAAAAAAGTACAACCGTAAACAGAGCTTTCTACTGTCAATTTCTTAGATAAAATTCACCTTATTCATTAAATGAACCTCATACATACACCTATATATATATATATATATATAGGTGAATGTGTGTCTGTGTGTCTCTGTGTGTGAGTGTATGTATAGATAGTCGTCGACTTACAGCCTGTGCAACTTACAATGAATCGCTCTAACATCCTACGCAAGCCTTCAACAGTATAAACATATCATCTGTTTAGACAAGCCGGGTCCGAAAGTCACGACTAAAACAAAACAACACAAACAAACAAACAAAAAAAAGATAAGACATTTTGTACGCTAATTAATGTTGCTTCCGTTGTTTCATACCTGTTCATGTACGCATTCCTCATCTGTCTGTCTGTCTGTCTGTCTCCAGTAATGATTCTACCCTCAAAGTTTGGAAATATTATTATTATAAAACTTCAAGATGTCAACTGCATTCATCTACATTTAAACGAGCCAAGAAAGAACAGAATGCTATTGATTTCGATTTCAAATGAGGTAATAAAATCAGCATGAAGGAAGGAAAGAAGGAAGGAAGGAAGGTGATGTTAACACATGTGACGTAACCCATTGAGACTTATGTGGAAGAACTATCATTTGGACTCCACCAAAGTTTGGTTTTCACGTTACATATCTTCAAACGGACATTTTATCTCATACATCTATTTATATAGTGTGTAATAATTATCGTCGTTGGAAATGGACTCAGCAACCCGGGTTCAAATCCTGGACGTAACTGTTTTCTTTCCACATAGCGCTAATAACATTGGAAAAGGATTGAAGGTAAATATCCTCCCTCCAGCTGTGTGTAAATAGAGGGTCAGGTTGAGCTTTTTATGTTCGAGGGACAGCTGAAAGATTCAGAGACTGACCAAGACTATTCCATGGAATGAGACCAGCGAGGTTTATTTTTCAACTTAGTCTTCCTTATAGTTCACACACTTCTTCCATGGGTGGTGTAAAGTCATCAGCAGTAGATATGACGTCATCATATGAACTTTTCAGCCGATAAACTTTTTCAGCCAATGAACTTTTCAGCTATCCTCGTATATATATATATATATATATGTGTGTGTGTGTGTGTGTGTGTGTGTGTGTACGCGCGTTTTCTCCACCTTTTATCAACAGTTGGCCGAATGAGTTCCATTTTCATAAAGAATGCAAGTACTTGATCTAACAGGATGTAAAATAGAATGTCATTCCCATCACCAAGATGGCTCCCTGGAGATGAATTGACTTTGCTTGTACATTTGATATGCTGACACGCCCACCACAAGCTCAATTTTCGCGCTGGCCCTATGAGTCTCCCAAAGTCCACTACATTCCTGTTTTGACAATAGCATAAATTCACTCTTTCTAATTTCCGTTGTTTGTTATTACGAACGATACAACCAGAAGTTGTAGTTAAAATTGCCTCGCCGCATTTAGACTGATATACCGTTTAATGTTTAGACATCACCAACAGAAAGATTCATTTAAAGCGGGTAAAAAGTCAAGACTTGATCACAGCTTGTTATAGAAATGTTTGTGGTCAATTAAATTTTTAATATATATATATATATATATATATATATATATATATATATGTTTATGTCATTGAAAATAACAGATAAAGATTCGGTGTTTATATTTTTGTTCAGTTTTTCTAGTTGATAAACGAGATGTCGTAAGTGTGGTTGTAGGTAGTTTAAAAACTGTCCAACTCTGTGTCAGTGTACTCCGAGTATGGCTACTTACGACCAACTTTGGTCATTGTCAAAGTGTATTAAATGAAGCGATATAGTTTTCAATTCGAAAATTAGATATTAAGCATTCAGACGCTTTTTATAAATGTTCCCCACCTTTAATGTATGTATTTACCAGGGGCAGGATGTGACACAGGCTTGAATTCAGAGTTTTTCTTCTTCTAGACTGGTTGCCTAACTAAAGCTAAAGAACCCAGTCTGCTATATTATCTAACCATAGCTGGAGGGAGCATAATTGAATTCATACCTTTCCCAAGGGTATTAGTGCAATGTGAAATGCATTCTCGTGAAGGATTTGAACTCGTATCTCCGCGTCCATTTCGAGCGATAATAACCGTTACACCATAGGCACCTCTCCCTTTATTGTAGATTTGTTTTGGTAATAAAATCGTTTGGATTCTGATGATGCTGGACCCATTATCATCATCATCTAGACATGCCACCACCAAGAATTCCCTTTCGCCCTACGTCTCTATCGGCCATCGGCACCAACTGTCCGCACAGAACTGGTTAATATGTTTTTGCTGGTCAGCATAGATAGGACCCTATCGGGTCTTATCACTCCGAGACAAAGTGGACCTGGGAGCGATGGCAATGAATGGGTACTCCGCGTTCTCCAAAGCTCCAGAGCTGGATCCTCACCATCAGATTGTTTTGTTACATATCCAGGACACACGTTTAACGGGTGGAGAGACTCTCTGCAGAGATGCAGTTGTGTATTCTACAGCTTCAGTTGACGGGGCTTGATCCATTTTTGGATAAAAAAATCATTTGGATTCAGAGGCCTCCTGGAAAATAGTAAGGATGAGAAAGTCTATATTGGAATCTCAGCGGTAAATTGGAAACAGATTCTATAACCATATAACTATAACCTATCGTCTTTGGAAATGGACAGTGACACGAGTTCAAATCCTGGACGAGACTGATTGCATTTCACATTGCACTAATACCCTTGGGAAAGGTACGAATCCAATTATTCTCCCTCCAGCTATAGGTAAAATAGTAGGGCAGACTAGGTTCTTCAGCTTTAGTGAGGCAACTAGTCTAGGAGAAGGAAAACTCTGAATTCAAACCTGTTAAACTCCGCTTAAAAATAACCTTGTGTCATATCCTGCCGGAGCGGAGGGGTTGGTAAATATATATAACTATAACCTTCACCAATCCGTTACTTAGAAACCCAACAGCCCAATCAACGTGGTTTTGGAATTTGAAAGAAAATGGACCAACTCCACAAATTAAGTCGTGATTTATAAAAAAAAAATCTTCTAAAGCTTCAATAGTAAATACAACCTTTGCCGGGAAGAAAAAATAAGTATAATTAAATACTAAGTCACTTGCCAACTATTAAATAAACAGAATGAACTAATTTTCAAATGTCCACATAAAAATAGGTTTAAACTAATATGATAAGATTTATGAATAGAAAAATTGATGAGGATAATTATAGGAGAATGAAAGTTAGTATATCAGAACTAACATGGATACTGGTGGTAATAAAGTAACAATATAAGAGCATAGTAGTAATAAAGAGAATAATAATAACAATAATATTAATATAAATTAGATTAGTTTAAGAGAATGGTAGTTTTAAAAAACATCTCAGTGTTGTAAACTATCAAGGTTTAATTAATAGAATAGCAGTAGGATTTAATACAATTTAAACAGGTGATAGTCAAAGTTCAATATCAAAATAAAGATATACAAATTAATGAAAGAATAAACTTCAAACGTGATCAAGAAAGGTGAAATAACCCCTAAGAATATATATATATATATATATATATATATATATATATATATATATATATATATATATATATATCTTTTTTGACCATTAGGCTGGGGCTGTAGAATACACCGACTGCACCTCTACAGAAGGGTACGACCTCCCAATGAGTGTCCTGATATGACACTAAACAATTTGGTAGTGAGGTTCCAGTAATGAAGAGTACCCAT
The DNA here is from genome assembly GCA_963585895.1 of Sepioteuthis lessoniana. Lineage (NCBI taxonomy): Eukaryota > Metazoa > Mollusca > Cephalopoda > Myopsida > Loliginidae > Sepioteuthis > Sepioteuthis lessoniana. Next base: position 109,688,755 of record OY757912.1, on the reverse strand, counting down.
TCATTGCCATCGCTCCCAACTCAACTCTGGCCCGGTGTGGTAGCACCTGATAGGGTCCTATCTATGGGTCAAATAGAACTAAAATGCGTACTTATGCTAAACTGAATTACTTGAAATAGAACTGTTTTGACATTGAAACTGTACTACGCTAAACTGAATTGTTTGAAATAGCTCTGTTTTGACATTTAACTGTGTGTAGACAACAACTGTACTTATACTAAACTAAATTGTTTGAATTATAACTGTTTGACTAAACTGAATAGCTTGAAATAGAAATGTTTTGTACTTATGCTAAACTGAATTGTTTGAAATAGAACTGTATATTTGTATATTAAGGGATTTGACCTTAAATAACTTACAAGGGTTGATATGCCATAAAACTCAAACAAACATACAAACAAACAAACCAAGTTCTATACTTCTATAATTACATTCAAATGCTCAGTGTTAAATAATAATGATATCCCAGGAGAACAAGGAAACTACTTGAAACCAAAGTACACTGCAGAAATCCCACCAAAGGGATAAATACTTGGTCTGTCCCCTTCATAAGATCCTCGGGATCATTCTTAAAATGGACGAGAGAAGAACTTCAACTAATGAACCAGAGAACAAGAAAACGAAAGACCACGCAAAAGGCCTTATATTCACATGGTGTTCGTATCAAGAAAAGAAGGAGGAAGAAGATTCGTTAGGATTTAAGATTGCGTCGATGCACCGATACAACGGCTAGAAGCCCATATAAAAAAACGCGGAGGAAGAACGATTACAACCACCAGAAGCAATACAGACAACACAAGCATCAACAGAACAAAAATAACCAGAAAACCAAAATGGGAAGAAAAACAACTATATATTTATTTCAAGTAACAAAAAAAGCGAAATCTCACGCGAGAAAACGTGGACATGGCTAAGAAAGGAAAACCTTAAAAGAGAAACTGAATCTTTTCTCATAACAGCACAAAATAACACCATAAGAACTATGTCGAGGCAAGAACAGATAAGACGCAACAAAATAGCAAATATAGGTTATGTGATGATAAAAACGAAACGATCCATCATATAATAAGTGAATGCAGTAAATTAGCGCAAAGAGAATATAAGACTAGACACAACTGGGTGGGCAAAGCGAACTTCTGAAAATTGTGCAAGAAGTTTAAATTTGACCTTGCGAACAAATGGTATATGCACAACCCAAAATCTGTCCTAGAAAATGAAACACATAAAAATTCTTTGGGGCTTTGAGATACAAACGGATCATCTAATCTCAGCCAGACGACCAGACCTCGTGATAATAAAAAAAAATTGAACCTGCCGTATAATGGACTTTGCCGTTCCCGCTGACCACAGGATAAAATTGGAAGAAAGCGAAAAGAGAGATAAGTACCTAGATCTTGCTAGAGAACTAAAAAAAGACTATGGAACATGAAAGTGACGGTGATATCAATTGTAATCGGTGTGTTTTGAACAAATCCCAAACGATTGATATAGGACTGGAGGATTTGGAAATTAGAGGACGAGTGGAGACCTTCCAAACAACAGCATTGTTGAGATCAGTCAGAATTCTAAGAAGAGTCCTAGAGACTTGAGGAGACTTGCTGTCACTCACACTCCAGTGGAAAAACATCAGCTGATGCTGGCGTGAAAAACTCTCAAACGACTAAAATAATAATTGTAATAATAATATTTTTATATAATGGTAAATGTCATCTGTTTCATATTCAAAATATAGGCAATATGTCCGACTTATTGGATTGAATAAAACACGCAATTATATAATTGTATTGAACACAAAACAGCTGTTATGGACTATTAAATAAAACTATTGCTTTCTATTTGTATAATACACTTAAAATGTTCTTACTTGGAGAACAAAGCAATTTTCAGTCCACTTTGCAAATTATTGTTTTGTGGGATCTTAATTGGCTCCCTTCTGATTAGAAGCATCAGTAAAATCATGGACTGCCGTTACAAAGGAAATCAAATGGTTTCGTAATTAGTCTGTTTAGGAATAATCTCAGAAAAGAGATTTGCACGCATACGCACACACACACACACATATACACATACACATTTATCGATATATTCATATGGATATAGGGAGTAATAAATCAGAAGTCAATAAATACATAACCTCTTACACGTGAATATCGAAAGAAGATGAATGAAATACCGATTTCGCAATAAGTTGTTTGTTGTTCACATTATACAGAAAGTTTTGGCTAAGTTTGGTTGGCATATAAAACTTCGTGGGTTATTTAATGCCAAAGCCATCCTTGTAGAAAGACACTTGTGGTACAATTGAGATAAGAGGGTTCATACTTTTCCAATGGGTATTTGTCCGAAAATGAACGTAATTGCGCAGTTGGAGTTCGAACTCGCTTACTACGATCTCGTAATCCAGTACGTTAGCCAAAATGCCGCATTTTATTTCGATGCTTACATTGTTCGACAGCTAATTATACTTACACTTGTTGAAGTACTTATTTATGCAGGGTTAGAATTTAAGACTTGAATCGCAACTAGTCATTTTAGACTTTTTGTTGACAATAATTCTCCCCCAACGATTATAAACGTGAGTTAGTTAAATTCACATACCAGAAAAGATTGTTTGGGTCGTTGGTTGGATTTTATGACATATAAACCCTTGTCGGTTATTCAAGCGATATCCTATTTATACATATACATATATATTAAATATATATGATTTAATTTGCCCATTGGCCTGTTGGGTAGAGTGTTCGCCAATGACCTGGGAGACGGGGGTTCAATCCCAGGTCGAGTCACACCAAAGACTCAAAAAATGGTATCTTGATATCTCCTTGCTTAAAACTCAGCCTTATAAGGTACGGATCAAGGGCAAAGTGGAGCAATCCATGAAAAGGTGTAGCGCCCTTTCCTACACCTCGGTGTAGTAGCTATTGAAAAAGGAGCCTTCGGGTCGCCCCCGACTGGATTCGTCAACTTTATTTTACTTTACTTATATATGATTTGTGAACGAATAGTTTTTAGGTAACTTTTTAAACAAGCCAAAACTCATTTGTTTTGTCACAGTTGAATGGTTTTAAGTATTACTATGAAACGCTAGCAATTCAATTTAACATCACTCATTTGTTGGCACACAGTTAAATGGTTAAGCTGCTCTCTTTGACACAAAGATAGAACTCTAACAGTTACTGTTACTCCGGGTAAGAGTAGATCTGGGGGTAATGGCAATGAAAGGGTACTTCACATTCCTCAGAGCTCCAGGGCTGGAGCCTCTCCATTAGATGCAGTCTAGTCTCATATCCAGGACACTTGTTGGAGTGGGGGGTCTTACCGCTTTGCAGAGATGCAGTCGGCGTATTCTCCAGTCCCAGCTGACTGTGATGAACAGAAAAGAAATTCACTAATTATGTTTTTAGATTATCTTTTAACGTTTTTATTATTCTGAGACAAATAAAATTAACATTGTTTTTGTTTGCTTTATCGTAAACTGGATGTCGTATCAAAACAAAACAGTCCAGTCTACCCAACTATTTAGCCATAGCTTGGAGAGAGGAGAAAGAGGTGAATTTCCCAAAATGATAACCGCTACAGTGCATCGCCAAAAAACAACTGAAAACCTAATCAATTTTAAATTCTATACGATTAGTTAGGTCTTGCAGCACCATGGTTTCTTGCAGATTATTGTTCATTGGTAAAATCGCCTTGTCAAGGAGAACCTCCTATCTATAAGTAAGAAAATAAGTTGGTGACCTTAGTTGAGGGTGACTCGAAGGCTCCCTTTTCAATAGCTACCTCACCGAGGTGTAGGGGAGGGCGCTACTCCACTTTACACTTGATCCTTACCTTATACTGCCGAGTGTTAAGCAAGGCGGCATCAAGTACCATTTTTCGAGTCTTTGGTAAGACAAGACTTGGGATTGAACCCCGGTCTTTCGAACCATTGGTGAACGCTCAACTCATTATGCCAATGGCTTTTCTATAAGGAGGAACAAAATGTTCTGGGTTCAATCAGAATACATACCACAATAATCATTTTAGTAAGATAATCAATTCGTTAATTTTTTTCTTTGAAGTTTAAAATAAAATTAATTCTGTACAGACGGCCTAGACGGTACATGCGAACGAAAGAGACTCATTACACAGTCCTAGCAACCGGTCCTAGCAACCAGTCTCACAAAGACGTCAGAATACTCAGACACTATCCATATAGTGTTGTCATTTAGTAAATTTCGCCAAGCGTATAAGATGTTTTTTTGTCTCCTTTGCAGAAGTATTGTTACTCCTCCACCCAAAAAAGGTTGTCTTGGTTTCTTTCTTTCTTTCTTTGTTTTAATGGCATATCAACTCTTTTAGGTTATTTAATGCCAAAGCCATTCTCCAAGAAGAACAGTATTGGTACTATTTAACCCACAGCTGGGAAATTGTCTTGGGTATGACACTCAACTGTATCCGGTTGTGAGTCTCCGGTTCTGGAATATTGGAAGTATCAAGTAAAGTCTTAATTCCCATGACATCTAGGTCCACTCTAAGGGGTAGTACCTTTTAGGGTTCTAGTTATGGGCCAAATAGACCTATTTGTTTTAAATAATAATATTCAAAATTATTCTGAACTACATTCGCCTTACATTTGCATGAGTATTGCAGCTAAGTATAAAGAAGTGGTAATTTACTAAGCTTTTTGCTTAGATGTGGTTCAAGGCCGTATGAAAGGAGCACCCAATGAGACTCAAACACACCCGTGAAGGTTTGCTAGGCTTGCTAACAAGTACACCACCACCTGAGGCACCCAGCTAAGTCTGAAGTATTTAACTTTTGAAAATGATTGTAAACTATATCAATACATTGGATCTTAAAATTGATGTTGGAGCTAAGTACGAAATATTTATCTTTTTAAAATGATTGTGAAGATACATTCTTACGCATTTTTCTCGCATAATTCTCAAATTGACTTTGACATAAAATAACCCTACAATGGTTGACATTCTGTAAATCTAACCAAGCACCCAGCCAATTAGTTTAGCACAGACCTGAAGTATGGGGATCTTAGAAAAAAAATCAAACCTCCAAATTCAACCTTGAGTCTTAGACGAGGTCAAATTATAGATAAAATTCCACATAAAGTAAATGACACGAATATAAGTCGACTCTAAAAACATAATTATTACCTAGGGATATATTTTACTATGTTTCCTAATAATTTTAGACATATGAGAAATTTTTCTATATTTTATTTCCAAATTTTGCTTTTGACAAATTTTTTTGTCATGTTTTATTTTTGTAGTTTCGACTAACTAATGTACCAATTTCGGAAATCCCCCCCACCAGAAAAAAAACGATTTTTTGAACAACAAATAAATATCAAACTTTATTTTATTTTATTTATTAAAAAAGCAAAAATATAGATTAAAATGCAGTTTATTAAATGTAAGATTTTATTCATTACTTTTTGGTATTTAAAATTAAAATTTGAAATAACAATTCAAAAGTAAAATAACAAATTCAACAGTTTATTCAAGTGAATCAAAACCAATAAACTTTTTCGTTAAACTCCTGAAATAAATATGTTATTGATATTATATTATATTAATGATGTTAAATTGATATTATATAATATTAATGATATATTGATATCATATAACATTAATAAGAAACACTAAAGTAAAAGTACGATCACCGGATGGAGACACAGAATACTTTGACATTGTAGCAGGAATACTACAAGGGGACACGCTGGCCCCGTACCTCTTTATCATTTGTCTAGACTACGTACTTAGAACATCGATTGACAAAATCAAAGAGAATGGCTTCGAACTGACGAAGAAAAGAAGCAGAAGGTACCCCGCAACAACAATTACCGATGCCGACTACGCCGATGACATAGTGATACTGGCAAATACACCTGACCAAGCCGAAACACTTCTGCATAGTTTGGAACGAGCAGCAGCAAGCATAGGCCTCTATGTTAATGCACACAAAACGGAATATATGTGCTATAACCAAACGGGGGACATCTCCACTCTAGAAGGAACCCCACTTAAACTAGGAGACAAATTCACCTACCTAGGAAGCAGCGTCTCATCAACCGAAAAGGACATCGAAACGAGGTTAACGAAAGCATGGACAGCTATCAATAGGCTATCGATTATATGGAAATCAGACCTAACCGATAAAATGAAACGCAGTTTCTTCCAGGCAGCGGTCACATCGATACTGCTATATGGATGCACTACATGGACGCTAACAAAACGACTGGAGAAGAAGCTAGATGGCAAAAACACAAGAATGCTGTGAGCAATCCTGAACAAGTCCTGGCAGCAACACCCCACAAGACACCAACTGTACGGCCACCTACCCCCTATCACGAAAACTATCCAAGTTAGACGAACCAGACATGCGGGACACTGCTGGAGAAGCAGAGATGATCTCATAAGAGATGTACTCTTATGGATCCCCACACATGGCCGCGCAAAAGCAGGACGACCCGCTCGAACGTACATTCAGCAGCTATGTGAGGATACAGGATGTTGTCCTGAAGACCTACCTAGGGCGATGAACGATAGGGAGGAGTGGCGAGAGAGGGTCAGGGATATCCGTGCTACCAGCGCGATATGATGATGATGAATAATATACTGAGTAAGTAAGTAAAGTTAGCGACCATAGTCTCCCTTTTCGATAGCTCCCTTTTCGATAGCTACTACACCAAGGTGTAGGGGAGGGCGCTACTCCATTCCCAGGATTGCTCCACTTTACCCTTGAACCGTACCTTATAATGCTGAGTGTTAAGCAAGGTGGTATCAAGTTCCATTTTTAAAGTCTTTGGTATGACTCGACCTGGGATTGAACCCAGGTCTCCCGGGCCATTGGCGAACACTCTAACCGCTGGGCCAATGATATATTGATAATTTAATAACGATATATTAATATTACATAATATTAATGATATTATATTAATATATAATAAAAATGTTATTATATTGATGTTACATTAATGATATTATGTTAATATTATACAATATTAATGATATATTGATATTATATTGTATTAATAATACAATATTCATATTATATTAATGATATTTTATTAATATATTAATGATATTATATCACTATTATATTATATTAATGATATGATATTATATTATATTAGCCTTAAACTACCGAAACTGTATTATACCCCCTGGTTAGCGGCTGATGAGGGCAGGGTATCCACGTTGGATAATGAAAATTTGATATATTGTATATTTATTTATTTTGTTTATTTATATTAAAACCTCTTGAAATAAATGTGTTAAGACAGTTATTGAATGTGATCTGCATATGAAGGCTGTACAAAAAAAAAAAAAAAAAAAAGGATATGGGCCCCTCAGGTGGTGTAATGGTTAACAAGCTCGACCAGCAAATCTGCGAGAGTGAGTTCGAGTCTCATTGAGTGCCCCCATTCATACTGCAAAAAGCTATTGAAAAGTGGATATATCTCATTGAGTGCTCCATTCGCATATCCTTATGCCACATCTGAGGAAAAAGCATAGTAAATTACAATAGAAAAGAGGATATTGAGCTACAGACATGAAATAGAATAACAATATGGAGTCGCAAATAAGATCCAGAGGATTTTTGTTGAACCTAGATGAACCAGATTTCGTCGAAACTTCGATAAAATGTTTTGTTGTTCATCCCAGAGTAAAGAAACACCAAGGAAAACAAAGAATTTGGTGGTGAAAATTAAATCACCGATTAATTTTGGCTACAGACAGTGATGAAAGAATTATGAAAATTTCCTTGATGACTTAACAAAGTGAAATGTAAAAACGGACTTACACACACACACACACACACACACACACACACACACACATATATATATATATATATTTAAATAGATTTTTGGTAAAAGAAATTTTCTCAGAACGAAAAGTAAGGGAATCATAATTATTAATGAATTAAAATTTTTAAAATTTATTTATAAATTAATGATTCCTTTACTTTTCGTTATGATATATATATATATATATATATATATATATATATATATATAGAGAGAGAGAGAGAGAGAGAGAGAGAGAGCTAGCTAGATAGATGTGGAAATCAGTGAAAGTTCCCCTTTTGGTGCAAAACTAACTTTGATTTGTAACCACGTGACTTGTCACCAAAAAGGAATGTTTTCCTTCCGCTTCATAGAATGTGTGTTCCATAAGGTCATTCACTTTACAAGGACAGGACAGAGGTGCAGCTCAGCCCAGTTCTTTTAGGGAAAGTAGTCATTTTGTTTAACATTAAAAGACGTTACGAGCGAGTTCCCCTAGTGTAATGGCGAAAGTCCTTGACTGCCGCTTCGAAGTAAGCAATTTCGAATTCTAGTCACTTTCAGAGAAATACCCTTGGCAAAGGCATGAACCTTCTCATCTCCTAAGCTAGGTATTAAATAGTATCACTGCAGTTTTACAAGGATGGCTTTGGCATTACATAAACCATGAAGCTTGATATTATTAGCTGAAAAATCTTCAAATTTTTTAGAACATCATCAAATTCTAAGAATACTAAGTGTAGTGATATTGGAGAGAGGTTATATGCCATTTACAAATGAAACGATGGAACATACACACACAGACTCTCTCTCTCTCTCTCTCTCTCTCTCTCTTTCTTTCTCTCTCTCTCTCTATATATATATATATACTTATGCTACGAGAAGAAAAGGGAGTATATGAGTACATATAAAAAGAGGCCTATGAAACTCACGTCGTGTAACGATTAGCAAGCTGTACTTGCAGACTGTTATTAGCGTGTTCGTTTGTCACAGAGTACCCCATACTTCTGACCTTGTGTCAGAATTAAATCAAGCTATGTAAATAATTATATACAGAAAGAGGAAGGGCACCCCACGTGATGTAATGGTTGGCAAGCAAGACTGTCAAACCATTACTGACGAGTTAGAATCTCACCGTGTGCTCCTTAAATTTGGCTATGGTCCACAACTGAGGAAAAGTTAGTACATAATTATACACAAAAAGGTGACAGGTACCTCACGTGATGTAATTATTAGTAAGCACTACAAGAACATCATTAGATGTGCGTTTGCCTCAGTAGGTACCCCATACACCCAGCCTTGTGCCACACAAAACAAAGCTAAGTAAATGATAATATAAAAAAGATGGGTACATAATGTGGTGTAATTGTTTGCAAGCTAGGTAAGTAGAGCAATGTTAGTGAGTACGATAAACACAGGGTGCCCTATACTTCTGGAATTGTGACACAACTGAGTTAAGTTTAGTAGATAACTATTCAAAAAGAGGACATTGAACTTGAAATAAAATAACTTACTTGGTAACATCACAATTATTAAAAAAATTTGTAATTATATTAAGAAATTTTCATACGAGTCATTCCCACCATTGGTCGTTTCTTCTTCTTCTTCTTCTTCTTCTTCTTCTTCTTCTTCTTCTTCTTCTTCTTCTTCTTCTTTCTACAAATATTTGATAAGTATTAATAGAAATAGTTGGCTGTTATTTGCTAACTGAAAATATTTCTGCTCATTCGAACATTTGCCTTTTTCATTTACGTGTATATAAATCGAGTGGTAAATTTCGGTGTAGATTCTACAATGTAAAAAACTTGACTTATACTCAAGTATCCACGGTACCTTAAAAGAGAGAGAGAGAGAGAGAGAGAGAGAGAGAGAGAGAAGAATTTCACTGAAAGAGCTTTACACAATTTTATAAGTATTAAACTACATTATTACTTGGAGCATATCCTATCTTGATTGATAAGCCTCACCTGCCGGGAGTCCATTGTAGAAATTAAAAAAAAATTCTTGTCTTCGTTCTTCCCCACGACCAGAACCGAAACGACTTCATCGTAAACATAATTGAGTACGCGATCCTTATTTTGAAGAAAGAATTCATGAACGAATTTTTGTTCAGGCTGAGGCGTGGGAAATTTTGTTTGTTATTTATGGAAAATATGATGTCTTCAAATAGAAACCCTTGTAACTCGGTACGACATCAGAAAATAGCGACAACATTGCCTTCGCATTTTATGTCAACTGGATGCTTACATCTTGGTTGGGTTTCCTCGAGAAAAAAATATCTGTTAAGTTTATTTCTGTATTATAAAATACCGGACGACCCGTAAGTCCATTGGGTTCCTCTTACTTAGCATAGTCCATGATGCTTCTATAAGTATTTCATAGTTATCTCTATCATATGGTAAAATGAAGTTCAGCGCGAATTCAGACCACACATAATTATCTCTCAGCTACAATTTTGACTTAAAACTACTTTATTCTTTACGTTAAGACATTTGAAAATGATCGTGGCGTATGGTCAGACCTAATAGTTATCGTTGTAAGAAAAGGACACAACAACCCGAGTTCAAACCCGGACGGGGCTGTTTTTATTTCACATCACGTTAATACCCTTGAAAACGGTATGCATTCAACTATTCTCCCTCCAATTATGGATAAATAGTAGGCCAGACTATGCTCTTTAACCATAGTTTGGCAAGTAGTCTTGAAGGAAAACTCTGAATTTGAATCTGTTAAACGCTATTTAAAAACTGGCCTTGTGTCATATCCTGTACGTCCGGAGAGGGTTTGTAAATACATACGTTAGTGCATTTCCTCTAATAAAATGAAGTGAGGTTTATGCTGGGTAATGCTTATGTACAAACATTATATATATATATATATATATATATATATATATATATATATATATATATATATATTTAATAGAATTTATAATTGTTTATATTTTCAACGTTCCATTGCATTTTTTTAATTGCACTTTTTGTTTGTCTATAATTACTTGTTGGCACACTGTTGCACGATATAAAGTATTCTTATTTAATACTAACAATTTATAAATAATTATATGGTTTAAAATTACCATGAATATTTAATAATCATTTATTATTTCACAGTTATATGGTTTCAAGTATTCCTATCTAACAACAATAATTTGCAAGTACCCTTGGGAAAGGTATGAATCCAATTATTCTCCCTCCAACTATGGGTAAATAGTAGGGCAGACTAGGTTCTTCACCCTTGATAAGGCAACTAGTCTAGGAGAAGGAAAACTCTGAATTCAAACCTGTTAAACCCCGCTGAAAAATTGACCTTGTGTCATATCCTGCCCGAGCGGAGGGGTTGGTAAATATAAATTATATAGTTTCAAGTAACAACAACAACAACAACATCTACAACTACAACTACTACTACTACTACTACTACTAATTATAATAATAATCCTTAATAAAGAAATATATCTTCAAGTAATCATTCGTAATACAGATAATTTGCACACAGTTATTTGGTATCAAGTATTTTTACTCAATATTAATAATCTTCAAACATATCTATTTGACAAATAGATGGAATCCCAAAAGGTACTATCACTCTGGGTCAGAGTGATAATACCTGTTTATTACTGGGGAGTAATATTGTGGGTAGAGTGTTCACCAAAGGCCTGGGAAACCAGGGTTCAATCCCAGGTCGAGTCATACCAAAGACTCAAAAAATGGTCTTTGATAACGCCTTGCTTAACACACAGCATTATAAGTTACGGATCAAGAGTAAGTAGAGCAATCCAGGGAAAGGAGTAGTGCCCTACCTTACACCTCGGTATAGGAAAAGGGAGCCTTCGTGTCGCCCTCCACTATGGCTGCCAACTTTACTTATATATATGTGTGTATGTGTGTGTGGGGCTTGTGCATAGAATATATGTATTTATATGTATGTATATAAAATGCATATACATATGGGTAATTTACACACACACACACACACACACACACACATACACACACACACATATATATATTGAGAGAGAGAGAGAGAGAGAGAGAGAGAGAGAGAGAGAGAGAGAGAGAGAGGAAGAGAAAGTCGGACAGGGGGAGGAAGACAGACAGACATATTGATGTCATGTAGAGAAATATGAAGTCTTAAAATAGAAACAATTAGGTACAACATAAAAACTGAGACAACGTTTACTTATTATAACAACTGGGTACTTAACTGGGTTGGGAGGTGCGCACAGCGTGACTGTTTTCGTCGTAAGAAATGAATTCGTCGACACAAGCTCAAATCTTGGACGAGGCTGTTTGTGTTTCCTTTTGCGCTTATTCTCTGGGGAAAGGCATGAATCACTCTGCCCCTTCACTATCGGTTAATAGGACAGACTGGTTTCTTTATGATTGGTTGGACAACCAGTCTATGTGAAAGCAAACTATAAATTCAAACCAGCTTTATTTCACTTAAAAATTGATCTTGTGTCACCCTTTATTCGTCGTGAAGTTGTTTGGTTGGTACATACTTCTTATTTGGGTTCTTCAAAAACAGATTGGTTCGATTGTTTAATGGCTTATAAACCTTCGTGGGTTATTAAAAGCCATCTTTGTTGGAGAAAAGGGAGACAGATGTTATCTTAATTATATATAAAACCTTAATTAGAACTGATCTAAAATAATGTACTTAGGCCTGGGCTTCAGTATCGTTTTCGTTTAATGGCATATCAACCTTTGTAGATTATTTAATGCAAAAGCCATTCTCCTAGAAGAACAGTAGTGGTACTATTTACCCCATAGCTGGGAGGATAAGGGGGTTCATACCTTTCCCAAGGGTATTTGTCCGAAAGTGAACGTAATAGCGCGACTGGATTTCGAACTCGCTTACTACGATTTTGCAGTCCATCGCTTTAACCATTACACCACAAGGACACTCCCTTCAGTATCGAAACATTGAAATTAGAGTGTAATATTGAGATAGGAGGATATTCAAAGAAGTGGCAAAAATAATAAAAAAGAGTACTATTATAGGGAGAGATTTCTCCCTATTATTGAAGTATTTTGCTTTTTAATCATTTTTAGAGAAATTAGGATTAACTACTTTACCAGAAAAAGAATGATGTTTTGATCGTATTTTATGGCACTTCAAATATTGTGGGATATTCAATGCCAAATGTAGCCCAGTCGGCTGAGGCTGCAGAATACACCGACTGCATTTCTGCAGAGGGGTAAGACTCCCCCAAAGATACTAAACACTGGCATTAAGATATTAGATTTTGACTCAATAACATCAGCAAACTTTAATCTGCTAAATAAATGACGATAATAGATCAGTTTAAGTCATAAAAGAAGAAAGCAATTCTGAAATTCTTCTTTTACTGATTACATATATTTGACCAAAAAACAATAGCTGGTATAATTTTGTAAATATTTCATTGCGTATATTGTCCCCAGAACATTATTTCGTGTCTTGAGAATGACTCTAAATTGCATTTGGTGGTGAAGCTCTAGTTCTGGAGTTTGAGGAAGCGTAAAGTCATTTCTTGGTTGCCATTACTCCCAGGTCCACTCTGACTCAAAATGGCAGTACCTGTTAGGGTTCCATATATGGTTGAAATAAACTTTTTTGAGATAGTTTGGTGATTTCCAGTTTAAAATGATTGAAAGGATGCTTTCTGGTACCGTATATAATTAAAAACCATATGTATTAAGTCGACTTCGGCAAAAAATAATTCAACAAGTGTTGACATGTTAAAGAAAGTAAGCAAGTAAAAGTAAGAAAATAGAAAAAAGAGGATCTTTAAGAAGTTAAGAGCAAAAAACCTGCTCTATAGATGGGATAGTAAAAATAATCAGCTCAAATCTAAAGAAATATGTGAAATCGAAAAAAAAAAAAAATGACCCGTAGTAGTAATTTACTAAAATTTTTGCTTAGATATGACACAAGGCCGCATGAATGGGGCATCCAATGAGACTCAAACTCACTCGTAAAGGTTTGCTTGCTTAGCTTGTTAACCATTACACATTCCGAGGCGCCCGAAAAGAAACTAATCAGTAGTTTCAGCGTTATATTACATAAGAAATGTTATATTTACTTTATAATTACTTTGATCTAAAATTTTCAGAATCTAAAAATGAAATTTCAAAATGTGTGAAAGATAGCTTGCCCTATAAACGGGGGTTTTGAACATGCAAACAGTATCCTCAGCAGAAGGGTAAAATCTCTTCACACACGAAAAAGGGGTGTTCTGAATATGACACTGAACTGCATCTGATGGTAAGGCTTCAGTCATGGAGATCGGGAGAGTATGTTTTACCCCTTTATTGCCATTGCTCCCGGAGCCCTTCTGATAATACTTTTTAGGGTCCATACTATAAGTCAAATAAATCATTTTGAAAATCATTTGTATTAGATAGGAATACTTAATACCATATAACTGTAAATTATTTGTTTTAAGGATAGTTACTTGAAGTTATAATTGTTTACTAAGGATTATTATTATTAGTTACTTTAAAGCATTTAACTGTGTAAATAGCTTGTATTAATAATTGTTACCTGAAACTATAATTGTTTACTCAGGATTATGATTAATAATTTCTTGAAAACATATAACTGTACAAACACTATTAAATAGGAATAATTACTTGCAACCATAAAATTGTCCATAATCTCTAAGTGTTAGATAGGAATACTTGAAACCATTCACCTATGTACAAATTATTTGCATTAGATAGGTATACTTAGTCTTATATAACTGAGAAAAAAAAACTTTTAAGAAACAATGTACAATGAACACACTTCCCTAACCTCTTGGTATAGAATAAACCTGGTCAGGTTGACATGCCGTAAAAAAGGAAAATAGTTTAAACTATAGAATATCTTGATTGTTTGATTTTAACAGCATGTAAATCCGTCTAGGGTTTTTTAAGCCAAGAAGTTAGGGAATCACGTTTATTACACGTTCATATTGACATTTTTGTGAATTTTATTTGATTTTTTTGCATGTGATATTAAATATTTGGTTTGTTCTGATTTGGTTTTGTGGCATATCAACCATTGTTGGTTATTTAATGCCAAATTCTGTTTTTACATGTATATTAAATATATGATTTGTAAACAAATTTTGTAGATACACAAAATTAAATGATCAAACAATTCTATTTCTAAAAATTCAATTTAGCAAGAATCAAGAATTGGCCTAATGAGTAGAGGGTTCATCAATTGTCCGAGAGACCAGAGTTCAATCCCAGGTCGAGTCATACCAAAGACTCAAAAAATGGTACTTGATGTCGCCTTGCTTAACGTTCAGCATTATAGGGTAAGGATCAAGGGTAAATTGGAGCAATCTAGGGAATGGAGTAGTGCCCTTCCGTACTCCTCGGTGTAGTAGCTATTGAAAAGGGAGCCTTCGAATCACCCTCGACTAAGGTCGCCAACATTACTTTTATTGCTCTGTATCACTAATAAAGTAAGTAAAGTTGTCTCCCTTAGTCGAGGGTGACTCGAAGGCTCCCTTTTCAATAGCTACAACACTAAGCTGTCGCGGAGGGCGCTACTCCACTCCTTGAATTGCTCTACTTACCCTTGATCCTTACCTTATAATGTTGAGCTTTAAGCAAGGCGGCATCAAGTACTATTTTTGAGTCTTTGGTATGACTACCTGGGATTGAACCCCGGTCTCTCGGACCTTTGGCGAACACTTTACTCATTAGGCAGTCATTTGTTTAAACAAAGTTAAATGATCAAACTGTTCAATTAGTCATTTGTTGGCACTCAGTTTAAAGTCAAACAGTTATATTTGACCCATAGATAGGACCCTATTAGGTGATACCACTCCAGGTAAGAGTGGACCTGGGAGCGATGGCAATAAGTGGTTACTCCGCATTCCCCAAAGGTCCAGCATTATTGGAGCCTCACAGTCAAATTGTTTAATGTCATTGTTTAATGTCATTGTTTAATGTCATTGTGTGTGTGGGGGTGGGTGGAGTCTTACCCTTCTGTAGAGATGCAGTTTGTGTATTCTACTGTCCGAGCCGACTGAGCTATAAGTATTTTTATCTAACAGATCTATTTGACACATAACTAGGACACTGACATATACTAAGACTCCAGGTTCGAGTGGACTACTAGGAGTAGGGAAAATAACGAAGATTTTTCAATCAATGATACTTAAAGACTGTTACTGAATTCTTTGATTAGAAATGAAATAAGGAGCCATGCCTTTCTAGATTATGTTGCTAAGTCTGTGTATGTATGTATGCATGTATGTGTGTGTGTGTAAGAGAGAGAGAGAGAGAGAGAGAGAGAGAGAGAGAGAGAGAGAGAGAGAGAGAGATTGACAGACAGACTTACTGAGAGAGAAGCAGAGGCGAATGATATTGAAGTCGGAGATAAACAAATTCGTTATCCAACTTTAGAATCTATTCCTCCAGATTAATTAAATTGACTTCCGGTGAGTCGTTATTTCTACGAGTGGGGTGCTGGAAGTTCTCGGCCCGACCAAGAAGGAGTCATGAAACTTTCTATACTATTCCACATATCTATCTCACTGTTCAACACATTATTTAGCACATCTTTCTTCAAGTTTCTTTAACTCTTCAAAATAAAAGATAAAAAAAAGAAGATTAAAAAAATGGTAAATTGCCCCTTTGAACATTTTGGCAATTCCTTTGGCAATTTTTTTTATTTAGTTAAAAAGAATGTTTATACACTTTGTTAATACCAGCTTTGGCTATAAGCTCAAACTTAATTAAACGCATTTATACGAAAGAATGAGTGTTATAATAAAGTTTAGAAGGAAAAAACATTCGATAGAAATGTTTGAATGATATTTCATTTGAAGCGTCCAAAATATTTATATGAAAATGATTCTTACAAAGTTATAAGCTTATAAACTAGATAAACATTGTTTGTACCGAAACATTTTCAAACAAAAGCGGATCGTCGCACAAATACAGCTAGAAAAACTATGTTGGGTACCTCATGTAGCGTAATTGCTCGTTAGCGAGGCCAGCAGATCATTGGTAGCGAGTTCGATCCACACAGGGTGCCCCATACTTTGTGCTAAAATAAGGTATACTTTGTATTAGGCGGAATCAAAAGTTTTTCAGTATTTTGGTATGTGTTAGTTTGCTGAGCGTGTATCAGGTGACCAAAGCAGTTGGTTGTATCGTGGTAGCTGGTGTGCTGACACGTTGTTCAAACCGCTTGGGATTTGAAATCTGCATGGATGGACGCACAATGTATGTATTTACTAAACTTCTTCGCACGAGTAGGATGCGACACAAGGTCAATTTTAAGCGGAGTTTAACGGGTTTGAATTCAGAGTTTTCCTTCTCCCCGACCGGTTGCCATACCAAGCTTAAAGAAGTCAGTCTTCCCAACTACTTACGCATACCTGGAAGGAGAGTAGTTGAATTCATGCCTTCTCCAAAGGTATAAGCGCTATGAGAAATGTAAGCTGCTTGGTTCTGGATTTGAACCGAGGTCACCGTTTCCATTTCCTGTTGTTTGTTGGAGAGGAGATGGGTGCCGACTAGTAATTCTCGTATTGAGTTGAGAGACAATATAGACGGGACCTGATCGGCATAGCGACCCTTTTACATGATGGGACAATAAGATATTTGTGTCCCTAAGAACACACACACACACACGCACACACCATATTCTGATAATAATTATACTCCTTAAGAATTTTTCCCATCAGCGTTAGCCGATGAGCTTTCATTGGAGTCTGAGTGACGGTAAACTCCTCAGGTCTCCAGGACTCTTCTCAGTATTCTGGCTGATCTCCACAATTTTGTAGTCTTCGTGGTCTCGATTCTTTCTTTGTTTTCTGATTCGCTTTCCAAGAATTTTGGTACCGTTCCAAGTGCACCAACAACAATTGGTATCACCGTCACTCATGTTCCACAGCTTTTTTAGTTTTCTGGCAAGGTCCAAGTACTTGTCTATTTTTTCTCTTTCTTTCATTTTTACTCTGTGGTCTGTCGGAACAGCAAAATCCACTAGACTCCATGTTCTTTATTTCTTGTTAATTTAAACTAGATCAATTCTTCTGGGCTGGATTTGTCCTCTGGCAAGGTCCAAGTAAATGTCTATTTGTCTGTTTCTTTCATTTTTATTCTGTTGTCCGTCGGAACAGCAAAATGCACTTGATGACAAGTTCTTTTTTCTTGCTAATTTAAACTCGATCGTTTCTTCGGGGCTGGATTTATTTATTTAATAATAATAATAATTATTATTATTATTTACTTTATGAGAGTTTTTCACATCAGCGTTACCTGATGGTATAATACTGGAGTTTGAATGACAGCACGTTTCCTCAAGTTTCCAGGACTCTTCTCAGTATTCCGGTCGATCTCAATAATACATTAGTTTGGATGGTCTCCACTCGTCCTCTTATTTTCAAGTCCTCCAGTCCCTTTACCAATGCTTCAGTGACTGTACCAAAAGCACTAATTACAATTAGTATAAACGTCACTTTCATGTTCCACAGTTTTTTCAATGACGTACTTATCCTTCCTTTGACTTTCTTTCAATTTTACTCAGTGGTCAACCGGAATAGCAAAGTCCACAATTTTGCAAGTTCTCTTTTTTTTTGTTGATTATTATAAGGTCTGGTCGTCTGGCCCCGATTAGGTGATCTGTTTGTATATCGAAATCCCATTGGAGTTTGTGTGTGATAGCAAATTTCTTCATGTCTCAGGGACACATCTAAGCACCCTTGCTGATTTTATTTTATATTTTTGGATGCTATTGATTCTTTCTCTGATCTCAGTTACCAATGTCTTTTCTGGGTTATTGACGACCGTTCCAGGGAAACCAACTGCGATTGGCATCACCGTTACTTTCATGTTCCAAGACTATTTCAACTCTCCAGCAAGATCCAAATATTTGCCTAGTTTTTGACTTTCTTTTATTTTCCCTCTGTGGTTTGCTGCAACGGTAAAACCAACCAGATGGCAAGTTCTTTTCATCTGGGGAATTAAAACTAGATCTTGTTTTAATCAATAAAGAAGAGAATTATGATGGAGTATACTGCTCTTTTAGTTTTTAGGGAGAGGTTTTTGTAGAGTCAAATTAGTGTTTGGTTTGGTTTAGTCAGATTTTATGACATATCAACCATTGTAAACTATTTAATGTCAAATCCTGTTTATACATATATATCAAATATATTACATTTGGTTTGGTTGGGTTTTATGGCAGTCATTGTAGGTTATTTAATACCAAAAGAAATATACTCCCCACTGATCCTAATAACAAGAATGTTGCGAGCAATATTGAATAAGTCCTGGCGGCAACACCCCACAAAGCACCAACTATACGGCCACCTGCCTCCCATCACGAAAACTATACAAGTTAGACGAACCAGACACGCAGGACACTGCTGGAGAAGCAAGGATGAACTCATCAGTGATGTACTCCAATGGACCCCCACAAATGGCCAAGCAAAAGCAGGACGACCTGCTCGAACATACATACAGCAGCTATGTGAGGATACGGGATGTAGCCCTGAAGACCTGCCAGAAGCGATGAATGATAGGGAGAAGTGGCGTGAGAGGGTCAGGGATATCCGTGCTAGCGGCACGACATGATGATGATGATGATATACTGTAACAAATTTAAAACCTTCAACTTAGTTATTAACAATAATTCCCCCTCTCAATTGGGGTTTTTCAAAAAACTAACGTTGTATATCAATTTAAATGTAATTTAATTCAAACGAATAAAACGCTACAACAATACACCAATATAAATAATGAACACTTACAAAGTAGTAATGTACATACAAAGGTCACTTCGCTTTTGCAATATACACACCCCTGATGATGGCCCAAGATCGGACAGAAAGTGCTAGGGTAACAATTAATTATGGGAGTTTCATCAACCAATTCCCGCTGGGTACTATAAAATCAATTCGGCAACTGGAAAGGACATATACAAATATATAGACAAAACATGTCTATATTGCTCAATGAAATATGCATTAATGAAAAAATGCTGCCCAGGTACACACACACACACACACACACACACACACTCTCTCTCTCTCTCTCTTTCTCACACACACACACACACACACACACATATATATATTTGATTAAATAGGCCAGACAAATCCTGTTTTCTTACTTTATCGTTGATCCGTTCAAGTCTTCGTACGAGTCGTTTGACATCTAGATGCGATGAATTCAGGAAGGCGCCGTATTTTTTCCAAATAATTTTGGAGCCATATTCCAGGGAACGATTAATGAAATGTCAAACACAATGAGTAATATACATTTATACAAAGATTAGGAGGAAGAACATGTGGGAGGTAAATATACTGAAGAAAAGAATTTTATTAAAGAGAACGAATTGGCGGGAAAAGTGTTTAAAACGTTAAAGAATTTAGCTGGTATATTCGAAATTAATCTTGTTTAAAATACGGCTCCTTTCTGAATTAATTCCACCTAGAAGTCAAATGACTCACACGAAGACTTGAATTGATCAAAGATAGAAGAGACAGACACGAAGTATCGTTCCTATTTAATCAAACATGTTTAAAAGAGAAAATGCTGCGTACATGAAACTTATAGTCTCGAGGCTGATATGAGATTGTCATGAAGAGGTAAGAAAAAATTTATCTATTTTTGGTTTTATCCTACTCTATAGGTCAGTATTTGAGCACTTTTCAGAAAAAAAGTTTTATGAAGGTTTGTTCATTTTACTATATATATATATATATATATATATATATATTTAATTATATATATTTATTCAATTTTTAATCAACAAAATTCCCGATTTAACGGAGATTTTTTACTTTGAAGGGTTAATTAGAATCCCTTACTCCTTAGACGCATCAATATAATCATGAACTGCCGTGATAACGAGAACCCAACTGGTTCACAATTTGTCAAGTAATCTTTAGAATTCCCTGAACATATATTGGTTTTGCTCTTTTGAGGTTTGTTTTAATATTTGTTTTTTTTTTCTTCACACAGTAGGTCACCCGGAAAAATATTTAGTTTTCTGACCTACTGACATATATTCGAATACAGTAGCGTGTTTAAAGCTTGTCATGACGCATTTTTAGGTACATATTTACAAGTATAAAAACCAAGGGTCGACTAGCGGTTACATGTGCTCTCGTGGAAAAAGGGTTATTGTCCCCTTAACATATATCACCCAACCATCCGTTCTATACAAATATTTGGTTGGAACGAATGTAATGTCTAATTTACTTTGTGAATGTTTTAGACAACCCGAATTAAATTACTGCCTCTTGTTATCGTTTAGGAATGATACAACGAATAATTTTTTAAATCTTTTTCTTTCAGATTTTAAGAATATTGTTTGTGATATTCACCCCTACGCTCGTCCCAACTAAAGATTATAGAATTATCTTATTCTATGAGTTTCAACAGAATAGGAGTTACTATTCATCATGATAATGCCTATTTTTACTCAGCTTAAATGACTAAAGATCAATAAGTTTAATGGGGGAAAATTGCTCCTTCTGATTATCACTTGTTTAAGGGATTACAGAACCATTTGTATGGTCTTAGACTGACATCAAGAGCGGGGTGTCCTCGTGGTGTAATGGTTAAAGCGATGGACTGCGGAATCATAGTAAGCGAGTTCGTACTCCAGTCGCGCTATTACGTTCACTTTCGGGCAAATACCCTTGGGAAAGGTATGAACCCCAGCTATGGTTTAAATAGTACCACTACTGTTCTTCTAGGAGAATAGCATTGGCATTAAATAACCTACAAAGGTTGATATGCCATTAAACAAAGAAACCAAACCATGACATCAAGAGAAGAGGTTGAACATGAGTTGGTCTCATATTCTGCATCAAAACCTAAAGAATTTTATAAGCGTAGCATCTATAAGCTTGTTTGGCAGATGGAATGCGGTTCCAGGAAGCAATGGAGGTTATGTTAGTGATTAAATATTTCTATAGGCATATTTTTTTTATTTATATCTAACCTGAATCATACATTACATTCGTTCCTACCTGATATATACAATTTTGACCAGGCACTTGTTTCTAAATCTCCATGTCTCCAAAAAGAAAGAACTCTATTGTAGTGAGCTGTATTCATTGGTGATTCCTTAACACATGTCAATGTTTCGTTCGGTTTCCTTGTTTAATGACATATCAATCTTCGTGTGTTATTTAAAGCAAAAGCCATCCTTACAGAAGTTCAGTGGTAGTACTATTTTACCCATAACTGAGAGGATAAAAGAGTTTACGCCTTTCCCAATGGCATTAGTCTGAAAGCATGAGAGCACGACTTGAGTTCGAACTCACTTTTAACGATTTTGAAGTCTTACACGTTTACCACTATGCTATGGGGATCCACTCCCCTGTGGTGGCCTGTCACGAATACATTTAGCAGATGACATTGATATAATGGCAGAGATTAATAGTGTTATATCTATTTAACCTCTCTATGGGTCAAATAGATCACTTTGAGAAGATGTTTTAAAGTAATTTTGAACTATATGTATTGGCTTTAAAAAACATTGATATCATAAATAAGTATGAACAATCTATCTGTTTAAAATTATTGTGAAGATATATTTTTGGATCGTACATATTTCGAGTTCATAATTGTTAAATTAACTTCGATATAAAATAACCCAACAAAGCTTGAGATACCAACCAACCAACCAAACAAACAAATAAACAAACACCAGAAAATGTCTATGATATCGGAATATTACAAGAATATCTAAACTTTTGCATGAGATTACGAGAAGAATAATCTGAGAAATTGATTTTAACGGCATGTATAGGAGGTGCCCGTGGTGTAATGGTTACCGTCGTAGGAAATTGACACGGCGACACGAGTTCAAATCCTGGCCGAGACTAATCGCATTTCACATAGCACTAATACCCTTGGGAAAAGTATGAATCCAATTATTCTCTCTCCAGCTATGGGTAAATAGTAGGGCAGACTGATTTCTTCAGCCTTGGTGAGGCAACTAGTCAAGGAGAAGGAAAACTTTGAATTCAAACCTGTTAAACTTCCTGCCCGAGCGGAGGGGTTGGTAAATATGATTTTAACGGCATGTCAACCCTACAAGTATTATTTGATGCATATTAATTTAGGAATCGAGTTCATATTACCATCGTATTTGTATTTTTGGTATTCTTTTTTCTTAAAAGTTCTTTTTTTTTGCATTTGATTCAATCGAATACGAATTGTCTTTAAACATCAGGCCATAGATGAAACTTTAACTGTTAATATCACCTCGGATCTGAGTGGGTCGAGGAGTAATTGCAATAAAGGGATGTGTTACACTCCTCAGATTTCCAGTGGGTCGGGGAGTAATTGCAAAAAAGGGATGTGTTTCACTCCTCAGATTTACAGTGGGTCGGGGAGTAATTGCAATAAAGGGATGTGTTACACTCCTCAGATTTCTCGTGGGTCGGGGAGTAACTGCAATAAAGGGATGTGTTACACTCCTCAAATTTCCCGTGGGTCGGGGAGTAATTGCAATAAAGGGATGTGTTACACTCCTCAGATTTCCAGGATTGGAGTCGTACCATCAGAACCAGTTTAGTGTCTTACCCAGGACATTTTTTTCAAGGTGGTTAACTCCCCTGCAGTGGTTACAATCAGCGTCTTCTAAACTAAATAACTGTTGTCGATAGGGGATGCGGTAGAAGGTAACAGTCATCTGACTATTTTCCCGAGCTTGTGCGGATCCATTTTGTTGGAACTCACCGTATTCAGATTATTCTTTCGTCCTCTTAGATTTACTTAAAATTTGGCATTAGATAACCTACAATGGTTGATATGCCATAAAACCAAATCAAACTTGATTAATTATAAATGTGTTAATCTTGTGTGACCAATGTGCCATTGGGATATTATGATTTGTTCCTTTCTGGACATTCTAAAAGATGGTTTTCATTCTCCTAATGTGGATTTTGACAGGATTATTTGAATTCTTTCGGCAAATGATATGTTACTTAAATGCACATCGATCGAATGGCACTGAAATTCAAAATTATCAATCTTGGGACCGGCTTTGCAGTCGGGCAATCGGGTCATACTCGAGGGTATAAAACTCTATAAAAGGAATCTCTGTTTTGAAGACACCTCAACTGTAGAAATGCTTTTTAGCTAAAATGTTTCGATACTACGAATCCTTGCTATTCTATTTATATTATTCGCTAAATATATCCGTAACAGCACAGGAAATAGACATCCCAGTAGATTTTTGCGTATTTTTAGACAATCATTATTTGTTTAACTTTGCTTTATTGAAAGTATTATACATATCATTTGGATATGCGCAGAACTCTTAAATTAAGCACTGAAAATGTCATAACGTTCTTTAGTCCTTGGAGGTTATTTCTAATTAAAGTCTGGAATTTCCTCGGACGCAATTAGTATAATGTAATAAAAAGCTTAACTATTCGTTGCGAGAAAGAATATTGTCATAGCCAATGATGATGATTCAGTTAAAAAATAGTATTTTGTAGCTAAAATCTTGCACTATCGAAAGGTGTTATTGTGGAAATAAATACACGGTGTTATTTTTAATGCAACCCTCTTAGGAGAGCGGCATATCGAGTCTTGTTCAGTACTGGCAAAAATGCATAGACGATGATAATATATTTGTAGCTGAAATATTGATCTATCGAACGATCTATCTATCTATCTATCTATTTTGGTTCACATCTATGTGTCTATCTATCTCAGTCACTCCTTTATCCCCCCATCCATGGGTTAAAAGCACCCTACTGCCCTTTTACAAGGATGGTTTGGCATTAAATAACTCACGAAGGTTGATATATCTTTAAATAAAGAAACCAAAAACAAAACTATCTCAGTCGGCTCATTATCTCTCTCTCTCTCTCTCTCTCTCTCTCTATCTATCTATTTATCTTCAGATATATCCGCCTATCTCTGTCCATTCCTAGCTAGCTGGAAGTCTCTGTCATCTGTTGCTATATCTTTTGTGATAAGATCTAAAATGCCCACCGTACCCTACATAATGATCTTGGTTTATAAAATCTCAAAAATCAAGATTTGTTGGTCATAAACAAAAAAATAAGTTTTCGATCTCTAAGATCGTCTAATTATTTATCCATTCATTTATTTCTAACTAATAAATTCAAGTTAATACAACGATCGATTTCTTATGTATGTCAAGTTTATCCTTTGTGATATTCCTAAACATAGATTTTTATTAAAAATGTTCATTTAAAAAAGATCATTAAAAAAAATTTATTGCAATTTACTTGGATCAGTGTTTCTACCACAACGAGAACTAGAACGATGAAGAAAAATACAAAAGAAAATGAATTGTTATCCTGACTGACAATCTTTATCTCTTGTTACACTTAATGGTTGATTT
Organism: Sepioteuthis lessoniana; assembly: GCA_963585895.1. Taxonomy (NCBI): domain Eukaryota; kingdom Metazoa; phylum Mollusca; class Cephalopoda; order Myopsida; family Loliginidae; genus Sepioteuthis; species Sepioteuthis lessoniana. The sequence continues at coordinate 109,663,620 of OY757912.1, read as the reverse complement.
TAACGGCATCTCAACTAGTCTTGGTTTATTTCATATCAAGAGGTTAAGTAATCACATTCATTGTACATTCATATTTATATTTTTGTGTAGTTGATTCTTAAGAGATATATTTTTTTGCAAACTGTCATATGATATCAAGTATTCCTATCCACAACAAATAATTTACTCACAGCCGTATTGTTTCAAGTATTCTTATCTAATAGTAATAACTATATGCTTTTACGTAATTATTTCTGTTTGTTTGGACACATTTACATTGTTTCAAATGAATTATAATAATCCTTAGAAAATCAATTAAAGCTTCAAGTATTCTTCATAAAAATAATTTACACTTACAATGTGCAGATGCAAAATTAGGAATATTCTAGTTTAATAATGTTATGTTTTGACCTTCGAACCGCCCCCCCCCAATGCTATTCCAAGGTGATGCACCGGAAGGAAGTGACACATTCCAATGGCAGTTACCAGTAGATTTCCAGACAGTTGGAGACGAGGTGTGGTAGGGGAAGCCACACCCGACCGAGGGGGCCCTCGGAAACCCCGATGGAGTTTGGGGTCCAGAGAAGATGCTGATAAGATGCAATAAAGAAAGCCAGCATCCAGCAGTGGGCCCTAGGCCTCCGTTTGAGCATCAAGAGAACAAGAAAGACACAACGTGACGGTCATAACAGTGGGGTCAAAATATTACAGTTAATGTTCGGTCTCCAGCTCCCTCTCACATGCAACCCTTGAACAACCCTTTCGAACCCTTACAATAAAGTTAGAGGTAAAATATTGTTAAAGAATGCTTCCTGCGTCTTCCTTCCTACGTCGTTTATTACTGCGTCTTTGTCACTGCGTCTTAATTATTGTGTTGTTATGATACGGCACATGACAATATAACAATAATAAACAACTCTAATATTGTTGTGTTCTGGTTAGTGAACGCTTGTACTATTAAATAAAGGACAAATCACGATATGAGAGGAAATAGAGATATATTCTCAGGAAAAAGTATATACAATAGGGAGACTATTAGTAGACAAGAACATAGGATTAGCGAATACAGAATAAAGATATAGTCGAACGATAGTATCAGCTTCCGTTATTACGGTAGCAAGTAAGGTGATCTAGTGCGATCTCCAGTCTCCAACGCTCTAATACTATTCCTATAAGAAGCTGCTCTTCACCTTCTAGTCTGCCCTGGTATTAGTAGCTACTATTATAAATGACAGATGGTCTAGTTCATTGTGTGGAGAAAGGTGGGTGATATCCAACAAATATAAAACAAGATTAATTTTAATTCTAAAAGATAAACAACATAATAAGAAAATAGACACAAAACAATAAATTTACTCAATATGACTACCATTTTTTTTTTCAATTATTGTATCAACACGCTTTCGAAACGATTTGCGTACCTTTTAAATAAATTCTTCAGACATTTTATTCCTCAATGGCAGTCTTAAGCGAACTAATATTTGGATGGGAAGAAGCATTTGTTTTGTTTTCTAAAACGCCCAATATAGCGTAATCAAGGGGGTTAAAAAGTCTGAGCTTAAATCTTGTTTAATTGCTGTCCTCACAGTTTTCTCGTGCACTTTCAATGAATTTACGTGCTTTCTTATTGACGTTGTGGGGTCTTTCTTAATCGCCGTAGTTAAAAAGTCTTCTTTTTGTTTATTTTTCTATGTTTCACGCCCCCTTTTCCTTAAAAAGCTCTTGTTCTGTAAAAAAATTATTTGCTTTGTATAAGGTAGACAAAGAAACTTTTGTTTTATTTCGGCGTTAAGCAAATTATAGATTCTTCGTCGTTTCTTTTCTTGCTCACTCATATTGGGCTGAATTTTAATTTAAAAAAATGCTAAAATAATAGAGATAATCATGAAAATTTAAATTTGCTGCGCTTTTTTCAAAAATTGAACTAATCACCACCCCAATAAATAAAAACGTAGTAAAGGTATGAATCCAATCCTTCCTATTCCATATTTTGCTACTGTACCCTGTATTTCTTGTATATGAATAATTTTAAACAGACACGCAAACTGGAATCTACCTGGTTACTGGTTGATAATTGATTGATTTTAACAGCATGTCTACCCATCTAGGGTTGTTGTTTCTTTTTTGGCAGGGTCTTTGTTCTATCAGATATGAATAATTTCTAAACATGTTTATTTGGTTCCTAGGTGGAACACTAATAGGTATTATCACTCTGGGCCAGAGTTGACCTGGGAGTAATGACAGTGAAGGAGTGCTCTACACTCAGATCTGATACAGATCTCAGATACAGATCTCCCGCCCCCAAAAGATTTTTACCTCCCCAGCATATGCAGTTTATTATACTACTCAAGACACACTCTTTTTAAGGAGAAAGAGGGTCTTACTCTTCTGAAGATACAGGCAGCGTATATTAAGCCCCCATCGATTGGTGGGGTTATGATGAAGAAAAACTACAACCGACAATATTCATCTAAAATAACCAAAATATAGGTTTACTTTTTTTAAAATTTGGTTTGGTTTCTTTGTTTAATGGCATATCAACATTCGTGGGTTATTTAATGCATGTAGAGGAACACTAGTGGTTCTATTTAACTCATAGATGCACTACATGAACTCTAACTAAAAGTATGGAGAAAAAGCTTGACGGTAATTACACAAGAATGCTACGAGCAATATTGAACAAGTCCTGGAGGCAGCACCCTACAAAGCAGCAGCTGTACGACCACCTACCACCCATCATGAAAACTATCCAAGTTAGACAAACCAGACTGCTAGAGAAGTAAGACCGAACTCATAAGTGATGTACTTCTGTGGACCCCTTCACATGGGCGAGAAAAGGTAGGACGACCAGCTAGAACCTATATATAACAGCTCTCTACCGATACTGGAGATAGCCTTGAAGACTTCCCGGAAGTAATGGAAGATAGAGACAGGTGTCGAGAGAGGGTCAGGGAGATCCGTGCTGGCGGCATGACATAATGATGATGATGATGTCCGAAAGTGAACTTAGTAGAGCGACTTGAGATCGAACTTGCTTACTATGATGTTGAAGTCAAGCACGTTAACCACAGGGACTCTTCTTTTTTTTATTAGGACTCGAACATTTTTTTCTATTAGGGTACCAACATTTTTTCTATTAGGACACGAACATTTTTCTATTAGGACACCAGTGTTTTATGTGGTACAGCTTACTAACACGTTTTTTTCTTTAAAAGTTATTTTTACTTGTCATGGTTTATATATATTCTTTTCCTTTTTTTTTCTCTCGTTTATTTTCACTTACGATGAAGCCTGGCATTAGTTTATATACAATAGACTGTTGAGCACACATTGGACAATAATCATGTAGCGAACTTATTTGTATGAAGGTTTTCTTCGGCTGATCTTCGTTTTTCAGCAACTCCATTTCTTGAGTTTCTTTGAAGGTCATGTGGAATTCTAGCTGTAACTGGTTACCAGGTAATTGTTTTCTCTCGGAGAACCAAATCATATTACATCATACCATCTACCATCTGTTTCTCTGGGATTCTTTCTTTTTTTTTAAATTTTTGCCTGACTCTCTTTTATATACGAGGATCAGAAAAAAAAATTCTGAGGCTTACCAAGATGCAATCCTAGAATGTGACCGAATGAAATTCATTTTTCAACATAGTCTACCTTGCAGCCAAAATATATTTTTACGTAGGTGTTGCAATGCATGGATCCTATTGGTTCAAAATGTCATCAACAGCACATATGATGTCATCAGTTCCTTAACGATTTAGAAATATTCTATCATTGCCTTTAGATAATTTTTCCTCTCCCAAAACTTTAAATAAAACATTTTCTTAAAAAAAGTTTCTCATTGGTTAATTTAAATATAGAAATGGAATTCTTAACATCATATCACCCTGTCGGTGAGGTTTAGAATATGCTGACTGTATCTCCTGCAATGAAGTTACCCCACAAAAAAAGGGGTATCCTGATTAAGACACCAAACTGCATCTGATGGTGAGACTCCATTTCTAGAGATCTAGAAAGTGTAGAGCACTCCTTCATTGCCATTACTCCCTGGTCCACGATGGATCGGTGTAGTAGTACCTGGCGGGTCAAAAACCCGGTATGTTCAACTATTTACCCATAGCTGGACGAAAAATAGTTCGATTTGTACTGTCATCAACGGTATTACTACAATTTAAAATTTAAAACAGCCTCGTTCAGAGTTTGAAATCGAATATCCATGTCTACTTCTTACGATGATAACCGTTACGCAATTTGTGCCTCACACACACACACACACACACACATATATATATATATATATATATATATATATATATATATATATATATATATATATATATATAATGATATTACGTATTCTATTTAGAAATGAGTAAATGATTCTAGTTAGCATTTCATTCTTATTTCTGTCATATCAAGGATTTGGATGGTTAAAGATTAACGTCCAAAGCGAACGCAAACCGAAATGAAATCATTTAGCTGTAAATTAAGCCTGAAATTGGTTTATTCTCTAAGTTAACACATTTTAAGTACATGCTCTTATAAAAATCACTCAAGAATGTTCCGTTTTTTTTCTGGGTTACACTTATATAGTAGTAAGTTGGCGAACGTTGTCGAGGTTGACCCGAAGGCTCCCTTTTCAATAGCTACTACACCGAGGTGTAAGGGAAGGCGCTATTCCTTTTCCTGGATTGCTCCACTTTACCCTTGATACGTACCTTATATTGCTGAGTGTTAAGCAAGGAGGTATCAAGTAACATTTTTAAAGTCTTTGGTATCACACGACCCGGGATTGAAACCAGCTCTCCCGGACCACTGGCGAACACTTATATACATATGAATAAAAAATGAGAATTTAAAGATACACAAGATGAATCGTAAATTTGTTGGTTTTCCCATTGTAGGGGTCGTCCATGATGATATTAGTGCTTCTATTTTATTTGGAGTGAAAGATTCTAATTAGATTTTAGTAGTTAACTCTATTATATTGAAAATTTGGATGGTTGAAAAAATGACGTTCAGTGAGAATGCATACCCCATAAAATTATCATTCAGTTGCAAACTGGACAGGAAATTAATTTATTCTTTTAAATGTATTGCTCTGATAAAATTTCTGCTACATAGTAGTGTTTTTGCTGCAATAGTTACATATTCTAATGATAGCCACGCATTTATAATTTGATTGCCACGTTTGTTACCTGACGTTTTAATTTGATACTGTTCCGAATAGATTTTTTAAAATCCAAAACAGCATCATTCCGACGTAATATGAAATGAGCACCAACAGCTCTCTGTGTTACAGATTCACCAGTCTTTAAAAAAAGCGTTTCAACAGAAAGTACACGGTGTGCAACGGGTTAATCCATGATTGTAATTGATCTTATCTGAAAAGATCCGCCCAGTCAGCTGGGGCTGTAGAATACACCGACTGCATCTCTGCAGAGGGGTAAGATACCCCATCCCCAATGAGTGTCCTGACATTAAATAATCTGATGGTGAGGCTCCAGTAATGCCGGAGCTTTGGGGAATGCAGAGGATCCCTCATTGCCATTGTTTATAGGTCCACTCTGACCCGGAGTGGTAGCACCTGATAGGGTCCTATGTATGGGTCAAATAGAACTGAGAATAATTTTTCTATTTATTGCGGACTTTTTGTCCTCATCTTGGTAGTTTTTGTGTTGTTTCTTCTTTCACTACGTTTCGGCCAAATTTCACCTCTGGCCTTCTTTAGGTGATTTACCGCGGCCTCGGATAGGAATGCGGAGTCTTGTAACCGTATCCCCAGTAATTATCGCCTTCCATAGTTGTTGTCTATCGCACCACGTTTTTGACCAAGTAAACCTCTGGCCGGCTTGGGTAGGATTTGAAACCGCTATCTTCTGACAATGCTGACACTTCGGCTGACACTTACATATTCAATCAGTAGGACAAGCGGGTCTGAATTTTTTAAAATCCCAATGATCATTTTTTAATGTATACCCCCCCCAAAAAAATGATTCCCGGGTATGTTGCGAAACTGCATCTGATGGTAAGGTTTCAGTTCTGGATTTCTGAAAAGTGTGATGTACCTCTTTGTTGCCATTACTCTTAGGAAGTACTTGTTAGGATCCCATCTATGGATCAAATAAATCAACAAATTATTTGTATTTGAAAGGAATACTTGATACCGAAAAGCCGTGTGCAAAAAACTTAAGAAACTACATAAAAATGTAAATATAAACATACAATGTCTGCAGTTCCTTCTTTAAGATCTAGACACAAAATAATCCCAGACTTATTGACAATGAAAAAATGAATGACTCAATCATTAAGTCATTATTGTCAAATAAGGATTATTATAATTACTTATTTGAAAGTATGCAAAGAAATCGCCATTATTAAGTTGAAAAAATTACTTTAAATCATATAATGGGGTATGAATTTGTAGTAAATAGGAATAGTTAAAACTATTCAACTGTATGCAAATTATTTATATTTGATAGGAATACTTGCAAACATATAACTATATGCAAATTATTTGTATTAGAAAGGAATACTTGCGAACATATAATTGTGTGCAAATTATTTGTATTAGAAAGGAATACTTGCAAACATACAACTGTGCAGATTATTTGTATTAGATGCGAATACTTGCAAACATATAACTGTATGCAAATTGTTTGTATTAGATAGGAATACTTGCAAACATATAACTGTATGCAAATTATTTGTATTAGATAGGAACACTTGCAAACATACAACTGTGCACATTATTTGTATTAGATAGGAATATTTGCAAACATATAACTGTGTCATATCCTGCCCGAGCGGAGGGGTTGGTAAAAACGAGGTGCCCGTGGTGTAATGGTTATCGTCGTTGGAAATGGACACGGCGACACGAGTTCAAATCCTGGACGAGACTGATTGCATTTCACATAGCACTAATACCCTTGGGAAAGGTATGAATCCAATTATTATCTCTCCAGCAATGGGTAAATAGTAGGACAGGCTGAGTTCTTCAGCTTTGGTGAGGCAACTAGTCTAGGAGAAGGAAAACTCTGAATTCAAACCTGTTAAATATCGCTTAAAACTTGACCTTGTGTCATATCCTGCCCGAGTGGAGGGTTTGGTAAATAAGTATAACTGTATGCAAATTATTTGTATTAGTTAGGGATACTTGCAAACATATAACTGTATGCAAATTATTTGTATTAGATAGGAATACTTGCAAACATACAACTGTGTGCAAATTATTTGTATTAGATAGGAATACTTGAAAACATAACTGTATGCAGATTATTTGTATTAGATAGGTATACTTGCAAACATATAACTGTATGCAAATTATTTGTATTAGATAGGAATACTTGCAAACATACAACTGTGTGCAAATTATTTGTATTAGATAGGAATACTTGCAAACATACAACTGTGTGCACATTATTTGTATTAGATAGGAATACTTGCAAACATACAACTGTGTGCACATTATTTGTAATAGATAAGAATGCATAAAACCATACATCTGTGTGCAAATTATTTGTATTAGATAGGAATACTTGCAACCATTCAATTATGTGCAAATTTTTTTAATTAGATAGGAATACTTGATATAATGTAACTGTATGTAAACTATTTATGTTAAAAGTTGCTTGAAACTGTAATTGTTTATTAAGGATTGTTAGTTAGATGAAACCATATAACGATGTGCAAACAAATTCTAAAAATAAAAATAATTTCTTGAAACTATTAATATTAGTATTAGATAGAAATACTTGATGCTGTATAACTGTGTGTAAATTATTTGTACTTTTGTGGGCAAAAATCCTCAAAAAAAAAGTCAAAAGAATATAGGCATAGATCTATAAGGAATACGATTCCCTAACTTTTAGGGATAAAATATATATGTAAGCGTTGGCAAAAGACTGATTTTTATTAAGTAGAGAAAGTTACTTGAATCCGTATTATTGTGCATTAATTGCTTATTTCTTGTTTAGGTTTTATGGCATATCAACCTTTTTCGGTTATTTAATGCCAAATCCATTTTTATACAAATAAATATTTCTATTTCAGTTTAGCATAAGTACACAGTTTAATGGTCAAAAATATTTCTATTTCAAACTATTTATTTAAGTCAAACAGTTCTTATTCAAACAATTTAGTTTAGTATAAGTATAGTTTTTGTTTACACATAGTTAAATGTCAAAACAGTTCTATTTCGAACAATTCGGTTTAGTATAAGTACGCAGTTTAGATATCAAAACAGTTCTATTTATAGTAATTCAGTTTTGCATAACTATACAATTCAGTTTTATTTGACCCATAGATAGAACCCTACCAGGTGCTACCACTCCGGGCCAGAGTGGACCTTGGACCGATGGCAATGAAGGGGTACTCCGCATTTCTCAAAGCTCAAGCATTGCTGGTCTCTCTGCAGAGGTGCAGTCGGTGTATTCTCCAGCCCCCCCCCAGCCGACTGGACAATATTGTGTATTGATTAGAATTAATTAGGAATGCTTAAAACCATACAACTGATTGCAAATTATTTGTATTAGATAGAAATACTTGATATATAATTGTGCGCAAAAAAATAACTAAACAAAAAGCAAAGAAAAACAATAAGAAACAACTGCCAATAAATGTAAATATAAACGTGTAATGTACACAATTCCCTAACCTCTTGGCATAAAATAACCCCTGATAGATTGACATGCCGTTATAATCAATCAATCAATCAATCAGGAAACATCAACATTTAAACAGGACTGGAATGTTTATTGTCTCTGTCTTTTTTTAATATTACATTTTTGTTATTCATCTATTTATAATCTTGTCAGAATCAGCTTTTGCACGAAAAAAGTTTTTTTTTCTTTGTATTTCAATTTTTTATTCCCTCAAACCGATTTTTTTTTTACATTTTTTTTTTCTTTTTGGCGATCAGCTGTTCTTATATTCGTTTTACTGTTTTTATTTTTGGCGTTTAATATTTCTATTTTTATTCATAGACCGTCAAAAGGCAAAATAAATCTTTACCTTGTTCTCTTGACAAGCTTCGTTTTTGCTTTTTGTTTTTCTGAGGTTGTTTTTTTTTTTACCACTTCTTTTTTTTTTTATATCCATATTTTTTCTTCATTTAGTTTTTCATGCAGGTCTCCTAAATTGCTTTAACATCATCAACTCTTTCTTCTAAATTTTTGTCGTTCTTTCCATTTTTCTTTTCTTATTTATTATTATTTTTTAAAAATCTAAACATTTTCTTCCACAGTTTCTACGTTGTTGTCTGCAAAATAAATGAATAAAATAAATAAATAAACGAATAAATAAATAAGTAATAAAAATAATAAAGAAAATTTCGTTTTCATTTTTATTTTTTGTTCTTTCACATTTTCTCTTTTTCGCGGAAAACACGTTTGTCATTTGTAAATTATTGGTTTCCTTTTCCTTCTGGCAACAGGTTTAAAAAAAATCATTTCTTTTCTCATTGTATTCAGGATGAATACATTTGGCACACGTCAACCAAAACGAAATATTTTAACAAATCTCTGTAAAATGACGCTGTCTATTTACTCATCTCATTATAGCACTGCATATTAATATTGCTTTGGACTTATAGTAAATTTTATATATATATATATATATATATATATATATATATATATATATATCTGAATCCGACAGTATGAAGAAAGTAGCAAAGCAATAATCCAAATAGGTGAATTTATTGTGATGTAAAGCCAACGTTAAACGTTTCGGTTTTAATAACCTTCATCAGGACTTTGATATCATGAGAATTGTTCACACAACGATGGATGCTTGTTAAGATAACAGGAGCAAATAAAATGTATCAACGAAAAGATACAAACGTGTATATAGCGTTCTTAATTAAAAGTATTAAGTACATGTTTGGCACGTAGAATGATATTAGAAACGTTGGCTTCTTGTTTTTCTACTTTTTTCATACTGTCGGATTCAGATCCATATTTAACTTTCATACTGTCCTTTTGTAAAAACAAATACCAAATACATTCTTACACGACATCTAACATGGATGACTTCAAAACGATCTGTATATAGGAAAACTGACCTATCTCGGCGTATCTTTTTAAAAGACGGAAGGATTTTTCTTGTTTCTTAAAAAATCCAACATTTTCAAATATCATTCCACGCAGTCGGTGTATTCTACAGTCTCTGTCGACTGGGCACTCAGGTCGTCTTGTAATCTATATAATCATCCAACAAAAACAATACAAAATTGCAAGGATTGTATTACAGCTCCTCCTTTAGTCACAGGATTTTCGCTTATTTTTCCGAACCCATAAAAATCACGAAAAGCAAGATATTCCATAACTTAGGGTTTCACGTATTTCTACTGAGTTAAATGAGTCTAAGTAGCTTGACTTCTTGATTTATTTAGAAAAACTGATCACGTTATATGTATGTGCCAGAAAAAAGTTTCATTCTTTTGATTAAATAAAGTATTAATTTTAAGATTTTCAAACAATGTTAGCTAATTATTTTATGTTAATTATTCAGGTAACAATAAATTATTTAAAAATTGTTTCTGTTAGGTAAAAAGAATTCTATATTTGTATCTTCAAAGGGGATTGATGTAATGAAAAATATGACGATGTATCGTCAGAACGAAAAAGATAACACTTGGCAACAATGAAATAATAGCTGAAACGACATAAAATAAACGTACCTTTATCTATTTTTTAGGCTATATTTATATAGACGTGAAAAGACAGGGATATATATATATATATATATATATATATATATATATATATATATATATATATATATATATATATATATGAAAAGACTGGATCAGAAATATACATATATACGTGCATAGATAGATAGATAGATAGATAGATATCTACCACTTAGACTGGATAAAAAAGACCGACAGATAAATAGATCGATAGATAAGAAAAGAGTGAATTAGGTAGATCATAAAATACTGAATTAGATAGATTGAGAGACAGATGTTAAAAGACTAATAGATTGATAGATGGATGTGATAAGTATTTTGAAGAATTAATATTCTATTGAAATGACAGTGACTAGGATTCTATTACAAAATACAAATATTTTGTCTCTTTTTTGGTTGATAATCTTCGGATATATACAATTTTAGTACGATCTATCAATCTCAACTTTCATACCTGAAATTTCAGGTAATATTTAAACGTTTATTAAAAGAATCAAGTCATTGAACTGAATAGTCTTTGATCTGAGGTGGCTCAAATTTGAGAAAATCTCAATATTTTGGCAATTTTTTTAAAGATTTTAATTTATTTTTTAGAAATTTTGGGTGAGCCACTTTTTCAGATTTAATTTCTAACTTAGCCTATTACCCAATTACATCAGATAATAAGTGAGCTCTACAAGTCTAGAAATGGCCCAGGGATGACCCATGGGCTTCAATTTAAGCTTCCCTATTTTCATCATTTTAATTTTTGGTTCTTGAAAAAATGCCAAACTTTAAGGACGATTTTCTCAAGAGGCTAAAAAATATTTAAAAAAAAAAAAGATAAAGATAAAAACAATTTCCAGTTGATTTTTTAGGAAGCTCAAATAAAGTTCTTCCTCTACTAATAGAAAGTCATCGGCTGAAATGCTGTCTTCAGTTGACTTTGATATATGTTACTTTTGTAAAAATTGGTGTAAAATTTTCCACGATTCATAACATCAGCATGATGTTATGATGAGGTCAGAATTTTTTTTTCATTCAGCTTAAGCCACAATTGAATCGAATGTATAAAAGACCTGTGGTCACGTGGTAAAAATGTCGGATAATGAAAGGTCCATACACCTTCAATTTTGGATATAATGCTTGCCTTGGCTGCACTAATACAAAGTATTGAGTTAGAAAGAAGTTGGGTTGATTGGTGTTTTGCAAGGAGACGCTAGTCCTTTGCAAAGGTCCAAATAATCTGTGTAAAACAATGCTGTCCTATTTACTCATTCTATGTCTTTATTTCAATTTTTATTGGTTCTTTAAATTTAGATTTTTAAATTTATATGTATTTATTGTTTTATCTCAGATTATCCATTCCATTTATATTATTTCTTCTTTGTATTTGTTTATGTTGTGTCCTTTCAAGCATACAATCAGACAAAGTGTAACTTGAATGGAAAGGAACAGTGAACACGTTCGTAGAATAAAGAAAGTGTTTTATTGCAAGAGAGATACAATAAGACAGACAAAGAATAGTGAGGCACGCTACTAATCCCCAAAGTAAGGACATGTATGATGCCGTGTTTACTGTATAGTCATTCAACATGACTGAGAGGGGTGTGGGATATATCCATTACAACAGTTCATATCAGGACTTTGTCATAAATAAATAGTAGACACCATCGCTAAAGAAAACCTTCCAGAGAGCCAGAGTGGCTTTAGTGCCAACAGGAGCACAACAGTATTTATTCTCCGGCAGCTTCAAGAGAAATGCCAGGAGCAAAACAAGGAACTGTATGAAACGTTCGTTGATCTAACGAAAGGACTGGATACAGGGAGCAAGGGAGGAATGTGGTAGATGATGGAACGACTTGGGTTGTCCTTTAAAGTTATTAAACATGATCATCCACCTGCACGAAGACCAGCGTGGTCAGATCTGACACAGTAGTGACCTCTCAGAGCCCTTGCTGATCACAAACGGTGATCGAGAGGGTTGCGTCTTAGCACCGACTTTTTTCACTATCTCCTTTAACATGATGTTAAACACAAAAGATCTTGATCATAGGGACGGAGTCTACATCAAATACCGTCTTGATTGCAGCCTGTTTAATCTTCGACTATTACCGGCTCACACGAAGACCCTGAAGTAACTGGTCTGAAACCCTTGCTTTGTCGGCGATGCTGCTCTTATTATCCACACAGAAAGGGTTCTGTAGTACATCACTTCCTGCTTCTCATAGGATGATCAGCTTTTTGGGCAAGAAGTCATTTTTAAGAAGATAGAGATACTCACTCCGTCTGGATCCCAGGAAGAGTACCGCTCTCTCGATATCACCGTTGGCGGGACTAAGTTGAAGGTGGTCTGTCGGTTCCCCTTCCTGAGTTGCACATTCACGTTAGATGCCAAAATCGATAAAGAAGTAGATAATAGGCTGGCAAAGGCGAGCAGTGCATTTAGCAGACTATATAAAGGCGTGTGGCACAAAAAACACCTGGCTCAAGGTCGCGGGTCACTTACCGGCACCACCTATGATCTTTTGAATGGCTTTGCCAGCGTTCTTTATACCATCCTTAACATCAACTGGAGTGAGTTCGTCTCCAGTATTGAAATCCTTGAAAAAGCAAAGATCACCAGCATCGAGGCTATGCTACTTAATCTCCATAATGGGGAACCATCACCTCCCCAGTATCATACTGTGTGGCTTGCTCTCCGCTAGCCATTGTGACAGAGGGGCACCAAGGAAGATATTAAAGGATTGCTTGAAAAAATCATTTGGTGCTAGTGACATCACCCATCGCCTAGCGTCTTACCACCAACCACGTTATTCCTCTTTGTTTTGGGGGGTTTCGGTCGGTCGAAACTGCTTGACGAAACTGGGTTAGCCCAGCAACCGCGTCTCACAGGCCAGACAGATCCACTCCTCGAGCCTCAATGGAATGTCCCCCAGCCTCTAACCCTCTCCGGAGGGGATTAGGTTTATCACCTGGCGCCTGAGGCGTCCCTTTTTTAGGGGAATGCCGACGGATCCCAAAGGATTTCCTTAAAAAGGACACAACAGGCAAATCTCGGCCTTGTGTCATACTCAGTCGTTTGGTGAGGCATGTGACAAATATCTGTCACTCCTCCTTTGAAAATGACTACAGGGCCGATCTGAAGGACAAAAAGCTAAAGAGGAAGAACTGCAACATTATACTATCAGTTCCTGACCAGATGTTCATTTGCGGATGTTGCTACTGTACCTGCTTGTCCCACATCGGCCTTATCTATTACGACCATGCTTGCAGTCGGCTTTGACCGGTCCGTTCTTGATCTTTGTCTCACGAAGTCAAAGCCATGATGATATTTCATCTCAGGTTACGCATCTCCTTTGTATTATTCCTCTTTTGTGTTTATTTTTTATCAGGGCTTTATGATAATTTAACAATGCTTGGCCATATTTCATAAGGTGGTCACTATTAAAAAATAGAAAAAACGTAGAGTCGCTTTTATTAAAGTTTAAAATAATTTTTCGCATCTAAAGGAGTCAAACTAGCAGTGCTTAACTATAGTACATATGGGCTGTTAGATAGTCATTATTAAACAAAACTCTCTCTCTCTCTCTCTCTCTCACACACACACACACACACACACACACACACACACACACACACACACACCAACAAAAAAAAAACGAAAAATCACTTATTAAAGTTTTGTATTATAATTTGCATCAAAAGAAATCAAACTAGCAATATATTACGGTTTTTAAGAGTTATTATTAAAAAATGAAAAGACGTAAAGTAGCTTTTTATTAAAATTTAGCATAATCATTCCTATTTAAAGAACATTTTTTTTTGTATGTATTTACCAACCCCTCCACACAAGCAGGATGTGACACTAGGTCAAAACATTCTATTTGTATTGTTTGTTTACTCCGTATTACTGGCTTATTTACACCGAGCGTGGCGTACGGAGGAATGCTTTGGTTTCATTCGAAGATAGCAGATATTCTAGAAAACTTCTTCTATTTAATATTTGGTTTTATTATTTTTTAAACTTGAAGGGATACTTTTAACGTAAATATATTTTAAAGAAATTGTGTTTCAACGCCTTTTTTAAAGGTAGGGCGACAGTTGTGATTGGATGAATTTCTTCTGAGACGCTCGATACCAAGCTATGACAAAGGGCATTTAAGAGTATATGAGAAGAGTGAGTGAGAGAGAGAGAGAGAGAGAGAGAGAGAGAGAGAGAGAGAGAGAGAGAGAGAGAGAGAGTAATTTGCCTTTCGTAATGATTACTAAGAAAGTTAGTAAGGGACGGATACAGTTTTATAGCAATGGGGACGTTAAGGCAGAGATAGATCCCAGCTATAACAATTTGTAGTCAGATCTTTTAGTATAGTTTTAAATCTTTTTAAAGAGATAATTCTTGCAATTCCAGTACGTTTAGTTGAAATATTTTAAAACATAGCCGAGTCTTAGGTGTTCGGACGGACAGACGGACATTTAATTAACTATATGACTATGTAGTTCACAATCTGTATCGATTGATTGATTTTAAACGTATGTTAACACGTGTAGAGTTATTTCTGCATAGAGGCTTTCATTGTATGGGACCATAACAAGTACTTTCTCTCCGGGTCAGAGTGGACCTGAGGCTCATGGTAATGAAGGGTACTGCACATTTCCCAGATCTCCGGAACTGGAGTCTTACTATCAGATACAGCTTAATATCATAATCAGGACATGTTTTTCTTTGGGGATGAGTGTTACCCACTACAGAACAGAAAGTCAACGTATTCTCAGCCCCGTAGTTCTGTATGAAGTTATTCAATATCAATTTTTAGTAAAATAATGCTAGTTATTGATGCTATATTTCTATAAAGCCTCGTATAAATACAAAAAAAGAAAGAGCGCTCTCTTCCTTTTAATTAGAAATAAAAATATGGTCTTCTAGCCTACTTTTTTTCAAACAATAAATATTGTACGAATATTTATTTAAAGATAAAATTAAATCCATGAGATTTAACGATTACTTTCGCCCCCTCCCAACAAATAACATAAACAACCCCACAAGTCAAACAAAACAAAACAAAACTGTTTAATGGGATTTCACGATATTTGATATAAATGATTCTTTATTCATTATTTCGAGCGTTTCTCTGATTTCAGCTGACGAGAGAATAGAGATTGAATATCACAAGACTAGAAAAAGCATCCGTTGCAAATCTGGGCTGGTATTTCTTTTCCCGCCCAAATGAAAAGAAAAACGCGATATTAATGTCGGGGAATCCGTACCAGACACGAGATTCGGAGCACAAAACGAGGTCATTCTCAAAACGAGGGTTTTTCCAAATTTGTTTCTGTGCATTTCCATCTTCACCACTTGAAGCATTGGGTGGTGTAATGGTTAATGAGTGTGCGCCATATTTTATACCTTGTACCAAACTAAGCACTGCTTAGTGAATGACTTTATATATCATCCCAAGTTTGAAAAATAAGAATATTTCCTGGTTTTGAATAATTTGACTACAAATTGTTATAGATGGGATCTATCAATGCCTAAATATTCCCATTGCTGTAAAACTGTATCCGTCTCTTACAAACTTAGTAATCATTACGTAAGGCGAATTACTCTCTCCCTCTCTCTTTTCCCATATACTCTTAAATGCACTCAGCCCTAGCTTGGTATCGATCGTCTCAGAAGGAATTCATCCAATCTCAAATCCCCGTAACATAGAGGCTAACGTACTCTGCTGTGACGTCATAGTCAGCGAGTCCGAACTCTAATCACGCGATGACGTTCACTTTTGGGAAAGAGCTGAATCTGGTGAAGGCGTTGGCCTCCACGTGAACACAAGTAAAACAGAGTACATGTTTTCAACGAGAAGGAGCCATCTCTACTATAAGTGGCGTGCATCTGAAATTAGTGGTCAAGTTCACGTACCTCGGCAGCAGTGTCTCATCAACTGAAAGTGAGGTTAATATACGCTTAGCGAAGGCGTGGACTGCTATCGATAGTTTATCAATCATATGGAAGTCAAATCTATGCGATAAAATGAAACGGGATTTCTTCCAAGCCGTGGTTGTGTCAATACAACTGTATAGATGCACCACATGGATGCTAACAAAACGAATAGAGAAAAAGCTTGATGGGAACAACACAAGAATATTACGAGTTATGTTGAACAAATCCTAGAAGCAACATCCCACGAAACAACATCTGTACGGCCACTTACCTCCTATCTCAAAAACTATCTAAGTTAAAAGAAAAAGACATGAGGGACACTGCTGGAGAAGCAAAGACGAACTCATAAGTGACGCTCTTTTATAGACCCCTACACATGCACGTGCAAATGCTGGCCGACCAGCAAGAAATTAAAGAGTTTCAAGTATTGCAATCAAATACTAATTATTCTATTTAGTATTAATGACTTGTTTGCACACAGTTAAACGTTTCAAGTATTGCTATTTAACATAAGAGATTCTGTTTAATATTAATCATTTATTTGCCCACAGTTAAATGGTTTCAAGTCGAGTAAATGATTAAACATTTTTTTTTTGAAAATTCGACTGTATTCTTATTTTAAGTAATTTACTAAGCTTCTTGCTTAAATGTGGCGCAATACTGTATGAATGAGGTACCAAATGAAACTCGAATTTACTGGTAAAGGTTTGTTAGTTTAGCTTGCTAACCATTACACCACCCGAGTCGCCTAAAATTTTAGATTTAACAAAATAGTATATCATACTAATCAAATATAGACTGATGGAAATAAAATTTCAATATCCGGTTAGATGATGCCAGATTTTTGGAACATGTAGACAGAGGCGTTTGACTCATGTGTTTTAATTAAGATGATGCGATCGCCTCATTATATAAGTCTCTGAAATTGGTAGACCTCGGTAGCAATATCTCATTTACATAAAGAAATGTCAAAATATGTATAGGTAAAACATGGACTGTTATTGACTGATAAACGACCATATAATTATCTACTTACCTTCGTCCTCGAGATCTGACGTGCGTAACATTAAGTTGAAAAGGGATCGATAAACCAAGCTATGTATAATCTAACCCCTCCCCTATAACTACGCATGTATATTTTTATTATATTGGTCAACTGATAAACGAGGCAACGAATTCTTTGCACAATAACTCTCTTGGTTGGTTGGGTTTTATGGCATATTAATCTTTATAGGTTATTTAATGCCAAATCGATTTTATACAAATAATCAGTTCTATTTCAAACGATTTAGTTTAGCATGAGTACACTGTTTAATTGTCAAAAACATTTCTATTTCAAGCTATTCCGTTTAGTTAAACAGTTCTAATTTAAACAATTCAGTTTAGTACAAGTACATTTTTGTCCATATACACTTAAATGTTAAAGCAGTTCTATTTCAAACAATTCAGTTTAGCATAAGTACATGGTTTAGTTGTATTTGACCCATATATAAGGCCCTATTAGGTGCTACCACTCCGGGCCAGAGTGGACCTGGGTGCGATGGCAATGAAGGGGTACTCCGCATTCCCCAAAGCTCCAGCATCATTGAACCCTCACCATCAGATTGTTTAGTGTCATATCCTATACACACGTTGGGGTGGGAGATCTTACCCTCTGCAGAGGTGCAGTCGGAGTATTCTACAGCTCCAGTCGACAACAATTCTCTTGTGATATCTATCTATCTATCTATCTATCTATCTATCTATCTATCTGAAGTGTGTTCAAGAAGTATTAAGACTGTAACTGTATTTACCAATCCATCTGCCTCTATATCATTAAGAAAATAAAAAGCAAAGCAACGAACAAAAACAAAGAATGAATGATGTTTGACATTGATGAACGGATTTTTAAATGATCGCAGATGACTTTTAATGAATGCTTTCTTAAAACGCCCTATTCATATCCCCAAACAGTTCGAATGGAAACGTTCAATTCATTACATATTTGATATCCGTTGCTCATTAAGTAAACACATTTCAAGGTTAAGGATAAACAAAAACTGACAAATCATAAATGATTCGGTTTCGGGTACACAACTACCTAGGCAAAGTTTTTGAAACATATTGAGTCTAATACGTTTAAGTTCACTCAGGGCAGAATATGCAAAAAAAGGTAAAGAAATTCTGGTAAAAACAATATCAACACGAATAACTCAAGGATAAACAGAAAAATAGCAAGACAAAAAAATCTAAAAAACAAAATGGGAAGGAAGAAAAAACAACAACATCATGGATACTTTTAGCGACAAATTAATGAAATTATACGTAAGATGACTCGGACATGGCTAAAAAGAGGAAACCTGAAAAGAGAAACTAAATCTCTTTTAATAACAACATAAAATAATTTCATAAGAACTAATTATGCCCATAAGATGTCAATCAGGCTCAAATGAAAGAATAAATATCAAGAACTAAAAAAATGGAACATGAAAGTGATGGTGATACCAATTGTAATTGGTGCACCTGGAACAATCCCCAATGGATTGGTAAAGGAAATAGAAGACTTGGAAATAAGAGGAAAATTGGAGACCATCCAGTATTTTTAAGATCGGCCAGAATACTGAGAAGAGTCCTGGAGACTTGAGAAGACTTGTTATAACTCAAACTCCAGCAAAAAATTATCAGGTAACGCTAGTGTGAAAAACTATCAAAGGTGTAAAATAAAAATGATAGTAATATAAAGTAATAATAATAAAATTAATAAGATGATAAAAATGCCGTCTTGTGGATTTTGCCGTTCTGATAGACTACAAAGTGAAACTAAAAAGGAAACGAAAAGACAGACATGTTAGAACCTTGCCAGAGAAGTAAAAAGCTGTGGAACATTATAACAAAGGTAATAGCAGTTGTAGCTGGTGCGCTCAAAACAGTCCCCAGAAACCTGTACAAGGGCATGGAGTAAAAGGAAATCAGTGGTAGAATCAAAACTATCCAGACTATAGAATTGCTGAGATCGGCTAGAGTACTGTGAAGAGTCCTGGAGACCGGAGGAGACTTGCTGTCTCTCAGACTCTAGTGTAAGTTCACAAACTAATGCTGGCGTGAAAACTTTGCTAAGAGTAAAATAATTTACTAATTCGCAAGAAAAGATTAACCACTTTATGTACTTGGGCAACGTCAAAGCTATTTTTGAAATTGGTCAGAATACTGAGAAGAATCTTGGAGACCTGAGGAGACATGCACTCTCTCAGGATCCAGTGAAAGTCCATCTGCAAACACTGGTGTGAAAAACTCACTTGGAGTATCATAATATCTGCGTAAGTCCACATGAGACCTCCAGCTCTTTCTGTCTTTTCGAATACTCCTTGGCTTTGGTAGTTATCCTTTGGGTCTTATGCTGGTAAAATCTTTCTTGTATGAATAGTTGACATACCTGATATTGTCTTTGCGTATCACAAGACCAAACTAGTCATTTTTTTCTTGATAATGTCTGTGATTTTAGTAGGTATTTCCAAGGTCAGTCTTTAAATTGTTTATTTGCAACCGTTGAGCGAATTACGGAGGCAAATCTTTTGGGCTCGGACTATATAAGTTTTACGAGTACATAATACATTCAATAATCAATATGGTTGATTGCAACGTAACAGAGACTTTATTTAAAGTGTCCATCCCTACATGTATTTACCCAACCCCTCCACCACGGACAAGATGTAACACAAGGTCAATTTTTTCGGCGGAGTAAAGCTGATTTAGATTCAAAGTTTTCCTTCTCCTAGACTGGTTGCCTAACCAAATGTAAATAACCCAGTTTGCTATACAATTAATTCACCGTTGGAAGAGATTAGATGGTTCCATACACTTTTCATGTGCATTAGCGTGAATGGAAATGTCACAAGCCTTTTTCTTGGATTTGAACTCGGGTTGCCGATTGTTTTTCCAATAAGTATAACTCTTACGCCTAGCACGCCTTTATTTAGAGAGGATTCCAAGGCCAGTCGTTAAATTGTCTGTTTTCAATCTTTTAATGAATTACTGGACCAAATCTTTTTTGCTCGTATAAAGAGTCTTTAGAAGTTTTGTGTGTCCATAAAGTATTCCAAGGCCAGTCGTTAAATTGTCTATTTTCAATCTTTTAATGAATTACTGGACCAAATCTTTTTTGCTCGTATAAGGGGTCATTAGAAGTTTTGTGTGTACATAAATTATTGTGAAAGTGATACGGTTGATTGCAACTTAATATCGACTTTAGTTAAGGTGTTTTTCTTATTATAGAAAAATCTTCGTATATTGGTAAATGTTATAAATTCAACCTATATTAAAATAGATTTAGTGAATGTCCAAAAACTAAATTTACTTGATTTTACTTGATTAGTATACATTTATCGTAGTTTCTCCCGATGGTATATGTTGATAAATACTGATGATTGTCGTTTCAAGGTTTTGTTAGAATGAACTAATGAGAAAGCAGAAATTATTTAAGCCCCCATTTACGTTTCAAAAGGAGAGAATATTAATATGCTGCAATCTAAGAATAAGTGCAACCCTTAGATATTCATGCAATTCTATTTTGGTATTAAAGTTTCAATGCTTTAAATTGATTGATTGAATAATTCTAACGGCATATCAACCTGTATGGGAATATTTTCTGCCTTGAGATAGCGTACATTGTTCGTTTATATTTACATTTCTTTATGTAGTCTCTTAAGTTTTTTGTCCATGGTTATATGATATCAAGTATTCCGATCTAATCTGAATAATTTTGAAAAGGGGGAATCCCTGTGTGGTAATGGACTGCGGCCTCGAAATAAGTGAATTTGAACTCCAGTAACGCTATTACGTTCATTTTCGAAATAATAACATTGAGGAAGGCATAAACCCTCTTATCTCCCAAGCTATGGGTTGAATAGTATTACTGCTGTTTTTCTACAAGAATGGTTTTGACATTAAATTACCCACGAAAGTTGATATGCCATTAAACAAAAAAAAATTAAAAAGCAGATATATTTATCTACAGATAGGATTCTAATAGGTACTACCATTTTGGGTAAGAGTGGACATGGGAGTAATGGCAATAAAGGGGTTCTCTTCATTCCGCTGAATAGTGTCATACTCAGTACACTCTTTTTTTGGGGGAGGGGTCTTACCCTCCGGGGTGGGATTCAGTTGGCGTATTCTAAGTTCTATCAACACAGGATCAATGCAGTTGGGTTTTGTGTCCCTAATAATATCCGTTTTGATCGTATAATATTCCATTAGAATAATAAAATCTTGGCATATTTGGGATAAAAGAAAATTAACTTATTTGACGTCTTTTTGAAAAAAATGCCCCAGAAAATCATTTTATGTCTAATAAGGTCATGGGTCAGCTTTGGGTTATTGGCTGGTAAAGTTTTAATGCTGCAGTGTCCCTTAAATTAAACTGTTAACATTTCCACGAATGTACACATTTGAAACTTATAAAAAAAGACCTGATAGTAGTAAGGGCTTCGAATGTCAAGCGAAAACCCCTTACTTGACATTCTCAGTTTATACCACTTTATTCATTTATTTTTAAAATGACTGCCCAAATTGAAGAGCGTCTAATAAGCTAATGCAGCACATAAGTCATCAAATACGCTTTTTATAAAGACATTATCGGTATACTTTTTTTGAGCGGTACTATATATATATATATATTTCAATAGTCTATCACTTTGTTTAATGCGCAAAAATCATCATACATGTAGTTCAATTTAAATGTGTAATCTTGATTGCCAGTGCCAGTTGAAAACTAAAATTCCACCCAATATTTTACCGGTTCACCAATTTCTTTTTTTTTTCTTTTTTATCTTTTTACGTAAAAGTCTTCTGCATTTTATTAGTTTTATTGTCACTTTTTTAGGCGGTTCACATAGCATTAGACTCGAGTTATTTTAATTCACACATTACGTATGGTAGAATAATAATACTGCTAGTGAAGAGTTGATACAATATAACATAATAAATGTTCAGAAGTTTTTCTGACGTGACTCACCGGTAGGGCGTAATGGAACAAAATTCAACTTTATAGAGGCCAAAAGAAAAAAAATAAATAAATAAAATGTTTCTGCCATTGTGACTTAACAGTTGAATAAAACAGACGAACACAAGGATCTGTGAAAAGATACACGTCTTACATAATACGGCGTGGAAAGAGAGGGCTGGTCATTTGGAAAACTTATTGAAGCTTTCGCTCGAAATCTGATAAAAAAGACTTCATCAAAATGGCGAAAGTTATCTGTTGTAGATTACTATCTATTTGGATAACCGATGAAAACTTAGAGAAGTGATGTCATCAAAAAATACGAATTTGTAGAGCATTGCATATGCTGAGAAGCATAAATTTGATTTAAAAAAAAGGAATGGTACACTTACGATATGAATATAGCGAACTGAGTTAAAATCCTGGACTATGCTGTTTACATTGCACATAGAGTTAATTGAGAAAGGTATGCATCCAGCTATTCTCCTTCCAGCTATGAGTGAATAAAAGGATAGACTGGGTTCAAGAACCCAGTCTATCCTATTTTAGTAGTTTAGTAAGGCAACCAGTTTGTATCTTAGTAGTTTAGTATGGCAACCAGTTTGTATCTTAGTAGTTTAGTATGGCAACCAATTTGTATCTTAGTAGTTTAGTATGGCAACCAATCTGGGTGAAGTAAAACTGTGAATTCGAACTTGTTAAATCCCGCTTAAAATTGATCTGGTATCTTTTCATGCATGTGCAGAGGGGTTGGGTAAATACATACACCGAAAAGATACAGGTTTGATATGATGCAAAATGTTACATCTTGACATTTGACTGCATGTTAGTTGTGGATTTCTAAACAGGATATGCACCTGTGTAAACAAGGGGACTACGGAAACGAATCATGTGAAATGGGAACCGGAATGAAAACTCATGGGCATTATCAATATTATATAATGACAAGTGATTCGCCGTCAAGGACACACATTTTCAACCCTCACAGGACAGGCAGTCAGTCAGTAGAAACTGTCAGATTCGGAGAGCAGTCAGCGAGTGTTCAGAGGCGGAAGGGTGCCCCCGCCCCGACTGAGAAAAAGATGTACTACGTGGGACTCTGAATATAGAAACACAATGTAGGTTAAGAAGATAGCAGTCGGAGTCCTTCGTCTCTTAGTCTGTCAGTCTTTCACTCTCACTTGCTGCGTTTCGACAATTTCGTGACAATAGAGTTATGTTTTTATCAACATAAGTATTGTCGTCCTTTGATATACAGCAAAGAGAGTTCGAAACATATACGATATTTGTTTAAACCTTTTTTTGAAGCCGAAGGAAAGAGTTGATTTTAACGGCATGTCAACCTTAGGGGTTATTCTATACCTAAAGTTAAAAAATAGCGTTCATTGTACGTACATATTTGCATTTTTTGTATAGTGTTTATTAAGATGTTTTTGCACACACTATCTAATACGAATGATTATTAAACCGATCTATTTTAGCCATAAGAGAACCAATTAATGATATCTTGAGAAGTAATGGGCATGAAAGGGTACTCTACATTCGTCAGATCTCTAAAAGTCGATCCATGTTATAAGATGCAGTTTAGTGTCATATCCAGAACACCCCATTTTTGGGGTTGGGGTGCCCTTACTCTTCAGCAAAGGATACAGTCAGCGTATTCTAAGTTACCCCAACAGGGCTACCAACGAAAGAGTGTTTATCCAAATGGCGACAGTTATCTACTAATTGATATATATGTACCCAGTCTACTACAATTTGGTAGATTTGGTACAAGGTTAATTTTTAGGCGAAAAAACCTGGTTTAAATCAAGAATTTTCCTTTCTGACCAATTACAGTTGGTTAAAGAACCCAGTCTACCTTATTATTTAGCCATAGCTGGGGTGAGAGCGTGGATTCATGTCTTTCTCAAGGGAATTAGCACAAAGGTAACCCAAACAACCTCGTCCGGGATTCGAACTCGGGTCACCTTTTTCATATTTTACACGCCTTCGTCTATTGATTACTGAAGGTCGACGATAATCAAAATATACCAAACATGGGAACCTAAACTTACAACCATCTTCTCTTATATCATCTCCTCAGCTGTTTTGGTTGCTGGAGTGTTATTCATATTGAGGGTCTTAGGCAAGAATAGCCTGGATGAGCCCATCCCTTTCAAGATCTACAAGTGGTTTGAATTTAGAGTTTTCCTTACTAGACTGGCTGCTATACCAAGGCTAAAGTGCTTAGTCTATCCTATTATTTACCCATAACTGATTGGTGAATAGTCGCATTTGTACGTATTTCAACGGTATTAACACTATCTGAAATACAAATAGTCTCGTTCAGGATTTGAACTCGGATAGCCGAATCCACGCCAAGAGCATCTCTGCGAAAATGAAGAAGCTTCGATTAGTTTGGGCTCAAGGCCGCAAGTATGCAGCATCCAATGAGTATCGAATTCGTTTTTTAGTAGCGATGGAGTTCCAAGCTTACAAATCAGTACACCGTGTTTGGATATACAGTTGGTTTAAAAACGAAATATTTTTAGACACGCTAATAAAGTTTGGTTTGGTTTTATGGCATATGACCATTGTTGGTTATTTTATACCAAATCCTTTTTTTTACATATTTATCAAATATACTCTTTGCAAACAAATTTTGTAGATACACAGAGTTAAATGATCAAACAATTCAATTTAGCATAAGTCAACAAGGTTAAATGGTTCCATGTATTGCTATGTACACTAAAAATTCAATTAAACATCAGTCATTTGTTTACATACAGTTAAATGATCAAACAGTCCTATTTCAAACAATTCAGTTTAGCATTAATCAACAAAGGTAAGTGATTCCAAGTATAGCTATATATCACTAACAATTCAATCAAACATCTTTCATTTGTTTACACATAGTTAAATGTAAAAACAGTTCTATTTCTAACGATTCAATTTAGAATAAGTCATTTGTTTGCACAGAGCTTAATTGTCATACAGTTCTATTTGACCCATAGATAGGACCGTATCAGGTACTACCACTCCGGGCCAGATTGGACTAGGGAGGGATGGCAATGAAGGGATACTCCACATTACCCAAAGCTTCAGTATTACTGGAGTATCACCATTAGATTTTTAATGTCATATGCAGGTCACTCGTTGGGTGGATTCTAACGTCTCTGCAGAAATCCAGCCGGTGATCTTCTATCGCTCCAGCCGACTGGGTTGTTAATACAATTAAGTCGAACTCTTTATCAAGAGACATTGCCATTGTATAGAATCCCAAAAAAATTGTAACATTCCTTAAAAAGAGAAAGTTCCTTTTTTATCCAAAGAAGAAAGATGAGTTTTTGTTTTTATAATGGGAGATCAACTTTCGTAGGTTATTTAATGCCAAAACCACCCTTGTAATAAAACAGTAGGGGTATTATTTTATACATAGTTTAGGGCAATAATAGGGTTCAAATACGAGTATTTCCAAAAGGCATTAGTCTGAAAGTGAATGCAGTCACTGGAGTTCGCATTTGCTCACATCGAGGCCACAGTCTATAGAATACACATTTTTTAGGCTTAAAATAATCAACAAAAACATACATAAGAACATTCTAGAAATTTTGGATCAAAACCGCATTAGCATTGAAGTTACATTTTTATATTTTTCAACCAATCAGATAAAAACATAGAATAAGAACATTCTAGAAAACCCGGATCAGAAACTAATTAACAGAAAATTCTTAGGCTCTAAAACAAATAAGTAAAAGTACGAATCTGATTGGTCAAGAAATGTCTACGCGCTTAAATTTTAGGAGCTGCAATAA
Source organism: Sepioteuthis lessoniana (assembly GCA_963585895.1). Lineage (NCBI taxonomy): Eukaryota > Metazoa > Mollusca > Cephalopoda > Myopsida > Loliginidae > Sepioteuthis > Sepioteuthis lessoniana. The sequence continues at coordinate 109,637,248 of OY757912.1, read as the reverse complement.
AACTATTTTTTGATCCACTACTAAAGTATAGATAACGAAGAATTTAATCAACCAGGTCAGTTTTCGGTCATTTAATTCATTTCTTCCACGGCCAAAAAAGTCATTCCGTCTACTACCCAAAAAGACTTTTCACTCGTGGTCATGAAACGGGCAGCAGAGCCGCGATTCAGACTCAAAGGGAAAGGCTTGCGACTTTCTTTTATCAATGCGACACGTTGTCGCCAAAATCTTAAGAAAACACACAAGCGGACTTAATAAAAACAAAGACCCATACGTACGGTCCATCATTCATATACACACATACATACCCACATATGTTAGTAAAGACGATTATTTTTATCCTACTTACTTCGGTCAACTATGGAACCATTTATTTGATAGACTTTATTAACATGTAAACACACACACACACACACACACGTGTGGACAACCCTATTTTCATTTAACTGGCCATAACTGTATTTCTACAAAGGCCACTCGCAGATTATGTTTCTCATTTATTTTTATTCCTGTTTTGTTATGAATATTGAATTGTTTGTTTCTTAATGTTCGTTGTTGTCATATTCCATATGTTTTATGTACTTGTAAAATTTTGTGTTGTATTTGTGGTGGAACTAATCGTGAAGTAATTCCCGTAAAATACGGACGGGAACTCACTCTCACTCGCTACATACACCCACTACAAGTCCAAGCATTTCAACCATAATGCTACAGGAACTCACATTTGAGAAAGATGAATGTTGATATTTGTTATTGATGAAGAATGAAATGCCGACACATCAAGAAGAACATAAATTGGGGTCTCCGTCAAGTCATTTAAAAGCATCAGTTCCCATCGAAGACAAACAATGATGAATTTGCTAACTACTTATATGAATGACCAACACTTTGTAACAGCAGGTACAATAAGCCACCTTAGTCCTGAGTGGCAGATTAAGCAACAATCTATTAAATAAGAAGAAAATCGAATGTCAGGCTAATAACATGCACCATATTCGCAATTAACGCTATGTGCGAAATGGACATATAATGTTCATAGCGATAGAACATATGAAGAACATAGGAATCTCAGAATTCGAAAACACGTAACGACGTCTTGTTCAGGTACGAAACCTTTTTATTAACTTTGAGTTAAAGGTTTCGATGTAAGGCGGAAAGACACAACTCGAGCGGCCCCATTAGGGCACAAGTTCGCCTCGCGTCTGCGAGCTCCAAAAATCGATCCTTCTCGTTTGGCGTCTAGTACCCGACTCTTTCTCTCTTCAAAATTCTCACACAAACCTCCGCGCGCTTCCGGTGCGTGACGTCACCCGCACCCTGTCACCTCGGTTCGTTTCGGACTATTATGACATCTGAGTGACACCTCCATCCGCCCGCGCGCACCCGCGTTAACACCTGCTTCAATGTTGCACCTAACTAACCCATGCGCTGACCCGAAAGGTTCTCAGCCTAACTAAACTCAAAGGCATGAACCGAAATCCCTCGGCTATTTTATAACAAACACACACGCAACCGAATCAGTGGAATTTGAAGAATGGTGATTTCTAAGAAGTTCATTGTCATTAACTGACATTCCCGATTAAAAGAGGGCAAAGTGGTTAACGCGATTGACTGTTATATTGTAGTAAGCGATTTCAAACTCCAGTCGCGCTATTACATTCACTTTCGAACTGATACTTTAGGAAAAGGTATAAACCTCCCCATCCCCGCCCCAGATATGGGTTAAATAGTAACACTACTGTTTTTTAAACAAGGATGTCTTTGGTATTAAATAACACAGGAAATATGATATAGCATCAAACAAAGAAATCCAACCAAGTCTGTTAAATTAGATGAGAATAATAGGAGAAATTGAAGATTCTTCGGACTTTAATTAATCAGATGTTTGATTTATCAGTCTGCTTTCCATCTCATAAATCCCGCAAACTTATGTTCGAAAAAACATTGGAGGTGCCTGTGGTGTAATGGTTATCGTCGTATGAAATGGACATGGCGACACGTGTTCAAATCCTGGACCAGGCTGATTGCATTTCACATAGCACTAATACCCTTGGGAAAGGTATGAATCCAATTATTCTGCCTCCAGCAATGGGTAAATAGTAGGGCAGACTAGGTTCTTCAGCCTTAATGAGACAACTAGTCTAGGAGAAGGAAAACTCTGAATTCAAATCTGTTAAACTCCGCTTAAAAATTGACCTTGTGTCCTATTCTGCCCGAGCGGAGGGGTTGGTAAATATGTATATTCTAAAAAACAAAAACACCCCCCACCGAAAAAAAAAAGCTAGATAAAAAAAACCCCAGAAAAACAACAAACAAAATAAAAACGGTATTCATCTAACGAGGCGTTGAACAAATGCGTGAAATTGGGAGTCATGGACAAAAATTAATATTGCAAAGTTTTTAAAGATTTTAGTTTTTAAATACTTTTGGCTGCTTGCGTTTCCTTTCACGCCAATGCCCTTGGTATGAATGAATCTGTTCTCCTCCACCCCAGCTGTGGGTAAATAGTTGAGCAAACTGAATTATTTTGCCTTGATTAATCGACCAGTCTAGGAGAAGGAAATCTCTGAATTCAAACCAGCTTTACTCCGCTTGAGAATTGACCTTCTATCACATCCTGCCCATGGTGGAGGGATCGGGTAGATGCATGCATATGCTCATATATACTACCTTACCCCTTACGAACGCCGAATAAAATATTTAATACCAACGTTTTTAGGGTCATTGTAGTTGACAATAATTTTATCCGGTAAAAACTTCATATTTAATTGCAATGTCAATGTAGTAGCTGTGTATTAATGTAGTTCCCAACCATTTTAAACATAGTCTCAAAAAGATGTATTTAATGACCCAACTAAGAGTCGAAACTATTTGTAAACAAAATTTTGGTTTATAAAAACTACCATTATATCTTTAAAAAAAAGCAACATAATGTGCAAATTTCAATTATTTTTTAACAGGTAAAGGTAATGTAATGTTTGTTTTTTGGGGTGAATTTCTACACATTTAATACATTTTGTATACGGGTGCATAACGATGTTATGTCAAGATTGGCTAGAAATTTATTTCCCATGTTTATATCATGTATTTTGTTAAGTAAATCACTAGAGTTCTTGATTGTGCAAATTGCTAATCGTATGTAAGAGAGGGATAAACATTTTGGTTAAAGATTTTGCGATGTTATGGGGGCGGAGTAATTCTAAACACAGAAATAATTATATATATAGAATACCTAAAAAGCCAGAAACTACATACGAAGGTTTCACTTCACGGATATTCAGGATAATTTTGACTAAAGAGGGTTGGCCCAAACGACATTTTAATAATGAAATGGCCACTAGAAAGAATAAAAAAAAAAATAGCATTAAAAAACTCAAAACTACATTCTATTTGTTAAGGAGCCGGGCTTTTTTTATGCCTACGAGCATTTAGTTTTTCAGATCTCTGATTGAGTAATTGATTGGGGTTATTGTAAGAAGCTATTGCTAACTTTTCTCCTTACATAGGAGGCAATATCAATCACCAGCCTTATAGTTACAGCGGTCCAGTCGGCTGGGGCTGCAGAATACACCGACTGCATCTCTGCAGGGCAGTAAGACTCCCCCACCCAGCGAGGGTCCTGAAAATGACATTAAACTATCTGATGGTGAGGTTCTTGTAATACTGGAGTTTGGGAAATGCAGAGTACTCCTTCATTGCTGTCGATCCCAAGTTCACTCTGGATCGAAGTAGAAGCACCTGATAGGATCAAATAGAACTGTTTGATATTTAAATTGTGTACTTATGCTAAACAGAATTGTTAGAGAGAGAACTGTTTTTACATTTAACAGTATGTAAACTTATTTTACTGTGTGTAAACAAATGACTGATGACTAATTGAATTGTTTGTGTTGAGAAATGTTTGATCATTTAACTGTGTGTAAACAAATGACTGATATTTAATTGAATTGTGGGTGATATATAGCAGTACTTAGAACCATTTAACTTTATTGACTTCTGCTTAATTGAATTGTTTGAAATAGAACTTTTTGATCATTTAAACGTGTATAAACAAATGACTGATATTTATTTGAATTGTTCGTCTTAAATATCAATTATTCTATTTACAGCATTTAAAAAATATTTTTAATATATATATATATATATATATTGTCATCCACAGGCAGACTGTTTCGTTCTATCAGAACTCTTGGTTTAAAAACGAAGGACGCTCGAAGCCGGTATCGAAACCCATCCAACTTTACGTTAGAATAAGTCTCAGACCGTTCGGTCAGCAAGCGTACCACATTTGGGTTAGGGAATTGTTAAGGTATTTATGTAGCTACAGCAGCAGCCGTTTGTTTACATTTTATACCCTATCGGCTACCAGAGTGCTCAATTCTTTCGAAGAGCTTTGCATTATGCGAGCAGCGGCCGAAAATTCCTTTCACCAGAGTGCTCAACCCCCATGGGGGAGCGTGCACTTCTATTTCTGGTTACAGAGTTTCATTGCCTTTTCATTGAATTTGTAAGACAAAAATTACATTTTGATTCTGTCCTTGTAAATGACCATTCATGGTAGAAATTGTATAGGGAGAACATTTCGGACAATTTTTACGTAAAATTGAATCAAATTACCTCAGCCAGGTTTTAATAAGGATTTTGTAAGCATAGCTTTGTCTGCTACGAGTCTATAACTTTGTGGCACCCTGTGTTGATAGAACTCATTACATAATATCAATAGCCTTCTGGACTAGCTCTCTCAAAAATAACTTTAACTTAGGCTAGCATAAGACTATAATTGTGATGCATTCTGTGACAATGGAATTTAATATACACTATTAAATATCTGTTAGACTCGCTCTCTCTTATCAATACTCTAGGTTTCGGTAGCCGTGAATATTTACTAAACTTAGTCTAGCATGAGGCTCGAATTGTAAGGCTCTAAGTGACGATCATAGTGTTAGGGATCAGACCTAACGAAAAAAAATCAAAATTATTCTCCTTGAGAGATAGAAAGGTAGTTGCCTCCCGTGGACAGTGCATTTTGGGATTTGTAGGGACCGGAAGAACGAATTCACGTGAGACAGATAAAGGACGGACTTTAATCCGACCATAGCAGAAGGCGAACATTTTGAGTGGTGCACACAAAGTTTAAAACTGTTCTTTTTCGGGTCAATAGACGCAGGTTTCTATCTGTGGTTAATAAATCTATGTTCGTAAAAAAAGTAACACTTAGACTTTATACGTTGTTATCTGAGCTTTCACCATTAAGAATTATTTCGTATTTTATACGAAGTGTTATTTTAATTGGCCTAATGAGTAGCGTGTTCGCCAATGGCCCCGGAGACTGGGGTTCAATCCCAGCTTGAGTCATACCAAAGACTCAAAAAATGGTACTTGATACCGCCTTGCTTAACATTTAGCATTATAAGGTAAGGATTAAGGGTAAAGATGAGAAATCCAGGGAAAGGGGTAGCACCCTTCCCTACGCCTCGGTGTAGTAGCTATTGAAAAGAGAGCTTTCGGGTCACCCTCAACCAACTTTTATTGTTTTAATTTTAAAGTTTACTTTCGATCTGTCGGATACTGCAGAAGAGTAAGAGAGCCCCAAGGGTCGTCCTGGGTATGATACTAAACTGCATTCGGGAGAGCAGAGTACCCCTTGATTGCCATTATCCCTACGTCATCTCTGACCCGGAGTAGAAGTACCTGATAGCGCCTCATCTATGGGTCAAATATATCTGTCTAAAATTATCTTTTATTAGGAATTATTGATATCATATAATCGTGAGCAAGAAACTGCAGAATAAATGTAGGTATAAACGTACGCAATTTCCTAACCTCTAGGCGTAAAATAACCCTAGACAGATTGACATGTCGTTAAAATCAACCAATCTAAAGACACAACAACACAAAAATTGTAAATATAAACATACAATATATGCAATTCCCTAACCTTTAGGCATAAAATAACCCTAGACTGGTTGATATGCTGTTAAAATCAATCAATCAATGAACCTGACAGAAAACTTACAGCTGAGAGGCGCTCAAGAACGATCGATCTCACGATCCATTGTCTACAAGACTAACTTATAATTTATTACTTTGTGGTTGTAATATCCCTGGAGCTAAAGTGTCACAGCTTTTTTTTTTCTCTCCACTGAACAACGCTCAGCTCTTTGCTAAGAGTACTGTTAACTTCTTTCATTATTACAAATCCTTTAAAATGTCATAGCACTTTTCTCAGTATGACCTAATTTCCACATGAAACGCAGTGATAGACGATCAACGCCGCGCACTTTCAGGCTAATATAAACGACTTCTCATATTTTTTATGCACCTCAATGAAGAATTGAAAGGTTAACTTTGTTTCTTCAACTCGGAATAGACAAAAATACCCCAAATAACTACTACTACTACTACAACTAATCTTGAAAGTGGACTTGAAAAGAAAATTAAGCATATAAAATTCAACCTAATACTATGATAGTGTATCATAAGTATTTTCGTTTGCTGCTACATATCGGCGACATAGTGTTAAAATCTAAGCTACATTTAGTTTTATTAGGTACTCCGTGATTGTTGTAAGGGTCAGCAAGCTAGTCTTACTGACCATTTAGTAGTGACTTCGATTTTCAGTACGAGCCAAATATATTCGACATTGTGTCAAAATCTTTGCTACGTTTAGTTTTATGAGGTACTCCGTGATTCTTATAAGGGTTAGTAAGCTAGCCTTGTTATAGAGGCTCCATGCCTTAAAACAATTTTTGTTGTTTTAAATAGATAGTAAGCTAGCCTTGTAGACCGTTTAGTAGTGAGTTTGATTCTCACTACGTGCCAGATATCTGCGGCATTGTCTCAAAATTTAAGCTTCATTCATTTTTATGAGGTACTCCGTCATAGTTTAAGGGTTAGCCAGCTCGTCTTTCTGATCAATCAGATTTTGATCCTCACAGAGTGCAACCTATCGACAGTATTGTGTTAAAAAATCCAATGTTAATTTTATGATTTATTACGTTGTGGTGCACGAGTAGAAAGCGAGTCTCTCAGACCTGTTAGTATTGAGTTGTGAGTTCGATCCTCATTTTGAGACCTATGTACTAAACTGAGGAAAGATTAGTGTCCTGGATGCGGCACTAAACTGTATCCAGTGGTGAGGCTCCAGTTCTTGAAATCTTGGCGTGTATAAAGTCACCTCGCGTTCCCATTACTTTCAGGTCCACTCAGTCCTAGCCACGGGTTAGATGCTTTTGTTTCAGTTAATGTTTAAAATCATTGTAAACAGAAGTGTACATTGGAACATCCATATTGCATCTAAATATGAAGTGTTTATCAATTTAAAATGATTTTGTGAATTGACTTAATATGTCGACTTTAAAACGTTGATATTGCAACTAACAGGAAGTGTTTACCTGCTTAAAATGATTGCCAATTATACTAATACGTGGTATCCCAGTCGGATGGGGCTGTAGAATAAACCGAATGCATCTCTGCAGAGGGTAAGACCTCCGCCAGCCAACGAATGTCCTGACATGACGTTAAACCATCTGCTGGCGAGGCTTTAGCTTTGGGGAATGTGGAATACTCCTTTATTGCCTTCGCTCCCGAGTCTACTCTGGCTTGGAGTGGTAGCACCTGATAAGGTTATATATATTCGTCAGATAGAACATTGCCCAATCGGCTGGGGCTGTAGAATACACTGACTACTTCTCTGCAGAGGGGTAAGACCCCCCTAACGAGTGTCACAGATATGACACGAAACAATCTGATGGTGAGGTTCCAGCAATGCTGGAGCTTTGGGGAATGCGAAGTACCCCTTCATTGCCATTGCTCCCAGGTCCACTCTGACCCGGAGTGGTAGCACATGATAGGGCCCTATCTATGGGTTAAATAGAACTAACAGCATACTTATGCTAAACTGAATTGTTTGAGTAAACTGAATAGCTTAAAATAGAAATGTTTTTGACAATTAAACCGTACTTACATTTAAACTGCGTGCTTATGTTTAACTGAATTATTTGAAATATAATTGTTTTTCGACATTAAAACTGTATTTACACTTAACTGAATTGTTACATATAACTGCTTGAATAGTTTGAAATGGAAATATTTTTGACAATTAAACTGTGTACTTATGCTAAACTGAATTGTTTGAAATAGAACAGGTTATTTACATAAAAATGGATTTGGCGTTAAATAACCTACAAAGGTTGATATGCCATAAAACCCAACAAACCAAACCATCAGATAGAACAAAGTGTGTGCAAAAAATGATGATATTGAATTGTAACTGTTATCTTGCAATACTTGAAACCATTTATCTGAGTGAAAAAAAAAGCTCAGGCTCGTTTAAGAACGTTAACTACGAAACAAATCACATATATATTTGATATATATGTATCAATAGGATTTGGTATTAAATAACCTACAATGGTTGATATGCCATGAAACCTAACCAAACATTTATATAGTTTCAAATATTCCAATCTAATATTACAAGATTTAACACAATTATATGGCCTCAAGTATTTCAAATAATTGTATGGTTTGATGTAGCTAATCATAATTATCCTTTGAAAACAAGGATAGATTTAAATAACTATTCTTAAGACAAATAATTTGCGCATTATTATATGGTTTCAAGTATTTTTATCTAAAATAGATAATTTTCAGACAATGTATTTGACACATTCATTGGACCAGAGCAGATAATTCGACTTCAAATCAGAAAGTAACTGGGATTAATAGCATTGAATGTACACTTCACATTCCAAAGAGCTCCAGAACTGAAGCCTCATCACTGAGTGTAGTTTAGTTTCCTATTCAGAGTAGCTCTTTTTAGGGAGGTTGTTGCCCCTATGCAGGAGTTAGAGTCGTCGGTATATTCAATGGTCCCTTAATAGACTTTTATTCAATTATTTGTTTTCTTTGTTGCTTTTCAGCCGATCCATTCTTTAGCCGTCAATTAAAATCGTCGTTATCTCCTTCAGTGCTTTTTATTCTTTAGAGTCTAAAGTTTGTTTTTGTTTTTATTTTTTTGTGTGTGAATGTGTTTATATATATATATATATGTGCGTGTGTGTGTGTGTTGTTTTTATTTGTTATTGTGCTGTATTTTTTAATTTTTTAAAATTTATCTTTTATTTATTTATTCTTTTTTTTCATTTATTTATCTTTTTTTTTTGTTCTCAAACTGATTCATGTGAACAGGCGTCTTTGGGGCTCACAATCAAGAAACTGTTCTTGTTTATATGGTCTTAGACATTCCAACTTGTTTACACGTGTTCTGACAAGATGAGACCCGATTTTTATACGAAACAGATACACACGTAAATAGTTTCACTCTTTCTACGCATTAAAAAACACAAATACTTTTAAAGTTGTTTTGAAATGAAGAATTTCTGTCATTAATTCTGATTATTTTGTCGCCATCTTTTATTTTATTTTATTGTAATATGCACAATTAGTCAGGGCACCAAACATAATATACATATAAGTTTAGAAAAAAAATCTTACTTTTTTTTCTTAGATAACTTTAAATTCATTGTTTGATTATATGAGGTATATGCAAATAACTTAGTGTTCTGATCTTTTTCTCTTTTATATCAAGAATATTTAATGTCAAGTTAAATAATTCTGGAATTTACGTGACCCATGAATTTGAGTTTAGATAAGACACATTTCTGAAACAGCATACTTTTACGAGTTCAAAAAGGGTTCAACAACTTCAGGAGCAACGAGAAATATTTGCTCTGTCTACGGAAATAAAATCTTAACTATCAGGAAATGCTAATCACCTTCAGTCGAAGAATGATAACCTCAAAGATTTCTATCATTCTGAACAACGAACTTCTATCAGCGATCAATCTTCTCTAACACTGATTGAGCTAAAAATAGCACGAAGTTGACAACACGAAAAATTACACAACAGTTTCAATACAGGGTTTTCGAACTAGCGTCTTCATCTTTATTTCCACTACGTTTTGGCTGATATGTCCTCCAGCCTTCTTCAGGTGTTTGTCGAACTCGGGAACCTACACGGAACTTCGAACTATGTCCTTTATTGAATCCACGGGGGTCGCATGTCCTGATTCCGTTAGCCATAACCGGGTACAAGTGTTAAGTATTCCTGTATTGTTACTCGCCTGCAGTCAGGATGGAACCTGCAACCTCCAGATGATTGTCTCCTTTGGGAATCAACGCTTATAACCGTTACGCTATGTGTCTTGCTGGACAGTATAGAATGTATTTTTGGGACTTATACTCTTAATGCTCTTACTTGACTAGGATTACTACTATTATGTATGATTTTTTACCTGTGCTCATATTTAAAAAAAATCTGTATATGAGCACAGGTAAAAAATGATAAAGCTTTGTCTCAGAAATTTAGACAACTAGTTTCAATACAACCTTTCAATACAATACAATAATCAACAATCATGACCCTACCTCTGGTGAGTGAGCTTAAAATATGTTGACTGTATCCACTGTAGAGGGATAAGACCCTCCCCCACCAAAGGGGGGGGGGTTGATGACACTAAACTGCATCTGATTGTGAGGCTGCAATCCTGGAGATCTGGTACAAATAAAGTTACCTCTTCATTGTAATTACTCTCATGTCCATTTCGACCCGAAGTGGTAGTACCTGTTATGCATGGGTCAAATAGATCCGCTGTTTAAATGTTATTCGTATTCAATATGTACACTTGATGATATGAAGACTTATATGAAGGAATGAAGACTTGACAACCATAAATTATTTATATCAAGAATAGTTACTAGAAGAATAAAGAATTAAGTATAATTACAGGAGGGTCGCTATCGGATGGTTTCATGTCATAAGCAGGACACTCGTTAGAATTGGGGTTTACTTCTCGGCAGAGATGCAGTCGGTGCGTTCTAGAATTCAAGCCGACTGGGCTGTATAGAAATGTACATAAAAGGATTATTACATAAGAATAGTTGAAACCATATTATTTCACGAGAAAATGCTAAGTAAACAATCATAGCATCAAGTAATACGTTAATTTTTATAACAAATAATTTATGGTTATATTTTATTGCCATCGAATACGAATAACTGTTAAACAGATCTGTTTGGACCATACATACGAGGATCTCTAAAAGGTACTGCCACTCAGAGTTGAAGGGAGAGTACTTTAACTATGGAATATCATTGTTCCCATTATAGTCTTATCTTATTTGGAAATAACATATTAATACAACTAATATAACCAAACAGTTATAAACGATTTTCCTCGTTTGATTTAAGTTGGTTATCACTAAGTAATTTCTTGATTTCATCGTTTGAGCAACTTCAACTGATCGCTTCTCGGCCTTTTGGCTGGGCCGTCCGGCATTCGTGCCGGATGGGAGATCGATCAATGGCAGATTCGAAGCCGAAGGCCCCCAGCTTTGGCTGGGCCACCTTCGGTTGGGTGAGCTGCTTTCTTTTTTTTTTACTCTTATGCACCCCTTGTATAGCACTAGACCTAACGGTCTAGTTCAAGCTATATTCTGGCATACGTGCCTAGATTTAGATTTAAGTCCGTGATACTGCTTGTCTCATTAGACCCACATTGCACTTAGTGGGTCAATGACCAGCTGGGTTCGAGTCTCGGCTCGTTCCCGACCTTCCCCTCTTCTTTATCCCCACTTTAATTGGCTTTTGGGCTTTTGACCTTGTTTCAAGTCCTGTCTGGTGGGAGGCAGCGACAAATCAACTTCAACTGGTCTCTTCGATCGTAGAGAAATATTCTCCGGCATTAAACTTTGTAGATTACGATGCTTATATTGGAGTTAGTTTGAATTCAGCGATCCTTATGCTATCTAAGAACAAATGCAGAACAAACATTTTGACCACACTGTTATATATGCATAAGTAATTTGCATAATGATATGTCAGATGTTTCAATTTAATAAAAACGATTTTTTTTATTGAAGTTAAAATTAAACACTCCTCATGTCACTTAACAACAAAGGCAGAACGAACTAACCTAGTATAGGTGTATAAATAAAAGATAGACATAAGTAAAAATACAATAAAAAGCAATTGCCCGGTCAGCTGGGGCTGTAGAATACACTGACTGCACCTCAGCAGAGGGGTAAGACCCCCCCTAACGAGTGGCCTGGATATGACACTAAACAATCTGATGGTGAGGTTCCAGTAGTGCTGGAGCTTTGAGGAATGCGGGGTACCCCTTCATTGCCATTGCTCTCAGGTCCACTCTGGCCCGGATTGGTAGCACCTGATAGGGCCCTATCTATGGGTTAAATAGAACTAACAGCATACTTATGCTAAAATGAATTGAGTAAACTGAATAGCTTAAAATAGAAACGTTTTTGACTATTAAACCGTACTTACACTTAAACTGTGTGCTTATGCTTAACTGAATTATTTGAAATAGAACTATTTTTCGACATTAAAACTGTACTTACACTTAACTGAATTATTACATATAACTGCTTGAATAGTTTGAAATGGAAATGTTTTTGACAATTAAATTGTGTACTTATACTAAACTGAACTGTTTTCAATAGAACAGATTATTTACATAAAAATGGATTTGGCGTTAAATAACCTACAAAGGTTGATATGCCATAAAACCAAACAAACCAAACCAAACCAATAAAAAGCAATCTTTTTTAATGAAATAAGTTCAAACTAAACATTCCTAATGCCATCTAATGAGAAATCTAAGAGGAAACATTTGTTTAGGTCTATATAAAAATGCGAATTATGTTTAGGTCTATATAAAATGCGAAGAATATTTAGATCTATATAAAAATGCGAATAATGTTTAGGTCTATATAAAAATGCGAATAATGTTTAGGTCTATATAAAAATACGAATAATGTTTCGGTCTGTATAAAAATGCGAATAATGTTTAAGTCTATATAAAAATGGTAATAATGTCCAAGGTAACAGAAACAAAACCTTGGAATCTAAAGAACTAAAACGAAAATATAGATATGAATCATTCAGGTAATCTATAATTAGTTTATTTTTCTTTCTTTGTAGTTTTCTTAATTTTATTGCTAATCTATCGGAAAAAACCGGGTAAATGTCCGTTGAGGATTGGTTATTGTCAAAATGCTACCGATGTTATTATTATCCGGCGAACGTCTGATATATTAAGGTAATTTACAGCACCGAAATGTTCTGGAATTTATAAGCACTTGACTGAGTTCTGCAAGAATGGCATCTGACCTAGTTTGCTCGAAGACATTTTGGTTAGTTTGTCAATAAATAAATAAATAAATAAATAAAAACAAACAAATAAAATAAAACAAAACAAAAACCCTTATCAGCCCAGGTCTAAACGGGTTTAGTCAAACTGTACATATAGTTTACTGATTTACAACTTGTGTAATAATTCTAGACGACCCACGAAACAGTAGGGTTTTCTTTATCACAGAGGTCCGTGATCATAGTGGTACAAGCATTTAGGAAGGAGAGTAAGAATCTATTTTTGATTTTATAATTATCGTGGTTATACCAAGAATTCGGATGATTAAAATGTGGTTCAGCGAGAATGTTGACCCCACAAAAGTATCATTCATTTCCAACTTGGGTTGGGGTTTGCTTATTTTTCTCTAAGATTTTATTTACTAAGCTTCACTTTGTGTAACTTACAAGCATCAGGTTTCTTACTGATTGCTTTTTTTTTTTTCTCTCAAAGTTTGAGCTTTTAAGACTCTAATTAAAATCTAACAATTCTGTGTCATTTAAACTCGGCTACAATTGTATATGTGTCTTTACCTAACCCTCTGCCGAGAACAGAATGCTGCACGAGATCAATTTTTAAACGGAGTTTAACTGGTTTGGATTCAGACTTTCCCTTATAATACAAATGTTATAAGTCATAGTTTTACAGACTATTTACTCATAATTTGAAGGAGAATAGTTTGGTTTTGTTTGGTTTTATGGCATATCAACCATTGTAGGTTATTCAATGCTAAATCTGGTTTATTCATATATATTAGATATTTATGATTTGTAAAAATAAGTCAACAAAGTGAAATAGTTCGAAGTATTGCTATGTATCACTAACAATTCAATTAAACATCAGTCATTCGTTTACACTTTGTTAAATGATTAAACAGCTTTATTTCGAACAATTCAATTTAGCGGAAGTCGACAAAGTGAAATAGTTCCAAGTATTGCTATGTATCACAAACAATTCAATTAAACCTTAGTCCTTTATTTACACACAGTTAAATGATCAAACAATTATTTTTCAAAGAATTCAATTTGGCAGAAGTCAACAAAGTTAAATGGTTCCATATCAACTCCTTATGGATCATTTAATGCTGATTCGTTTATTTATATTCTATATTTATCAATATAATTTTCAATATTCGATTGCACTTTTTAAAAATTGCACTTTATTTGTCTATGATTATTTGTTTGCACGCAGTTAAATGAAGGGGGGTCTGCGATATCATTGTAAGCGTGTTCAAACTCTAGTCACGCCATTTAGTTCACTCACAGATTAATTAGTCGTAGTGTAATGGTTAGCAAACTTGCAAGAATGAGTTCGAGTCTCATTGGGTACCCCATTCATCCGGCCTTGTGCCACATCTAATCAAAAAGTTTAGTAAATTACTACAGACTAATAATACCCTTGGGAAAGACAGGAATTTCCTTATTTCTACAGCTCGTTGGGATAAGGGTGTTCATGCTTTTTTCAAAGTGAACTTAATTGTGCGATTAGAGTTTGAACTCGTTTACTTCAATGTCGCTGTCAAGCACGTTAACCACTACGTTACAATGACAATCCTAGCCCAACTTATGCAATCGGCAAGTAAGTCGATACATGCTGCCTCCTTCAATTCCCTCATTTCACGAAAAATATCATGTCTAAATGTCTGAGATAAGGACTTATCATCTGTATTATCTACACTCCTCGGACAATAGTCCTCATCTTAGTTGTTATTTTCACAATGCTCCAGCCGCTATACTCTTCGGCCTTCTTCGAATAAGAGACAACATGTTCTTGACAACGACAATCATCTTTACTTTGAAAAAATCGGTCGTCTTTTCTGGTGCACATTTTTAAGAGTAAAAATGTAAATGCAGTTTTAATGTCTATGTAAAAAAAGTGTCCAGTTGGAAAGACTATTAAGTCACAAATAATGCATCTACGTCATTATGTTGCTGCTACGTCACAGATAAATGGGATACGCACGCATGATTCTCGGTGAGAATAAGATATATCGTGTCAGAAAATAGTATAGTATCATCTTTTATAAGTTGATAAAGGTGTAAATTTCAGAGCAAGATGGTAAGGATTTTACCACAGCCTATAGGATTCCATTGGTTTATTAGTACGGGTTATCAAAGTAGGGGTTTTGGTCACCCTGAACAGCATCTACAAAGTGTCTCAAGTGTTTGGAGGTGCCCGTGGTGTAATGGTTATCGTCGCAGGAATTGCACACGGCGATACGAGTTCAAATCCTGGACTGATTGCATTTCATATTGCACTAAGACCCTTGGGAAAGGTATGAATCCAATTATTCTCCCTCCAGCTAAGGGTAAATAGTAGGGCAGACTGGGTTCTTCAGCCTTGGTAAGGCAACTAGTCTAGGAGAAGGAAAACTCTGAATTCAAACCTGTTAAACTCCGCTTAAAAAAATTGACCTTGTGTCATATCCTACCCGAGCGGAGGGGTTGGGTAAATATGACAAAGTGTCTCAAAATTGATGCAACCCATTAATACGCTAATTCATATTGCATCAAGTCATCTTTCATCTGAGTTTTAAAAAGCAATCATATCACTTCAGGACGGTCAAACAAGATGACAAGGGCAAAAATTGATTGACCCTATCCTCTAGACGGCAATTACACAAGAATATTGCGAGCAATATTGAATAAGTCCTGGCGGCAACACCCCACAAAGCACCAACTATACAGTCACCTGCCTCCCATCACGAAAACTATCCAAATTAGACGAACCAGACGCGCAGGACACTGCTGGAGAAGCAGAGACGAGCTCATAAGGGATGTACTCCTATGGACCCCCACATATGGCCGAGCAAAAGCAGGACGACCAGCTAAAACATACATACAGCAGCTATGTGAGGATACGGGATGTAGGCCTGAAGACCTACCAGAGGCGATGAACGATAGGGAAAAGTGTCGAGAGAGGGTCAGGGATATCAGTGCTAGCGGCACGACATGATGATGATGATCCTACAGTGCACGTAAAAGAACAAGTTCTTGGGGACGTGTTCGGAGGGGTTTTTCGGACTCCATTCGATAGAATCTCTCACTGCATTCACACTGTCAGAAGATCTTGCCGTCAACTTCCTACCCGATCTGGGATTTTCTGCCTTCTAGTTGAGGTTGTTTACTGATCTTGTGACTTGAAATTTTTATACCCAACGATAAATTTGGCTTTTCTGGGGGTAATTGTTAAAGTTTTCTTGCAAAATTTTGCTTGCACAGTTTTAAATGATTTTGTCTCCAAATAAGTTGTGACGCAAAATATTTTCCTGTCTTGTCCAAGGCATTGTAATCGAGGATTAATAGTTGTTATAGTATACTATTTTCAAATCTGAAACAAAACGGAACACAATATTATTATAAGTAGAGTTATTAGCAGTCACATGGGTTCCATATGTATTGAGATACCATATAGCTGAAAACTTTCTCTATTAATCGGTGCTATTTTGCTTCCTGTATCTGCTGTAATTTCTTGAGCTACCGAAACTGAGTTATCACCCTGGTTGGCGGCTGATGAGGCTAGGGTATCGCACGTGCTTTCACACGTTGTATGATGAAAAAAAAATTTAATCGGTGCTATTTTGCTTCCTGTATCTGCTGTAATTTCTGTGGAAATAAATAGGAGGTATTACTTTTAGAGCATCTCACATATGTATAACGAATGATGACGGCTATGTGGAGCGATAGATTTTTATTGCAGAAAATTTGCTCTATTGAACTGTGTTATTATGCTCTTTGTGCTTTTATGCAGAGCCAATCCGCCACGAGCAGGTGACACAAGGTCAATTTTAAGAGGAGTTTTCCTTCTTCTAGTTTGGTTGTCATATCAAGGTTTAAAAAAACAGTTTGCCCTTTAATATACCCATAAGTGGAATGAGAATAGTTGGATTCATACCTTTCCCAAGGGTAATAGTGCTATGTGAAATGCAAACAGCGTCGTCCAGGATTTGAACTCAGGTCGCCGTGTCCATTTTCTACGATGATAAATGTTATGCCTCAAGTGCCTTCTTATTGAGCTCTCTATCTGTTCGGTAGCTGAAAACTTGCTCGATTTATCGGTGTATCTGAATGTATTTGTTGTAGTTTCTGAAAAAAATAATTCCTATTTATTTTTTTGGTATTATTTTTAGAGCGTCGATAAATATAATTAAAGAAAATAACTTTACACTAAAAAAGGCAAGAATCAGACGATATCTCGCTGAAACTATAACGGACGCAGACTATGCAGATGACATAGCACTTCTAGCAAATACACCTTCCCAAGCCGAATCCCTGCTGCATAGACAGGAGCAGGTAGCAGGAGACATTGGTCTCTAAGTGAGCGCAAATAAATCAGAGTACATGTGTTTTAATCGGAAAGGATTAATCTCCACTCAAAATGGCGGTCCACTGAAATTAGTAGAAAAGTTCACGTACTTCGGCAGCAGCGTGTCATCTTTTGAAACTGGTGAATATTCACCTAGTGAAAGCATCAACTGGTATCAATAAGCTGTCGATCATTTAGAAGTCTGATCTGTCCGAAAAATGAAACGGGATTTCTTCCAAGTTATTATTAGTATATGGATGCACCACATGGACGCTGACTAAACGCCTTGAGGAAACACTAGACGGGAACTGCACAAGGAAGCTACGAGTTATGTTGAACAAATCCTGGAAGCAACACCTCACGAAACAACAGCTGTATGGCCACTTACCACCCATCTCTAAAACCATCCAAGTTAGACGAACAAAACATGCTGGACACTGCTGAAGAAGCAGGGGCGAATTCCTGAGAAACGTTCTCCTATGGACCTCTAAACATGGACGTGCCAGTGCTGGTCGATTAGCAAGAACTTACCTATAACAGCTCTACGTAGACACGGGATACCATTCAGAGGACCTATGGTTGATAGGGACGGACGGAAAGAGAGTCAGGGAAATCCGTAGTAGCCGTGTGACTTGATGATGATGATAACTTTTAGAGCATCTAATATATATAATGATGAATATGTAAAAATAACGTTTTGTAGCTGAAAACTTGCTCTATTCATCAGTATCTTTTAAAGTTTCCGTTGAAATAAATAGTAATCATTACTTTCGGAGCTCCAAGTGAATTTATTCCTAAATGTTATGAAATATCGAATAGGTTTGTTTCAGTTTGATTTGGTTTGGTTGGGTTTGGTTTGATTTTATGCCATATCAACCATTTTAGATTATTTAATGTCAAATCCTCTTAATACAACGCATTTTGTTGATAACGTTTTTTAAACGAGCCTGATTTCATTCTTTTGCACACAGATAAATAGTTTCAAGTGTTACTGCGTATCACAAAAGATTCAATTAAATATCAGTCATTTCTTTACACACAGTTAAATGATCAAACAGTTTAATTAAGCATTAGTCATTTGTTTGCATTCAGTTTAAATGTAAAACAGTTCTATTTGGCCCATAGATAGGACCCTATCAGGTACTACCACTCCAGGTCAGAGTGGACCTGGGAGCAATGGCAATGAAGGGGCACTCCACATTTCCCAAAGCTCTAATACAGGAGCGTCGCCATAAGATATTTTTGTATCATATCCAGGACAATCGTTGAGGTGTGTGTGTGTGTGTGTGGGAGGTCTTAACCCTCTACAGAGATGCAGTCGGTGTATTCTATAGCCCCAGCCGACTGGGATGGTAAAATCGAGATAAAGAAAAAAAAAGTTTAAACAAACTGATGTGGGGATTCTGAATAGTTTGGATAATTTCTTCGTTTAATGGCATATCAACTTTTATGAGTTATCTAATGCGAAAGCCATTCTTGTAAAAGAACAGCAGTGGTACTATTTAACTCATTACAGGGGAATTAATGGGGTTTATACCTTTCCCAAGGGTATTTGCCCGAAAGTGAACGTAATAGCATAAATGGAGTGCGAACACTCTTACTACGATGTCGTAATCCCTCACGTTAGCCAATAAACTTCGTGAATTCCCCCCTACCATTTGATGATTCAGGTGACTGTGTTTACCATAAAAGGCTGCTTCTTACCTTACAAGGTCTGTTACTCTGCAAGGTTGATTGATCTAACTGACTTTGTAAATTTCTCCTTCAGAATAGTTTTCTTGACGCTTTCTCTTATTGACTCGTCACGACCTGTTGAACACTTTCAACGGTGACCAAGTGGCAACCATGAAGGGTTTTGACTTTTGCTAACAGTTTATAGTTACACCTAATCCGATTAGGGATGTAAAGAGACTGCGGTATTGGTGAGATGTTCTTTTGGGCTCAAAACCCGTTTACTTCGTTTAGAAAATAATACGACTGTTTTTTTCCATTTGAGGCGCGGCTTACTTTGTAAAAAAAAAAGACAGAAAAAAAAGACCCACCCAATAAAGTCCGGTCTACCCGGAACGGGTTTTGCTAAACTGCACATTCAATTTACTAATTTAATAATATTGTAATAATAATAGTAGTTTAGTCGAGGGTGACCCGAAGGCTCCCTTTTCAATATTCACTACACCGAGGTGTAGGGGAGGGTGCTATTTCATTCCTAGGATTGCTCCATTTTACCCTTGATCTTTACCTTATAATGCTGAGTGTTTAGCAAGGCGGTATCAAGTACCATTTTTGAGTCTTTGGTATGACTCGACCTGGGATTGAATCCCAGTCTCCCTGACCATTGGCGAACTCTCTGCTCATCAGGCCAATGGCCCAGTTATAATAACAACATACTGAAACAATAGGGTTTCTCTTGTAACAGAAGCCCATGATCATACCAGTTCAACTACGAGGTTCATTTAATAAATAAGGGGATTTTTTGAATGAGGAAGGACTTATTGTATATATACATATATATATGAGGGTTACTCAATAAATAAGAGGACAATTTTTGAACTGTCGAGGGAGGAATTATATATATGAGGATCACTGAATAAATATGAGAAATATTTTTGACTGCTAAGGGAACTTCATATCTATATGAGCGTCATATTTTTTCACGGATTTGGGACCTATTATATATACCAGGGTCATTTGAAAAATAAGGAGAATGCTTTTGACTGTCAAGGTACCTATTATATATATGAGGGTCATTCATTAAATGGTGATAATTTTTTTGACTGATGAGGGAACTTTTTATCTATATGGGGGGGTCATTTAATGAATAAAGGGCATATTTTGATTGATGAGTGAATTTTTTATCTATATGAGGGTCATTCAATGAATAAGGGAATTTTTTGACTGATTTAGGACCTATCATATACACCAGGGTCATTTAATAAATAATTAGAATTGTTTTGAAAAAAAGATAAAACGATCATTTTCAGATTTTTTTTTCATAAATGTTAACTCTAGATTGTTTAGTCTGGTTTTATAGAAAAGATTAATTCAATCTCGCGAAAATATTTGTTTTGATGCTATATAAAATAGCGGAAATTTAAACAAAGTGCTCCAGGTTTTAACAGAGGTCTATCATCAAATCTTTGGTGGTTTAGATTTGCAAACCATGTGAATTTTACAGAAAAATGTATGATGTGTACGGAGAAGAATGTTTTATCCAAGAGAATGTTTTCAAATGGGCTAAACATGGGTTTGCCACAACGAACCCGCGTCAACCCAGTAACTCTCCGTCCACTGACTCTCCGGTAAAGAAAAACTTCCGGACTCAGCATTCAGTAAAGAAAGTGATGTTGACAGTCTTCTGGGACATCAAAGGACATATCACTTGATTTTCTTGAAAAAGCTTCAACTTTCTACAGTGGTTTCTATTGCCGACTCTTTAGGCAATATTTCACTTAATCTACTGAATTGTTTTCGTATTTAGGAAGAAGTGTAAGAGTCTATTTTTGATTTCATTGTTATCGTGGTTAGATTGAGAATTTGGATGATTAAAAACGAGATTAATCGAGAATACGAATCACATAAAAGTATCATTCATTTGCAAGTAAGACT
Organism: Sepioteuthis lessoniana; assembly: GCA_963585895.1. Lineage (NCBI taxonomy): Eukaryota > Metazoa > Mollusca > Cephalopoda > Myopsida > Loliginidae > Sepioteuthis > Sepioteuthis lessoniana. The sequence goes on along the minus strand of OY757912.1, from coordinate 109,616,126 downwards.
GAAGTTTGCTTTATTCTATTATCTGTTTATTAAACTTTCCTTATACTGACATTAAGGCTTTAGACTTATTACAAACTGTTTTTCTTTTCTTTTTTTTTAATTTGCTTCTTACTCTGCAAGGTCAATCAATCTGGCGGACCATTTTGTTTTAAATTCAATTATAAATCAAATTTGTCTACTTCAAAATAGTTTCTCGAGGAAGACATACCCTGAAGAAAACGCTTTTTTTACTTCTAGCATCATTACTGAAAATCTACAATTAACACGTCTTCAATCGACTTCTATCTATCTATCTATCTATCTATCTATCTATCTTTTTAATGAGTCTTGTAAGTAATTCACTTTGGTTTCAGATTAGCAATCCTGATTTAAAATCAGCAGATCAATATTAATTCATTACTAATAATTCTGGTAAGAGTCGTCCTAACTTTTATCGTATTTTCTTCAGTATATGAAGTGACCGGTTGACCAAAACGATGTTCATCTCCCACAGTCACCCGGCCACCCAAAAAACCCTTGTGTCCCCGAAAAAAAAATACCAAGGATATTTCTTGAAAAAAGAAAATAGAATGATTAAACGAATAAACAAAGAGAATCAGCCTCAATATTTTCTTGTTCAAATTAGAAGTTTTAATAAGTTCACATGATTTGAAAATCGATTTTAAATTAATGCTGATTTTAATCGAAATTTCATATATGTTCTCTTCTTGGAATGGTATGTGTTTTGGATGGAGTATTTTCAGGGTCTGCATTGTCAACGGTTTAACTTTTCTTTTTTGTGTATATTTGTAGCTCACCTTTGTTGGTTTATTCTATCGTAGTATGGCCTTGAGCGCAGCGCGGGAACAGATGGCTTATTGGGTCAAGTAGTTAGAAGTGTTTTACGAAGTAAAGAATTAATACCGACATTTACGGATGACGACTAGGAGAAAGAAGGAAAGAGAGAGAGAGAGAGAAGAAGAAGAAGAACAGAAAGAACAGAAAGAAAGAAAGAAGAAGAAGAAAAGGATTAAGCTACAGAGAGAAGGAGATTTTTAGTTTTGCTATGGTCTAAATAGATTCAGTTCTTCCTTTAATCTCCAGTTCATCGAGTCTCTTTTCTAGGTTCTTGGAGACTGTTCCGACGGCTCCAATTATGATTGGTATCACTGTCAATTTCATATTCCATTGTTATTATTATATCATTCTTTGCGAGTTTTTCCTGGCTCGAGTTAGAGTAAATCTCAGGTCTCCAGGACTCTCCTGGGTATTCTAGCCGATCTAGATAATTCTGTTGTTTGTATTTTCTCAATGGTTCCTCTTATTTCCAATTCCTCCAATATGTTTTTTAAACCTTTGAAGACCGTTCCAAGCACACCAACTACAATTGGTTGTAATATCATCCTTATAATTTGCGGTTATTTTTCGTTCTTTGGCAGTCATTTCGCTTTCTTTCATTTTTAATCTCTGGTGCTCTTAGTGGTGTAGTCGTTATCGTCTTAGGAAATGGACACGGCGACACGAGTTCAAATCCTGGACGAGACTGATTGCATTTCACATAGCACTAATACCCTTGGGAAAGGTATGAATCCAATTATTCTCCCTCCAGCTATGGGTAAATAGTAGGATAGACTAGGTTCTTCAGCCTTGGTTAGGCAACTAGTCTAGGAGAAGGAAAACTCTGAATTCAAACCTGTTAAACTCCGCTTAAAAATTGACCTTGTGTCATATCCTACCCGAGCGGAGGGGTTGGTAAATACTATCTCTGGTTCACCGGAACGGCAACATTTATAATTATTTTACTCCTTGGGAGTTTTTCACATCAGCGTTTGTCGATGGTTTCTCGATAGAGTTTAAGTGACAGCAAGTCTCTTCAAATCTCCCGGACTCTTCTCAGTATTCTCGCCGATCTCAATAATGCTGTAGTTTGGATGGTCTCCACTCGTCCCCTTATTTCCATGTCATCCAGTCCTGTTACCTATCCTTTGGTGACTGTACTAAGAGCACCAATTACAATTGGTATAACTATCACTTTCATGTTCCATAGATTTTTAATCCTTTAGCAAGGTCCAGGTACTTATCCTTCTTTTTGCTTTCTTTAAAAAAGTCTACAATTCGGCAAATTCTCTTTTTTGTTGTTGATTATTTACAAATCACTCAATAATTTCCAGACCTAACAAATAAAACAACAACTTTTTGGCAGATTCGACTTTACTCATCAACATAGTCTCCTCGGATAATACACTGATTCCAACGTTTCCCTAACAATTCGATACCTTTTTTGTTGAACGATTTGTCTTTGGTCTCAAAATACGCTTCACTTTCAGATATCACTTCTTCATTGGAGCCAAATCACTTTCCTTGGAACATTCTTTTGAGGTCTGAAAACAGCCAGTAGCCGCTGGAGGCAAGATCTGGAGAATAGGGTGGGTGTGGAAGCAATTCAAAGTGCAATTCATCTAGTTTTACCATCGTTACGATCGACTTGTGACATGGCGCATTGTCTTGGTGAAAGTGGAATTTTTTCTTCTTTTGTAGTCGTTTTTTTTTTTTTAGCGATTTCTTCCTTCAAACGCACCAATAATGCTATATAATATTAGCTATTGATGGTTCTTCCCTTGTCAAGGTAATCGATGAACAAAATACATTGCGCATCCCTAAATATGGAGGCAAAAACCTTGCCTGCAGATGTTTGCGTCTTTGATCGCTTTGGACGGCTTTCACTCAGCTGAGTGCTGATTTGACTCTGGAGTGAAGTAGTAGATCTGTGTTTCATCCATTGTCACATATTTAGGCAAAAACTCCTTTTTGTTGCGTTGAAACGGTTGCAAACAACGCTCTGAATCATAGATGTGTTGTTGTTTTTGATCGACTGTGAGCAAACGCAGCACCCACTTTAAACATAGCTTTTTCATCGACAGATGTTCCGCCGAAGTAGTCAATACCCTGCCGTCTGATATCTTCAACTCCTCTGCTATCTCATCCAACTACTGAATTAGGGCAACCTGAGCGTTCAGCACCATTTGTGTCTGTACGACTGCGTTTAAAGTCAGCATAGCATATCTTAACCGTTGTTTCCGACGGAGCAGAGTCCGAATAACACTTATTGAACTGTAATTTTTCCATCAAAAAGCAATGCTTTATAAACATGAAATTCAGATTTTTCCATTGTTTTGAAAATTTGCAAGAGTAGCTTAACTTAAATAACTGTAATTTGTAAACTAATTATCCAATTGGGGTCAAATTTGAAGGTTAGTACTTTACGAAAATAATGTGGATTTTTTTTAGTGGCGCCATCTATATATCAGGCCCGGGACATTTTGAGTAATGTGTTAGAAAGTCTGGCCTCCTGGCTGATTAACGACTTGCGTTAATGCATCAAATAAAAAAGTAAAAACTTACTGAATGTGCTACCTACATAACTAAAGGAATTGACTTGTAAATGTAATCATTTAATCCACTTACATTACCTATACGTTTTTATCTTGATTTAAATGGAACATGTATTCAATGTGTTACAATTAACCGCCCATATATATATATATATATATATATATATATATCATTAGTAATAAGTTACACAACTTTTATAGCCTTAGAAATTAATCCTTCAATGAATGACATGGGGTAATTTAAATTTTCCGCCTTTCTCTATATTTTACTTGTTTAATCGTACATAAGTTGACCATTGCTTTTTGACGATTAATTCATAATATGTATAGGGACACTCAACATTTTCAAAGTAGTAGGATAACAAATTAGAGCAATAAAATCCGATACATTTACTTAATTTTCGGTTGCTATGATCACGTAAGAGGTCTGTCCTAGCAACTAAGCCAACCATCTATTATTGCCGATGCTTTGTGTGTCAACGTAAATAATAATGCCAAGTTGATGTCTATTATATTGGGTGAATTAAAAGCATTTTTGTTTTCTTATTTTATAGTTCTTTGCTTCAAACTGTATTTCATGAGTACATCTAACGACCATCTCTGACAACTTTATTATCATTATTATTTTCACTCTATGTGAGTTATTTTTTATACCAATTTTTCATTGGAGAATGAGTGACAGCAAGTCTCCTTGGATCTATAGGACTCTTCAAAGCAATCTAGTTGATTTCCCCCCTATTGTGGCCTGGTCTCGATTCATCTTCTGATCAGTTCTTAATCAATTTTCCAGGCCTTTGAAGACTGTTTTAAGAGTATAAACTGCAATTGTTATCACCGTATAATTATTTCACTCCTTGCGAGCTTTAACTGGTAGTTTTTCACTGAAGACTGTGTAGTAGCAAGTCTTCTCATGTCTCCAGGACTTTTCTAAGTATCTACTCGAACTCTCAACTGGGTGGGACGGAGGCTGCTTGGGGGGGGGTCACCGAAAGGCGGGTTTTATATATTTTCTATGAATACTACTTAATGAAAATTGACTCATAGTAGAGTGGGGGCTTCAAATCTGAGATTCGAAGGTGGGTATCATAGATTCGGGAGATATCAGAGATTGGGGGTCCATGAAACCCTCGTAACGACCCTTTTTGTAACGACACTTGGTAAGCGTCATATGTTTACTAGTCCTTGGTCCCTGGGATTCAAGCTTAAAGCTCCCAGCTCTAAGCCAGTTTCATCGTATAGGTATTCATCCAATCAATAAATATGTAGATAGATAGATCAATAGGTTATATATGTATTACTAAATTTCACATTTTTGTATGTCACCGTAATCCAGAAAAACAGCAAGTCGTAGTGAGATTTTTTTATTAGTGAAATGCATTAAAATTCAGAGAATAAAGCCCAATATTCAACGGAATGATAATTTTGTTTTCTACTGACATTCAGATAGAAACAGACTACGACTCAGGGGGCTTAAATCTCAGTAATTAGACGCCAGGGAAAAACTGAACACATTCTACTACTGGCTTTCAGATAGCTTGATAGAAACAGAGTAAAACTCTCTAATGAGACGATGAGGAAAGACTGAACTCATTCTACTGGCATTCAGGTAGCTCGATAGAAACAGACTAAATCTCTGTTGGCTTAAACCTCACTAAAAAGACGACAAGGAAAGACTGAACTCATTCTACTGGTATTCAGGTAGCTTGATAGAAACAGACTAAATCTCAATTGGCTTAAACCTCACTAAAAAGACGACAAGGAAAGACTGAACTCATTCTACTGGTATTCAGGTAGCTTGATAGAAACAGACTAAATCTCAATTGGCTTAAACCTCACTAATGAGACGACAAGGAAAGACTGGACTCATTCAACTAGTATTCAGATAGGTAAATAGCAAAAGACTAAAACATATGGTAAGAAAAAAATTTGCGTAAGTTAATCTAATCCGTATGTGAGTATCTGGTTTAGTTTGGTTAGGTTTTATGGCATATCAACCATTGTAGGTTATTTTATGCCAAATCCGCGTGTATTCATATAAACAGTTCTATTTCGAACAATTCATTTTAGCATTAGTACACAGTCTAATTTTAAAAAAACATTTCTATTTCAAGCTGTTCAGTTTGATATACAAAAACAGTTCTATTTCAGACAATTCAGTTTAGCATAAGCACGCAATTAAAACGTCAAAACCATTCTATTTCAAACAATTCAGTTTAGCATAAGTACTATATTTAGTCCTATTTAACCCATAGATAGGACCCTATCAGGTGCTATCACTCCGTGCCAGAGTGGACCTGGGAGCGATGGTAATGAAGGGGTACTTTGCATTCCCCAAAGCATAACGGGAGCTTCACTATTAGACTGTTTAGTATCATATCCTGGACATTCTTTGGTGGGGGGATTTTACCCCTATGCAAAGATATAGTCGGTATTTTCTGCATCCTCAGTGGGCTGGGGCAGTGTATCTGTATCAACATGTAGAAATGATTTATCGCTGAATTTTAACACAAGATCGGTTTAATGTAGGGATTTCGCAGGAAGCCCGTCTCTCATGAAGCAATACCAAAAATAGCTCAGTTCCGTCGGCATTCCTCTTTTTGGGTCCCTCAGGCGTCGAGCAATAAATCTCGTCTTTATCCTTTTTTGACATGGAAACAAGTGCTGCCTGAATGGGGCGGTGAGAAGAGCATCTGGGGCTGAGATTATTCTTCTTTTTTTTTTTATCTAACTGACACACAAATGTGCCAGGTATGTATTCTCATGGTGTAATTTAAACAATCATTCTTCTATGCGACTACTCCCTAAATTTAGCTAAAGAATTTGGTCTTAAATAGTCGACCTATAAACATATAAACATAGTCATAACGTAACTGAATTCAGGAACAATAAAATCTCTTCTACCTGTTGACAAGGACTCACGCATATACATACACACATACATATACAACGTATACGCATCGAAGAGATTCTTACGAAATGCAATTACGGGTTTTGGGGTGGGAGCACAAATTAATCTAGATCCAGCTCTAGGAGGGCGGGGCATCCCCGAAGACAACACGATAAGGTGGTAGGATCAGACTCAATCCTTGATATCTGAGTCACCCCACATGGGGGGAATGCAGACTAGATTTTACAGTTTTTTCCACCCCCTTCCTGTACACGGGAGGAGCTCCTCTTTATGCTTAACCTCGTGTCACATCCAGCTACCGTTAAGGAACGGGGAAATACAATCCAATTAACACACACACACACACACACACACACACACACACATATATATATATATATATGTGTGTGTGTGTGGCCCTGTGTGTGTGTGTGGCCCTGTGTGCGCGTGTGTATGAAGGTATGAAGCCTTGTCAATATGTACAAGAAATTTCATTGTTACAAAATTCAACTGCAAAACACAAACACACACACACACACATACATACATATATATATATATATATATATATATAAGTTTAGGGGTTGAACATTTATATATAGATTTTAGACAAAATTTTGGGAGTAGTCACATACACACACACGCTTATATATATATATATATATATATATATATGCGCGATGGCACCTCAAACTGTCAAAGTGTCTCCGATAAAGCCGTTTGGCACTTGAAGGGCAAAAGTTTTTATCAGAGACAGAAAAGATTTATAGAAAACTTGGCAACCCGTGACCCTTTTGGGCTGCGGTAGTAACAGTGGTCTACGATAACATTGATGTTTCTATTTAGGAAAAAAAAGAGTAAAGAATTCTAATTAACATTTCATAGTTATCTACGTTATATCAGGAATTTAAAACAAATCTTCAGTGCAATCCCGGGCAACATAAAATTTTCATTCAGTCACAAATTGGATTGAAAATTGCTATATTCATTCGCGGGGAGGAATCATTATACTTATTAAGATTTGGGAATGATGTGCCTTTTTTCTTGCATTAAAGTTACATATATACAAACGAATGAGAATTTTAGTAACACACACACACACATACACACACACACACACACACACACACACACACACACACATATATATATATATATATATATATATAAATTTAGGATTGCATAGTCACAGAGTCTATTGTGCTTGGTAGCTGTCAGTTTCTCGCCTATGCGTTCATCAGGCCAACCATGAATTGGCGAGAAACTGATAGTCACCAAAAACTACGCTGTCTCTACGCTATCCAAACTTAAATATATTCGTTCTGTCCATGATATTAAGCACTCTTTATTTATGAATATAGCGGACTAAATTATCAATATATATTTATATTTGTAATTTTCTTGAAGAATTGCACGAATTATTTTACTTTATAGTATTGAATTAATAGCTAAGTTACACCCTCAGATTAACGGTAGGTTGGAATTAAATACTGAATATATAATTAATTAATATGCACATTCTAAATTCATATTTAAGTTTTAAAAAATAAAAATAAAAATAAAATGAAATTGATTAGGACAATTGAAGTTACATCTATTCCACATGGCGTTCTAACACCCCACGTGGCATCATGGTTACAGCGTTAAAAAAATTGAACCTCCAACTTCGTGTTCCTTTATAAAAAGAAGGTCTCTGACGATGAAATTTTATTTTGAAATTAATTAGACTCAAATAATTATTATTTGCATTGCAATAGCCCTCTAAATTAGTTCAATATATATATATATATATATATATATATATATATATATATATATATATATATATATATATATATATATATATATATCCAATGCCCAAAAACTTCATTTGAAATTTCTCATTATTTCTTTGTCTGAAGATGCAGATCTAAAATCATAAAAATATATGCTGAAATAAACATTATTATAACAATTTAAAGTTTTTTTTTATATGGTATATATATATATATATATATTATGTGTGTGTGTGTGTTCACACATATACATATATATGTGTGTGTGTGTGTGTGTGTGTGCGTGTATTTACCAACCACCAATATACATATATATATATATAATTGTTGAAAATATATGTATATATAATTGTTCAAAATAGAACTAAGTGCTCGGTACTTAGCATTTGGTAGTCATCTTTCTTAATTTTTAATGATTGATTTTGTTCGAACGAAATAAATGACTCTTTTTTTGACATGAGTGAGAGTCAACGAAGGCATTGACTGCTATAGATAGGTTATTGATCATATAGAAGTCAAACTTATACGATAAAATAAAACACAAATTTTTCCAATCAGCAGTTGTGACAGTTCTACTATATAGACACACCACATGGACGCTGACTTAGTGTATAGAGACAAAGTTAGACGGGAATGGCACAAGAATGCTACGAACTATGTTGAACAAAGAAGCAACATTCCACAAAACAACAGCTGTATGGCCACCAACCTCCCATCTCTAAAACCATTCAAATAAGACGAACAAGACATGCAGGACACTGCTAGAGAAGTAAGGACGATCTTATGAGCGACGTTCTCCTATGGATCCCTTCACACAGACGTGACAATGTTGGCCGACCAACAAGAACTTATCTTTATACGGACACAGGAAGTAGTCTCGAAGACCGGCCGGAAGCGATGGATGATAAAGAAAAATGGCGAGAGAGAGAGAGAGAGAAAGAGAGAGAAAGAGAGAGAGTCAGGGAAATCTGTGCTAGCAACGTGATATGATGATGATAATGATGATTGAACATGATGACGCTTGCGAAGATCTCGCTACGATGTTCAGTTTTAATCATTTTCTTTTTGAGGAATGAATATATTTGCACAATTCCTTCGGCACGGGAAAGATGCGGTGAATGGTCGTTTTTAATGCGGAGCACGGCTGGTTTTTATTCAGGGTTTTTTTTCAAGACGTGTAACCATATCAAGATTAAGGAATCCAGTATATTCAATTAGTTACCATAAGCTGGTGGGTGAAGATTAGATAGTTTCCTGAAGTTTCTTATGGCTTTAACACGAAATGAGATGAAAAAAGCTTCGACCATCATTTGAACTCAGCTCGCTGAGTTTGTATCCTACGACCATTACGTTTCTACCTGTTTGTGGGAAATAAAAAAGAAAATTTATTTAATAAATCATCATATTTTTAACAATATAAGAATCCCCTAAGACTCTAGTGGTCAAGAGTAATCTCTCTCAATCGAAATCAGAATTATAAACACTATATACAAGGTGTGTTCAAATAATATTAAATCAGAAGCTGTTTTTACCAAGACACAAATGAACAATCAATGAAACGTTCATTTTCTTCAAAATATGAGGTGTGTTCGCAATGTATCGAGACTGAAACTGTATCTACCATGGCATAATTGAACAATGAATGAAACATTAATTTTCAAAATACAAGCTGTGATGAAAAAGCATCAAAATTGAAGCTGTATTTCATCTCATCATCTTGTCGTGCCGTCAGCACAGATATCCCTGACCCTCTATCGCCCTACCCCTCTCTATCGTTCATCGCTGTCGGCAGGTCCTCAGGGCTACACCCCGTATCCTCGCAGAGCTGCTGTAAGTAGGTTCGAGCTGGTTGCCCTGCTTTTGCTCGGCCATGTGTAGAGGTCCATAGGAGTACATCACTAATGAGCTCGTCCCTACTTCTCCAACAGTGTCCTGCATGTCTGGTTCGTCTAATTTGGAAAGTTTTCGTGATGGGTGGTAGGTGGCCATACAGCTGCTGCTTTGTGGGGTGCTGCCTCCAGGACCGATATTGCTCGAAGCATTCTTGTGTAATTGCCGTCAAGCCTTTTCTCCACCCTTTTAGTTATCGTCCATGTCGTGCATCCATATAGCAGTATCGACACAATCGCTGCTTGGAAGAAACTGCGTTCCATTTTATCGGCCAGGTCTGACTTCCATATGACCGATAGCCTATCGATAGTTGTCCATGCCTTTGTTAGTCGCGTATGGATGTCTTTCTCGGTCGATGAGTCACTAAGACACAAATGAACAAGAATTAAACTTTCATTTTTTTAAATACGAACTGTGATAAAAAAAATATCGAGACTGAATATGTATTTACCAAAACACAAGTAAATTACGAATGAAATGTTCATTTTCTTTAAAATACGAGTCGTGGTAAAGTCAATTATGGTGATTAAAGCTGTATTTGTCAAGATACACATGAACAATGAATAAAACGTTAATTTTCAAAGTACAAGGTCTGTTAAAAAATAACGAGTCTGAAGCAGTATTTACCAAAACACAAATGAACTATGAAAATAACGTTAATTTAACTTTAAAATTGTCCCTTTGGCATTTAAAGTTGTTGAAGAAAAGTAGTGATATTATTTTAGGCATAATTGGGTGGATGAGGGGGTTGACACTTTCCCCATGTCCGAAATTGAACGAAATTGCGCAAGTGGAGATTGAACTCGCTTACTAATGGGTTAAAAACTACAATAGCTGATCACTGCTGTCCATATAAGCGTCTTGAGTCTCTATTGAACAGAAGTGGCAGAGGAATACATCAAAGTAGCAATGAGAGTAGTCTTCAGTTAATTCGTGCCAAGTGAAAGGCAAACAGCTTCAACCAATGTTTGATCTCCGGTCACCTGTTTCCGACAACGATAACCACGAGGCTAAGTAGTAAAATAAATACAAAGAAAGAGAAGTGTGTTCATTTTCTGTGTTAGGGGAGGTGTGCACTCGGGTCTAATAAAACAACGGGATGAACAATTTGTGGAACCATTGTTCTAAAACAGAGCTGTTTGTAATCGGTGGATATATTTTTTTAATGTTTGCTCTTTTTTTCTTTAATTCTGTTCCTTCTAAATGAATTAATACTCATGGATTCGAAATTTTTGGGACAGGTATTTCTCGCCATTTTAAAGACTGGCCTAAGATAATCTTAATTTGACCTTGATTGGTTTGGTTTGGTTTTATGGCATATCAACCATTGTAGGTTATTTAATGCCAAATCCGGTTTATTCATATATATTAAATATATATAATTTGTAAACATAAGTCAATAAAGTTATATAATTCCAAATTCATTTAGAATTCAATTAAACATCAAACATTTGTGTACACACAATTCAGTGATCAAACAGTTATATTTCAAGCATTTCAATTTGGCATTAGTCAAAGTAAAAAGGTTACAAGTATTGCTATGTATCACTAAAATAAGTTCTTTATTTACACACAGTTAAATGATCAAACAGTTCTATTTCTAACAATTCAATTTAGCATAGGTCAAATTTAAATGTTTCCAGGTATTGCCGTGTTTAACTAACAATTCAATTAAACATCAGTCATTTGTTTACATACAGTTAAATGATCAAACAGTTCTATTTCTAACAATTTAATTTACCATAAGTTATTTGTTTGCACACAGTTTTAATGTCAGACAGTTCTATTTTAACCAGAGATAGGACCCTATCAGGTACTACCACTCCGTGCCATAGTGGACCTGGGAGTGATGGCAATGAAAGGGTGCTCCATATTCCCCAGAGCTCCAGTATTTCCGGAGCCTCGCCATCAGATTGTTTAGTGTCATACAGGACACTCGTTGTGGAACGGGGTTTTACCCCACTGCAGTCTGTGTATTCTACAGCCTTAGCCAATTTTACTGTCATTTGGTCTTGAGTCAAGCTAAGCTAAGCTAAGCTTAGTATATATCAATATTGAACATACTCTCACATGGCCTCTCATGGCTACTTGACTGCACTATGTATTTTTATTTTCTTTATTTTATTGTTTTTTTCCCACTATCTTCAGTGTCGACAGCCCCATAGTTGCTAAAATAAAAAAGTATATATATATATGTATTTACCTAACTCTGTCACTATGGCCAGGGTGTGGTATAAGGTCAATTTTTTAAGCGAAGTAAAGCTGGCATGGGTACTGAGTTTATAATATTTTTTTAAAAACTAACTACTTTTTAAAAGAATCTCAGACGAACTGCAGATCCGGTGAGGATCCGATGATATTGATGTATATAGTTTGGAAAGAGTGAAGGATTCTGATCCTCTCAGTGGGGCCTAGAATATGCTGACCGTACCCTCCAACAAAAAAGGGGTGTTCTGGGTATGTGTACTAACTGAATCCCTTCACCACGACCAGAATGTGACACAAGGTCAATTTTTAAGGATAATCAAAACTGATTTGGTTTAAGAGTTTTCTTTCTCTCAGACTGGTTGCTATACTAAATCGAAATAACCCAATTTACCCGGCTATTTACTCATAGCTGAGGGTGTGTGAGAACAGATGGGTTCATGCCTTTTCTAAGTGCATTAGTGTGAAGTGAAACGCAGACAGCTACATCTAGGATTTGAAATCGGATCGCAGATTTAATTTCCGAAATCGATAACCATTGTGCTAAGAGCGACTTCGAAGTGCTCTGGGTATGACACAAAACTGTACGTGAAGGTGATACTGCAGTTCTTGAGTTCTGGGTTGTATGGAGTCACCTTTTTGTTGCATTTACTCCCAGAATCACTCTGACTCGTAGTCCTACCTGTGGGTCAGATAAATCTTTTTGAAAATTATAAGTATTAAATAGGAATATTTGAAACCATATAAATGTGCAATTCATTTGTACTAAGATTAGTACTAGAGGTGCCCGTGGGGTAATGGTTATCGTCGTAGGAAATGGACACGGCAACACGAGTTCAAACCCTGCGCGAAACTGATTGCATTCCACATAGCACTAATACCCTTGGGAAAGGTATGAATCCAATTATTCTCCCTCCAGCTATAGGTAAATAGTAGAATAGACTAGGTTCTTCAGCCTTGGTGAGGCAACTAGTCTAGGAGAAGGAAAACTCTGAAATTAAATCTGTTAAACTCCGCTTAAAAACTGACCTTGTGTCATATCCTGCCCAAGCGGAGGGGTTAGTAAATATAGATTAGTACTGGAAACTATGATTGCTTGCAAATGGTTATTATCATTAGTTATTTGAAGCAAACAGCTCCGTAAGATTTGAACTCGGGTCGTCGATTCCATTTCCTACGACGCTAAGTGCGCCTTAGAAGAGTAAAATTAGAATTAAGCTGTAAACTTTAATTTAAACTTTACTTATATGTCATTACTCGACAGCTCATTGTACATGGACAGGAGCATAACCAAGTCGACCATAGAAACCTATGGCCCTACAGGACCCAAATTTACATACTCTTACCCCTCTCTTCCGCTTTGTCAATAATGACTAAGATGGTCGTCCAAGATAGATAAAAAAAGAAAAAAAGTGACAAATACTGTTCATCTGGTAATTATCCATCCCGGTTCTGTATGCATTATATAAGCAAGCATCTGAACGAGAAAAAAATTGTTAATTCGATCGTGAGAATTAAACGGATATGAGTCTTTTCATTTTAAGCACAGGTGTATAGAAGAAACGCGACGGCGTGTAGCGAACCAGTCCCCACCCACAAAATCGGTGTCCCCAACGAATTGCTCATTCACTGTAGCGTGGTCATTAATATTAGGAGGAAGGGCGGAACTTTTTTTTTTTTTTTGCTAACGAGCCAGAGCCCAAGCCACAACTTTAGCCAAAGGTACCATACTGTTGGTTCCAGTCGAAAACGAGGCCACAACAATCAGGGAAGACATTTTTCATATCCTTCTTCTCTTTTTTTTAAATTCTTTTTCTTTTTACTTTCAAGGTCTTGCTTATTGGTAGAGTGAGTGACTGATATCTACGCCCTTCTGTTATCCATAGTAACGGTTTAGGGCCACTATAACGGCGTAAAATAAGATTGTAACACTTAAACGGTGATCCTGATTTTGACCTATGCACAGGATCTGCATGTTAGCAGGTAGTACATATCCCGGTAGAATTTTCGAAGTTTTCGGCCTTCATGTGACAGTAACAATCGTATCCGTGCACCTTATCGTATGCTTAGCGTAACGATTAGGGAATGGAATCGGCGACCCGAGTTCAAATCCTGAATGAGACTTCGCATCATTTTTTGCCTTTGTTCGGCAACCAGTCTAAGAGAAGGAAAACTGAATTCGAACATGATTTATCCTGCTTAAAAATCGACCTTGTGTCACATCCAGCCCGTAGCGGAGAGGTTAGGTAAACAGACACACATGTACATGCCCGACTACATATCACTATTACTGCTCAAGGAAGTGTATATATATATATATATATACATTTTATTGATACAAAATCTGAGTGTTCTTGATACACCCCTTATTTTAGAACCTGGGAAGAAATTGCTTTGTGTATGTAACGAGATACAGTATTATCAATAAATAAGTACACCCATAAATTAAAGAAAAATAGAAATTTAATTTTCTTCTTAAACAAATATATCATCCTGTTGAGGATGCCTAGAATACGCTAACTATATCACTATTCAGAGGGCTAAGGTTCACCCCCATCAAAAAAAGGGGTGTCTAGGGTATGACACTAAACCGGATCTGGTGAGGAGGCTCCAGATCTGGAGCTTTTGGGAAGGTGGAATACTTCTTTGTCATTACTCGAAGATCAACTCTAATCTGGCGTGGTAATATCTGTTGGGATGTCACCTGGGTCAAATAGATATGTTCGCAAATTATTTGTATTTGATAGGAATACTTGATACCGTAAAACCGAGTGTAAAAAATTAAGAAACTATACAAAAATGTATATTTAAACGTACAATGTCTGCAATTCCCTCTTTAACATCTAGACACCAAATAATCCCAGACATGCCAAGCCCATTCGATTGTATCTCTGCAGAGGGGTAAGATGCCCACCTATAACGAGTGTCCTGATACAACACCAAACAATCTAATGGTGAGGCTTCAGAAATGCTGGCGCTCTGGGGAATGCGGAGTATCCCTTCATTGCCATCGCTCCCAGGTCCACCCTGGGACGGAGTGGTAACACTGTCTGACATTTAAACTGTGTGCAAACAAATGACTTATGGTAAATTGAATTGTTAGAAATAGAACTGTGTGAACATTTATTTGTGTGTAAACAAATTACTGATGTTAATTTGATTTGTTAATGATACATAACAATACTTGAAACCATTTAAATTTGTTGACTTATGTTCACAAAACATACATTTAATATATATGAATAAACTGGATTTGGCATTAAATAATGGTTGATATTCCATAAAACCAAACCAAACCATAAACGTACAATTTACGGAATTGCCTAAACTCTAAGCATAAAATAACCTTAGACGGGTTGGCATGACATTAAAACTAATTAATCAATCAATCGTATTTACCTGCAATAGTAGAGATTTGTGTTTGACCGTCTCGTGGAAGAATATTTAGGTAAGAGAACTTATCTGTTTTTATTGTATGTTTCCAAAGAGTAGATGAAATCACTTCTCTAAAATATAAGTAAAATTAGGACTTCCATTTCATTTAGCTATTTTATATGGTCACTGAATATTGTATTAATTGTTCAAATATTCTTCCTCGTTAAAGTGTTTTGATACAACCTTTTTTTATTCAATCTTCTATTGGTCCTTTTTGATTGGTTTGGTTTGTTGGGTTTTATGGCATATCAACCTTTGTAGGTTATTTAACGCCAAATCCATTTTTATGTAAACAATTCAGTTCAGCATGAGTACACAGTTTAATTGTCAAAAACATTTCTATTTCAAACTATTCAAGCAGTTATATATAACAATTCAGTTTAGTGTAAATACAGTTTCAACGTCAAAAAACAGTTCTATTACAAATAATTCAGTTTATCATAAGCACGCAGTTTAAATGTACTTACAGTTTAATTATCAAGAACATTTCGTTTTCAAGCTATTCAGTTTAATCAAACAATTCAGAGTTCTAATTAACCCATACATATCATACGTATCAGGTGCTACCACGCTGGGCCAGAGTGCACCTGGGAGCAATGGCAATGAAGGGGTGCTCCGTATTCCCCAAAGCTCCAGCATTACTAGTACCTCACCATCAGACAGTTTAGTGTCATATCCAAGACATGGTCCTTTTTGAAGAGAGAGTATTAAAAAAATGTATCAAATTGGATAGAGAGAAGCAACAACAACACCTCCCCACGCAAAAAAAGACCCAAAACAAACCAAATAAACAAACAAAACAAACAAACAAACAAACAAACAAACAATAACACCCCCCTCCAAACCTCAAACGAAAAACAATACAAATAAGAAGTTAAGATCGGCAATCCAGATTATGATTAAGATAAAAAAAAAATCACAGTCTGAGATGTATAAAGTTAAAACTTGAAGTTTAAAAGCACAAACGGTTTTTTTTTCTCTTTTCTTTTAACTGCTGGATTATTTTCTTCCATGGAAGAAGTTCAGGTTACATCCGTGAGAGGAGGACAAATAACATCATCCCTTTGAGTGGCGTCTATTGATGGGACTCCTTCCTCCTGCGCCCCCCCCAAAAAAAACAGCCATCAAAAGATTTCCATGAATCTTTTTCTCACCACGACTTGATGATGGTGATGATGATGATGATGGTGGTGATTACTGTTGATACACCCCTTCTTTTGAAACCTGTTTTGTTGGTTGGTGTCTTATGGCACATCAACTTTTGTAGGTTATTAAATGCCCAATCCTGCTTATATATATATATATATATATATATATATATATATATATATATATATATATATATATATATATATATATCATAATTTTGTGGCGAATCGTTTGTTAGAGCAGATTTGTTAAAAAGGTTTCAACAATTCCTGTCAAACACTAATAATTCTGTTTAGAATTAATTATTTGTTTTCACACAGTTAAATAGTTTCAAGAATTCCAACCTAAAACTAATAATTCTATTTAATATCAGACATTTGTTGGCACACAATTAAATTGTTTCAAGAATTGCTATTCAATATTAGTCATTCTATTTATCCTGTATTCCATTAGGATAAAAATAATTTACACATAGTTTTATGTTTTCTCATTGGGTGCCCCTTTCATATGGCCTTGTGCCACATCTAAGCAAAAAACTTAGTAAATTTCCACATAGTTTTATGTTTTCGGTTCGATTAATTTATTCATCTTTTAATTAATGACATATCAACCTTCCGGGGGTATTTAATGTCAAAGCCATCCTTGTAGGTAAAACAGCAGTGATACCATGTAACCGATAGCCGAGGGTATAAATTGGTTTATACTTTTCCCAAGGTTATTGGTCCGAAAGCGAACGTAATAGCGCGACTGGGGTTCGAACTCGCTATGATGGTTAAAGAGATGGACTGCGGAATGATAGTAAGCAAGGAGGTGCCCGTGATGTAATGGTTATCGTCGTAGGAAGTGGACACGGTGACACGAGTTCAAATCCTGGACGAGACTGATTGCATTTCACATAGCACTAATACCCTTGGGAAAGGTATGAATCCAATTATTATCCCTCCAGTTATGGATAAATAGTAGGGCAGACTAGGTTCTTCAGCCTTGGTGAGGCAGCTAGTCTAGGAGAAGGAAAAACTCTGAATTCAAACCTGTTAAACTCTGCTTAAAAAATTGACCTTGTGTCATATCCTGCCCGAGCAGAGGGGTTGGGTAAATATAGTTAGCAAGTTCGAACTCCAGTCGTGCTATTACATTCACTTTCGGGCAAATACCCTTGGGAAAGCTATGAACCCCCTTATCCTCCCAGCTATGGGTTAAATAGTACCACTTCTGCTCTTCTCGAAGGATGGCCTAGGCATTAAATAACCTACAAAGGTTGATATGCCATTAAATAAAGAAACCGAAACCTCGCTTACTTCGTGGCCGCAATCCGGCACTCCCCTGTGTGGTCCCAAATTACTACTACTAATAATCATAAGTAATTGATTGAACAGTTCTCTTTGACCCACTGATGGGACCCTAACAGATACTACCAATCTGAATCAGAGTCGACTTGGGAGAAATGGCGATGAAAGATTACTCCAAATTTCCCAAAGCTCCAGAGTTGGAGCCTCACGACCAGGTGGAGTTTTAATGTCTTACTTAAGACACTAGTTGTGGGGTGGGAGTATTTCCTCTATGTGTATCCTACAGCCCCAGCCCTCAAGGCAGTTTGGAACTTGTGCATGTATTGATTTGTATATGAGAAACGGTAACGCCCATAACGTTTTTTTTTTATAGAAATTTAATTTCCTTCAAAAACAAAGATACTAGGATTTCTATTATTTCTTATGGAATATCATACCAGGAAAAAATATATCATTAGTTATTATTTGTTACCAAACTTTACTGTATTGAATAGAACAAAAAGCGATGAACTTTTTTTTGGACAACTAAATATCAATGGTTATTTTTTAAATCTTTTTTGCAGCAAGTAATGTTAAGTGCATGCGTCGATGCCTCAATAGATAATCTATCATATAGAATTCTGATTAATCCGATAAGATAATTCGAGTTTTTTTTTCCAAGCTGTGGCTGTGTTATTATTACTGTATAGATGCACCACATGGATGCTAAGAAAACGCATCGAGAAAAAGCAAGATGGAATCTACACAAGAATGCTACGAACAAATCCTGAAGGCAACACCCCACGAAACAGCAGCTGCACGGCCACCTATCTCCCATCTCTAAAACCATCCAAGTAAGACGAACAAGGCATTCTGAACACTGCTGGAGAAGCAAGGAAAAACTCATGGGCACAATTCTTCTATGGACCCTCCACATGTGTTGGTCGCCCAGCAAGAACATCAACTCCGTGCGGACTCTGAATGTTGTATGAAGGAACTGCCGGAGAGCGATGGGTGATAGGGACGGGTGGAAGAGAGAGAGAGAGAGAGAGAGAGAGAGAGAGAGAGAGAGAGAGAGAGAGAGAGAGAGAGAGGCAGGAGAATCCGTGCTGTCATTGCGAATTGATGATCATGATTATGACATATTCATTATTTTGTATTCTAGAGTTTCAATGCTGTAGAGTTGGGTCATTAATAATACCTAATGATATATATATGAGAAGTATGCTTATTTTCAAACTAATCCATATTCATATTTCTGGTTATACATAACTCCTTATTATAACCGGTTTGATTGAATGTGGGACAAGAGATAATAAAAATCCTTAAGAAAATCTTGGAAGAAAATTACGATTTTATCAAAAATATTAATGGTGTGCTTATTTTTAGGAGCAATGCTGCCAAGCGTAATGATTATCTCTGTATGAAATAGAATGGGCGACTCAAGTTCAAATCTTGGGCGAGGTTGTTTGGGTTTCAATCCTCATTTTACAGCCCCAGCCGAGTGGGTCAAACCTCCAAAACGTTTTTAGAAAACCGGAATAGTCATTCATAAGCAGCTGTGCAAATAAATACCCTGTGTTCGATCATGTAAACTAACCATCTCCAGCCCCCCACAGTCAGAGAGAGAGAGAGAGAGAGAGAGAGAGAGAGAGAGAGAGAGAGAGAGAGATAATAATAAATTCCAATAAGTTTTTAGAGAACCAGAATAGTCATTCACGGGAACTGTGCAAATAACTTGAATTTGACCATGTACATGTTAACTGACAATGAAGATTAATAAAATAGACACCGCTAAATAAAAATTGAATGAGTACACGAGATTTTTTTTTAGTTTTATCAATTACTTACACCCTGCTACGTTCCAAGTCTTTACTTCTTATCCGGCATAGAAAACTACTTAGGCTAGAATATATATATATATCATCATCATCCTGCCGCGTTATCAGCATGGATATCCCTGACCCTCTCTCGCCACTCCCCCCTATCGTCCATTGCTTCCAGCAGGTCCTCAGGGTTCTACTGTATGTAGTTTTGAGCTAGTCGTCCTGCCCATGCTCGTCCATGTGAAGGGGTCCGCAGGAGTACATCACTTATGAGCTCTTTCCTACTTCTCCAGCAGCGTCCTGCATGTCTGGTTCGTCTAATTTTGATAGTTTTCGTGATGGGTGGTAGGTGGCCGTACAGCTGCTGCTTTGTGGGGTGCTGTCTCAAGGACTTGTTCAATATTGCTCGCAGTATTCTTGTGCAATTGCCGCCAAGCTTTTTCTCCATACGTTTAGTAAGTGTCCATGTACACACACACACACACACACACACACACACACATATATATATATATATATATAAGAACAAATAAGAAAAAAATGTTTCAGTATAGAGCACTTTTTAGATTTTACCTGTTAACTGATAAATTTTAAAATCGTCACAAATCTTCATTTTTCATATATATATATATATATATATGGGGCACGGGCCGTAATTAATTACTCTGGGTGAGCAGTCGGATGACCTTGATAACGTAAATTGTCAACAAAGGTCTTATCACTGTAAGAAAATACTTTGAAAATTAATTTAGGTAATATCTGATAACGCAGAAAATTGTTTGTTCAATAGTGTACAAAATTTTTCACTCGAGTTTATGAAAAAAAAAGTTTCAAATTAAAAAGGATATTAACAATTTATAAACGCATACTCCACTTTGTATGAAATAATATAAAGATGTTTATAGTCTTGTATAGAATAAGGAAAATATTTCATATCAGAACGTTAGGATATACGAGGAAGGCTGTAGAATCTATCGCGCAAAAAGTGTTTAAAGCAATAAAGACGATTATAATTTTTCAGAAAAAATATAAGGAATAATGAAAATACATCCTGACAAAATTTCAGACAATGCAGGAATACAGAAGTATCCGCCGACATATAAATGATTTATATATACTTGAACTTACAATCTTCAATTGTGATTAGTCAAATCCACATACCATTTAAGGAATTATATATATATATATATATATATTTGCCCAGCCGGCTGGGGTTGTAGAATACACCGACGGCACCTCTGCAGAGGGTTAAGACCCCCATAACGAGTGTCCTATTTATGACACTAAACAATCTGATGGTGAGGTTCCAGTAATGCTGGGGCTTTGGGGATTACAGAGCACCCCTTCATTGTCATTGCTCAGAGTTCCACTCTGACCCGGCGTGGTAGCACCAGATAAGGGTCCTAGCTATGGGTAAAATAGAACTAACGGCATACTTATGCTAAACAGAATTGTTTGATTAAACTGAATAGCTTGAAATAGAAATGTTTTTGACTATAAAACCGTACTTACATTTAAACTGCGTGCTTATGCTAAACGGAATTATTTGGTATAGAACTGTTTTTTGATATTGAAACTGTATTTACACGAAACTGAATTGTTTAACATAGAACTGTTTAGACAATTAACTGTGAGTAAACAAAATCTGTACTTATACTAAACTGAATTAGCTGAATTAGAACTGCTTGACTAAACTGAATAGATAGAAATAGAATTGTTTTTGACAGTTAAACTGTATTTACATTTAAACTGCGTGCTTATGCTAAACTGAATTGTTTGAAATTGAACTGTTTTTGACATTGAAACTATACTTACACTAAACTGAATGGTTATATATAACTGCTTGAATTGTTTGAAATAGAAATGTTTTTGACATTGAAACTGTACTTACACGGAACTGAATTGTTTTATATCACTGCTTGAATAGTTTGAAATAGAAATGTTTTTGACAATTAAACTGTTACTTATGCTAAAATTAATTATTTTAAATAGAACTGATTATCTACATAAAAATGGATTTGGCGTTAAATAACCTACAAAGGTTGATATGTCATAAAACCCAACCAACCAACCATATATATATATATATATATAATTATGATACCCCGGTAGGAACAACCAGAGGAACAGGATACGGATTTAAATGAAGAATATTGGTTAAGGAAATGCATATATACAATCGGAATTGGTACTCGTTGTATTTACCCAACCCCTCCATAACAAGCTGGATGCGACGAATTTTTAAGCAGAGTGAAAGTAATATAGAAAGAAGAGAAACAAAGATGATATTTTGAGAATTTACAGCTTTTAGCATGACACGCTTTCTGTGAGATTGTTTATTCAGTTGTTTTGGTTGTTCTGCATTTGTAATTGGAAATTAGCATATGTAATTGGAAATTAGCATATCTTGCAAATGGTGTTGCTCCAAAGGATACAAAGATGTTTTAGTTCTTTGTCAAAAAATTAAACGAAGCTAAATATTCCTTTTTACTTTTAGGTAAATTTATTGGAAGGACCACTCAAGGTTTGCTTTGGGAATTTTCCTTCTCCAAGACTAATAAGCCCAGTTGGCTGGGGCTGTAGAATATGCCGACTGCATCTCTGCAGAAGAGTAAGACTCCAACTCCAACAAGTGTCCGGTACATGACACTCAACAAACTAATGGCGAGGCTCCAGTAATACTGGATCATTGGGGAATGCGGAGTATTCTTCATTGCCATATCTCCTAGGTCCACTCTGGTCCAGAATGGTAGCACTTGAAAAGGTCCTATCTATGGATCAAATAAAACTGTTTGACACTTATAATGAGGGCAAAAAATAACTGATGTTAAATTGAATGATTAGGAATAGAACTGTTTGATCATTTAACTGTGTTTAAACAATTGACTGATGTTTAATTAAATTGTTTGTAATACATAGCAATACTGGTATTTTTCGAGCACCCCACGTACGCGTGAATTTGGCACAAGGCCTTTTTTATTGTGGGTACTAGGCGCATTACTGTAGCCCACACACGCTCGGAGGTTCTAAAAATGCCTTAACCCCCGTCTGCATTTCCCTAAAAAGGGGCGCACCAGGCACCAGGCGATAAACCTGGCCCCTCCAGGGAGCCTGGGAGGAAGGCCTTCTGAAGCTCAAGGATGCCAATGTCAGCCGTGAGACGCGAATGCTTAGCCTTCACAGCATCCGCGTCAGTCAGCCTCAACCAACTGCCACCAAGTCAAAACACACCCGACCTGATCCGCCTACCAGTAAACACGGCTGGTTGAATGGAACAAGAGTAAACTGAGGACAGATAGATAGCAATACTTGGAACCATTTAATTTTTTTTGACTTGTGCTTAATTGAATCGATAGAAATAGTACTGTTTCATCACTTAACTATATATATCAACAAAAAGCTTTTACAAATCCTATATTTGATATATATATATATATATATATATATATATATAAACAGGATTTGGCATTAAATAAACATCAATGGTTGATATATCATAAAACCAAACCAAACTAAACCAAACCAATCTCTAAGACTAGCTACAGTTCCAACGCTAAAGAGCCCAGTATGCGTATTCATTCACAGCTTGGAGTGGGGAAGAAGATATTAGTAGGAAGTGAAATGTAGACAGCCTCGTCAAGGATTTGAAAACTGGTCACTGAGTCCGTTTCGTAAGACGATAACCGTGACACTTCAATTTCAGTAAAATTTATTGAGGTTAAGGGAATTTGAATAAGACTTTGTATCAATACCAATGAAAATGGAGAAATTAACTTTAGGGGGGGAGGTATTGCATAAATCGATGTACAGTGAAACAAAATCGATTAATCAATCAGGCGCACATTAAGAGTGAGAGAAAGAGTGAGGGGGATTAGGCAGAGAAGGAGAATGAGTGATGTTAATGGTGAGTTCATGTTTATTGGATCGCTTTGGCACCGGCCCATTGGCATAATGGTTTGAGAACTCGCCACTGGCACAGGAGATCTGGGTTCAATCCCAGGTCGAGTCATATCAAACACTCAAAAATTGGCACTTGATTCCTTTTTGTTTTACACTAGGAATTATAAGGTTCGGATCAAGGGTAAGTGGAGCAATTCTGGGAAAAGAGTAGCACCCTACCCTACACCTCGAGGTCGTAGATAATGAAAAAAGGAGTCTTCGAGTCGTCCTCGACTACGGTCGGCCAACTTGTTGAAAATATCGCTCTTATAAAGAGAATAATTTACCAGTCGTAGGTAACAGTTTTTACGATCTTGAGAGGAATTGGTTTGCAGCTTTATCGACAGTGCTCGGAAGGAAGAAATTGATTGAGCAGTTTTTTGTTTTGTTTTGTTTTCGGTTGGTAAGAAACAAAATCACACATCTACTTTCTTAAACAGATAATATCAATTAAAAAAAAGAAAAAAAAGAAGCAAAAATTTGCTTATTTTGCTCTTCACTGAGGGCTCTAATTACCATGACCTTTAACCAGACTAAGATATACAAAGATCTACAAAGTAAATGATTATTTGGGCGGTTGAAGTAGAGTTACAGCAAACTAGTTTTGCAAGACTTGCTTGCATATAAGTTCGATCCACAATTTGTTCTCAATTTTATTGTTGATTTGGTTTGTTAATATGCAGTTGAAATTATTCGACCTTTTCAAGTCTTTCGGACTAGCAGGACATTTCGGAAGTTTAATGATCTCCAAACTCTCCTTAATTTTCTTAGGTGATCAGAGCTCACCAAAGTCATGTACAATAAGACCCTCACCAAAAAGAGGTGTATTGAATATGATACTAAACTTTATCGGGGGCTTTGGGGGCTCTGGGGGTGGGCCTTCGTTGCCATTACTTCAAGTTGGTCAAATAGTGTAAGGAAACAATATAACTATGCAAAGAAATGATTATTATTAAATGAGAACGGTCACTTGAAAAGACAGAATTGTATAAATTGTTAGTATTTGATAAAAATACTTGAAACCGTATAACTGTGTAAATCATTTGTGTCGAATATCGGTTTAAAATAATCCATGGGAGTGTTATATTGCATTAAAAAAATAAACTAAACCGAAACAAACAATTCTCACATTAATTTTATCAGGTAATGAAAACTATGTTATTGTTATTAAGTGATCAGAAATCTCCCATTGATTTTCTTAGGTGATCAGCAATCTCTCATTGATTTTCTTAGGTGATCAGAAATCTCTCATTGATTTTCTTAGGTGATCAGAAATCTCCCATTTATTTTCTTAGGTGATCAGAAATCTCCCATTTATTTTCTTAGGTGATCAGAAATCTCTCATTGATTTTCTTAGGTGATCAGAAATCTCTCATTGATTTTTAAAGTTGATCAGAAATGTGTGTGTGTGTGTGTGCGTGTGTGTGTGTGTGTGTGCGTGTGTGTGTGTGTGTGTGTGTGTGTGTGTGTGTGTGTGTTTAGGCCTGTTCAGTTAATGAAGTATTTGCGTATTACTAAGTTTGGCAGATATTGTCCTCCTTGAAAGATTGACGCAGCACAATTTTTATTCTCCATGTAGCTGTGTTCCAGATAAAGTTAATCTTATAATTACCTACATATATATATATATATATGTGCTCATCGAATTCGTGTATGTAGGTGATTTAAACATGATTCGTTAAATTATAAAATCTGCAGGTTAGAATCTATCGGTCTTTTCATTTTTTCTAAAATGCAAATTAAAAAAAAGACGTAGTAAAGTTTAGTCAAGTAATTGTAAAAAATATATTAATAAAACTGTCGTCATCAACAACAAAGTTTATAAATGCATAATACATTATAAACTGATAAAAATTAACATCAACGAATCGTTTTCTTTTCTGTATAGAAAAAAGGAAAGTCACTGTCTATTATATATTTTCCTTTGATTAGCGTTTTCAAATGAACAATGACTAAGCAAAACATTCTAAAAATACGACGTGTACACGAAAAGTATTGCAACTAAAGTTCTGATTTTAAAAGATTAAAAAAATGAAATAAAAAAATTCGAATGAAGATGCCTGCATTGTTGAGTAACTTTAGTTTCGAAGAAAACAAGTCTTTTTTAATTAAAAAAAAAGTTTTGGGGCATATTTATTTAAGGGCGATACTATGATACTTAATAATGTCTATTTTGCTTGAACAATGTTTTTAATATGAATGATAAAATCACGGTATCTTTGTTTTAGAAGAAAGTTAGCTTTTCATTTTAAAAAATTGTTTGAGGTATACTTATTTATGTGCGACGATATATATATATATATATATATATATATATATATATATATATATATATATTCTAAACAGGTAAGTAAACCACTCTTTACTTTGATATATATATATATATATATATATATATATATATAAGTAAATCGAATTTTGCAGGAGGTTTGCTATGCGATTGAGTAGGTAAGTTTAATGCATAAAAATCTTTTTTGAACAAACAGTCTCTAGGCACAGACTGCACATATTTGTACGGTGAATCAGTCGCCAAAGGCGTCAACTGTTGAGCTTGGCTGCCTTTCTGTTCGAACTGGCCTGGCTTCTGTGAGTAAGCACCTGATAGAATCAGCTTCAGCCATTAATCTTTTGAAGGCTATTCAAACTGTGCAGGTCACTTGCCAACGAATGCGCTATTCAAATATGATTGGAAGGTAGAATATGGTGGCGAGCCCAGAGGGAAGAGTAGAACAAAAGTTGTGACTCATCTAATCATGTGTAAATACAAATCATCGTTGTCTTATGATTGTTTTATTTACCATTGAAAGATGAATAGAAAGATTATAGAGTCTTGTTTCATATTGAACACCTTAATCTTAAGAAGAGAAGAAAGAAAGAAAGAAAGAAAGAAAGACTTTTCTAGTGTTTCCATTTGTCACTTCCTTTTTGAAACCTATTGAGAATTACTCAGGAAAACAGTGATTCATACAGCATTTACATGCAAATAAGTATTTTACCATGTCATTCAAAGCAAACTTTCACTTTTTTTTCTCACTTGACATATGAGAGTATACTAAAAGTCGGGGAGTCCCTATAACGTTATGGTTAACCTGCTGCACTACGACCTCGAAGTAAACGAGTTCAAACTCCAGTCAAGCTATAACGTTCACTTTCAGATTAATACCCTTAGGTAAGGCATGAACCTTTTTATCCTCTCCCAACTTGAGATTAAATAATATCACTACTATTCTTTTACAACGATGGCTCGAACGTTGATGTGTCATTAAACCAAAATAACTTAAGTAGTGTCATTACTTTCGTGATTTTTAAAGTCAATCATTTTTTAAGAACATACAAGAC
Organism: Sepioteuthis lessoniana; assembly: GCA_963585895.1. Taxonomy (NCBI): domain Eukaryota; kingdom Metazoa; phylum Mollusca; class Cephalopoda; order Myopsida; family Loliginidae; genus Sepioteuthis; species Sepioteuthis lessoniana. Next base: position 109,589,042 of record OY757912.1, on the reverse strand, counting down.
TATCCGTGAACCCGATGGGTTTCCATTGTAAAGTAGTCCTCGATTATATTGCTGGTTATATTTAGAAAGAAGTGAAAGATTCTAATTAGGTTGGCCTGTGCGTGTGGCCTGGTCGGCCGACTGTAGTCAAGGGTGACCCGAAGGCTTCCTTTTCAGTAGATACTACACTGAGGCGTAGGGGAAAGGGCAACTCTTTTCCCTGGACTGCTCCACTTACACTTGATCCGTACCTTATAATTCTTAGTGTTAATTAAGGAGGCATCAAATACCATTTTTTGAATCTTTGGTAAGACTCGATCTGGAATTAAACTCTGGTCTACCGGACCAGTGGCGAACATTCAAACCATTATGTTAATTGGACCTTGAATGCGGAAATTACACCCTTTGCAAAGGAGTGAATCCCTTCCACACTGAAAAGTGATGACCTGGGTATGTATATTTACCCAACTATCAAGCATGAGCAGGATGAGACACGATGTCAATTTTAAGCGGACTACAGTTGGTTTGAATCCAGGGTTTTCTTTTTCCTAGACTGGTTGACTAACATAACTGAGAGGAAAACAGAGAGATTCATACCTTTTCCAAGAGTATAAGCACAAAATGAAACTCAAACAGCCCCGTTCAGGACTTGGACTTTCGTCACCGATTCCATTTCCATCGACGATAATCATTACGCTAAGTGCACCTCCTGGATGTTGTTGGTGTGATACTAAACTGTGCCCGGTGGTGATACTCCACATATGGATCTCTGGGAAGTTTGGGGTTTCTTTATTTGTTGCCATCAATCCCAGGTTCACTCTGACTTGGAGTGGTTGTATCTTTTTGGGTCCCAACGAAATGTATCTGTATTAGAATTATTTGTATAAGATAGGTATATAAAAACCCAATTTCCCTGCACGAGTAGGATGCGTTACACTGCCGATTTTAAAGCGGGGATTTAACACGTTTGAATTCAGTGTATTTCCTTCTCCTTGACTGGTTGCATTACCGAAGATAAAGTGCTTAGTCTGCCCTACTATTTGCAGAGGGAGTAGTTAGATACATACCTTTTCAAGGATATTATCCCTATGTGAAATGCAAACAGCCTCATCCAGTTGTATAGCCATGAACAACTATACAAACACATATGCAGGCAGAATCATAACGACACAATAAAGACGAGCGACACAGTTCTTTAGAAAAATACACCCCTCAGTTTATTTGAAAGGGTTCGAAAAGGTTACTAAAGGTTTTACTGTGTGAGAGGGAGTTGAGGACCGAACAGAACTGCAACATATTTATCCCCACTCTTATGGCCATAACAGCGTTTCTTTCCCGTTCTCCTGGGCTGCTCAACTGGGGGCCTGGGGCCCCAGCCTCTCTTGGTTTCCGGTTCTCTCTACCGTATCTTTCTCCAACTGGTCTGAACTCCAACTGATTGAACTTCCTGTTATATAATTGTTCGACGTACACCTTCTTCTTTTGGGCTGGGTGTCCTCGTGGTGTAATGGTTAAAGCGATGAACTGCGGAATCGTAGTACGCGAGTTCGTACTCCAGTCGCGCTATTACGTTCACTTTCGGGCAAATACCCTTGGGAAAGGTATGAACCCCCTTATTCTCCCTCCAGCTATGGGTAAATAGTAGGACGGACTAGGTTCTTCAGCCTTGGTGAGGCAACTAGTCTAGGAGAAGGAAATCTCTGAATTCAAAACCTGTTAAACTCCGCTTAAAAATTGACCTTGTGTCATATCCTGTCCGAGCGGAGGGGTTGGTAAATAGTACCTTCTTCTTTTGGGCGTCATAAATCGCACTCAATTCACCAAGTCCACGGTCAAGGTTATATCCTGATATTTCTCGACCGGATGCACCTGTTATTTACACAGGTGCTTTTCCTATTTTGACAGCTTGGCCGGGGTCAATATTTTACAATCCAACGTTGAACTTGGGTCACTGTGTCCATTTCTTAGGAAGATAACGATTAGATATGTATACTTGAAACTATATAATTGTGTCCAAATGATCTATATTAAGAATAGTTACTGGAAACTATAATTGCTTGCGAATGATTATTATTGTTAGCTACTTAAAACCATATAATTGCATAAAATAAAAGACTGACTTCAGCATTAAATAGCCCCACAAGTTTGAGATACCGTAAAACCAACCAACCAACAATTATAGCAAGTATTTTATATTTAAATTCTTTTGGTCCTGAATTAGGATGATTAACAAAATCAAACCCAGCTCATTGGCCTCGTAGGTAGAGTGTTCGTTAATGGTCCGGGAGACCGGGTTTCAATCCCAGGTCGAGTCACACCAAAGATTTTAAAAATGTTACTTGATACATCCTTGCAATATACTATGCGTATCAAGGGTATCAATATACTATGCGTATCAAGGGTAAAGTGGAGCAATCCAGGGAAAGGAGTAGCGCCCTCCCCTGCACCTAAGTGTAGTAGCTATCGAAAATGGAGCCTTCTGATCGCCCTCGACTACGGTCGCCAACTTTACTACTTAACAAAATCATGTTCAGCGCGAATCTGTGACATGTACTAAAAAATATGCTAAGGTAAGAAAATATTACTTTTATGCTCTTAAACGAAAATAAATAATTTTAATCAATTGAATATTTTAATAAGAAATGCTTTTTTTTTTTTTAATTTTTATTAAACTCCGAGCACATATTAAAAAACAAAATTTATCAGATTCAAAAAGGTGACACTATTAGATTATAATAATTTCTAACTGCATTATCAAATCATTTGTGTTAATGTGGCATTTCAAGAACGATGATAAAAAGTAATGAATTTAACTGAAAAAAAAAATTGTCATAAGATTTTCACTGCGAGTAAAAAAGATATTGAGAAACGCAATGTGTACTGTCCTACTTTCCATTTCAACAAATCCCAAGCAGTCTTCCTTCTGATTCGATGCCCTTTTGGTTGAGGCTGTATAATGCACCGATTGCATATTTGCAGATGGGTAAGAGCCCACTCCAACAAGTGTCCTGGATATGACAATAAACAATCTGATGTCGAGGCTTTAGCCTTGGAGATTTAGGGATAGTGAAGTACCACTTCATTGCCATTGATCCCAGGTTCACTCTGACCCGGAGTAGTAACACCGAATAGGGTCCTATCTATGGGTCAAATAGAACAAACTGAATATGCAAACAAATGATTAATGTTAAATTGTGACTGTTGTATCGCAATACTTGAAACCATTTGACTGCAAAAAAGAGCCCAGGCTCGTTTAAGAAAATGTATTTAAAAATCGTATATATATATATATATATATATATATATATATATATATATATATATATATAAACATGATTTGGAATTAAATAACCTGCAAGGGTTGATATGCCATAAAACCAAACCAAACTCTAATTCGATCCATATTTGGACGATTAGTGTCATATTTTATCGTAGATAAAGATTATTGTCAACTGAATGTTGTGATATGGAGGTACAGATGTCTTCCCTTATAATGTTTGGTTTCTTTGTTAAATGGCATATCAACCTTCGTTGGTTAGTCAATTCCAAAGCAATCCTTATAGAAGAACTGTACAGGTGGGAGATAAGGAGTTTAATTCTTTTACCAACTGTATACACGTAAATCTGAAAGTGAAAATGAGAGATCGACTGGAGCTCGAACTCGTTCAACTACGTCGTTGCCGCCCAGCGTGTTTGCCAGTACTCCACAGGGACTCTCATATTTGTCAGTTGTCTTTCCGTAAAATAACCAATCGGAGAATTAACTGACACGAGATATTCTGAACCATGAACTGTGAAATGTGAGTAGTCAGTCTCCTTAATCGAATAAAGGGTTTGGGACACAATTCCTTGAGGGTTACTGATTCTGACAAAGGCCATCTGAAGTATATTGTTACCCAACCCCTTCACCACGAACGGTGGGGGGTGTCCTCGTGGTGTCCTCGTGGTTAAAGCGATGGACTGCGGAATCATAGTGAGTTCGAATTCCAGTCGCGTTATTACGTTCACTTTCGGATAAATACCCTTAGGAAAGGTGTGAACTCCTTTATCCTTACAGCTGTGGGTTAAATAGTACCACTACTGTTCTTATAGAAGGATAGCTTTGGCATTGAATAACCTATAAATGTTGATATGCCATTAAACAAAGAAACCAAACCAATCCACCACTTAAGAGGAGTACAGTTGGTTTGAATTAAGAGTTTTTCTTCACCTAGACTGGCTGTCTTACCACAGCTGAAGGACCCAGTTCGTTCTGAAATAGAGAAGATGCAACTGTTGTAACGTAGTAAATGAAGAAATTGTGATAGGACACCAAGTAAGGATTGAACTCATTATCAAGGGGTCTGAAATACATCTTGTTAATCCCTGTACTACCAAGAGGTGTCTATAAGTATCTTCATCTTGTTGAATTGACCCACAGCAAACATTCCATACGATTAAGTTACTGTCTCTTCACTTTGTCCTTCTCGAGCCAATTAAGGCATAAAAACGCGAATTTAAGGTCGTCAAATTGGATTCAATTGACAAGTTAGTTTTATGAGTCTGACTCGAATAAATACAGAAATTTTACCACTGATGAAAGTATTTTAGGTGTGTCTGTTCGTGTCTCGTCATTTATATATGTAAACTAATATTGCTACTATAAATCTTACAGTCATGTCCCGGTGTAAGAAATGACCAGGATTTCCTAGAAGAAAAAAATATTCATGTAGATTTTGTAAGGAATATTTTTCAAAGAATCTGGCAAATTTTTCTGTTGAATATTTTAAACCGGAGTTAGGACACCAGCCGTACTCAGTGCATAATATGTATTCATCTAACCAATTTGACACCGGCAGGATGTAACATAGAGTCAGTTTTTAAAGCAGAATAAAGCTGTTTCAAATACAACTGGTTATTTAACCAAAAATAAAAGATATAGTCTGCTCTATTAAGTAATCATAGCTTGGGGTGGGGGCTTGGTTGCAGTCATTTCTTCTTTTTTTTTTAAATGTCATTTATGTGAAGTGAACTCAAACAGCCTCATAAAAGGTTTGAACTCGGTTCGCCGATTTAATTTCTTATGATGATAACCATTGCACCAAGTACGCATCCTAGTCATTGCATTGTAAGTTAAATTGATCCTCGGCTAGTTGTTGGACCCTTATGATCTCGGTTCTGATTTACACTTGGGAAATAAACTTCTACTATAAGGCTGTCCCAGCATAACTTTGCGGGATTAAGAAGAGCCTATATTATACTGATCCGATTTTTATGAATGAATTCACCGAACCCCTCCGCCATTGGGCAGGACGAGACCCACGGTAAGTTTTTAGCGAGTATAGTTGGTTTGCGGCATATAGGCGTAACGGTTATCGTCGTAAGAAATTGAATCAGCGACGTGAGTTCAAATATTGGACTAGGCTGTTTGGGTCTAATTTCGTGCTAATGCCCTTGGAAAATATATGAATCCATCTCTTCTCCTTCCAGCCACGGGGAAAATAGTCGGCAGACTAAGTTCTATAGTTTTGTGATGGCAACCAGTATAGGTGAGAGAAGACTGAATTCAAACGAGATGTACTTGATTTTATAGTTGACTTTGTGTCGCATTCTACTCGTGGCGCTAGGATTGGATGATTACATAAAACTGGATCAAATTCAGATTTTATTTCTCCTAGATTAGTTGCCGTACCAAGGCTAAAGAACGCAGTCTGCCATACTAGTTACTCATAGCTGAAGGGAAAGAGAAAAGATGGATCCATGTCTTTCCCTGGGCGAGAATTGAAACGCAAAAGGTCATAACCAAGATTTGAACTCGAGTCACCGAATCCATTTCCTCCCATGATAAACGTTTTGCCACGAGCACCTCCAATTAAAAAAAAGTATGTCTCTGTAACATAGCAAAAAGCACACCGATTATTTTGTTAATGCAATTATAATGTTCTTGAATTAGTTTGGTTTTATGGCATATCAACCATTGTTGGTTTTTTAATGCCAAATTCTCTTCATACACATATATAAGATATATATGATATGTGGTTCCGTTGGGTTTTATGACATATCAGCCATTTTAGATTATTTAATGCCAAATCCTTTTTATACATATATATCAAATATATATGATTTGGTTTGGTTTGGTTTGATTTTATGGCATATCAGCCATTGTAGATTATTCAATATCGAATTCTCTACATGCATATTTTTAAATACATATAATTTGGTTTGGTTTGATTTGGTTTGGTTAGCCATTGTAGATTATTTTATGCCATATTATCTTATTACAAATATATTAAATCCATATGATTTGGTTAGGTTTGTTTATATTAAATATATGGTTTCAAAACACACTTTGCAGATACCATCCTTAAAAAAGCTTGAGTTCATTTTTTTTTTTGCACACAGTTAAGTGTTTCACTTTATTTCTACTTTATTTCAAACAATTAATTTTAACATTAGTACAATTTTTTGTTTGCACCATCATTTGTTTTAATACAACGGTTCTATTTCAAACAATTCAGTTCATTATAAGTACAATTTTTGTTTACACACAGTTAAACGATAAGTTCTGTTTCAAACAATTTAATTTAGCATCAGTCAACAAAGTTAAATGGTTCCGAGCATTGCTATGTATCACTAACAATTCAGTTAAATAGTCATTTGTTTACACACAGTTAAATGTAAAAATAGTTCTCTTTCAAACTATTCAGTTTAGCATAAAAACAGTTTTTGTTTACTCATAGTTTAATGTGCAAACCTTTCTTTTTCATACAATTCTGTTAAGCATAAGTACACAGTTTAGATGAGAAACAGTTCTATTTGACTCATAGTCAGGACCCTATCAGGTGCTACCATTCCGGGCCTGAGTGGAACTGGGAGCGATGGCAATGAAGGGATACTCTGCATTTCCCAAAGCTCCAGCATTACTGAAGCCTCACCATCAGAGTGTTTAGTGTCATATCCAGGACACTCGTTGGAGGAGTCTTACTCTGCTGCAGAGATGCAGTCGATGTATTTTGCGCACCCTGGCCGACTGAGCCAAACGTTCTTGGAAAATAAATCAATTTCTTATCCGCTTTGCTCGTCAATAATGATAGTGTGGGGACACTGTCGCGCTCCCCTTGATCATGACAATATCTCAAAGGAGGTAACTACAAACTTTTCTTATTACTTATTGTTAAGTTTAATGACTGCTGAAATCTGCCTTTCGGCGAGTAAACGCTTATATTAATCAAATTCACGAATCATTCTCGGCATTAAGTCGACTTAGTTTAGTCTGACACAAAAATTATTTGGTTTGGTTGTGTTTCATAGCATATCAACCCTTGTGGGTTATTCAATGCCAAATCCCGTTCACACACACACACACACGCGCGTGCGCACACACACACACATATTAGCCCACTCAGCTGGGGTTGTAGAATACGCCGACTGCATCTCTACAAAGAAAGTAAAAACCTTAACGAATGTCCTGTTTATGACACTAAACTATCCGATTGTGAAGGTCCAGTCCTGGAGCTTTGGGGAATGTGGAGTACCCGTTCATTGCTAATATTCCTAGGTCCACTCAGACCCAGAGTGGTAGTACCTGTTAGGGTTCCATCTATGGTTCAAATAGAACTGTTTAACCATTTAACTGTGTGCAAACAAATGATTGATATTAAATTGAATTTTTAGTGTTACATAGCAGTACTTGAAACTATTTAATTGTGTGCAAACGAATGAGTAATATTGAGTAAAATTATTAGTGTAAAATAGCAATACTTAAAATCATTCATTCGTGTGCAAATAGATTTAAAGAATACGGTCGGAACAATCATATAGGTACTAAGGGTTGATATGACTAGCCGATTGATAGGATCGGGCCTCTCTGAACATCTGTCTGACCTCGAAAGTGCCATAGTTGAGTGTTGCAAGTCACTTTACAATTTCGGTTGCCGGGTTAAGGACTGCTAAGTTACCAAGTATTACAGGTCACTATTCACGACCAAAGGGGGTCTGTTTGGTGGTGGTGGGTATTTATAATAGACATATAATGTACAATTGGACACAAACTTTGTGCCCGATCTCATGACGTATTATATTCATTTACAATGTAAAGTCAATGTAAACTGGACCTTTATTTTATGTCCATTAACATTTTTGTTGGAAAATATTCTTTTCTTTTTATATATTTGAATCTGTTTAAAAAAATTATTTTCATTTCTTTACAGATTATCGTTTTCATTTTTGATTAAAAATATTTAGCACTTCATGTCATTTATAGCCAGAATTTGGATAATTAAACCGGACCATTTTTTAAAATTTTATAAAGATGTAAATTTCTTATAAAACGAAGATCATAACATTATACAATAAACACGGGTGTTATTAGGTATTACTTAATGTCAAATTCTTCTGCATTTTAACCCTAAGAAAGAATGTGAGCACTTTTATAACCAAAAATAAAATTGAATAGATATATATGAAGTTTGTTTATTTCTGGATTACTGCAAATATATATTTTTGGTTGCAGAGTTCCAATACTATAGAGTTTGGCAATAAATAATACCTAATAATATTCGTTTTGATTGTATAATATTCCATTCGAAGTGATTAAAGCCTGGTTAAAATGAAAATTAACTGTTTTTTAAAAATTGTTTAGAGTGGACTTCTTTATGCACGATAGAGTATAGATTATTTCTTCTTTCAAAATAGCCGAGCCAATTCAATATCGAGGAAGTCTCCCAGGCGTAGAGGTTCATGTGATAGACTGCAAAATTGTAGTAAGCGAGTTCGAACTCTTGTCGGGATATTTATCTTGTGAAAGTTATGAAACCCCCAGCTATAGGTTAAATAGTACAACTAATGTTCTACAAGGATCTCTTTGACATTAAATGACCCACGATGGTTGATATGCCATTAAACAAAGAAAATCAACTAAACCAATTTAATGTATATAGATATATAAAATAGTGCAGTTAAATCTCATCTTGTTCAGCGAAGGAAAGGTGAATCCTTTTGCTGTATGATAGAACTTGCTTAATTGACGTTTTTTTTTTTTGAAGAGAAGGCAGTTAAATACAAAGTTTGTTGTATACTTTCTCTTCAACTGACCTCCCTCCAACCGTTTCCTTGGGAACAAGAATTTCTTCAGTTAAGGGCTCTGTAACGGCTAATAAACTTATCTCACAGATCAATTGCTACTGAGATCGATTCTCACTTAGTACCCCATACTTGCAGATTTGAGCAAAATGTAAGCAATTGTCACGTGGTGTCCCATTGAGAAGATAGAAATATGATTACTACTATCCTCCTGTTTGAATTAACAGTAGCAAGCCATCAGAGAATGACCGTTAAGAACAGATGTTTGTACTCGGTGACCTCTCTCGGGTCGCCTGACACGGGAAGAAAGAAGAGAGAAACCAAATGATTGGCTGGGACCCCAAAACGGAAGTGGGGACTCCTTCCCGTCAGCGGAAATAGATAATAAGAAAGGTTAGTTGTTGGACAGGGTTCGTAGCGGACGGAACCAAAAGCCAAGTACTCCGGGTAAAAGAAGACGAAAAAAAAAATCTCGGACAAGGAGAAGCCGTATCTTCAAGCCAGTACTAAAAATAAGATAAAGTCTATTAGCCCGTAAAAGAAGAAAGATTCTCCACTGGAATCCATCTAAATAAGATAACTGACTTTGGGACTGTTTCTCCTTATACCCAATTTTATATACCCTCTCTCTTTCTCTCTCTCAATTTGAAGAAAAACGAAAGACATGTTCATGGACTGTTCATTTATTATATATTTGACACGTTGAAGGTGTATATCTATGTGTAGTAAAAGATTGATATATTTTAATGTTCCCACGTGGTCGAAGTTGTTATTTGCAGTGTCTTCTACGAGTTTGTTATGTCATATTTCTTTTCCAGCTTCTATTCGCCTTATGATATGCTCGCTTAAAATTGTCCTATTAATTCCTTTAAAATATCACACGGGAAACCGGAATTGTCGACTACTATAATTAATATTATTACGTCTCAACCTAGAGGTCCATATCTTCCATTGTCTAGGGGAGGAAGACTAGTGGCCTTGGTGGGTGTGTGTATAGTGTGAAATTTGGAACCCCTTGCCAGCGGCGGTCAGTCTAGCCCTAAATTAATCCCTCACATAATATGCCAGTTCTTATGTGCCCGAGGCAAAACTCTGAGCGAGGACTTATTCTACAAGGGATCAAGTGCCAACCTGCCCCGTCTTCACACGTGCGAAAATAAAGCCCCGTTCTGGGATAAAAGTAAATTTTTCGCGTCACACTATGTTGAATGTATAAGATTTACATACCGGTTTCCAATTGGTTATCAAAGTTGAGCGCTGATGAGTCTTCTAAGAAATTAGATGTGTGGTGTGTGTGTGTGTGTGTGTGGCGTAACGGTTTTCGTCCAAGATAATTGACTCGGCGACAATCATTAGATAGTAGAGCAGACTAAGCTCTTAAACTTGCTTTGGCAACTGGTTTTGGAGAAGGAAAACTGTGAATTCTAACCTGTTTGAATTCGTTTAAAAATGACTCTGTGTTCCACACATCTTAAGGTGGAGGGGTTGGGTAAATACATATTCACTGTAGGCACAGTCAAAAGCCTTAGGATTAAGCAAAGCTTATATCACGCTTAAAATCGATCACCGTTTGATCAATGAGAATAATCAGCAATGAGATTGATCTGTATTTAGATGGTTAGTTTGGTTCCTTTGTTTTAATGGCATATCAATCTTCATGGGTTATTTAGTGTCAAAACCATCCTAGTTTAAAACCGTTGTAGTACTATATATATATATATATATATATATATATATATATGAGGGTCAATTAATGAATACAATGAATTTTACCTTAGGAGTTGCCGATAGCAATCCCTGTTTACAATTGAATATTTTTCAAGGCAATCAATAGTGATGAATTCAGAAGACTGTCAGCATGACTTTCTTTATTGATCTCTGTGTCAGGAACTTTTTCTTTTCCGAAGAGTCAGTATATTTCCAGTACTTGGTCTGTGTTTTTGACTCAGGCTCGTAGCGGAAAAGCTATGTTTAGCTCATTTATAAACAATTTTTGACAATTACAGACTTCTGCGTATACATAACACATTCTTCTGTAAATTTTCACTTTTTAGCCAACTGGGTGGGAAGCGCCCCCTCCCTGAACGAGTTTTCTGGATATGACTGTAGACAATCTGATGGTGAGGTTCAAGTAATGTTGGAGCTTTGGGGAATGCGGAGTACCCATTCCTTGCCATCGCTCTCAGGTCTACTCTGACCCGGAATGGTCCTTAATATGGGTCCAACAGAACTAAACTGTGTACTTATGCTAAACTGAATAGCTTGAAATAGAACTGTTTTGACATTTGAACTACGTACTTATGCTGAATTGAATTGTTTGAAAGGAACTGCTTTTGTATACTAAACTGAATTATTTTGACATTGAATCTGTACATACGCTAAAAGGAATTGTTTGAAATAGAACTGCTTTGAGATTCAACAGTGTGCAAACAAAAACTAAACTTATACTAAACTGAATTGTTTGAAATAGAACTGTTTGACTAAACTAAATAGCTTGGAATAGAAATGTTTTTGACAATTAAACTGTACTCATGCTAAACTGAATGGTTTAAAATATGACAGTTTATTCGTATAAAAATGGATTTGGCATTAAGTAATCTACAAAAGTTGACATGCCATGAAACCTAAACAAACAAAATTTTGATGACAGACCTTTGCTCAATCCCGGAGGACATCGTTTGATTTGCTTCGACTTTGAATAGTCTGAGAAAAAATATTTTTACGTAATTAAGATATTTTTTGCGAAAAACTAGTTACAAACAAAACATAGTTAACATTTACGAGAGAAAAAATTCTGAAAAATAAGGTAATTTTGCTTTAAAAAAAACAAACTTCCTCTAATTTATTGATCGACTCTCGTATATATATATATATATATATATATATATATATATGGCACGTTTGCATTTCTCCTCATTAAATGAGGTTTGGTTTGGTTTCTTTGTTTAATGGCATATCAACCTTTGTAGGTTAGTTAATGTCAAAGCCATTCTCCTAGAAGAACAGTAGTGGTACTATTCAACCCATAGCTGGGAGGATAAGGGGGTTCATACCTTTCCTAAGGGTATTTGTCCGAAAGTGAACGTAATAGCGCGACTGGAGTACGAACGATTCCGCAGTCCATCGCTTTTACCATTACACCACGAGGACACCCCCTCATTAAATGTGGGTTATCACTAAGAAAGAACAGTAACTCGTTAAGGCACACTGGGTTATAGAGATGTCAATAATGGGAATACCATTGCAAAGTGGAAAGGTTCTCCAACAGATGGATCCGCACAGTTGTCGAGTGGTATCCAAGAGGCCAGCAACAACCACTCTGAAGACCTCTACGACGATGGTATGATGAAATTATCGAGCGATGCGGAGGTAAAAAGGAGAAAAATTCGAGAACAAGAACAAAATAGAAGCGCATTGTGGCCATTAATGTAGAAAACTGATAAACTGACCTATAAAGGGATATGTGTGTGTGTGTGTGTCTGACACAAGCATCTGAAATTAGTAGAGCAGTTCACATACCTCGACAGTTATAACTCATCTACTGAAAGCAATGTAAACATACGCATAGAGAAGACGAAAACTGCTATTGAGAAGTTGTCGATCATGTGGAAATCGGATCTCTCTGATAAAATAAAACGGGATTTTTCCAAGATGTGGCTGTGTCAGAACTATTGTATTGATGCACCACCTGGACTCTAACGAAATGCACGGAGAAAAATAAGATAGTCACTACCCAAGAAAGCTACGTGCTATTTTGAAAAAAAAAATTGGAAGCAGCACTCCCAAAAGCAGCAGCTGCATGGCCACTTACTTCTCATCGCACAATTCATCCTAATAAGATGAACAAGATATCCTGGGCACTGCTGACAGAAGTTAGGACGAACTCATAAAGTGACGAGCAACAAAGTCTTACATAGATCATCTCTGTGAGGACACCGGATACTATTTAAAGGACCTGTCTGGAGCGATGGACAATAGGAACGGATGGCAAGAGATAGTTAAAGGACACCATGCTATTAGTACGGCTTGATGATGGTAAAATAAAAATAAATACAAAAGGAAATCATCAATAAAATCAGAGAGCAGGAACAGCTATGACCGGATAAGAATAATAGCGAAAAAATGATGACTTACAATACGATTTACGTGACTTTAAGTTTCACGTGCTAAAAAGAAGTATTGCCACAGTTTTATAATTGTGGCAGTACTCCTTTTTTTGATACAGGAAAGTTAAAGTCACAATTACAGGACTGTAAGTAATCGCTTTTTCGTTTATATATATATACATATGAAAAATTAAAAAGTAAATTAAATATAATTCAGAAATTACATCACGTATTTGATTACCCTGATGAAGGTTTAATGTAAAAAAAACTAAACACTTAAAGTTAGCAAATAATTCAATGATAGATAAAATCATCTCCTGAATACCTTGTCTTTTTTTTGTATTTACACACACACACACACACACACACACACACACATATATATATATGTATATAATTGTAAGTTAACCGACTGTAGTCGAGGGCGACCTGAAGGCTCTCTTTTCTATAGCTACTACACCGAGGTGTTGAGGAGAGCGCTACTCCTTTCTCTGGATTGCGCTACTTACCCTTGGTCCGTAGCTTATAATACTGAGTGTTAAACAAGGAGGCATTAAGTAGCATTTTTTTAGTCTTTTGTAGGATTCAACCAGGGGTTAAACTCTGGTGTCCCGAACTATTGGCGAACACTCTCACGATTATACCAGTGAGCCGGTATATAATAATAATTAATAATATAAATGAAAATAAATATATATATTAGTTTATATATATATATATATATATATATATATATATATAGCATGGATGCTTAAATATGTATTAAATATATATAAAAGAAATATATATTTATTTATTATTGTATAATAGCTCTATCACAGATATTGAGCACTCTCAAAATTATACCGGATTTTGTCTGTCACAAACCCATCAACTGAGACAGTGACAACCATACACCATTGTAGTTATACAATATATATATATATATATATATATATATATATATATATATATATATATATATCTTCGGAGGAATATATATATATATATATATATATTCTTTTATTGGCCAGACTGTCCGATGTTTTTCCATCACTGGTCACAATGCACTTCCTTTCCATTCTTTTACACTCTTCTTCTATATGTTGGTCCAAATCACTTAACAATTTCATCTGCTCATCTTTATGGAGGTCTTCCAATCAGTTATTTCTGGTCTTTTGGTTACCACTTGATAACAGCTCGGGTCCACCTATTGTCTGTGAACATTGCCACGTGTTTAGCTCATTGTAACTTCCGCTTCCTGTACGCTACAATCACGTCTTTCACCAAGTTTCGATCTTGAACTAAAATGCATCGGATGTGCTAACGCAACTGTATTTTCAGCAAAATACTCTGAGCTAAGAAGAAAAATTTGTAATTTGAGATAATAAATATTGGCATTCACTATATGGTATCTCTGATATAAATATTGGTTTTCACTACTGACAAAAAAAAAAAAAGAAAGAAAAGGGATACCAGATATATATGGGATATATATGAACCGTGCATCTGAAGAAGACCGTAGATGTATGTTCCGAAACACTGCAATAGTAATCAAAATAGCTATAGATGAATGAATAAATAAATAAATAAAAGAACGATCTCATTAGACCAAAACAAGTCTTCAAAACAGAATGAATTCAATTAGGCAACGTGTAACATTAGCATTCCAGATGTCAAATTTGATTCATTAAATTGAACCCTTATCGTTCTATTAAAGAACAAACTTGCTTAACCTAGAGGTCCGTGACATACATCCTCCGCCAAAAATGGCTTGTTTTGATGGACTCTTGTTTCAAGTTGTGGACTAAAAATAGACGTCACCGGTCAGTGCCCAAAGTTGTGATATCCCAACCGGAACATATTGGTGCATTCAAATCAGGTCGGCAAAAATCTGCTCGGGGTTAGTTAGATCAACACAGAGTAATGAAAGAATGTTATCATTAGATCACGTGATAATGGCAGCTAAAAAGCAAACGAGGGAAACATGTAATCAAGGATCAAATGCCTCGCTTTTGTGGTTTAGGGAGTTGGGGGTTGTCGGGGAACCCGAGTAGGAGGCAAACAGTCGCTAGAAATGTAATGACATTAACCTTCATAACAGAAACCTGAAACAACCGGTCTTTATTAAAAAGATGCGCGGGAAAAACCCTGCACGACCCCAATGACAGCTGAAAGGCACCTACCGTGGTACAGTGGTGAATAAGCTCGATTCACCAGTTTAGTAACTTTGATTCTCGTTAGGTTTCTAAGTATCATGGTCTTGTGTCAAACTTAGCAAAGATTAGTAAATAACTAGTTCGGCCGTTCACGTGATATACTGGTTAGCGAGTCGGCTAATAGACCATTGTTCTCGAGTTCGATTCTTACTAGGTGCTCCATATTTTTGGTCTCGTGCGAAGCTTAGTAAATTGCAAATTTGCCCGAAAGGTATCCCACTATCATTGCCTACTATCATGTATCAGACTATTAGTTGTGAGTTAGATTCCCACTGAGTTCCCCCAACATCTGGTTTGGTTTAGTTGGGACAAATGGCATATCAACCACTGTAGGTTATTTAATGCCATTTTTTTAACATATGCCATTTTTTTAAACATATATATCAAATATATATGACTTGTTAACTCATTTTGTAGGTAAATTTTAAATAAGCCCGAGCTTATCTTCCTGTACACAATTAAATGGTTTCAAGTATTTCTATCTAACACTACTAATTCTGTTCAATACTGATCATTTGTTGGCACAGAGTTAGATGGTCCAAATTTTGCTATGCATCACTAACAATTCAATTAAACATCAGTCATTTGTATACACATAGTTAAATGATGAAACAGTTCTAGTTCTAACAATTCAGTTTATCATAAGTTACTTTTTTGCACGCAGTCGAACTGTTTTATTTGACCCAAAGATAGGACCCTATTAGATGCTACCACTCCGAGCCAATGTGGACTTGGGAGCAATGACTATGAACAAGTATTCTGCATCCCTCTCACACCATTAGATTGTTTAGTGCCTTTTCCAGGACACACTTTGGGGGATGGTCATACCCCTCTGTAGAGATGTAGTCGGTGTATTCTACAGTCCCAGCCGACTAAGCTACCTAACATCTGACTTACCTTTGCAAAGCTAAGTAAAATAACAACTTTGTCCTCATTAAGTATTGTGCAATCATTAAGCAATACTTCTTAAATAGTAAGCTATTCCTTGGTTCCTCGGGTATATATAATGGATAAGTAGCTTGACAAGCACACTCTTGTTAGTGAGTTCGATTCTTACTTGATACCTCATACTCCTAGTTTCGTGTTATTCTTAGTAAATAACAACTTTGTCCTGCTATCAGGTGTCAGATTAAATAATGCTAGGGCATACATGTTAACGAACTAGATAAGCAGAATATTGTTAGCGAGTTCGATTCTCAATGGGTACCCCCATACATCAAGCTTAGTTAATAACCACTACTTGGGATTTTTGAGAGGCATAGATTGTTGTGTATTTCTCTACGGTGACATGTTCGCGTCTGGGTAAAAGCACGAGTTTCGCATGCGTATTTTCAAGACTGGCTATTCCCAGTTTTCTGCAACACATTTTCCCTGCTTTCTTTTTGTATCTGAGTAAATATGAAAGGCGATTGTTTATGAAGATATACGATTACACAATTGTACATAATCATCATGACTGACAAATGATAATCAAACGAGCTTCAGTGGTTTTGAGGCCCAGTTTAAAGTAATACCTAAAGCTTTCCAGTATATAAATATTTTTATCTGTCAATATCCGAATTAAAATGTATACCTAATTGGTTTGGTTTAGTTTGGTTTGGTTTTATTGCACATCAACCATTGTAGGTTATTTAATGCCAAATGTATTTTTATACATATAAACTGTTCTATTTCAAACAATTCAGTTTAGCATAAGTACACAGTTTAGTTCTATTTGACCCATAGATAGGACCCTATCTGGTACAACCGCTTCGGGCCGGGATGAACTTGAAAGCAATGGCAATAAAGGGGTACTCCACATTCCCCAAAGTTCCAGCATTACTGAAGCCTCACCATCAGATTGTTTAGTGTCATATCCAGAGCACTCATTTAGGGAATCTTACCCCTCTGTAGAGATGAAGTCGGTGTTTTCTACACCCCCAGCCGACTGGGCAATGTACACCTGCTCGTATATATATATATATATATCCCCAAATAATTGAATATAATAAATGAATAAAAAGGATCTGATCCAGCTTATACCAGAGAATGGTCGGAGCCTTAATCGACCGATGCCTAGTAATCC
Organism: Sepioteuthis lessoniana; assembly: GCA_963585895.1. Classification (NCBI taxonomy): domain Eukaryota; kingdom Metazoa; phylum Mollusca; class Cephalopoda; order Myopsida; family Loliginidae; genus Sepioteuthis; species Sepioteuthis lessoniana. The sequence goes on along the minus strand of OY757912.1, from coordinate 109,571,634 downwards.
AACTAAGATGAAGATCTGAAACAATAATTGATGATGATACTTCAAAACAACATGAGTAAATTCGGAAAGCGCACCAGAATGTATATAGTGATTCGAATAATGACTTACCGAAGGAAAATTCGAAAAATAATGGTAAATTTTTTATGTCACCGTCTGGACAAGGAATGTAGTTGTAGGAGGGTAGTTGGGTCAAATGTTCACAATCAATTCACTGTGGTTATCAGTGATATGGCTTAAAATCTGTCGATGGGACAGAGAGCTGGGAGAGGTGAACTCATGCCTTTCAAAGAACGTTAGCGCAATTTGGATACGAGAAGCCTTGGCCGGAATTCAAATATTTTTCGCAGATTCAATATTTCACGGCAATGATTATTTTGCTAGCTTCCATTTTGGATTGAACCCGTACTTCAGTTGCGTAGTGACTTCTGTCCTAATTTAGTGAATCATTACTATAAGTTTATGCCACACTTAATTCGTAACAACGTCATTACAAGCCTTTGTCAAAGAAGATAGCAGATTTTTTTTTTTGCTATTACGTTCTTGGACGTTAGACGAAATCATGCTTAGCGTAACGGTTATCGCCCGAAGAAATTGAATCAGCCTCCTGAGTTCTAATCCTGGACAAGGTTATTTACTTTTCACTTTGCTCTCACGCTCTTCAGAAGAATAGGAATCAATCTCTTCCTATCAGCGATGGGTGAATAGTAGGGTAGGCTTGGCACTTTAACCCCAAGGCTGGCAGCCAGTCTAAGAAAACGAAAACTCTGGATTCGAACTGGCTATACTCTGCTTAAAAAAACTGACCTTGTGTCACATCCTTCTCGTGGTAGAGGTCACATATTTAAATGAACACAGGGCTCCGAGTTAAAAACCTTGGCGAGGCTGTTTGTATTTCATAGAGCGCTAATACCATTGGGAAAGTATGCATCCAAATATCCTCCCTTAAGCTATGGGTAAATAGTTGAGTTGACTGTGCTCTTTAACCTTGGTATGGTAATCGGTCTAGGAGAAGGAAAATTCCGAATTTAAACCAGTGAAAATGCTCTTAAAAATTGACCTTGTGTCACATTCTACTCGTGCGGAGGGGTTGGATGAATATATACTTAAATGAATAACACATGCCCACAACTGGTTCACGAATCGTCTAGTTGCATCTCTGTTAAGTCGGAACGCGAAGCGTAATGGCTATTATCGTTAAAGATGGAGTCGGTGACACGAGTTTAACCAGGAAAAGGCTGTTTTCCTTTTACTTCGCGCTTATACCTCTGAGAAAGGCATGAAACCATTTCTTCCCTCTTCCTATGGTTAAATAGTAGTGCAGACTAAGTTCTTTAGTCCTGCTTAGGAAACCAGTCAAAGAGAAGGAATCCTCTGATTTCAAACTATTTTTACTCCGCTTAAAAATTGTCTTTGGCTTAGGGGTTGGGTAAATAGGTACTTTTCTAGTCGTTAAATATATACTGGAGAATTGTTCACTCATCATTAACCATTATGGCATAATACTGACGATGTCAAGATATCTGGTGACAAGTCATAATGGGTTCATGCCTTTGGAAAAAGCATCAGTATCAGGTAAATGTGAGTAGTCATTTAGTAATCAAAAATTAGAAATATGGGAGACAGTGGGAAAGGAACTTTTGCAAACGAAGGTCAATAACAATTTCATAACGCAAGGTGCCCCCGGTATAAACAAGTAGCTTCAACGAAATTCGAACCCTGCCAGCCGAATATATACTTCAGTGTAGATAACCGTTACGTTCCCTAATACTCTGAGATACTTTATCTGAGAACTTTGCTTCGTCTGACATCCAGGCTGTTTGCAGTTCTTTTTTTTTCTTACTTTAATAGTATATCAATCTTCGGGAGTTATTTGATACCAAAACCATCCTTGTAGAAGAATAGTAGTAGTATTATTTAACCCATTACAGGCGAGGATAGAAAGGTTCATATCTTTTCCAAAGGAATTAGTCCAAAAGTGAACGTAATAGACCGACTGGAGTTCGAACTCGCTTACTACGATTTCGCAGTCAAGTACTTTAGCCATTACTCCACGGAGATTCCCTCCGAGTCTATTTTGTTGCATCGGATTTTTTACCATTATTAATGAGTTTGATTCTCACTGGATGCTCTGTACTTCTGGACTTGTGCACAACTAAGTTAAACTTCGTAAATAATCACACCCATAATGATCAGTGAGACGAGCTCGCTGATATAATTATTACACGGACATAGGTTCGATCCTTCCCATGAGCCCCATGCTTCCGGACTTTTAAAAAAATTCTAATTTTATTTTTAGGCTATTACAAGTGAGTTCGATTCTCACTTGGTGCCTCGCAATTCTTGCCTTGTACTATTACGATGCTAAACTTTGTGACAAACTTGGCTGAAAATGGCTCACGGTACCAAGATGCTAACTGCTCTTTCAAGCAGACATTTGCAAAACTGAGCATTTTCTGGTACAAGGCAACGAAAATAGAGTGTTTTACGACCAAGTCTTTCGATTACAGCGATTACGTGGACAAACATGTAAACCAATATGTAAATAACTACTGATGAAGATCTGTCTCCCTCTACTCTTTCTTTCTCCTTCTTTCTCAATCTATCTCTCTCTCTCTCTCTCTCACACACACACACACATACTAACCTTCTCTCTCTAAGATTTATGCATACACAATTTCACACACAGATAGATAGATAGAGAGAGAGAGAGAGAGAGAGAGAGAGAGAGAGAGAGAGAGAGAGTTATAATTAGAAGTATCATACTCTTTTATCATTAACATACAAGCACATAATTCTATGCACAAATACATAATTATACATAAATACGTATTACTGAACAGCGAAATCGATCCTCACTGAGCGCCCCACAACTGTGACATTGCGGTATACTAAGCAAAACTTAGTGAATAAAGACTGAGAAGAAGGTCCAATTCGCACTGGATGCCCCATATTTGTAGCTTTTTGCCTGAAGTATGTTGATTGACGGAGGAACAACAGCGAGAAAGTTGGTTTTGTTGTTCATTACGACTTTTGCAAGTCCTATCCTCACTGGTGGTGTAACGGTTAGCAAGCTGGACTAGCAAACCTACACGAGTGAGTTCGAGTCTCATTGGGTACCCCATTCGGCCTTGTGCCACATCGAAGCAAAGAGCTTTGTAAATTACCCTATCCTCACCGTTTGTCCCATACTTGTGGCCTTGTGCCAGGCTACACAAAACTTAAGAAATAACGATAGGAGGTGCCTTGCCGTTGAGCAATGGTTATCAAATAGGTTTCGCAGCTGACTTACCAGTGCTCCACGGTAAAACACTTAGTATCGTTGTTTTTTAACTTTTGTTTAGGCTGGCAGAAGGTCATTAGTATGAGATATCCACTGAGGATCGAAATCATTACAGGAGTAATGGTTAACAGACCTAACTTTCATAATGATATAAGAGAAGTAATTGGCAAATTCTTTTCGCAGTCCATTTACCGATGTGAATTTGATCCTCGTTGAGTGCTCCATATTTGTGGCCTTGAACCCGGCTAGGTGAAGCTTTAATGAAAACAATATTGAGTCCCTTGCTTTAGATTAAAGGGTTTGCCATTATTTTTGATTTGTACCAATGAAAGCTAAGCCTAATAAATAATTGTACCCCCCTCCATATGCGGAAATACACTGACACACAAAGTTTTAGAAATACGCACACACATAATAACACACGCATCTACAGATTAACACACATTATCAGCCGAGCGCAGAGGCGTGTCTAAATATAGAAACGGAGGTCACGAATAAAACTGTCAAATCGGCTGTTTGACCCCATTCCATTATTTTGCCTGAGTTGCGAAGGAGAAACTGGAGTGGCCCGAGGTATTATTGCTGATTTTGAACTTGTTTTTGTGGTTGTTGATTTTCTGTCCCCCATTGTTGTTGTTGCTTTTTTTTTCTTATAAAAATTCGACTCTTCGGTAATGGCGCCGACGATACTTTTTAAACGTCAAAATGGCTGCCACACATTAAACAATAAATAAATAAATAAATAAATAAAAATGAAAATAAAGTGACATATAGATAAAAAGAAGAAAAAATAAAAAGACCTTCTTCATTTAAAGGAATTTCAATTCTACTTTTCACTTGAAAATTGTTGTCTGAACTTTTTTGCGCTGAACTATTTTCTGAAAAAAAAAAAAAAAAAAAAAAAAAACAACAACAAAAAAAACGAAAACAAAAAAATAAGGTGAGAAAAAAACTTTCATTATAAGGAATTTCAATTCTACTTTTCACTTGAAAATTATTATCTGAACTTTTTTGCGCTGAAATATTTTTCTGAAAAAAAAACCCCAAACCCTCATTCATTTTAAGGGATTTCAAATCTACTTTTATATATGTTGGCCACCAAATCTACTTTTCACTTGAAACTTGTTGGCTTAAGTTTTTTGACCTGAACTATTTTAATATATATATGTATACATTTCTTCTTCGTTGAAGTTTTTTGACCTGAACTATTTTTCTAAGAAATATATATATATATCTATATATTTTTAGAAAGATAGTTCAGCTCACAAAACTTCAACCAAAAAGAAATATATATATATATATATATATATATATATATATATATATATATATATATATATATCTTAGAAAAATAGTTCGGCTCACAAAACTTCAACCAACAAGTTTCAAGTGAAAAGTAGATTGTGTGTGTGTGTGTGTGTGTGTGTGTGTGTGTGTGTGTGTGTGTGTGTTTAGGTCATTGCATCTTTCCGTTTTTATTCGGATTGTCTGACGTTCAGACATCAAATATTGCTATTATCCAATGCTCTATTTAAACTAGAATCATGCGATATACAGTTTCAATTTCTTTGTTTAAGCCATCCTTGTAGAAGAACAGCTGTGATACTATTCAACTCATTGCTGGCGGGGGGGGGGAATTAGGAGATTCTTACCTTTCCCAAGTATATTTGTCCGAAAGTGAACGAAATAGCGAAACTACAGTTCGCACTCGCTTACTTTTAGGCCGCAGACCAGCACGTTAGCCATTTCGCCACGCAATTTTCAAAAGAATTAATTTCGAAAATGTATTTAAAACATCCACAGTAGAAACAGACCGATCCCCTGCCCCAAAAAACAAAAACTAAACAAAAACAAAAACAAAAAAAAAAGGAAACATTTTTTCGCTAGTAATTTTTGTTGCTTAGCATTTAGAAGACCTGCTCCGTTGGTGGGGCTTATAATAGATTGACTGTATTTCCTGCAAAGGGGTAAGACCTACATCTCAAAAGAGGTGTCCTGGATATGATACTAAACTGCATCTGACGGTGAGGCTCTTGTTCTAGTGTTAATTCCTGGTCTACTCTGATTCGAAAAGGTAGTACCTGTTATAGACTCATATATGGGTGAAATATTCGTGTATATAAATCAATCTGAATTAGAGAAGAATATCTGATATCATATAAATGTGTGCAAAAAATATAAGCGACTAAACAAAAAAATGTAAGCATAAATATTCAATTTACGCAATTCCCTAATCTCATTCCTCAACAAAATAACTGACATTAATATGGAAAACAAATCCTTAGCTTGTCTTGACATTAAATATCTATTTACTAACTCACAGGTTGATAAATATATTAAACGTTTAGAGGACGACCTTCTAAAAACAAACACCCGTCTCTAAATTGATTAAAATCTGTACCTTATGCACATCACATGGTAATTTTCACCACAGCAACACTTTTTATAAATAGAAATTTGGTTTGCCTATTGGTTCTCTTATTAGTGATGTTCTCGCATGCTTTTAAGTCCCTTGAATCTGCCCCTTTTAAATATATGTTGGCCACCATAGTAGAGGGCGACCAGAGGGCTCCCTTTTCAATAGCTACTACATCAATGTGTAGGAGGGGCGCTACTCCTTTCCCTAGATTGCTCTACTTTACCCTTGATACGTACCTTATGATACTGAGTGTTAAGCAAGGAGGTATCAAGTACTATTTTTAAAGTCTTTAGTTTGACGCGACCTGAGATTGAACCCAGGTCTCCCGGACCATTGGCGAATATATAATTCCTAGTAATTCTAAATTATTTCTGATACATAGACTACGTTTTGCTTCTTTACTCAAAAGAACTTAATTTAATGAAGATCACTGACAGACTAAACAAAATAGAACCTACCATAAAGTTCACACATGAACTTGAAACCAGCGACTCTTTATCTTTTTTTTATGTCTTATAAGAAATAAGAATAAATTAGAATTCAATTAGAATTTGTGGAGGTGCCCGTGGTGTAATGATTATCGTCGTAGGAAATGGACACGGCGACTTGAGTTCAAATCCTGGACGAGACTGATTGCATTTCACATAGCACTAATACCCTTGGGAAAGGTATGAATCCAATTATTCTCCCTCTAGCTATGGGTAAATAGTAGGACAGACTAGATTCTTCAGCCTTGGTGAGGCAACTAGTCTAGGAGAAGGAAAACTCTGAATTCAAACCCGTTAAACTCCGCTTAAAATTGACCTTGTGTCATATCCTGCCCGAGCGGAGGGGTTGGTAAATATGATAAATTAGAATTCAAAGTCTACCGTAAACCTACCTATCAAAATGACCACATACATTTAATACGAATTATTATTGTTTTTTTTTTTTTTTACCTTGGTACCCTTCCTATTTGCTCACCGAAATATCCAGATGAAGAATTTAATTACGTAGAAAATTCCCTTGTAAACCTTCTTTACCCTAGATCTTTTATACAATTTGCAAAACGTAAAGCACTCAAAATCAACAAAACAAGACAAAACAAAAGTAAAAAACAAAAGAAAAAAAACAAAAAACAAAACAAAAAACAAAAACGATCCCAAACCACCATCAATACACATTCTAATAAATAATAAAACTTCCCTATAATCACATTATTTTACCTAACAATTCTTCCACTAACTTTATAAAAAATGATTTAAATAACCGTGCAATTAAATCTGTCACTTTATCTTCTAAAACTATTCGTGACTTCATCATCATCATCATCATATCGTGCTGGCAGCACGAATATCCCTGACCCTCTCTCGCCACTCCTCCCTATCGTTCATCGCCCTAGGTAGGTCTTCAGGACAACATCCTCTATCCTCACATAGCTGCTGAATGTACGTTCGAGCTGGTCGTCCTGCTTTTGCGCGGCCATGTGTGGGGATCCATAAGAGTACATCTCTTATGAGTTCATCTCTGCTTCTCCAGCAGTGTCCTGCATGTCTGGTTCGTCTAACTTGAATAGTTTTCGTGATAGGGGGCAGGTGGCCGTACAGTTGGTGTCTTGTGGGGTGTTGCTGCCAGGACTTGTTCAGGATTGCACGCAGCATTCTTGTGTAATTGCCATCTAGTTTCTTCTCCAGCCGTTTTGTTAGCGTCCATGTAGTGCATCCATATAGCAGTATCGATGTGACCGCTGCCTGGAAGAAACTGCGTTTCATTTTATCGGTTAGGTCTGATTTCCATATAATCGATAGCCTATTGATAGCTGTCCATGCTTTCGTTAACCTCGTTTCGATGTCCTTTTCGGTTGATTCGACGCTGCTTCCTAGGTACGTGAATTTGTCTACTAGTTTAAGTGGGGTTCCTTCTAGAGTGGAGATGTCCCCCGTTTGGTTATAGCACATATACTCCGTTTTGTGTGCATTAACATAGAGGCCTATGCTTGCTGCTGCTCGTTCCAAACTATGCAGAAGTGTTTCGGCTTGGTCAGGTGTATTTGCCAGTATCGCTATGTCATCGGCGTAGTCGGCATCGGTAATTGTTGTTGCGGGGTACCTTCTGTGTCTCCATCCGGTGATCGTACTTTTACTTTAGTGTTTCTATAGAGAATCGTTATTGCCGCTACGGTTTCTTTAGGTATGCCGTACTCTAGTAGGATTTGTTCCATCTTTCCTCTGTGAATGGAGTCGAAAACCTTGGTAAAGTCGACAAATATTAATGTCGCTTGTAGGTCCTTTGCCCGTACACCTTCAAGGATTCTACGGATGGTTAATATTTGTGAGGTCGTGGATGTATTTCTTCGGAAGCCATTTTGGTTTTTTCTAAGTATGTTGTCGATTTTGGGTTCTATTCGGTTTCGTAGTAGGGCATTGTAGATTTTGGCTGCTATGGATGTAAGTGTTATGCCTCGGTAGTTTTTGGCTAATCCGAGGTCCCCCTTTTTATGGAAGGGGAGTATGCATCCCTTCATCCATCTATCTATGGGATTTTGATTGTATACTGCGTTGCAGTGTCGGAGTAGTATTTCGTCGAATTGTCTGGTCTTCCATACTTCCGGGGGAATTTCGTCCAGCCCTGCAGCTTTCGAGTTCTTCTTGTGTGAACGGTCCTAGTTTAATGTCTAATTGTTTCCTAATTATTCTGGTGATTGGTTCATGTGTTATTTTTGGTGGGTTTCCAAGTAAGTTTTCGAAGTGCTGTTTCCACAGTTTTATTCTTTCTTGTTGGTTTGCTGCTTTAAGTTTTGCTTTGGCTGTGTTCTTTCTTCTGCTCACTTCGTTTATTGTTTGCCAGGCTATTCTAGATTGTCTATCTTCCACCGAGTCTCTTATCTTATCTATCTGATTTTGAATGTATTCTGTCTGTTCTTTTATATATATGCCTGCTAATTGATATTGTGCCGTTTTTAGTTTTAAGGCATTTGTGTTTGTTGGGTTTTTTCGATAGTTTTTGGATGCTGTTTTCACTAGTTTACGTTTTTCTCTCACCGCTAAAGTTTCCCATGGGACTCTATATTTAGTTTTAAGTTTTGTTGGAATGTATTTTGCTGCTGCCTCGAGGTGTGCATTGACGAAATTTTCATATTCGTCGTTTGGTGTACTTTTTTTCCGTCTTTTCTTGTAGTATTTCGAATCTGTTTCTTAATTCTAATACGTATTTATCTCTTGTATCTTTGTTGTTCAATAGGGCCCAGTCATAGTGTTTGGTGGTCGCTGTTCGTTTGGCGTTTTTTCGTAGGCTTAGCCGTATTTTTGCCGTGACTATTCGGTGATCGGTGGACACACCCTCAAAAGAGGAGTATGCCTCGCAATTCAATGCACTATTCTTCCATTTCTTGTTTATAAGGACGTAGTCTATCTGAGCTTTAGTATTGTTTGCGTACGTGTATGTCCATAGTTTGCCCTCTCTTTTTTGGTAGTTTGTATTGAGGCATGCTAATCTATTTTAGCCCGATGTTGGCGTCCATTTTTTGTAATGACTGTTGACTGAAATATATTGGCGAAGTTTCCTGAAACATTAAAAAACGTCTCTATGAACACAAACGTGACGTTAAATTATGAAATCTTAATAACGTACTTTTCCTATATATATCCAAAACTAATCACAACATTGATTTTAATGCAGCTACGATGTTAGCCCATATCCTTAACAAAAGATTGAAATAAATTTTTGAGGCCGGTGCAATTTCGCTTTTACTCAGGGTTTTTCAATCTATCTCATTTCTTAGGGAAATTAGTTCTGAATATCAAACTACATATCAAACTTTAATTAAATATCTTTCTGTACATATTCATCTTCTTTATTTATTTATTTTTTTTCTTTTCTTTTCGTTTTCTTATTTTCTAATAAAATCTGACAATTCATGCTTTTATCATCTTTCAGCCCGTTGTATCACCCAGAAACTTGACACATTTTAAACATCATTGCCCAGGACAATCACGTAATAGTTTAAAAAGAAAAAAAAGAAAGAAAGAAAAGGACGCTAAGTGAACAGTTATGTCTTTCTTTGTATATATTTTCTCGCTTTTAAGCAACATTTTTCACCATCTTAAAGTCCTGATGAAGGTTTATTAAAATCGAAACGTTCTAACGTTGACTTTCCATCATAATAAATTGATCACTTTTGGATTAATTTATTTTACTATTTTCTATACACACACACACACTCACACACACACATATATATATGTATATATATATTTGCTTTGTGAGCGAATAGTTCGTTGGCAACTTTGTATTTAAACAAATTGTGGAACTAGCTTGTTTGCACACAGTTAAATTCTTTCAAGTATTCTTATCAAATACCCATAATTCTATATAATATTAATCCTTTGGTTCCATACTGTTAATTGTTGTCAAGTATTTCTATGTAAAATTAGTAAATATATTCATCAAGTATTCCTATGTAATATGAATAATTTTCCTACAGTCGAAACGGTGGGAGTAGATTCGAAATATGAATGAATAATAAGGTAAAACATGCCTTGAACTTTTAAAATTTATGGTTGTTGGTATGCTGAAATTGTTACTTATTTTTCACTATTTCAAAGAGTCTCTTCCGTACAATCGAATCAAAAATTAATGTTTTCCTTTATATATATATATATATAATGTACTGGAACCAAATAGTTCGAACATTTAAGAATATGAAGAACAGAGAGATTTTTGTAGTCGTACCTTCTTCTTCCTCTCCTTGAGACACGTGAATGGAATTTTTTTCGATAAAAAACCGTTAAACAAAAATTGGCTGATAGGATTGTTAAAGCAGTTTGGAATATATGTGAAACGTTAATCAGATCAGGCATTGGTGAATACCACGAAATGCCTCGGGTTTAAACAACTAAACAGTATTAAGAGTTATAAGACAATCAAGTTATCAAAAAGCAGCTTAAGTGAGTAACGAAGGAAAATTTAAACCTAACTGATTTTAAAAAGGCGACCGTTGAACTTTTACTAAGTTAAAACTTAGTAAGTTTAAAACGAGTATTTCAAAAGTTTTTTTTTGTGATGCGCTGAAGAGTTATCTATTTTGTAAGGATACCTCATCACATCTGAGATTGGAGTACAAATAATAATAAACTCTTGTTAGTCTTGTATTATTACCACAATAACTATAAAAATGATAAATCCAAATCTAATTCGACGAGAGAACTAAACGCAGGAACCAAACAACAGGTTTAGGTGTTATTATCAGCAGGCGTTTCTTTAATAGCTTACATAGGTGATCTACCGGCATCTCGCGAATGTTGGCTGTTCTAATTCATTACAAGCACCCGAAGAAAACCCTGAGGTAGACTTACATTTAGAATCGCCCAGAGAACCAATTTGGAACATGACAAGTCATGATGGCTTACATGGATTGTTGTTTTAAAAAAAGCACCTCCGTCCATGACAGACTAGATCTTGAACAGAGTAGATGCCAAGAAGAAGCAAACATAATCGAATGGATGATTATGCTGAAAACTGCTCAGATTAAGAAAAAAAGTAACCATCCCCAGTAACTATAGACCAATAACGTTAGAGAGATCTAATACTCGCTTGGATGCCACAGACTGTTTTCTGAAGAACAGAAAGGATGCCACAGAGGGACAACAGGAACAGATAACTTTCTGTTCATTGATCAATACACCCTCAAGGAGGGAAAAGCGAGGCGGAAAAATGAAGCTATAGCATAGATTAACTACCAAAAAGTCAATAATATGGTCTCGCAAACTTGGATTGTAGTTTGTGGCAAAGTGTACAAAATATCCGACAAAGTCATTAACTTCAGTATGGAAACCATAAAAAACTGAAAAGTGGAACTAACTGCTGGAAGAAAAACTTTTGTGCCGAGATGGAAATCTAAGGAGGCATCTTCAATGGAGATGCGCTTTCACCCTTACTATTTGTAATAGGAACGATGCCACTCAGTTACATACTTAGGAAGTGCACTAAGGGCACAAATTTACAAAATCACAAGAAACGATTAATCACCTTATGTATATGGACGTCATCAAGTTGTTTGTAAAAAATGAAAAGAAACTCTGATGCAAACAATAAAAATATACAACCCGTATAGAGGAATGGAATTTGGCAAAGGAGAATGTGCCATGCTTATAATGAAAAGTGGAAAAAAGAGAAATAATTAAAAGAATAGAATTGCCCAATCAAGAAAGGATAAGAACGCTTGGAGAGACGGAAATTACAAGTACTTGGGAAGTGGACCCCATCAAACAATCGGAGATGAAAGAATAAATTTGAAAAGAGTGCCTCAGATGAACGACAAAACTGCTAGAAAGCAAGCTCAGTTGCAGAAATCTCGTTAAAGAGATAAATATCTGAGCAGTTCCTCTTCTAAGATACTCAGGACCATTCTTAAAATAGCCAAGAGAGGAACACAGACTAAGGGACAAGTAAGTTGATGACGATCCGCAAGGCTTTACATTCGAGATTTGACATTTGTCAAGAAGAGAAGGAGGAAGAGGGCTCATCAGAACTGAAGATAGTGTGGATTCATCAATATGAGGACTCAAAGATAACATTAAAAAAAGCAAAGAAATAATTATCATCATGTCGTGCCGCCAGCACGGATATCCCTGACCCTCTCTCGCCACTTCTCCCAATCGTTCATCGCCTCCGGCAGGTCTCCAGGGATACATCCCGTATCCTCACATAGCTGCTGTATGTATGTTCGAGCTGATCGTCCTGCTTTTGCACGGCTATATGTGGGGGCCCATAGGAGTACATCACTTATGAGCTCGTCTCTGCTTCTCCAGCAGTGTCCTGCGTGTCTGGTTCGTGTGTGTATGTGTATACAATATATAATGATATATATAATATATATATAATAATATGTATATATATATATATAATAGTATATATACATAATAATATATATAAAATAATATATATATATATATATATATATATATATATATATCAACGGCCAGTAAGAACACTGACAACATAAGAACAACCAGAACAATAAAAGTCAGGGAACAAATGGGAAGAAAAATAAGTGTATGGGTATTTCAAAAGACAAACTGGCAAAATTTTACACGAGAAGACTTGGACGTGGCTACAGAAAGCAAATCTTTAAAGGGAAACTGAATCGTTTCTAATAGTAGCATAAAACAAAGCCATAAGGACCAATTATATTAAAGCGTAGAACGATGTTATACAACCGAATAGTAAGTGTGGATTATGTGGTGACAAAGACGAAACGATTAAGGTTTGAGTGGGTAAGGAGATCCACAGGGAATTGTGCAAGAAATTGAAATTTGATCATACAAACGAATTATATATGCAAAAACCAGAACCCGTCCTGGAGAATGATAGACAAAAAATTATTTTTTGAGAAACAAACAAACCACCTAATTCCGGCTAGAAGACCTGTCCTAGTGATTAAAAAAACAAAAACAAAACAAAAACAAAACAAACAAAGAAAAGAAAAAAGAGAACTTTCCGTATAATGGACGTTACTGTTCCAGCGGACCACAGAGTGAAAATCAAAGAAAGTGAAAAGAATGACAAGTATTTAGACCTTGCCAGAAAACTAAGAAAGCTGTAGAACATGAGGGTGACGGTAATACTAATTGTAATTGGCGGACTGGGAATGGTGATTTTAACCTCGGAAATATCGATCTAGGAGAAGTACAAAGTGATTGCTGACTCTTTTTTCTACGACACTTACCAGGTAAAAATGGTTAGAAGAAACAAACAATAATTATTTAGCAGAGTTTGTCTGTCCTTCACAGATGGCCGGACGAATTGTTGTAGGGTTACTTAATTTGTGTGATTGTTGGACCCAGACTTTCGTTTTGACGTAAGTTGGACTTTCAGTGACAAGTGTCACTCAAGTCTTGACCTCTTGTCTGACGGATATAATATTTCCAGTGATAGAGAGGTACCCTTTACGAATATATCTAGCAGACTATATTAATAGAACTGTACAGATTCGTAGTGTTAGTAATTATACTTTGGTTCATTTGATTGATACATCGGTTGATTTTAAAAGCATTTCCATCCTTCTTGAGTTATTTTATGCCGAGAGGAGGTACCCGTGGTGTTTTGTGGAGGTGCCCGTGGTGTAATGGTTATCGTCGTAGGAAATGGACCCGGCGACTCGAGTTCAAATCCTGGACGAGACTGATTGCATTTCACATAGCACTAATACCCTTGGGAAAGGTATGAATCCAATTATTCTCCCTCCAGATATGGGTAAATAGTAGGGCAGACTGATTCTTCAGCCTTGGTGAGGCAACTAGTCTAGGAGAAGGAAAACTCTGAATTAAAACCTGTTAAACTCCGCTTAAAAATGACCTTGTGTCATATCCTGCCCGAGCGGAGGCGTTGGGTAAATATGTTTTTACGCCTAGAGGTAAGGGAATTGAGTTTGCAGTTCATATTTACCTTTTTTGTGTTTTTTCTTTAGCAATTTTCCCCAACGATCCTATCAAATACCATTATTTCTAAAACAGGTATAATTGTCCCTCGGATAGAATTTTATTCCTAGTGGTGACAGAATCGTGTTGATTGCATACTTACATTTTTTATAAACTTGTTTCTTTAAGGATTTTTCTTTGCATACGGTCCTATCAAATAGGAATATTTTTTTTTGCATATGGCCCTATCGAATAGAAATAGTCTTTTGCATTCGGTCCTATCGAACAGGAATAATGTTTTGCATACGGTCCTATCAAATAAGAATAGTTTTTTTGCAGATGGTCCTATCTTTAGGAAGATTTTTTTTGCATACGGTCCTATCGAATAGGAATAGTTTATTGCCATTAGTTTTTATTCTAGAAACTAATTTAATACTAAAATAATTAACTAAAATCCCTAATTATTTGACACAATGACGCTCCTCAGCATAACGATCACATGAGGTTTAGTGTCATACCAGGGACGTCCATCTTTCAGGTTGTTTTACCCCTCTGCTGGGGATACAGTCGGCTTATTCTAAGTCCCACCGAGAGGATGGGATTCATTTGAGGCCACTTGAAAAATGAAACTTCTGTTACTTGGGCCTCTTGTTGTCTTAGGCCTTCAAGTACTATCCTATTATCCAACCGCTCAGTTCATTTTATTTGGCGAAGGAGTAGCTGGTTATTTCTCCTGTGAGAGTTAAATCACTACAGAGAGCTCTAATTTTGTGGCCTTGAGCCTAATCAAACTAAGTTTGATAAATAAACGTCCCATTACGGGTTAAACATTTTCAAGGTTGCCTATTCAAGCATTAATAACGTAAAGTGAATTTGATCCTCACTGCTTGCGCTATAATTGTAGCTTTGTGCCAGTATAAACCCAAGGGAAGATCTATATATTGTATACAAAAACGTATAAAAAGGAAATGTCCTTCGTGTATATTTTTCTCCTTTTAGGATAGTATTTCTGAAATCATATTGGTTTATTTTTGATATTTAAAACTATAAAGGTGCACCATGAGAAATGTATTCTACATTGATGGAAAATAAAATTATAACACTTTTAAAGATAATGCTGGTTTTGATCTGGAGGTAGTATATGCATTATAGTAGACATTCTGATAAAATGTTCAAAGTCTTTGGGTGCCCAGTCAGCTGGAGCTGTAGAATACTCACACTGCAACTCTGCAGAGGAGTAACCCCCACCCCCAACAAGTGTTCTGGATAGTACGCTAAACAATCTGATTTTGAGGCTTCAGAATTGCTGGAGCTTTGGGGGAATGCGGAGTTCTCCTTCATTGCCATCGCTCCCAGGTCCACTCTGGCCTGAAGTGGTAGCACCTGATTGGGTCCTATCTATTGGTCAAATAGAACTAATCTGTGTACTTATGCTAAACTGAATTGTTTGAAATAGAACTGTTTATATGCATAAAATGGATCTGGCATTATATAACCTACAATGGTTGATATGCCATAAAACCAAACCAAACAAAACCAAATCAAACCAAACCAAATCAAAGTCTTTGACCATCTTGTACCGTAGTAACACACATACCAATGCATCACCTGTGTCTACGTGTTGGAGTATAGATCTGTATCAACATCCAAAGAGGCTATATGTATTTACTCCATTCCTCTGTCGTGAGCAGGATGTGATAATTGTTGAATATTGACTTGAAGATCCCTTTTTATATGCCGCGTAAATTGCGTGGGTGGCATAACAAGCAAAATACCTGTTTCCAAAATAAACAGGACGTAGATGCCCCATTGGAAATGGCATGTATGTTTGTTTGGGTGTTAGAAGGGTCGGATGCTGGAAAACGATAGGAAGTACACCCGTTTCTTAAAGGGATTAAGACGCATGTATTTCTTCGGCAGAAGGTTCTCGTAAGTTGCGTGGATGGCATGCTAGATAGCAAGCGTGTCCATGTGCAATGCGTTGGCAGGAGGTGTGACCAAGAGAATTGTGTGGGCGTCCGGAAAATCATATAAATCGGGAAAGATTTCGACCCAGACAGAATGAAAAGCAAAGTCAGTGAGTTTTCATAGTAAAACTGCAACGTGTGTGTGTGTGTGTGTGTGTGTGTGTGTGTGTGTGAGCATTTCAGCCATCTCTGATTCGCTCTTTCTCTATCCACACGTACATTTCGGGTAATAAAAAAAGAAGAAAAGACGCAGTTCCCATCTAGACTTTTGTTCAAGCGATTCGTTAAAATCCAAGAAAAATTCTTAGAAGAATTCCGATTTCATTTTATAAGAGATATCAAATTTCCATATGATCGATAACATATCAATAGCAGCCTATGCTTTCCCTATACGTATGTTGACATAGCTTTCTGTAGATGAGATATTGCTACTGAAGTATGTGAACTGGTCTGATAACTAAAGGAGCACTTCTCCAATGTATATGTATTTACTGCCCCCAGTATGTATGTATTTACCCAACCCCTTCAATATGTACGTATTTACCCAACCCCATCAGTATGTATGTATTTACTCAAACCCTTCAATATAAATGTATTTACCCAACCCCTTCAATATATATGTATTTACCCAGCCCCTTTAATATAAATGTAATCACTCAACCCCTCCAATAAGTATGTATTTACCCAAACCCTTCAATATAAATGTAATCACCTAACCCCTCCAATATATATGTATTTACCCAGCCCCTTCAATATAAATGTAATCATCCAACCCCTCCAATATATATGTATTTACCCAGCCCCTTCAATATAAATGTAATCACCCAACCCCTCCAATATATATGTATTTACCCAACCAATATATATGTATTAGTCCACCCCTTCAATATATATGTATATACTAAATCCCTATGCCAAGAACAGGATGCAACACAAGGTCAATTTTTTAATGTGGTTTGAATTAAATATTTTCCTTTAACTAGACTGGTTGCTGAACTACTCAAAAGAACCATGTCTATCTTACTATTTGCCCATTGCTGTGGGATGTCGGAGAACAGATGGATTCAGGCAAAGTGAGGCGCAAGAAGCCTCATCCAGGATTGTGATCCCATTTCTTCTTTCTCTCACAAACTTTCATACATGCATAGAGGATTTTTTACGTATACACCGTCTTTTACTCTTGTATCTAATTTCTTGACATATCTTCTTTTCTGTTTTGTTTGCTTCGGCAATAAAACTTGAGTTGTTTTAATTGTTTTTAATCATTTCTAGACCTTTCAAAAAAGTGAGTCATTTACTACAATAATTTCTCTACAAGCTTTGAATCGAACTAAATTTTAGTAAATATCCATAGTATTTTTTGTAGCTCACACTGTGTAAAATCAACTTGTCGACGGGGGAATAAGAATTATCCCAAGCTCTATAGCAAAATGTAAAAAGCATTACATGCAATTAATCATTAAGCAACGTTTTTGGGTAGTCAGATGTATACATAACGAAGGCAGATAGAAGTGAATCAAATCGACTTTAAAAAATAAAAGAACACAGAAAACTGATTAATAGTGTCAACACAAGAAAGAAGAAAACAGAAAGGAGATAAGTGTCGCCTAGCCTTAGTCAATGACTGAGCAAATTGATCATGACACACTCGAAAAAAAAAAAAATCACTTTCGTAATTCTTGCTTACATGACTTCAAAGTCATTTGCCGAACGCGGACCCCCAACCGTGTAGGGAAATACTGTATGTGTGTGTGTGTGTAAGGGAAAGAGGGAGACAGAGAGAGTGGCATGATAGGGACGAGAGAAATGTATTGTATAAATTATATTTTTTATAATATTTAATGTAATAACTTTCACGCATCGTTTACCGTCTAGCCTGTCTCCAGTAAGCCATATGATGACTCAGTTTTATGGGGTGTCCCAATCTCTTAACATGCTGACTTGTGACAGAAATCAGAGGCTGTGAACAAAATTCATACCTAAAACGGGCTGCTTGTCTTATTAGGACACCGTAACTACAGAGCAGCACAAAAGTTACCTTTATGTATATTTTTTTCCATCTTTGTAATGATTTTCAGAAGAGGCAATGGTATCGTAACGGTTATCATTAGAAGTAATAGACGCATCGACCAGGGTTCTAATACTAGATGTGTCTATTTGCGTTTTATTTTCATTTAGGAGGCATTCTTGGCGTAACGGTTACCGTCGTAGGAAATGGAATCAGAGACCTGAGTTCAAAACCTGGACGAGGCTGTTTGCTTTTTACCTCTCGCGAATGCTCTTGGAAAAGGCACGAACCCATCAATGTATAAGTAGTAGGGCAGACTGAATTGGTTAGTCTTACTAAAACAGCCAATCTAGGAGAGGAAAAATTGACCTTGTGTCATTTCCTACCCGTGACTGAGAGGTAAGGTTAGTACATATTTGTGTTTCATTTTGTGCTAATGGCTCTTGGGAAAGATATGAATCCATCTCTTATGGTTGAATAGTAGGGAATACTGGATTCTATTGCCTTATAGGTAGGTGAACCAGTATAGGAGAAGGAATGTTCGGAATTTAACCCACCTTCTAACATATCAGGGTAACTTGCCGTACTGAGTCATACCGGAGATTGTTTAAGTCAGGTCAGAGATCTTTCCTTGATACTGGTACCATGCAACCTTATACAACTCGTCACATGTCACACAGTCAAGTAACCCTTTCAGTATTCTTTGAGAGAATAGAAATTACATGGCATAGCTCCTTAAAGATATTATTTATTTCTAATCAAAATGGATATTATTAAGTATTATTTATTAACAGGCTTGTTATTATATAAACAAAAATAAAATAGCAACTCTGAAATAAAAACTAAAATTGCAAAAATATATTCGATTGGTGAACTTATTTTGGGACGGCTACGTGTTCATATTTCTAAATTATACTATCAAAACGATTATATTATATATTACCAAACTCAAAAATAAAATTGCATATATATATATATAGATATATTACAAAACCCATCTTATATATATATATACAGAGAGAGTTTGACGACTTTACGCTCAGGATCGTTAGTTCGATCGGGGAACTACTGCTGCTCCTCTATAAGAGTGGCTTCTATAGAAGAGAATAAAACAGCCATCGAAAGATAACTATGACCCACACTCAAACCACATACACAAACCGCATCGCTCTTCGCGCAGGTAAAAAAGGGGCGCGTCCTGCTGAGGTTGGAGCCCTGGCCTCAGTGTTCGAAAAATCAGCTACAGAGCTCAAACAATCAAAACTACTAAAATGCAAGCAAACACTACAAATAGCCACATTTAACGTAAGAACCTTAAATAGAATAGGACAACTACCAGAGCTAATCGCATCGGCCGAAGAACATAAGATAGACATAATATGCATACAAGAACACAGATACACGCACACCGAAGATATCAAATATCACGAAACTGGCAATGGGTGGTCGCTCGTCACTGTATCCGCATGGAAAAACTCTGTCAACGCCGCAGTAGGAGGGGTAGGATTACTTATAGGACCTAGAGCATTAAAAACGCTTAATAGCGTTGAGAAAATACAACCTCGAATGATGGCAGCTACTTTTAACGGCAACCCCAGAGCAACAATTATCTCATGCTACAGCCCCACCAATGTTAGTGAAGAAACTGAACTAGTCACCTTCTACGATGAGTTATCCTCATTAGTGCGTAGCATCCCGAAACACAACATGTTAGTCATTGGCGGAGACATGAATGCCCAAATCGGGAAAAACGTAAACAACAAATACAGCCTCCACAACACGTCAAATAGGAATGGGCAACATCTAACAGATTTCATGATAGAAAATAGATTAGCATGCCTCAATACAAACTACCAAAAAAGGGAGGGCAAACTATGGACATACACGTACGCAAACAATACTAAAGCTCAGATAGACTACGTCCTTATAAACAAGAAATGGAAAAATAGTGCATTGAATTGCGAGGCATACTCCTCTTTTGAGGGTGTGTCCACCGATCACCGAATAGTCACGGCGAAAATACGGCTAAGCCTACGAAAAAACGCCAAACGAACAGCGACCACCAAACACTATGACTGGGCCCTATTGAACAACAAAGATACAAGAGATAAATATGTATTAGAATTAAGAAACAGATTCGAAATACTACAAGAAAAGACGGAAAAAAAGTACACCAAACGACGAATATGAAAATTTCGTCAATGCACACCTCGAGGCAGCAGCAAAATACATTCCAACAAAAATTAAAACTAAATATAGAGTCCCATGGGAAACTTTAGCGGTGAGAGAAAAACGTAAACTAGTGAAAACAGCATCCAAAAACTATCGAAAAAACCCAACAAACACAAATGCCTTAAAACTAAAAACGGCACAATATCAATTAGCAGGCATATATATAAAGGAACAGACAGAATGCATTCAAAATCAGATAGATAAGATTAGAGACTCGGTGGAAGATAGACAATCTAGAATAGCCTGGCAAACAATAAACGAAGTGAGCAGAAGAAAGAACACAGCCAAAGCAAAACTGAAAGCAGCAAACCAACAAGAAAGAATAAAACTGTGGAAACAGCACTTCGAAAACTTACTCGGAAACCCACCAAAAATAACACATGAACCAATCACCAGAATAATTAGCAAACAACTAGACATTAAACTAGGACCGTTCACACAAGAAGAACTCGACTCGGTTCTCAGAAAAATTAAAAATAGAAAATCTGCAGGGTTGGACGAAATTCCCCCGGAAGTATGGAAGACCAGACAATTCGACGACATACTGCTCCGACACTGCAACGCAGTATACAATCAAAATCCGATAGATAGATGGATGAAGGGATGCATACTCCCCTTCCCTAAAAAGGGGGACCTCGGATTAGCCAAAAACTACCGAGGCATAACACTTACATCCATAGCAGCCAAAATCTACAATGCCCTACTACGAAACCGCATAGAACCCAAAATCGACATTATACTTAGAAAAAACCAAAATTGCTTCCGAAGAAATACATCCACGACCTCACAAATATTAACCATCCGTAGAATCCTTGAAGGTGTACGGGCAAAGAACCTACAAGCGACATTAATATTTGTCGACTTTACCAAGGCTTTCGATTCCATTCACAGAGGAAAGATGGAACAAATCCTACTAACGTACGGCATACCTAAAGAAACCGTAGCGGCAATAACGATTCTCTATAGAAACACTAAAGTAAAAGTACGATCACCGGATGGAGACACAGAATACTTTGACATTGTAGCAGGAGTACTACAAGGGGACACGCTGGCCCCGTACCTCTTTATCATTTGTCTAGACTACGTACTTAAAACATCGATTGACAAAATCAAAGAGAATGGCTTCGAACTGACGAGGAAAAGAAGCAGAAGGTACCCCGCAACAACAATTACCGATGCCGACTACGCCGATGACATAGCGATACTGGCAAATACACCTGACCAAGCCGAAACACTTCTGCATAGTTTGGAACGAGCAGCAGCAAGCATAGGCCTCTATGTTAATGCACACAAAACGGAATATATGTGCTATAACCAAACGGGGGACATCTCCACTCTAGAAGGAACCCCACTTAAACTAGTAGACAAATTCACGTACCTAGGAAGCAGCGTCGAATCAACCGAAAAGGACATCGAAACGAGGTTAACGAAAGCATGGACAGCTATCAATAGGCTATCGATTATATGGAAATCAGACCTAACCGATAAAATAAAACGCAGTTTCTTTCAGGCAGCGGTCACATCGATACTGCTATATAGCTGCACTACATGGACGCTAACAAAACGGCTGGAGAAGAAACTAGATGGCAATTACACAAGAATGCTGCGTGCAATCCTGAACAAGTCCTGGCAGCAACACCCCACAAGACACCAACTGTACGGCCACCTGCCCCCTATCACGAAAACTATTCAAGTTAGACGAACCAGACATGCAGGACACTGCTGGAGAAGCAGAGATGAACTCATAAGTGATGTACTCTTATGGATCCCCACACATGGCCGCGCAAAAGCAGGACGACCAGCACGAACGTACATTCAGCAGCTATGTAAGGATACGAGATGTTGTCCTGAAGACCTACCTAGGGCGATGAACGATAGGGAGGAGTGGCGAGAGAGGGTCAGGGATATCCGTGCTACTAGCGCGATATGATGATGATGATGATGATGTATATATACGAGGATCATTAAATAAGTTTCCAGACTTTTTTCGTGTGGGCACTTTTATTGATAGTACTCACATGAAACTCTAGTCTCCTTCGAAGTAATCTCCTCCGGCTGCAATGTACTTTTTGTACCATTCCAACAACTTCTGGAAGGCCCCATGGAAGTCCTCTTGTGTGAGCGTGTCAATGACCTTCGTCATAGCCTCTTTCATCTCCTCAATTGTCTCATAACGACAGCCCCTGAGCTTTGGAATAACCAAAAGTCACAGGGAGCAAGGTCTCGACTATAGGAAGGGTGGGGAAACTCTCTTGATGCCCATCTTGGTCAAATAGTCTGTGACAAGGATGGAGTTGTAGACTGGTGCATTGTCGCGGTGGAAATGATTTGAACAGTGCTGGCCTCTTCCGACGGAATCTCTTCCTGAACTCCCTTAAAACCTCAACATAGTAACTCTAACCCTAACCCTTTGGCCAATCAACTCTGGTCTATTGACTTCCTTACTCCTCGCACACCTCTCATCATCCCTCACAGACCCCCTGCCTTCCTTGAATCTCTTATGCCACTCAAAAACTGATGCTCGATTTATGCAAGATGCTCCAAAAGCAGTCTGAAGTATCCAATACGTTTCTGTGGCATTTTTTCCAAGTTTAAAACAGAATTTTATTGCATATCGTTCTTCTGAACTGTCCTCACGTCCAGATTGCATTTTTGAAATTCACCTGCTGTGACAATCAGGCTTTAGTAGAGTGTATTCCAATTGCTACTGTAGCTGTTCATTTGAAGCTGAAATCATAAAAATTGGTCAGTCATCTCATAACATGTATAGCAATAACGTAGAGAATTTTCAAGAGTCTACGACAATTTTAAATGCTTGTACAAAACAATTCTGGAAACCTATATATATATAAGTCTGGAAACCTATATATATATATATATATATATATAAGTCTTGAAACCTATATATATGTGTGTGTGAGCGCGTGTGTGTGTGAGTGTTAGAAATACGATTGTTTGATTAAAAAAAGGTGCAGGGTGGTATCATCAGTTATGTCTTTTTAGCTGGGTCCTCGGGATGGGTAACATAATACCCATCTCACCAGTTCGACCCCACTCGAGATGATCACTTCCCAGTTGGCCCCCGATGAACCAGCTAAAAAGGCATAACTGGTGACACCACCCTGCACCTTTAAACAAGCGTATTTATAACATTAGTTCCTTTGCATAATCAGTGATACCCGATAATAGACTGCTCGACTACTCAGGAACAGTCTGATTGACTAATTGGAAAGACAATAAACGGTGAGGAGAGACCATACACAAAAAACCCATAAGTCTGGGCTAGCAACCCAGCTGGTGAAAAATCACCACTGAAGAATCCACTACAGTCACACACATCAAGGGATCCCGAGAGTTGGGTAGCATGAGATCCTTAACAGGAATGATCATTTGGTAACGAACACAGCTTTGAATAAACAATAATCGAGTACGACATGCCCTTGTGAATATATGATCTATCTTGCGAGAATATATGATCTATCTGACCAGAATAAAGTGTCAGGTCGAAAAAAACCCAGACGCAGAGCACGGGAAATCATTGTTCACTATGGCCTAAACGAGGAATCATTGTTCACCGTGGCCTAAACAGGAAATCATTGAGAAAGATGGAGCATTTCAAACTATCGGGTGTTTCTCTCTGACTCACTTATTCCCAACTTTAGAACTATTTTTGGTCACCTGATCGAAAACATCCAATCAAGACCGAGCTCTGATATTGATCTCGAGTTCAGTCATTGACACGTTGTGTTTTTCCATGCGTTTAACAGGTTAGGAATTAATTTGAATGCTAAACTCCATGTCAGTAATAGACCTTATCAATTTATAATGTAACACATTGTCGCTATTGTTAAAAGATTTTATCCACCGCCTAATTGTGTTCACAGCCACTGTTTGGTCTCTAAAAACGTTCATAGAGCCTCAGGAATGTTAACTGGTGTGTTTTTCCTTACGGAGTAATTCAATGATACATATTTAGTTTCATATCTGGCGACATTTTTGCTAAACGGCCTCACTTGCTCGTTTTTAACCAGGCAAAAAATAGGAGTTATTAACAGGGCTGTTCAATCTCTTCGACCATACCACCAACATTCGGTTGTGACGTTGTGAAATAACACGATGAAAAGGGAGACTTTCAGAGCGATACTTCTTAAGAGCCTGTCATTCAGGCTATTATTTATCGCAGGCGAAAATGCCCGGGCAACTGTAGAGTCTATATTGATAAATAATATCATGAAGCTACAAACTTGCCTTATCAGATGGTGTAATCATGCTCCATTTATTAATTTTAGTTTCCTTGATGATAAACTGGATGCTCTACTTTCGGGGTTATGAATAAATATTAGGACAGATGGGATTCTTTCACCTTTGCTAGGCACCTAGCCGAGGCGAAGGAAACATTCAATCTAGCTTTTCTCCACTTGACCTTGTGCCCTATCCTGCCGATGATGGAGGGGTTGAATAAATACATACTTCAGAGCATTCGTCGGTTGGTTGGTTGGTTTTACGGCGTATCAACTCTTTTCGGGTCATTTAACGCTGAATTAAGTCATTTCGGTTAGGTTAGGTTTTATGGCATATCAACCTTTATAGGTTATTTAATACTAAATCAATTTTTGTTCATATAAACGGTTCTATTTCAAACAATTCAGTTTAGCATTGTACACTGTTTAGTTCTATTTGATCCATACATAGGACCCTATCAGATGTTACCACTCCGGGCCAGAGTTGACCTGGGGAAGATAGCGATAAAAGAGTATTCAAGTATTACTTGAACCTCACCATCAGATTGTTTAGTGTCATATACAGGACACTTGTTGGGGGTGGGTCTTACCCTTCCACAGTGTTGCAGTCGGTGTATTCTACAGACCCAGCCGACTTGGGCAGAACGTTCGTCGGTAGAATAGTATATACATTTAAAAAAATTAACCAAAAACACTGTAATAAAAATAAAAAAAAGACGAAATTCAACGATCGAATTGGTAGTCAGAGAATGGCATGTTCTATCTTTTTGAGTGAGAGAGTGTAATCTTTACTGCTGTATGGATATATGCCTTTGCTTTCGGTCGAATAGACCTTGCTTACTGCTATGGTTCACTGTTGGATTATCAACCCTTTCTTTTAACACACTTTTTACACGATTGAAAATAGCCGCTTTCATTATCATTGCAACCCATCCGAGTACAAAAGAAAAGGCGCAAATATAATTTTCGCCTTCCTCTCCAGATGCAGTGAACCGAAAAATTTAGTTTCGTCCGTCTAGGATGCCAGAAACCTGACACTAAGCAAGTCACATATTAAAAACACAAATAACAGGCACACACAATACACTACACAAAGTCGAAATCTTTCATTTATTAATCTGGTCCCACTCAACCAATAACTACAAGTGGTCTACTTAAGTAGGTGACTACATTTTTAGTAATTTTATCGACATGTACGTGCCGTAAGGAACCTTTTAAACATCCCACCCCATTTACTCTTTCTGCAACTTCTTTCTTTTTCGTTGACGCATTAAACTGCAGCATTTTGATCCGTTAGTGTATCGAGCCCTCTCCTGTTGTCAGATTTACATCCGAATCATAAACACTCTTCTTTCTCATTTATTTTTCGGAGCCTGTCAAGTTCCGGCAAATGAGGGTCCCACCGCCATCATTTGCTGCCACTGCCACCACTTGCCGCCACTGTCAATTAGGAATTGATTTATCACCCAAAGCTCATCACGTTTCACGCTTTTTGCTAGCCATCCCATCGTACGAGGAAAAAATCCAACAATATTGGACAAGCATATGATAACGCTGACCGGATTTCTTAGATAGAGCAATATAGTTAACATGAAATACAGGCTTAGTCTATGGAGTCGAGCCATATATGAATCACACCACCCCAAGATGCACATTGATATTTTTTCTCATTTATTAAATATTTAATCTAAAAAAATCTGTACGCGGAGTAATACATAAAGTTACAGGTGGCACTATGTTTTTGTCATAGAAATATACATAGTGTTTACTTATTGTTGTACCCCTACTCATCTACCATTTTGGTTATATTCATGTAATTCCTTCTTTTATGTAGGCGATAGTTTCCAGTCTATCGTATATATATATATATATATATATATATATATATATATTCCCCTACCCCCGTAGGGTTGAGTTCTCTTGTGAAGAAATAATCGTGTTGCCATTAGCGCCTTTGCAAGTCTTTTCGTATTCGAATCGAGATCTCGGCGGCCGTTTCAATGGATTTATGTAAACAATAGTAATTGTGATTCATAACCGTTTAAAAATGTACTTCGTAGCTAATATCTCCTTGTAGCTAAATGGTTAGAAGCTTTGGCTTGGTATTTGAGTCAACCGGGGTTCGATCCCAGCTACGGGGAGATACTGTCTAGCCACACTGATGAGTTCTGATTGAACGAAACAGATCTGTCTGTGGATGACTATATATTTCTTTGTCAAATTGGAACATGATCAAATTAAAACGAATATTATTACGTATTATTTATTGCCAACTTTGAAAGTGTTGACAAAAACAAAATAGTAGCCATTCTATGGCAAAAACATAGACGAATATCGAACTTATTTTGGACTGCTACACTACATATTCATATTTCAAAATCATTCAATCTAAAAAACGAATATTATTATATACTGACAAACTCTACTGTAAACTGTTTGAAAATAAAATCACACACACATACACACATACATATATATATGTAGCGGGAATAAGTTTTAATTCCCTCTGGCGGACGAAATTCCTGCACAGAAGTAAATTGGTTGAACAGAACAAATTAAATCAGCCGGCGGAAGAATACCAAAAGTCGGACTTTCTGCGAGGGAAAGGAAAAAGCTAATTCGGCCTCTTTTACCAGGAACCACCGTGGAGTTAACATGACAAAAAGTGTTACTCGCCTACTTGGCGAACGGTTCAATAAACACGTACACATATACACACACACACACTCACACACACACATATAGACACTTTCTTTACCAACGAAGCAGTACGAACATTTGTACTCACTAAAGGGACACCTCAAGGAATACCAACAGAGTTTAAAAGAAACTCGCCCAAACATTACTACGTTGTGTAAAAGGATTAAGTTTGGGAGGTGCCCGTGGTGTGATGGTTATCGTCGTAGGAAGTGGACACGGCGACAGTAGTTCATATCCTGGACGAGACTAATTGCATTTCACATAGCACTAATACCCTTGGGAAAGGTATGAATCCAATTATTCTCCCTCCAGCTATAGGTAAACTAGGTTCTTTAGCTTTGGTGAGGTAACTAGTCCAGGAGAAGGAAAACTCTGAATTAAAACCTGTTAAACTCCGCTTAAAAATTGACCTTGTGTCATATCCTGCCCGAGCGGAGGGGTTGGTAAATATGGTAAAAGGATTAAGTTGTCGTTGTCAACTTTCCAACGGGAATTGAGAACATGCTCAACGGCCTTAATCTCGCTTTACATATATGACGTATAGTTAATTTTGGACTGCTACCCATCCACATTTGTGCTTAACTTTGCATGTATTCTAGTATTTCTTCATTTAATATTGGAGATCATTTCCAGTTTATCATTTTTATATATTTCCTTGCCAAAGAGGTAACTTCGACGAAATACATCTTTTGTCTGATTGAGGTGCCCTTCATTTCGTGGTTTGGCTGCTTGACAGAACGTGGTTTGTCATTCTCATCATTGTTTCTAATGCTAAGACACATTACTCACCAACTAACTGTATAAACACAAACTAAGCATAGTTAAGTTGTCCGGACATTGGCATAATGGTTAGAGTGTTCGCCAATGGCCCAGGAGACCTGGGTTCAATCCCAGGTCGAGTCATACCAAAGACTCAAAAAATGGTACTTGATGTCTCCTTGCTTAACACTCAGCATTGTAAGGATTAAGGGTAGTGGAGCAATCCAGGGAAAGCAGTAGCACCCTCCCCTCCACCTTGGTGTAGAAGCTATCGAAAAGGGAGCCTTCGGGTCACCCTCAACTACGGTCGCCAACTTTTAAAACATAAGTGAACTATTTAAATAACATTAATCCCAAGCTATATTCTGATTGGTTTATAGTCAGGGGTTTTCTCAACCGATTAATTCTTATACTACTTGCTTGGAATTTGGCAAAAATATTTGACGATATCTAATTGCCACATTATTCTTTTCCGGGGTAATCAATAAGACAGTGATTGATTCTAACGGCATATCAAACAATTTGGGATTATTTGATGTCTTGTGGCCAAGGAATCGCATTAATTCTACCTTTATATTTACTTTTTTGTGTCGGGTGTTTTAAAAGTTGTTTTTTTCACACGGTCCTATCGAATAGAAATAATTTTTGAACCGATCTATTTGAATCAACAACAGGAGGTCCACTCCGGATCAAAGTGAACTTGAGAATAATGGCAATGAATGAGTACTTCATACTCTCCAGATCTCCAGGACTGGAGCCTCGCATTCAGATCAATACGATATTTTAATATCTTATAATGAATTTAATCATAGAAGGCTAATCTTATTTTGGATTTTGGCCATTTCTTGTTTATTTCGTTAGCATATAGAATAAGCTAAGCTCTAATTATGTTGCAACTCGACTCACTTAATATTTCAAAAGTATAATTTTCCATATTATTTTTCTTGTTTTTCATCAAAACAACCAGGTCGTTTTAACATTCTATGACCGTTCAATAAGCTGTATGAACTGGAAAAAAAGTAGTCTCTGCGGAAATTTGACTTTCCACCCTGTATTCTTGGAAGTTTGTCATATATGAACAACAACTCTTATCCAGATTCTTCTCCCTATATATGGATAACATTATTATCCAGCAGACGTGAACTTCAGATTGAGTTATAATAGCTAAATTATTTCATATCCGATTTTTTCTTCGCCATCTTTGTTTACACTTAGTGTTAGTTGTGGTAGTAGTTTTTGGTTTCGTTTCATTGTTTACCGGCATATCAACCTTGGTGGGTTACTTAATAATAAAGCCATCCTTCTAGAAGATTATAAGTGATACTATTTAACCTATTGCTTGGGTGGATAGATAAGGTGGTTCATACCTTTCTCAAGTCTATTAATCCGAAGGGGAACATGATAGCGTGACTGGAGTTCGAACTCATTCACTTCGAGGCCACAGTCCAGCACTTTAGCCACTACGCCATGAGAACTACCCCAGTTGTAGTCTTAAGTGTTTTCTAAAGTCTTATTGAAGCTTTGTAATTGCTGGATGTATGCATTTACCTAACCCCTCCATCACCAAGAGGATGTGACACAAGGTCAATTTTTAAGTAGAGTACAGCTGGTTTGAATTCACAGTTTTCCTTTTTGTAGACAGGTAACCTAACCCAGATAAACGAACTAAGACTGCCCGTTTATTTTAACCATAGTTGGAGTGGAAAGAAGGTAGTAGAGACAGAATCTTGGCTTTCCCAAGGGCATTAGCGCGAAGTGAAACAAACCGTCCCGTCAAGGATTTGAACTTAGTTCGTCGTGTCCATTTCTTATGATAATAACCATTACGCTAGCCGTGCCTCCTCTGTAAGTGCTATATCTAGCTATATGTTCTAAATCAGAATTCCATATTTTCTGCAACTTTTTGTCAGCCTTTAAAAACATAGCCGATTCAAGTTATGATCATAATTGATTGTATCCGAAAAAAAAAAGACATAAGCGGGATGGAGCTACCATTACCACTTGCACAAGTTCATTTGCACCACATATGTGACAGTTTAAAGTGTGAGAGGTATTTCTGCAGCATCTTATATACAAGGTGTATACGATAAGTTTC
Organism: Sepioteuthis lessoniana; assembly: GCA_963585895.1. Classification (NCBI taxonomy): domain Eukaryota; kingdom Metazoa; phylum Mollusca; class Cephalopoda; order Myopsida; family Loliginidae; genus Sepioteuthis; species Sepioteuthis lessoniana. The sequence continues at coordinate 109,541,537 of OY757912.1, read as the reverse complement.
CAGACTTTTTTCGTATGGACACTTTTATTGAAAGTACACACATGAAACTCTAGTCCCCTTCGAAGTAATCTCCTCTGGCTGCAATGTGCTTGTTGTACCGTTCCAACAACTTCTGGAAGGCCCCATGAACATCCTCTTGTGTGAGCGTGTCAATGACCTTCGTCACAGCCTCTTTCATCTCCTCAATTGTCTCACAACGACACCCGCTGAGTTTAGGGAATAACCAAAAGTCACAGGGAGCAAGGTCTCGACTATAGGGAGGCTGAGGATCTGTCTTGATGCCCATCTTGGTCAAATAGTCTGTGACAAGGATGGAGTTGTGGACTGGTGCATTGTCCTCGTGGAAATGCCACTGACCTGATTTGAAGAGTGCAGGCCTCTTCCGACCGAATCTCTTCCTGAAGTCCTTTAAAACCTCAACATAGTAACCCTAAGCCTAACCCTAACTCTCTGGCCAATCAAATCTGGTGTATTGACTTCCTTACTCCTCCCACACTTCTCATCATCCCTCACAGGCCTTCCTTGAATCTCTTATGCTACTCAAAAACTTATGCTCGATTCATGCAAGATGCTCCAAAAGCAGTCTGAAGTATTCCATACGTTTCTATGGCATTTTTCCAAGTTTAAAGCAGATTTTTATTGCATATCATTCTTCTAAAGTGTCAGATTGCATTTTTGAAATTCACTAGCTGTGACAATCAGGCTTGAGTAGGGTGTATTCCAATTGCTGCTGTAGCTGTTCATTTGAACCAAAAGTCATAAAAATTGGTCAGTCATCTCATATGATGTATAGCAATAACATACTGAATTTTCAAGAGTCTCCGACAATTTTAAATGCCCATATAAAAAGACCTTGAAACTTATCGTATATACAAGAGAAATATTTGTTTTTGGTCATTACCTTGACTGGAGAAGATATTGACGCTGCAAGGCTTTTTTGAATATATCATCCTTGACCTTTTATCTCCAAATTCTCTTTATTGTTTCTTTTTGATGATCTTGGGCGGTGTTATCATTTATCCAATCTTTTTTTTGTGTGATATTCCCGATTCTCTCTTGGATACCTGGAGTGGTCAATCCCTTGTTTACGCATGTAGCGAAGAGTCTTAGAATACAGAGACTGTATTCGTTGCAAGAGTGTCCTTGGTATGACTCAAAACATCGTCCATTAGTGAAACACCAGTTCCGGAGCTCTGAGTAGTATAGTGTGACGACTTCACTACCATTATGTCCAGATCCACTTTTGTAGCTGTTTGGGTCCAATCTATGAATCAAATAGATCTGTTCCAAAACTATTTGCATTGGATAAGAATACATGAAACCATATAACCGTATGCAAACAAGTGATTGTTGTTAAATAGAAAAAGTTATTAGAAACCATACAATTGTTATATTAGTATTAAATAGGATACTTGAAACTATCCAACTGAGTGCAGATTATTTGTATTACATTGAAATACTTGATATCATATAACTATGTGCAAAATAATTAAGAAAACACTACAAAAAATATAAATATAAACGTACAATAAATGTGATTATTTAACCTTGTTGGGTATCACCACACAATGAACTAGTCCATCTGCCATATGTAGCAGTAGCTACTAATGTAATATAATTGCGGAGGGATTTCGTTTTATATATCTTGCCTTTAGTTTGGCTGAGAACCTTTCGCTTAGCGTATGGGTTAGTTAGGTGCAACATTAACGCAGGTGTTCAAGCGCAAGCGGAGAGGATGTGTCATTCAGAGATGTCAAAATAAAAATTCCTGGTAGGAATTGTGGCCAGGGGATGTGAGTGACGTCACGCACCAAAAGCGTGGGTTGAGGATTTTGGGATTTGAGAAAAGCAGTTAGTTGAGAGTCAGACCTGGGCGAGGCCAGACGACTTTGTGCGCTACGGGTGCCGCGCGTTGGTTGGGTTGAGAGCTGACGATGTTAAAGCAGTCAGCATAGAATGATTCTCTCTCTCTCTCTCTCTCTCTCTCTCTCTCTCTCTCTCCTCATGTCGAAAAACCTTTAAACTCAAAAAGGTGAATAAAGTTTCGTACCTGAACCAATTTCGTGTTTTCGGATTCCTATATATGTTTATGAACATTTTATGAACATTGAGCCTATTTCCCATATCTTGCACAGTCGGCTGGGGCTGTAGAATACACCGACTGCACCTCTGCAGAGGGGTAAGACCCCCCTCAACGAGTGTCCTGGATATGACACTAAACAATCTGATGGTGAGGTTCCAGCAGTGCTGTAGCTTTGGGGAATGCGGAGTACCCCTTCATTGCCATTGCTCCCAGGTTCACTCTGACCCGGAGTGGTAGCACCTGATTGGGCCCTGTCTATGGGTTTAATAGAACTAACAGCATACTTATGCTGAAATGAATTGTTTGAGTATACTGAATAGCTTGAAATAGAAATGTTTTTGACAATTAAACCGTACTTACATTTAAACTGCGTGCTTATGCTTAACTGAATTGTTTGAAATAGAACTGTTTTTTGACATTCAAACTGTATTTGCACTTAACTGAATTGTTACATATAACTGCTTGAATAGTTTGAAATGGAAATGTTTTTGACAAACTGTGTACTTATGCTAAACTGAATTGTTTTAAATAGAACAGATTATTTAGATAAAAATGGATTTGGCGTTAAATAACCTACAAAGGTTGATATGCCATAAAACCCAACAAACCAAACCAAACCTATTTCACATATCCGTATCATGGGTATGTTACAATTACCATTACGTCCAGAACCACTCTTGTACCTGTTAGGGTCAAATAGATCTGTTTGAAAATTATTAATATTAGATAGGAATGCTTGAAATTATATAAACTGTGTTCAAATGATTTGATAAGAACATTTGAAATCATATAGCTGTGTGGTAACCAAGGCTTACTTTAAATCATATTTAATAATGGTAATAAATAAAAGTTAGTAAAAGTTGACGACCGTAATCGAGGACGACCCGAAGGCTCCCCTTTTAAATAGCTACTACACCGACGTGTTAGGGAGGGCGCTACTCTATTCACTGGATTGCTCCACTTTACCCTTGATCCGTACCTTATAATGCTGAGTGTTAAGCAAGGCAGCAGCAAGGACCATTTTCTAAGTTTTTGATATGACTCGATCTGGGACTGAATCTAGGTTTCCTGACCATTGGCGAAGATTATACCCATAGGCCAATGGCTCGGTGATAAATAAACACTTAATAATATCCTTTTTGATTGTAAAATATTCCTCTAAAAGCTATAAAAACCCGGTATCTTTAGTTTAGAAGAAAACTAACTTTTGATAAAAGATATTGGAGTGTACTTATTAATTAGTAAAGTTGGCGACTGTAGTCGAGGGCGACCAGAAGGCTCCCTTTTCAATAGCTACTACATTGAGGTGTAAGGGAGGGCGCTACTCCTTTCCCAGGATTGCCCCCACTTTACCCTTGATACGTACATTATATTGCTGAGTGTTAAGCAAGGAGGTATCAAGTACCATTTTTAAAGTCTTTGATATGACGCGACTTTGGTTTGAACCCAGGTCTCCTGGACCATTTGCGAACACTCTACTCATTAGGCAAATGACCGGTTAACCGCTCATTAGGCAAGTGGGTAGAGTGTTTGCCACTGGTCCGGCGGACCTGGGTTCAAACCCAGGTCGAGTCATACCAAAGACTCAGAAAATGGTATTTTATGCTGCTTTGCTTAACACTCAGCATTATAAGGTACGGGTCAAGGGTAAAGTGAAGCAATCCAGGGAATGGAGTGGCACCCTTCCCTACACCTCAGTGTGGTAGCTATTGAAAAAGGGAGCCTTCGGGTCACCCTCGACAATGGTGTACTTATTAACAGACGATAATTAATCTTCTTTCTTTCTTTCTTTCTTTCTTTCTTTCTCACAAAAATTTCCATTATGTTCGTATTACCGTAACTCAGCAAAGCAAGCATATATTAGCGAGATACTTAATAGACTAATACCCTTAAAATGCTTTGATTTGTATGACAAAGCAATTTATTGTCCAATTTTCAACTGAATAATTCTTTAGGTCTGCATTCGCGCTGAACGACATTTTTAATCGTCAATATATATATATATATATATATATATATCCAAATTCCCCCACACGAACAGGATGTGACACAAGGTCCATTTTTTAAATGGAATTTGACAGGTTGAAATTCAAAGTCTTCCTTCTTCTAGATTATTTGTCATACTAAGATTAAAGAGCTCAGACATCAAATATTGTACACCTGACAGAAGAAAGAAAGTCGAATTTCTGTTCGACAGAACTAGTCGACTTCCTAAAAGCACGTTGAGGAAAGTTATTTCGCAGTATTAGTCGACACCGGAAGGAAGTTTGATAAAGTGGCTGAATTCTACAACCACTAAACCTGGTGCTTAGCTATGTGACCTTCAACAAAGGGTTAATAACAAGAAATGGTCACACATGACAGAAGTGTATTTTAAAAGTGGTCAGTCAGATGGTCAGCTACTGACGGAGCCACAAATGAGTTAAATTTCGGGATTAGCGAAACCATCTCCACACTCATCGTCGGTACTATTTCTAAACAATAGATCCTCGTTCAGAAGACCACTTTATGTCTCCGTTTTTGAGATCATCCCAGTAGGAGGTTGCAACACTAATAATAGAGAATGAGAGTTATATTTTTCTGTGACAACATGTCTGAGTTCTTCTTTTCTTGATAGAAAAAGTTAAGTAAAGTATAGTTGGCGACTGTAGTCGAGGGCGACCAGAAGGCTCCCTTTTCAATAGCTACAACACCAAGGTGTAGGAGAGGGCGCTACTCCTTTCCCTGGATTGCTCCTCTTTACCCTTGATAAGTACCTTATATTGCTGAGTGTTAAGCAAGGAGGTATCAAGTACCATTTTTAAAGTCTTTGGTATGACACGATCTGGGATTGAACCCAGGTCTCTCGGACCACTGGCGAACAAAATCGAATTTAAAAAAAGAGTCAAAGAAAATAGATAAAAAAGAGATAAAAGAAAATAAGTAAGATCAACTCATACGATGAGATCAACAGCAAGGGCTATTATTTTTTGGTTTGCAAGATTTAGAAAAAAAAACGAAAAAGTGTCCTTTTTGATCGGGATTGTATACTTTAGAAAATCGGAAGAATCGACCGATCGAAATTATTTCGTAATAATAAAAAGAATCAAAAAGAAATATGTCGACACTCCAATAATTTTTGTAATAATAATGAGTATAAAAATTACAGAAGGTATTTCTCATTTGGACAAGAGGAAGGCCATAGAATGAATCTGCCGTAACATTGTGCCCAAAACACCAGCAACAAAAAGAATGAGAACAATTCTTGGTGAGGGAAGTTTTGGTTTGAAAGTTTCTTGTTTGGACGCCAGTAAGCAAGAACATTCCATTGTGTGAAAAAAATAGAAAAGGTTTCGTAAACAAAATATTTTAACCCTAGAGAGAGAGAGAGAGAGAGTAGGAAGACGAGAGACACAAGAGCATGTGTTGTGTTTTTTTCCTTGCTTCTGTGATTACTTCTTTTGTCTCGTCACTTTTGAATTCTTTCCCCCAGCTTCACTTCCTCTCACGAGTCACGATACATTTAACCGCCCCCACATTCACGTTTTTTTTCAGTTTTTGTTTTGAAATATTTTTTAAAGATTAAAAAAGCCAAAAAAAAAAAAATTCTGATGGTTCACAGACCAACATTTACACTGGCATGTAAAGAATATAAGGTGCTTGTATTAGTTCAATAAAGAAAATTTCTTATATTTACGGTAATGTATACGCAAAGAAAATTATATAAAATGTAACACTTACATACACAATCTTGATAAGAGTAAATTCCAGTAATGTCCTGACTCGTAAAAATCTTATTTTTACTGTCATTCGTAAGAATAATTCGTAAGAATAATCTGATATGAAAAAATAACATTTTTCTTAATGTGTAAAAACAAAATGAAAAATAAAAAATAAAAAAATAAAACAAAAAGAAACCGAAAAAGAGACAAAAACGGAGCAATTTTTATATTTGAAAAGTTATTTCCACTGTTTTGGAGCAATAATTTGCATGAAAACAAATTTACTGGTGAATCACGTGAAAAATTTTCAAAATTGACCATATATATTCAGGGGACGGGTCATTGAGAGATAAATACAGATTAGGATGCTCATCAAATCTCGCTCAAGATGCTTAAAGAGATTTGGTGGAATACAATCCGCACAAAAATAGTCAACAATTAGTACTTGACCTCAACATATCTCAATCCACAATCTGCTGCCATTTGATATAGAGAGGGAAAAATGAAAAAGCTGGGTGTTTCAGTCCCTCATACTCTTAGTGAGAATAATAAAGATCGTATATCCATAGCGACAAGTCTTCTTTCAAGGCAAATAAATAACCTGTTTCTCAAGTATATAATTGCAGGTTCAACGCAGAAGTTTATGGATTGACTGAGATGATTCTCCGCAGCCTATCGCAAAAGCGGAGCCTCATGGAAGAAATGTTTTGCTGTTGGTACGGTAGGATCACTGCGATATTATTCGTTTTGTGTTTTCCAACCTCAATCAGACACTTAATGTAGACTTATACACTCAACCGCTGCAATGTGTGCAGGAAAATCTTCTCAGAAAACGTCCCGTATTTATCAATGGTAAAAACGTTGTGCTTCTTTATAATGCAAGGCCGTATTCAGCAAGAGTCATGCTGGAAAAAAACGTTTTCATATAAAGCTGGTCTTTTCCACGCCATCCACTATATTCATCAGACCTTGCACCTAGTGATTTTCACCTTTTTTTTTTGTTCTTTTCAAGATGCTTTGAATAACAAAATATTTCCTCAAGAAGATCACGTGAAAATGTTTGTGGAAAACCTCTTGTAATCGAAACTAGCTGTTTTTTACTTGAGAGGAATCAACAAGCTACCTGATTAATGGCGAGAGGTGATTAGAAATAATGACGGATATAATATTGATTAAAATTTATTCTTTATAGTAATCCTGAATAAATTATATTGTAATAAAACGGAAAATATTTATGACTCAACCCAATATATATATATATATATATATGTGTGTGTGTGTGTGTGTGTTTGCTTTCTTCGTCCAGATAAGTGTAAGTTTTTTTTCATCGGTTGCCATACCATAGCTAAAGAGCCCAGTTTACACTACTATTTACCAATAGCTGGTTGGGAGGGAAGAACTAATGAATTCAAAGTTTTCCTTCTCATAGACTGGTTGCCATGCGAAGACTAAAGAGTCCAGTTTGCCCCACTATTTACCAATAGCTTTAAGAGAAATAATTGAATGCATACATTCCCAAGGGTATCAGCATCATGTGAAATGCCAACACTTTCGTCCAAGATTTGAACTCGTATCGTCCGCTCCATTTCCAACGACGATAACTGTTACATTATAACTATATAATTATAAATCGGCAATCGACGGTTAGTCAATATTTCAGAGATTGGGAGAGAGAAAGACTAAGGAATTGGCCAGATGAAGACGTAATTTTAAAATGGTGAATATAAATATTACATCTCTACATAACTTTTTGTACATTACCACTGAGATTTTCTTTAATGAACGATTCTACACAGGCACAGATTATTTTAAACATGCTTTCAAAAGACTTCCAAGTGGTTTGGCAATATTATCATCAACGTCAAATTCGGAAAACATTTTAGAAGGACGAAATTAAAGATTTGTATGCACAGTATTAGAATGGCCACGTCTTTTAAGTCTTTACGTAATAAAATTCATATTTAAATGAGTTTGACTGCAATATTCTTCACAATTTGAAAGACTCATTAATAAACTGTTTACAGTTATTGACGAACGATTAGGCCATTGATAGTGAGATCTTTTCTTGCCTGTTGTCTCATAATTCAGGCCTAACTAAACCGAGCTTAATATATAACTAAAAAGTTGAATATATAAATCTAATTCTCTCCTTTTGTCGGACAGACAAATTGATGATACATTGTATATTTATTTCAATGCTGTTCCTATAGAAATATTTTTCGTAAATTTTAGTTTGAATTTAAAGTTAAAATAAAAAAGTATCTGATAAAAACCTTTTTAGAATATATCAAATCTTCTATATAATAAACATTTTATATTTTAAATTTGGTTTGTTACCGTGATACAGTAAAAATGTTATTTCTTTATACTTGAGTATACATTGTAACCTTTTGAATTCTTTTTATTATAAATGTGTTGCATATCTCTTCAGTTTTGCCTAACTTTAGAAACCTTGCAACTGGTGATCTAATGACTGTGGTCACGTGCCAAATCTAAGCAACGCTTTTTTTTCTTCTAAATTTAAGGAGCTATCTTTTGTGATGTAAGGATAAGCATGCTTGTCTCGCAAAGCAGTTACTACAGGCGAGTGAGTTCAATTCACACGAGGTGATGCTCTTTCTTGTATCAGATTTGAGTTTTGCTTAGTATCGGACTTGTGCCAAGCTAAGTTTGGTAATCATCACTACCTATAAGTGAGTTTGAGCCTCACTGGGTTCCCGATAATTTAGGGTTACATTTTAAAGTATACATCGTATGATGTACTGGATAACGCTTAGCAGAACACGGATACTGAGTTCGTTTCTCACTGGGTGCTGTATATTTTTGCCCTTGCTCCAAACCTCGCTAAGTATAGTAAATAACTTCAATTGCTGATCGCTCCAAACCGACTTTGAGTTTCGCGTGAACAAAAATTACATAATAAATTTGTAAAAATAGTAACTTGGACCACAGCAGATGACTATAGTTGCAGCATAAACAATACGGCAACAGAAAAACGGAAGAAAAAAAAGGGCCGTGGGAGAAGTTGCGTGAAGCTCTGAGCGAAGAAGGAATGTGTCTATAAGTATGTGTAGGAAGGTAAGGTGGAAGGAAGGAAGAAAGGAAGGAAGGAAAGCAAGCAACCTATTTTAATCATCTCCTCAGTGAGTCGAGTTAAGTGTCAAAAGAATGTGTTTTTATCTTCAGGCACTGGAGACTTCCAGTAATCTAGACTGAAATGATATGCAAATTACGAGACCCGAATCGGAGCTTTTGCTGTATATAACTTGGCAGAGTGCGCCTATGATGGATAGATAGATAGACGCGCAGATACGAATTATAATAGATGGATAATAGCAGAATCAAATAGATTGGAATAGATAAATAGGTAGATATCAAAAGATTAAAATACATAGATATGAACGATAGATATAAGCACATTTGGATATATATATATATATATATATATATACGTAGACACACACACACATATATATATATATATATATATATATATATATCAACAGGTTAGACTAGATTGATAGAGAGATAGAGATAGATAGATAGATAGATAGATAGATAGATAGAGAGAGAGAGAGAGAGAGAGAGAGAGAGAGAGAAAGAGAGAGAGCGAGAAAGATTAAGAGAAAGATATATATTTGGATAAGATAGATATTAATAGGCTTGGGTAAATAGATGTTAAATATTGAGATACGTGTGTGTGATAGATATTAACAATATTGCATAGATAGATATATTGATAGATTGACAGATATTAATGACTGGGACAAAAAGATATGGGTGAGATAGATATTAATAGACTTGAATGAATAGATGGCTAGATATAAACACACAGACATACAGACAGACACAGACACATATACATACATACATATATATATATATATATATATGTGGAGAGAGAGAGAGAGAGAGAGAGAGAGAAAGAGAGAGAGAGAGATACATAGACGCAGAGACAGGTACCACGTACGCATATATATATATATATATATATATATATATATATATATATATATATATATATAAGAACATAGTGAGATAGATATGGTTGAAGTAAATAGATATGAATAGACTGGAATAGATAGAAGGATAATGAGAAATATGAAGAAAACTTCATAAAAAAACTAGCCTTACCTTCTGCAATCTGTGACTATGAAATAAAATTATAATCAAGTTCTTTAGTCTATCCATTTATATCTATCTATCTATCGAAGACTCTAGAAATAGAAATATATTCAAGATTAGGCATGAATAGAGATAACTCTTAGACATATTTTGGCATTTAGATCCAAAACCAACATAATCATTTTTTCATCAAAATATCGAAAAAAATTAAGGAAAACTATTTCTTTGTATTTTTGTAAGGCATCACGTATTCTAGCAAATCTTTATTCCCATTCCAGACCAAATATAATCATTTATTTTTAGAAGTACTTGAATTAACGAGGTGTAAACCTCTTTATTTTTCTTACCCCGACTGTGAGATAAATCGTACCACGACTGTTGATATGCCATTAGCAAAGAAAACCAAATCAAACTTTGAATTAACGAAAGAATCTGAGTATTTTTTAAAAGTTAGGATTTAGTCCAATTTTTCTTATATCCAGTTGGTTTTGAGGATATTTTTTAAAAGGCTATCGTGATGAGTTTTGTAGATTCTTAGAGTACTTCGGTTGGGGCTGTAGAATACACTGACTGCATCTCTGCAGAGGGGTAGGACCCCCAACCAACCAACCAACCAACCAACCAACCAACCAACCAACGAGTATCCGGGATATGACATTAAACAATCTGATGGTGAGCCAGCAGTAATGCTAGAGCTTTAGTGAATGCGGAGTACCCCTTCACTGCCATCGCTCCCAGGTCCACTCTGGCCCAGAGTGGTAGCACCTGACAGGGTCCTATCGATGGGTAAAAAAGAACTGTTTGACATTTTAAATGCAAATGAATCACTTATGCTCAATTGAATTGTTAGAAATAGAACTGTTTGATCATTTAACTGTGTGTAAACAAATGACTGATGTTTAATTGTATTATTAGTGATACATAGTAATACTTGGAACCATTTAACTTTGTTGGTTCATTCTAAATTGAATTGTTAGAAAAAGAACTGTTTGATCATTTAACTGTGTGTATCTTCTAAATGTGTTTACAAATCATATATTTATTATATATATATATGAACATAATTTGGCATTAAATAACCAACAATGGTTCATATGCCATAAAACCAAACCAAGCCAAACCTTAGAGTACCGTTTTGAATACATTCTAATGTGTGTGTATTCACACAACCACTCCACCACAAACATGATGTGACACAAGGTCAATTTTTAAGCGGAATTTATAAGGTTTGAATTCAGAGTTTTTCTTTTTCAAGACTGGTTTCCATACCAAAATTAACGAGCCCAACCTGTTTCATGATATATCGATAGTTAGAAGGAGAATAGTTGGATTCATGCCTTTCCTACGGGTGAACAATGTGAAATGCAAACAGCCTCGTTCAGAGTTTAAATTCTGGTTGCCGTGTCCATTTCTTAGGATGATAACCGTTATGCTATGCGCGCCTTCAACATTTTTTTTTCAAAACGTTGACATGCCATTAAAATCAATCAATCAAAACAATACTTTGCTATTGTATCCGCTTGAGTTGGAGTTCCCGTGACGTAGTGGTTAACGTACTGGACTTCGACCATTTTAGTAAGCGAGTTCGAACTCCAGTAACTCTATTTCGTTCACTTTCGAACTAATAGCTTTGGAAAAGGCATGAACGTCTTTATTCCACCAACTAGGGGTTAAATACTACTACTACTACTGTTCCACAAGGATAGCTTTGACATTAAATAACCCACGGAATTTGATATGCCATTAAACAAAGAAATCAAACCATATAGCCGTGTGATTGTAATTGTTACTTCTAATATTTATTTAGTTTCGGTTTCTTTGTTTAATGGTATATCAACCTTCGTGGGTTATTTAATGCTAAATCAACCCTTATAGAAGGACAGTAGTGGTGGTATTTAACCCATTGCTGGAGCCGGGATGAGAGAAAAAAAGAAAAGGCAAAAAACATTCGTACTGTTTGAAAATAATCAACCAATAACGCATGTCTAATTAAAAGAAAAAAAAAAACACCGACATAATTTCTTAAGCTTAAAAGTAAGAGTGCTCCGAATACATTAAGCAGAGCAAAATGCGATGATCCAGTTTGGTGAAATCTTGGTAGATTTCTTCTGACTCCGTAGATATACGAGGATCATTAAATAAGTTTCCAGACTTTTTTCGTATGGGCACTTTTATTGATAGTACACGCATGAAATTCGTCCCCTTCGAAGTAATCTCCTCCAGCTGAAATGCGCTTGTTGTACCATTCCAACAATTTCTGAAAGGCCCCATGGAAGTCCTCTTATGTGAGCGTGTCAATGACCTGCGTTACAACTTCTTTCATTTCCTCAATTGTCTCATAACGACACCCTCTGAGCTTAGGGAATAACCAAAAGGGAGCAAGGTCTGGACTATAGGGAGGGTGGGGAACTGTGTTGATGCCCATCTTGGTCAAATAGTCTGTGACAAGGATGGAGTTATAGACTGGTGCATTGTCCTGCTGGAAATGCCACTGAACCGATTTGAAGAGTGCTGGCCTCTTCCGACGGAATCTTCCTTACTCCTCCCACACCTCTCATCATCCCTCACAGACTCTCTGCCTTCCTTGAATCTCTTATGCCACTCAAAAACTAATGCTCGATTCATGCAAGATAGTCGAAAAGCAGTCTGAAGTATTCCATACATTTCTGTTGCAATTTTACAAGTTTAAAACAGAATTTTATAGCATATCGTTCTGATAAAGTGTCATATAGTATTTTTGAAATTCACCAGCTGTGACAATCAGGCTTTAGTAGTGTGTATTAAAATTGCTGCTGTAGCTGTTCGTTTGAACCTGAAATCATAAAAATTGATCAGTCATCTCATAAGATGTATAGCAATAAGATACTGAATTTTCAAGAGTCTACGACAATTTTAAATGCCTGTACAAAAAAGTTTGGTAACCTATTGAAGGCCCCACGTAAAACCCAGTTTATATATATATATATATAAACAAACCCAGTTTATATATATATATATATATATATATATATATATATATAAACTGGGTTTTGCGTTAAATAACCATCAAGGATCGATATGCCATTGAACCAAATAACCTAACCTAGAATTATTTGTATTTGATTGAAATACTTGTAACCATTGAACTGTGTACAAAGAAATGATTAATGTTAAATAGAATTATTAGTTTTAACAATGCTTGGAATCATTTAAACTGTGTACAAACATAGACTTTTTAGTATGAGATAGCAATACTTGAAAACATTTAGAGGTATTAGTGTTTGCAATACTTTAAAACCTTTAACAAATAAACAATATAAACAGTACAAACAAATGAGCTCTGGCTTGTTTAAAAATAATCTCACCTTCAAACTATTCAAATGATTAATATCAAATAGAATTAACTGTTAGCAATATTTGAAATCATTTAACTGTACGCAAACAAATTATAAATATTAAACAGAATTATTTAGATAGCAATACTTAAAAGTGTGTCCGATCAAATGAGTTCTGGTTTGTTTAAAAATAGTGTTACGTACAAACTATTCACTTACAAATCATATGCATATAATATATATGTATGAACAGGTGGTGCCCGTGGTGAAATGGTTATCGTCGTAGGAAATGGACACGGCGACACGAGTTCAAATCCTGGACGAGACTGATTGCATTTCACATAGCACTAATACCCTTGGAAAAGGTAGGAATCCAATTATTCTCCCTCCAGCTATGAGTAAATAGTAGGACAGACTGGATTCTTCAGCCTAAGTGAGGCAACTAGTCTAGGAGAAGGAAAACTCTGAATTCAAACCTGTTAAACTCCGCTTAAAAATTGACCTTGTGTCATATCCTGCCCGAGCGGAGGGGTTGGATAAATATATATATATGTATAAACAGGATTCGACATTAAATAACATACAAAGGTTGATATGCCATAAAACACAACCAAATTAAAGTTCGAGAGTAAAAAAACAACATTTATTTGAATTATCACTCCGTTGTATTCAAAAAAGGAAAGGTACTTTTATCAGGATCATGTGATAGTCACAGCGAATGATCGTTTGGTTTCAATTGCATATAAACCCAACTGGGGTTATTTTGTTTCCGAACGTTAGGGAATTGCGTTGTTTTTGTGTTTTTTTTTTTTTTGTTTTTTTTTTGTTTTGCATTTACTTATATGGTATAAAGTATTCCCATCAAATAGAAATAATTTGCAGTCAGATCTATTTGACACAGAGATAGGACTCTAACAGGACATACCTTTTTATTTATTGGGGGTGGTCTTACCCCTCTGCGTATTCTAACCCTGTTAAACAATTATGGTCTACTATTATATACGGTACGAAAATGAATCTTCACAATCTGAGGTATTAACGAACGTCTCTCTCTGACCCTCTCACGCCCCTTTTCCCTATCGTTCATCGCCTCTGGCAGGTCTTCTGGACTACATCCCGTATCCTCACATAGTTGCTGAATGTATGTTCGTGCTGGTTGTCCTGCTTTTGCTCGGCCATATGTGGGGCTCCATAAGAGTACATCACTTATGAGTTCGTCCCTGCTTCTCCAGCAGTACCCTGCATGTCTGGTTCGTCTTTGACACTTAGATGGAAGTTTAACAGGTTCTATCACTTCGTGTTAAAGTAGGCCTGGGAGTAATGGCAATGAAGAGGTGATTCCAAACTCTCCAGAGCTCCAGAAGTGAACCTTCACCATTAGATAGAGTATCGTGTCATATCCAGGACACATCTTATTTTTGTGGGGGATCTTAAGTCTCTGCAGGGGGATACAGTCATTTTATTACAAATCCCACCAACACGTCAAGACATCCTTTGAATATTATCGTCACCGTCATTAAATGTCATTTGAACGATGTGTTTATCTTTATTATCACTTTTCTTTTTTTTTAAATTTTGGTTTGTTGTAATCGTTTCTTGTAGGTTTGTCCTTATTTACAACCTCTCATCGTGAAATGTCTTAAACAAGTAAAGTAGGAATTCCCAACTAAAACAAAACAAAATGAAATGTGGGCTTTTTTGGCGGGAATTTCATAAACTATATTTAAAACAAAAATTAAAAATGTAAATTTTTGCATTTTTTTTTTTTTTTGACTAGAAAGCAACAATCCCGCATTTCTGTTTAAAAGAAAATAAACTACTTCCATCTTTAAAGCGTAAACTGCTGAGGTTAATTTAGTTGTTTTTTTAAATGGCATATCAACCTTCAGGGGTTATTCAAAGCCAAATCCCTCCTGATAGAAAAACAGCAATGATACTATATAAACCATAGCTGGGAGGATAAGAGCGTTCATTCATTTACAAGAATATTTTTTCCGAGAGGAAACGTAAAGGGTCGACTGGAGTTCGAACCCGCTTACTTTAAGACTGCAGTATAGCCCGTTAGCCATTACGTCACCGGGACTTTGGCAGATTTTGTGGTTTCTTTACATTACTTCCGCTTATTATGTATGGAGATCAAAAGCGTAATAGTTATTTTCGCCTTTTGGTCTTATGTTTAAGTTTCAGACCCCATAAATAGTATATCTTTTGAACTGAACCAAAAAAGGAAACTATTTCTTGCCAAAAAAAGAAAAGAAAAGAAAAGAAATAAAATAAAAAAATAAAAAAAAAGAAAGAAAAGAAAAAGGGAAATGAATAAAAGTTTGAAGACCGGTTCAAAGAAATGTACACTGACAATTGTTTTGTAGCTGAAAAAAAAAAAAAAACAAAAAAAAGAAAACGAAACAAAACAGAACCAAAAAAAAAAAACAAAAAACAAAACAAAAAAAAAATAAAAACAAACAAAAAACAAACAAAACAAAACAAAAAACCCCAACAAAACGAAAACAAAAAACATCACACATCTAATTATCGAAACGATTATTGTTCCTAAACGGCATATTTATTGCACTTACGAGACATCCATACAAAAAATACCGTTCACATGCAAAAGTAAATTAATAAAAATAAAATGAAGATAAAAATAAAGTGAAATAAAATAACAAAAAAAATAAAATAAATAAAAATGAAATAGATAATAAAAATGTTAATGGCTCATATTTTACACCAAATCAGTCATTCATTTATCAAGAATCATACATTAAATAATTGCCCAATAGGCTGGGGCTATAGAAGGGGTAAGAAACCACTCCCCATGAGTGTCCTGGATATCACTCTAAACATTCGGATGGTGAGGTTTCAGTAATGCTGGAACTTTGGGGAATGCGGAGTACCCATTCATTGTCATCACTCCTTGGTCCACTGGCTCGGAGTGGTAGCATCTGATAGGGTTCCATCTATGGGTTAAATATAACTAAACTGTGTAGTCATGCTAAACTGAATTGCTTGAAATGGAATTGTTTTGACATTCAAACTGCCTACTTATGCTAAACTGAATTGTTTGAAATGGAACTGGTTTTGTATGCTAAACCGAATTGTTTGAAATAAAACAGTTTTGACATTTAACTGTGTGTAAACAAAAAAACTCTACTTATACCAAACTGAATTGTTTGAAATAAAACTGTTTGACAAAAATGAATAGCTTGAAATAGAAATGTTTTTGATAATTAAACTGTGTACTTAATGCTTAACTGAATTGTTTGAAAAAGAACTGTTTATTTGTATAAAAATGGATTTGGCATGATTGGGACAATCATGTAGGTGCTAAGACTTGACACGACCAGCCGATTGATCAGATCGGGCCTTTCTGACTGCTAGTCTCACCCAATAAGAGCTCAAAGTGGAGAGTTGCAGTTCAAATGACCACTTCGGTTGACGGGTCACGAACACTTCACCCACCAGGATCCCATCCTCATTTATTACGGGTCATCACCCACATTTAACAGGTTGGTCCGTTATGTACTCGGTAGGGTTCTTAATTTTTTAGCCCCTGCCGAGAGATGAAAGATTAAGACGAATATGTTTGATCGTATTCCTAAAAATAAAAAAAAAGGTCTGGAATTGTACCCACCCACCTCAAACAAAATAAAAAGAAGAAAAAGGCTGCCTGTACTAACACCACATCAATCCGTAAAAATGTAGACAAATATATTTCTTGATTTAATTAATTAAAAAAAATGTTAGACTCATTCATTTGCAATTTCTGTAACTAAGTCAAATTAATTAATGATTGAAAAGTGGTTTTATGGCATATCAACTATCATAGGTTATTTAATGCCCAATCCTCTTTATACAAATATATCAAATATATATGATTTGGTTTTATGGCATATTAACCATTATAGGTTTTTAATGCCAAATTCTCTTTATGGCAAATTAACTTGTTATGGTAAATGCGCGGCCAATTAACCTGACGTGTCTTGGAGTTACGTCAGTACTCATACAATGGACACGGTCACCTTTAGGGCTACGTCTTCTCAAGACGTCCAGTTGTTCTGTGAGTCACGCGCTGTGCTTGCCGGATTTTCTGGTCATGGTAATTCAATTTATAACTAATAAATCTATTCGATATTAATCATTTTCAGACAAATGGTTTCAAGAATTGCTGTGTATCATTAAAAATTTAATTTAACATCAGTCATTTGTTTACCCACAGTCTAAATGGTCAAACAGTTCGACAGTTCATACTTGACCTTATCAGGTGCAACCACTGCAGGTCAGAGCGGACCTGGGAGTAATGGCAATGAATGGGTACTCTCTAATTCCCCAGATCTCCTGAAGTGGAGCCTTACCAGCCGACAAAGATTCGTCTAATACCAAAGATACCACATTTCTAGGGAGACGAGGTGCTTTATCTTTCTACAGGATATACAGTCAGAGTATTCCAAGCTTTACCGACGGGTGACCAGAAGTTTGAGAGGCAAAATCTTGTAAAAGAAACTTTGTCTTTTATAGTTTAAGGATTGGAAATTTTAATTAAAATCCGATAATTAGCCTGTTTGTTTTTGGGGAGTTGAATAATTAATAAACAAAAACGAAAAGCAAACACCCCCCTCAAAAACCCCAAAACTAAAAGGTGCCTTTAGCAATTGAGCATTTCTATTCAGGACTTAAGTAACTTTATTCGCTTATTTGGCTTAACGGCATATCAACCATTATTGTTATTTAATACCAAATTCTGTTTATATGTATATGATATTTAAGTGAATAGTTAGTTGGTAACATTTTTTTAAACGAGATAGAGCTGATTTGTTAGCTCGCAGTTTAATGGTTTCAAGGTTTACAAGCACTAATAGTCTTATTTACATGCAGTTAAATGGTTTCAAGTATTATTAATACAAATAATTCAATTTAATCTTAATCATTTGTTTGCACACATTTAGAAACGGTTTTAAGTACATTAAATTAATAAACAGTTTTATTTTACCCATAAATGGAACTCTGACAAGTCTTACCAATCCAGAGCTGCAGGATTAGTTCCCCACCATCAGATTCAGTTTAGAGTCATAGCTAGCACACTTCTTGGATGGGTCTTACCCCTCTGTAGAAGATATAGCCAGTGTATTCAATACCTCTTTGAGGACCTGGGAGTAATGGCGATGAAAGTCTACTCTACACTCCCCAGATCTCCAGGACTGGATCCTCACCATCAGATTCAGTTAATGTCATATCTAGCATACTTCTTGGGTGGGTATTACCCCTCTGTAGAAGATATAGCCAGTGTATTCAATACCTCTTTGAGGACCTGGGAGTAATGGCGATGAAAGTCTACTCTACACTCCCCAGATCTCCAGGACTGGATCCTCACCATCAGATTCAGTTTATTGTCATATCCGGGACACTCGTTGATGTAGAGAACCCTTACCCCTCTGCAGAGATGAAGTCGGTGTTTTCTACAATCCCTACCGAATAGGCCATATAGAAAAGTGAATAAGTGTCTCAAGTAATGTACTTTGTCGTTAGGTTTTTTCTTTGAAGCATTTTAAGTGAACTTCCGCTCGTATTTTCCACAGGAAATGAAACGCTTTATTGCAAAGCATAAAGATATGTAAATTTATTTATTTGTTTTTATTTGATCGAGGTTTGAATTCATCACCATTTTTTTCGTCTCCTTAGTAAGCTATGTTCGCGATGTGAGCAGTTTTGTCTCGTAAAATTGATAATTACTTCTCTTTTATCAAATTAATTTCTTTGTTAATGTTTAACTTGTTTTTCTTTTATTTCTCTAACTTTGCTCAAAATATAATCAAACTCTTTAGAAATTCAGCAAAGGATCCAGCTTTGCTTTATTGTATGACTCTTGCCGGAGTTTTGAATAAGGTGACTATACCCCCTGTAGAGATGTGAGCCCTATTCCCGCAAAAAAAGAAAAGAAACAAACACCAACTCCCACCCCAAAAAACACAACAAAAACTGCGTGTTTTGGGTATGGTACTAAACTGCATCTGATGGTGAGGTTTCAGTTCAGGAGATCTGAGCAGTGTAGAATAACCTTTCATTGCCATTACTCCTAGGTCCTCAAAAAAGGTATAGAATACACTGATTATATCCTCTGCAGAGGGGTAAGACCCACCCAAGAAGTCTGCTAGGTATGACACTAAACTGAATCTGATGATGAGGTTCCAGTTCTGGAGATCTGGTCGGTTAATTAGTTGTTTGTGTTTTATGGCATATCAACACTTGAAGGTTATTTAACGCCAAATCCATTTTTATACAAAAAATCAGTTCTATTTCAAACAATTCAGTTAAGCATGAGTACACAATTAAATCGTCAAAGAATTTTCTATTTCAAGCTATTCAGTTTAGTTAAACACTTCTTATTCAAACAATTCAATTTAGCCTAAGTACAGTTTCAATGTCAAAAACAGTTCTATCTCAAACAATTCAGGTTTACATAAGTACACATCTTAAATATCAAAACAGTTCTATTTCAAGTAATTCAATTTAGCATAAATATACAGTTGAGTTCTACTTGACCCATAAATATAATCCAATCAGCTGCTACCACTCCGAACCAGACTAGACCTGGGAGCGACGGGGATAAAAGGGTACTCCGCATTCCCCAAAGCTCCAGCATTACTGGAACCTCACCATCAGATAGTTTAGGGTCATATCTAGGACAGTTGTTAGGGGGTGTCTTCCTCCTCTGCAGAGATGCAGTCGGTGTATTCTACAGCTCCAGCTGACTGGGCTAAAACTTGTTGATATTTGAGGATGTATGATGTATTTTTGTATGCGATGACAAATAAGCTCATTATTTTATTAAAGCTTTATTTAGTTTAACTTAAATGTAGTAGAGTTAAGGTGGAATTTTCTAGGTATTTAGAGTGAACTAATTTGGGTGATACAACAATGTTTGAATTCACCACACCCTTCTTTGCCATGACTCCTAGGTTAACTCTAACCCGGAGTGCTTGTACTTGTTAAGATTCTATATATGGTCAAATGAATCTGTTTAGATATATTAGTATTAGATAAGAATACTCGATAAAATATAATTTTAAATTATTTGTATTAAGAATAGTTACTTGATACTCAAACCATTTACTAAGGATAGATAATAGTTACTTGAAACCATATCATTGTTTGTAAACAAAATGAATATCATTGAATGGAAGTAACTACTTGAAACCATCAAATTATCAAATTTAGAGAGAGGAATACTTGAAACCAACTAACTATTATTTTTAGAGAGAGGAATACTTGAAACCATCTAATTATTAAATTTAGAGAGAGGAATACTTGAAACCATCTAATAATTATTTTTAGAGAGAGGAATACTTGAGACCATGCAAATGTATGCAAACTTAGTCCTTAGATGGAAATACTTGATATCATTGTATTGGCGGAGCTTAGAATCGGTTGTCTATCTTCTTCAGAGTGTTAAGAAACCGCAATAAACGGGATGTTCTGGGTAGTAATTTACGAAGGTCTTTACTTCGATTTAGCACAAGGCCAAATGAATGGGGCACCCAATGAGACGGGATGTTCTGGGTATGACACTAAACTGCATCTAATGGTGAGACTTAAATTCTGGAGATCTGAGTAGTGTGGAGCAATTCTTCATAATCATTACTCCCAAATCCAATCTCTATCGGAGTAGTAGTACCTGTTAGAGTCACATCTATAGATCAATTTGGAAATTATTTGTATTAGATAGGAATACTTGATATATGACCGTGTGCAAAAAGCTCTAAGAAACAACACAAAAATGTAAATAAAGACGTTCAATGAATGCACTAATACCCCTGGGAAAGGTATGAATCTAATTATTCTCCCTCCAGCTATGGGTAAATAGTTGGGCAGACTGGGTTCTTCAGCCTTGGTGAGGCAACTAGTCCAGGAGAAGGAAAACTCTGAATTCAAACATGTTAAACTCCGCTTAAAATTGGGGTTGGTAAATATGAATAAATGCAATTCTCTAACCTTTAGGCATAAAATAACCCCAGATGTGTGGATATGCCGTTAAAATCAATTAATCAAACTATGAATTAATGAACCAATCAGTAAATCAATCTGCTAATGATGTCCGAAGTCCTGTGCGTTTTAATAAATCAATCTATTATTTCGTACAAATACCTAATGATATCCATTTTGATTGCATAATGTTGACCTTGAAATAATAAAGCCACGATCTGTTTGGTTTAGAAGAAAATTAACTTCAAATGTTTAAGGTGTACTTACTTATGCACCATAATACACACACACACACGCACGCACACACACACACACACATATATATATATATATATATATATATATATATAAAAGTAAAGCTGGCGACCGTAGTCGAGGGTGACCTGAGGCTTCATTTTCAATAGCTACTACACTGAGATGTCGGGGAGAGCGCTACTCCTTTTCCTGGACTGCTCCACTTTATCCTTGATAAGCACCAAATTGTCCTGAGTGTTAAGCAAGGCGGCATCAAGTGCAATTTTTTTTATATGTGACCGTGTGCAAAAAACACTAAGAAACAACACAAAAAATTTAAGTACAAATATTCAACGAACACAATTCCCAAACCTCTAAGCATAAAATAACTCTAGATGTGTGGGCATACTGTTAAAATCAATTATATATAAAAGTTGGCGACCATAGTCGAGGGTAACCCGAAGGCTCCCTTTTCGATAGCTACTACACCAATGTGTAGGGGAGGGCGCTACTCCTTTCCTGGATTGCTCTACTTTACCCTTGATCCGTACCTTATAATGCTGAGTGCTAAGCAAGGAAGCATCAAGTACCATTTTTTGAGTCTTTGGTATGACTCGACCAGGGATTGAACCCAGGTCTCCCGGGCCATTGGCGAACACTCTACCCCTAGGCCAATGTCCGGACAATTTGGAAATTATATATATATATATATATATATATATATATATATATATATATATATATATATATATATATATATATATATATATATATATATATATATATATATATATATATATATATATATATATATATATATATATATATATATATATATATATATATATATATATATATATATATATATATATATATATATATATATATATATATATATATATATATATATATATATATATATATATATATATATATATATATATATATATATATATATATATATATATATATATATATATATATATATATATATATATATATATATATATATATATATATATATATATATCAAGATAATGCAATTGTAATCAAGATAATGACCCAACACATACTTGTAAATTCTGACAGATGTACATTAAAAGCAAAGAGGAATAGCACGTCATTCAACTAATGTCTCGGCCGGCGCATTCAGTGGACTTAAATCCCATTGAGCTGGTGTTAGATGAACTTGAGTGAAAAATCAGAGTTAAACAAGCCATAAGCGCGACTCGCCGCTGGCAACTCTTGCAGGAAAGCCAGGCAGAACTATCTTTAGTCTACATCCAGTCCTTTGTGGAAAGAATGCTGAGAATCTGAAGGAGTAATAGTGGGTTATTTACTGTTAAATCCTGTTTTTACCCATAGATTAAAAATATATGATTTGTAAACTCATTTTGTAGATACTCTAATAAACGAGCCTGGGTTCATTCTTTTGTACACAGTTAAATGGTTTCAAGGAGTTCTATCAAACACAAATATTTCTATTTTGTATTAATCATTTGTTTGCACACAGTTAAATGGTTTCAAGTATTGCTATGTAACAGTAACAATGTAACATCAGTGATTTGTTTGCACACATTTTAAATGGGTATAAATATGGTTTATTCAATCGTTTGTACACAGTTAAATGGTTCATAGTATTGCTATGTATCACTAACAATTTAATTAAACGTCTGTCATTCGTTCACGCTGACTTAAATGATTAAACAGTTTTGTTTCAAATAATTCAATTTAGCATCAGTCATTTGTTTGCACTCAGTTTAAATGTCAAATAGTTCTGTTTGACCGATAGATAGGACCCTCTCAGGTTCTACAACTCCGGGCGAAAATGGACCCAGGAAAGATGACAGTGCTCCGCATTCCCTAAAGCTCCACCTTTACTGCAGCCTCACCATCAGATTGATTAGTGTCATATCCAGGACACTTATTGGGTGGGGGTGTCTTATCCCTCCACAGAGATGCAGTCAGTGTATTCTACAGCCCCAGCCGACGACTATCGGGAAGAAAAGGTAAAAATCAGTCAATGTAAACCCAGGAAAGGGAAGTTGTATAATAAAAACAGGACCAAAGTAAATAGTCAGTTATATTTTCAAACGACCTATTTATTCAATAATCTAAGGAGTCATATATAATAATAATAATAGTAATAATAATAATAATGAACATACAAACGGATCCCTTGATCCCGGCCAGAAGACCAGACCTCATAATAATCAACAAAAAAAAAAAAAAAAAAGAAAATTTGTAAAATTGTCGACTTTGCTGTCCCAGCGGACCACAGAATAATTCTGAAGGAAAGTGAAAAGAAAGATAAGTACCTCAACCTTACTAGAGAATTGAAAAAGCTGTGGAACATGAAAGTAACGATTGTGCCAATTGTGATTGGTGCGTTAGGCACAATAACTAAAGGATTATTAAAAGGCCTGGAAGACTTGGAAATTGGCGGACGGGTAGAGACTATCCAAACGACAGCATTGCTAAGAACGGCCAGAATCCTGAGACGAGTTCTGGAGACTTGAGGAGACTTGCTGTCACTCAAACTCCAGTGTAAAATCATCAGTTAACGCTGTTGTGAAAAACTCTAAAAGCGTATATGATATTATCATTATTATTATTATTATTATTATTATTATTATTATTAAACAGTGCATTTTTTAATGTATATTCGTTTATTTTTTTTTGTTCATTACTTCAGTCACGCTTAAGCAAACGCACGTATAAAAATCAACCAGTGAATCTTGCCATTGATTTGAATATCTTGCTTTGAAGTCAGCAAACAAGTGACGTATCCGCTGCTCCCAAATTTCTGCTGCTTAAACATTATTTTGAAATACCAAGAGGCACTATGGTTGTAATGTAGTGGCCCCTTTCCAACCACTAGTGAACCTAGTGTCTAGCTGTGTGACCGACAGCCAGGAGTTAATGATGGAAACTCTAGCAGCAGGTGCGAGAAACGGCCGCATGCCAGAGTTGGATGTTTTTGAAAAGGGTCACTAAATTAGTTGGTAATCAGATGACTCTAACGAAACTGCCCCCCCCTCCATTGGAGATGGGCTCCGATTTCGAAAACAATCGGATGTTCCCTCCGTCGACTCGAGAATATCATTTCACGTCTCCCTGTTTGTGAGACCGGTCCCCAAATAGAGATAGATAGATAGATAGATAGATAGATAGATAGATAGATAGATAGATAGGGGGTGGGGTTACTGACCACGTCGTCATCTCTTCTTCCTCATCACTGCCTTCGGCAACTTTCCGTGCGACCCCGCAAGGCAACATGATCCCCCTCATTTCTTTCCTCTCTCTCCTCATTCTCGTTTTTTTCTCCACCTCGCCTTATTTATTACGTCTCTGTCCTCTTATTATAAAAGTATAGTTTTACAAAAGTACAAAAGTTGTCGACTCCGTAGGCATTTATAGCAGAATGAGTAACGCACACGATATTTATGTAGTTTGGTAGAAAGGTACTTAGTTAAAAATAATAGAATAAAATATGCATTATTCTGCTAATCATAGATGAGTCAATTACTTACTGTGTACCATTAATTTTTTTTAATGTCAGCTGTATTTGATTGAAAAATTTAATCTTATACGAGGATCATTAAATAAGTTTCCAGACTTTTTTCGTATGGGCACTTTTATTGATAGTACACCCATGAAATTCTAGTCCCCTTCGAAGTAATCTCCTCTAGCTGCAATGCACTTGTTGTACCGTTCCAACTACTTCTGGAAGGCCCCATGGAAGTCCTCTTGTGTGAGCGTGTCAATGACCTTCGTAACAGCCGCTTTCATCTCCTCAATTGTCTCAACGACAGCCTCTGAACTTTGGGAATAACCAAAAGTCACAGGGAGTAAGGTCTCGACTATAGGGAGGGTGGGTAACTGCCTTGATGCCCATCTTGGTCAAATAGTCTGTGACAAGGATGGAGTTGTAGACTGGTGCTTTGTCCCGGTGGAAATGATTTGAACAGTGCTGGCCTCTTCCGACGGAATCTCTTCCTGAACTCCCTTAAAACCTCAACATAGTAATTCTAACCCTAACCCTTTGGCCAATCAACTCTGGTGCATTGACTTCCTTACTCCTCCCACACCTCTCATCATCCCTCACAGACTCCCTGCTCTCCTTGAATCTCTTATGCCACTCAAAACTGATGCTCGATTTATGCAAGATGCTCCAAAAGCAGTCTGAAGTATTCCATACGTTTCTGTTGCATTTTTTCCAAGTTTAAAACAGAATTTTATTGCATATCGTTCTTCTAAAGTGTCCTCACGTCCAGATTGCATTTTTGAAATTCACCTGCTGTGACAATCAGGCTTTAGTAGAGTGTATTCCAATTGCTGCTGTAGCTGTTCGTTTGAACCTGAAATCATAAAAATTGGTCAGTCATCTCATAATGTGTATAGCAATAACATACTGAATTTTCAAGAGTCTACGACAATTTTAAATGCCTGTACAAAAAAAGGCTGGAAACCTATTGAATGCACCACGTAATCTTGTACTTACATCAACGGACAATATTTCGTCACCATCAGATTGCCGATTCATACGTAAATGAATCTATCATTTTTGACGGTTTATGTGCTAGTTCAAGAATGTTTTACAAAGTAAATTAAAATTGCTTGAATCAGCAGATTAAAAGAAAAGCAGAAAAACTATTTACGTTTATTTCATCTACTTTTTTCGTCTGTGTAATTGGCGGAAAGATTGTATTCAAAATATGAAAGACGTCATGTTATTAAGTAAACTTTCCCTTGACTGTCACAAAGGCCACAGTTAGTTAGTTAGGTTTTATGGCGTATCAACTCTTGTAGGTTATTTAATACCAAATCCTTTTAATCCACACATATCAAATATATATGATTTGCTTTGGTTGGGTTTTATGGCATATCAACCATTGTAAGTTATTTAATGCCAACTCTTATTATTTATATATATTATATATAAAGCACATTTAGAAGATAATATTTTTAAACGAGCCATTGTCCGAGTGGGTAGTGTACTCACCACAAGCTCGGGGTTCAATCCTAGCTCGTCATACCAAAGACTCAAAAAAGATAGTTGATAAGTCCTTGTTTAACATTCATAATTATAAAGTACGTAGCAAGGTTAAAGTGGAGCAATCCCGGAAAAGTAGTAGCGCCCTCCCTTACACCATGGTGTAGTAGCTATTGATAAGGAAGCTTTCGAGTCTCTTTTGACTACGCTCGTCAACTTTACTAATTCTATTTTATGAATATGTATAAAATGTCCGATATATTCATGAGCTATTTGCCTTTCCTTTCATTTATTTAGTGTTGGTGTATCAGTGGATATACTAATGCTAAAACTTGACCTGGGTGAATGGGGATACGACTAAATATTCTTTGCACCAAAATATTACCAAATAATGGTAATTATTCTAATAATATCTTATGATAAAACCAACTTACTTTTGCAACCAGGTATTTCATTCTGATGAAACTGTGTTCGCGGTTCAGAATACTTTGGCTGTATCCCCATGGAGAGGGGCAAGACGTCCCCACCCAACAAAACGTGGTGTCTTGGGTATGATATTTAACTGCATCTAGTGGTGAAGCTTTAGTTTTGGAGCTTTTGCCTTTACTCCCAAGTCATTCTGACACGAAATGTCTCACTTGCGGGTATTGAATAAATCTGTTAAAAAATTATTTGCATTGGATAAGAATACATGAAACCATATAACCGTATGCAAACAAATGATTGTTGTTAAATAGAAAAAAGTTATTGGAAACCATACAATTGTCATATTCATATTTACCAACCCCTCCACTCGGGTAGGGTATGACACAAGGTGAATTTTTAAGGGGAGTTTAACAGGTTTGATTTCAGAGTTTTCCTTCTCCTAGACTAGTTGCCTCACCAAGGCTGAAGAACCCAGTCTGTCCTACTATTTACCCATAGCTGGAGGGAGAATAATTGGATTCATACCTTTCCCAATGGTATTAGTGCTATGTGAAATGCAATCAGTTTCGTCCGGGATTTGAACTCGTGTCGCCGTGTTCATTTCCTACGACAATAACCATTACACCACGGGCACCTCCATATCGGTTATTTCATGCCAAATCCATTTTTATACAAATAAACAGTTCTTTTTCAAACAATTCAGTTAAGCTTTAAGTACACAGTTTAATTGTCAAAAACATTTCTATTTCAAGCTATTCATTTTTGTCAAACAATTTTATTTCAAACAATTCAGTTTGGTATAAGTAGAGTTTTTTTTGTTTACACACAGTTAAATGTCAAAACTGTTTTATTTCAAACAATTCGATTTAGCATACAAAACCAGTTCCATTTAAAACAATTCAGTTTAGCATAAGTAGGCAGTTTGAATGTCAAAACAATTCCATTTCAAGCAAATCAGTCTGCCCTACTATTTACCCATAGCTGGAGGGAGAATAATTGGATTCATACCTTTCCCAAGGGTATTAGGGCTATGTGAAATGCAGCCAGTCTCGCCCAGGATTTGAACTCGTGTCGCTGTGTCCATTTCCTCCGACGATAACCATTACACCACGGGCACCTCCAATGATATACAATTGTTATATTAGTATTAAATAGGATTACTTGAAACCATCCAACTGAGTGCAGATTATTTGTATTACATAGGAATACTTGATATCATATAACTATGTGCAAAGAAAATACTACAAAAAATATAAATATAAACGTACAATAAATGTGATTATTTAACCTCAAGGCATAAAATATCCCCGTACTGTTTTAATGAATCAGTTTAATTGCCCAATATTTGATGAGTGAGACGTTTTTAATATACCTCTTTGAATTCTATTTGTGATAATGATTTTTGTTAATTTTCTTTAATAAGTGCAGTTTAAAAGTGCGAGCTCAATAAGCTCCTCCCAGAGACAAGAAAGAGATAAATAATAATATTTTAAAACTTTTGTCGTATATTTTTTTCATTTAAGGAAATAGGATATTTACTTCATCCCGAGCAATGTCAGGTCCTCCTGCTAGTAGTGAATATGTCTGCATGTTGACTGGCAGATTCGTAGTTTATATTAGCCATGTGTTTAAAATCTGCATTTCTTGTGCTGATTTAGACATCCTCTGTTGCATATGCCGCCTAACAATTGTTTTCTGTTTTTCATTGGCGGAAGATTTACTCGACTTGAACGAGACGCAGTGGTTTGCTTTCTTTCAATAGTGAATTCCACAATTCCCGCCCAAAATTATGGTATTAGCACACTTTACTCAGTCTGGGTTCAGATTTCTTGCGATGAATTACTTGTTCCAAAGTGGTCACCAATTTCAGAACTAAATTGGCTCATCGTTGTTTAACTTTAGTGGTTTAGCAGGAGTCGAAGTTTTAAGTATGACTTGACATGAAAACTAAAAAATTTAGCACAGCTTCGATTTGATTTGAGGCCTTAAACATGGGCACTCAGTGAAGATCGAACTCACTATACGATAATAATTAATCTATAACGAAGAGCCACTCAGGTGCATTTATTAGTTACTAAACTTTGCTTAGTCTGAGAGAGATTTTAGGCTTTTGAAAATACTTTCTTTAAGTAAATACTACCTCTGGTAAAAAGTAAGGAATTAATACACTTAGACGATGTTCACTCGGGATTTTTATTTAGCAGTAAATAAACTAATATCAGACAAGATGTAAAACATTTTTATTTAATAGTTGAACATTCTGGTGGCATAAGATATTCCTTAAACAAACTAAATTAGAAAATCTAAATTAATCTTATAATTTTCAAGCCATTCCAAAGAAAATATTATAGAATAACACAATATTGAGAAAAAAGATTATAGAATGATCTTGTTATTCGCATTCTTGAAAGAAATACCATCTGAAATCTAGATATACAAATCGTTCTATAGTTAAAAGGCAATTTTTGTAGACTTCAACAAGCAGTTGGGCATATCTAATTGAAAACAAATATAGTTCCAATAAAAGAACTATCATTTGAAACAGTAAAAAAGACCATAAAATGCATTCAGGAAGGCAATCGACAGTTTAGCGAAATACTTTGGTTGTTCCTAGTCGGCTATGTGTAAAACTTGGTGCAAATATAAAAGAAATGTGCTGGTTAAAAAAAGGAAAATATACCGATAGATCATGAAATACGTCGGATCATCAGGATAGAAAACTCAAAGCAGAGTCCCTTGAAAATAGAAAATGCAAACCAAAACAAATGAAAAACAAATTGAAGCAGGAATCAATGTTTGTGACAGAAGAGTTAGAAATCGGCTGAATTGAATGAGGTTTACATACAGTAAAGCCAAATGAAAACCACAACTAACAGACAAACAGAAGAAAATGACGTTAAATTGAACTATAGGGAAACAATCACGGAGTGTTGACAATTGGGTGAAAGTGATATTCATTGCTGAATCAAGAAATTGCGCTAGTTAAGGCGATGTTGCTGAAACTTTTGTCTTATACCGTTTAAAAGAAATATTTCAAGATATCTGCCTAAAGAAAACAAGTAAATTTACCAAGTAAATCCTGATATGGGGTTACACGTCATTTAAAGAAGCAGAGGAAATGGTAATCATTACCTCAACAATCAATGCACATGTTTACATTGAAATTCGGGTGGTTTTCTTATTTCATGGATCAAAAATTGGTTTGATATGAAGAAATCATTTTTTCAGGATTATAACGCATCTTGTCGCAGAGCAAAGTGGGTTAAAACTTTTCTTCCGGAAAGAAAGAAAATATTTATGACATGGTTAGTTAACAGTCTGGATCTAAATCCTATTGAAAATTTAAAGTGCAAATCAAAAAAATTGGTCCATGAGAAGGCTCTGTCAACCAAAAAAAATTTATTAGCTGCTATTCGCGAAAGTTTGAACTACTTTGATAAAGAACATTGGTTTGAATAAGTAAAATCTATGCCTGAAAGAATTAAGCTATCATAAAATCTAAAGTATTAATCATCATCATCAACATGTCGCACCATCAGTACGGACATCCCAGACCCTCTCTTCAGGGCTACATCCCGTATCGGCACAGAGCTGCTGTATGTAGGCTCGAGCTGGTCGTCCAACCTTTGCTCGGCCATGTGAAGGGGTCCACTGGAGTACATCACTTATAAGCTCGTCCCCACTTCTCCAGCAGTGTCCCGCATGCCTGGTTCATCTAACTTTGATAGTATTCGTGATAGTTGGTAGGTGGCCGTACAGCTGCTGCTTTGTGGACTGTTGCCTCCAGGACTTGTTCAATATTGCTCTCACCATTCTTGTGTAGTTGCCGTCAAGATTTTTCTCCATACGTTTAGTTAGTGTCCATATAGTGCATCCATATAGCAGTATCGACAAGACCGCTGCTTGGAAGAAAGTGCGCTTCATTTTATCGGTCAGGTCTGACTTCCATGTGACCGATAGCCTATTGATTGCTGTCCATGCCTTTGTTAGTCGCGTTTCGATGTGTGTCTCGGTTGATGAGACACTGCTCCCTAGATAGGTGAACTTGTCAACTAGTTTCAGAGAGCTACTGTTTAGTGTGGAGATGTCGCGGGTTTGATTAAAGCACATATATTCCGTTTTGTGTGCATTGACATGGAGGCCAATGCCCGTAGTGACTCATTCTAGACCATGTAGCAGAGTTTCAGCTTGGGCGGGTGCATTTGCCAGAAGCACTATATCATCGGCGTAGTCGGCGTCGGTAATTGTTTTTGCGGGGTACCTTCTGCTTCTTTCCTTTGTTAGCTTGAAACTGTTTTCTTTGATTTTATCGACCGATGTTCTAAGCACAGTAAGTGTCAATTCTACTTTTTTTACACTAAATTCTTTAATATTTTCCTCTGCAGAGCTTGGGAAAAATTATACCATAAATTCAAATCATTTAATCTAGATTGTTTAAGGTATATTCTATGAAGCCGGAATGTTCAGCTATTAAAGGATATGACATATAGTCTCTTTTCTCGTCCGGTTGTCGTCTCTCTCGTCATCATCTTCTCTTTTTGTTATGACAGTTTTCGTCGAGACTCTGAGCTGTTTCAAGCCCAGTCGGCAGTAGAATACACCGACTACATCTCTGCCGAGGAGTAAAACCTCCCCGCCAACGAGTGTCCTGTTTATGACATTAAACAATTTGATAGTGAGTCTCCTGTAATACTAGAGCTTTGGGGAATGCGGAGTACCCCTTCATTGCCATCGTTCCCAGGTTAACTCTGGCCTGAAGAAGTAGCATCTGAAAAGGTCCTATCTTTGGAACCAATAGAACTATTTGGCATTTAAAGGGTGGGCAAACAAATGACTTATGCTAAACTGAATTGTTTGAAATAGAACTGTGTGATCATTTACCTGTGTGTATCTACAAAATGTGTTTACAAATCACATTTCTAATAAATACGTAAAAACAGGATTTGGCATTAAATAACCAAAAATGGTTGAGGTGCCATAAAACCAAACCGAATCAAACCAAACCGAGTTGTTTCATTGGGAAGACTAACACAGATATTCTTTTACTGTATACCCAACTTAATTACTTCGCCGACATTTCTTATTCCTACATGAATCGATGGTGAATCCGAGCAGCCAGAGATGAAAATTAGACAATGATCGCTTCTTCTGTCGTTTCTTCACTGACTGATTCCTAAAAAAATCCATCTTTTGTTTCAATTTTATTTACGTGACTTTAATTCATTCGATGAAAGCAAAACTTTCGACTGATCTTAAACTGTTAATCATACTTATTTGACACCAATGATTTCCCTTTACGGGATAACAATTTTGAATATTCTAAAACTATCTACACTACATGCAAAATATAAAAATTCAGTCAATCTATTTTTTGAGAAAAAATGTGTTGAATCTTATCTGCTATTAATTTTTTTACTGCTAAATAAACATATCGGGTGGTCGTCGTCTAAGTGTGCAAATTCCATGATTTTTGCCTAGGATAGTATAATATCATGGTTCACAGATGAATGTGGGGACTCAGTTTCGATTCTCCTTGAAGTGGGTTAATTTTAACTTCGGATTGACAAGCATTTCGCCTATCTACGAACTCTGACAATTTCTTGTTGCTGGAGCACGAGGCACGAAAAATGATTATATCGTAATTTTTCGTGCATTTCTTTAGTGAAATATATAAATGTCAATTGGTATATCTTTATGAAATGTCAAATGTGAGGAGGACAGAGTCCCCTTGGCGTAATGGTTAACATTCTGGACTACAACATCGTAGTTCACGAGTTCGAACTCAAGTCCCACTATTACGTTCACCTTTGGACTAATACCCTTGGGAAAGATATGAACCCCTTTATTCCGCAGCTATGGCTTTGGCATTAAATAACCCACGAAGGTTGATATGTCATTAAACCAAGAAATCAAGCCAATATGAGTGAAATGATGGTGTTTATTTACTTGCGTCTCTATGTAGAACATCTCATATTTTTTAAGGTAAAACTATGGTAGAGTATGAAATTTAAGTCTAATTAAAGTTTGTTAAGACATTGGATTTGGTATATATCGCCTGACCGCCTATATTCACTTCAGAGGGGCAAGATCTCCCCCTAGAAAGTAAGCGAGTTCGTACTCCAGTCGCGCTATTACGTTCACTTTCGGGCAAATACCATTTGGAAAGGTATGAACCCCCTTATCCTCCCAGCTATGGGTTAAATAGTACCACTACTGTTCTTCTAGGAGAACGGATTTGGCATTAAATAACCTACAAAGGTTGATATGCCATTAAAAACAAAGAAACCAAACCAAACCAATCCCCCTAGAAAGATGGGTCATTTAAAGCCAAAGCCATCCTTGCAGAACAGTAGTGGTACTATTGAGCCCATAGCTGGAGGGGGGGGGTGAGGGGTTCATACCTCTCCAAAGGGTGTTAGTTCAGAAGTGAACGTAATAGTGCGAGTTGAATTCAAACTCGTTCGCAATGATGTTGAAGTCGTGCACGTTAGCCACAACACTATTGGAATTCTTCTCATGTTTATTTTGACACATTGGCCATTTGAGTGTTAAATATATCGCCAATTTGATGATATTTAATGCTAGATCGACTGATAGTAGTTATATAACGTTTCTATAAGTCATTATCCTAAAACGATATATCAAAAACAGAAGACTTTGGCATCTTGCTTATCCTAGTGTAAAAGATACAAGAAGCGCTGGATATATACTAGAGGCAAAAACAGGAGAGAAAATACAGAAGGCAGAACTTCAGTCACTGAAGCTGAACAGAAAGAAAAGTTTGTTTCAAACAAGAGACAAATTGTCTGTATTCAACTTTGATCCACTCTGAAGCGGGTGAGTAATTGAATTACTCTTTGATTTGTGTTTCATTTTGAGCGCTAATATTCCTGCTGGGAAACTTGAGGCGATTTGTGGTCGCCATTAAAAATGTTGGTTGAAAAAAGAATAAAAAAACAAAAAAAAAAAAACAAAACAAAACAAAAGAAATGATAAAAAATAACGTCTTTTTTATTTAATGAAAACTATATTAATTTTTTTTCTAGCTTTATTTGGGCGTTTCTTACGTTCTTTATATACTTGTTGGTTTCGTGAGAAAATCTGTGCGAAAGACAGTCATTACGTCATTGTTATTGTCTGACTAACCTAGTATTTCAAATAAAGCCAATTAAAATTCACGCCGTGCGTACAAATGGAATATTGCTAAAAAGAGTTGGTTTTGTTCCTTTGGTTTTAATGGCATATCAACCTTCATGAGTTATTCAATGTCGAAGCCATCCTTGTAGAAGAACGTTAGTGATACTATTTAAGCCATAACAGAGGGATTAGGGAGTTCATACCTTTCCCGGGAGTATTTGTCCAAAAGTGAACGATAAAGCAAAACTGGGGCTCGAACTCACTTACGAAGATGTCAGACTCCAGCATGTTAGCCCCTGTATCACAGGGATTCTCTCAACTAAAAATAGAGTATCATTAAACAATTAAGCCTTCTTAAATGTGAATTTTAATTTTGATTATTCTTAACAATATAAATAGTTGCCATTTGATCTAAACAGGAAATTTGATTGATTGATTTTAACGGCATATCAACCCGTCTGGGTTTATTTTATGCCTTGAGGTTAAGGAATCGCATTTACTGAACGTTCATATTTACACTTTTTGTGTAGTTGTTTCTGAAGATTTTTTTTTTTTGCTCACTGTCCAATCGAATACGAATAATTTGACTTATAGATAGGGCCCAAATAAGTACCAATATCGAGTCAGAGTGGATCTGAGAATAATCACGATGAATGGGTACTCCACACTCCCCATGTCTCCAGAACTGGACCCACACCATCAGATTCAGTTTTGTGACATACCCAGGATATATATTTTTTTGCAGAGTAGGGGTCTTACCCCTCTGCAGGAGATAAGGTCAGCATATTCTAAGCATATTCTAAACCACTGAATGACTAAATAGGAAAGATGGGTTATGAAAAGGAAATGATGACTAAATTCGAAGAGAAATTGGTCTAATTCAAATTAAATTCTCCGTACTGGTGTTCATGGGTGCTGAATATGTATGTACCCAACCGCTCTGCTATGAGCATGATGCAACACAAGGTCAATTTTAATCAGAGTACCGTTGGTATTGAATACAGTCTTTCTTCTCCTAGACTGGTTTCCCTTCTATTTTAGTCCTTTGGAAGACAGTGGAGCGTATGAATTTCTTTGGAGGGTAGAGTGAATTTCATCTAGTTCCTCAGTAGGGTCGCTGCTGAGATCATGTGCTCGTCTTCTTAGACAGCTGACCTATTCGCCCATAATAAAAAGGCAATATATATATAAGTATATATATATAAGTATATATATATATATATATATATATATATATATAAGTATATATAAAAATTTTATATATATATATATATATATATATATATATATATATATATATATATATAAAGGGGCTTGAATTAAAATTCGAATATAGGCCCTGAATGTATTCATCAAAAATCTTCAACAAAGGAAAGATTCGACACTACATCAATTTTTCAGAGGAGTACAGCTGGTTTAACTTCAGAGTCTTCCTTCTCCTAGACTGGTTGGCGTGCTCCACCTTCAACTAAGAAAAGCTCGAGCTCTTTATCGGGTTTAGAATGTACTGATTGAATTCTTTTCACAGAGAGGAGACCAGGAGATCTGGGTGTGACAGTAAACACTATCTGGTTAGCCTCTAGAATTCTAGAGTTTTGGGGTTTGGAGTCACTCTTCATTACCATTACTCACGGACCCACTCTGACCTGTGTGTCATTTAGAACCAGAAAAAGAAAAGAAAGGATATCCAAATTGATGCGAGTTACAGATTTTGAAAAATGAACAGTTTTAATTTAATATTCTTATCACAATCTACGTATTATCTAAGATGGTTTATAATTGTTTTGTTTTAACGGCATTTCAACCCGTCTAGGCTTATTTCATGCCCAGAGGTTAAGGTTCATTGTCCATTCATGTTTACATTTGTAGTGTTGTTTCTAAAGAGTTTTTTTTCAAACGTTCCTATCAAATACGAATAATTCTTTAAGAGATCTATTTGTCACCCTCAATAGATGGGACCCTAACGAGTGAACCAGGAAGTATTGGTAATGAATGGGTACTCTATACTCCGCTGATCTTTTGGGTTGCAACTGGAGGTTCATCATCAGATGTAGTTTAGTATCATACCCAGAACTTTATATATATATATATATATATATATATACCGACCCTTTCGTACGAGCAGTAGATTTTTAAGCGAAGTTGTTAAAGACTCCGCCTGCCATACTATTTACCTATAGTTAGAGGGAGAATAGTTGGATGCATACCTTTCCCAAGGATATTAGTGTTATTTGAAATGCAAACAACCTCGTCCCGGATTTGAAATCGGGTCACCGTGCCCATTTCCTACGACGTTAACCATTACACCACTAACGCCTCCTGAACATTATATATTATTAGACACTAAATATTAACAGAAATATCATTTTTATATATTCGAC
Source organism: Sepioteuthis lessoniana (assembly GCA_963585895.1). Taxonomy (NCBI): domain Eukaryota; kingdom Metazoa; phylum Mollusca; class Cephalopoda; order Myopsida; family Loliginidae; genus Sepioteuthis; species Sepioteuthis lessoniana. Next base: position 109,505,163 of record OY757912.1, on the reverse strand, counting down.
TACTTAGGATTAATTTTTTGTCTAATTTCATTTTGGATACGGAATAATCTCAATTTCACGTTGATTTACTAGGATAAGTGTTGTGGACGAGTAAAGGGTCTGGAAGAAAGACACGAACTCGGATTTACGTGGAACAAAGTATATTAACGAAAGTATAATACAACATAGGTGAAAGGGTGTTGAACGTCAGTCTGACTGCCAAAGTGTTAGGCTGGAATAAACTTAACTTTATTTCTTTGTAAGTACAAAGAAGGCACGAGGCCTTAAGGTTTTTGGGGAGGGGAAGGGAGCGGTCTTGCTTTTCTATATATTCTAAAGGGACCTAGCTAGCCACATTCGCCGACCCATTCAACAGTACAATATATAACCATTCATCCTTCATCATGCGCGCAGCAGTTACCAAAATACCGCATTTGCTCTATGAAGAAAACCTACTTAAAACCCAAAGGTGGTATATGATTTTTATTTACAAAATATGGTTTATGTACAATGAAATGATGGGAATGGGAGAAAAAAACCCGAAAAATTATATATACAAGAGAAACAAAGAAAAATTCCCCGTTTGGTTTCCCTCCCATCCCCCCGTCTATAAAATTGGAGGCCGACTGTTTTCCGGGTCGAAAGAAACCGGAAACAAGCCGGACCTGCCCTAGGTGGGGAGGGAATACTAATCTACAGAGATAAAAGAAATAAAGGGTCGGGCGTGGTATGGGTCGATAGAAGTAGGTAATATGATTTTTTATATATGAATGTTCAAGATCTTCAATAAAAGCGGGCTGGAATTCAGGTTGGGGTACAAAAATAATAGGGAGGGGGAAGATCTTGAGAAACTAACGACTAGATGATGGGGACAATGACTCACAACATACTACTAACTAGGTTACAAGGGAAAAAACAATTCTACTTACCAGGGATGGGGTCCCTAAGGACCCGTACCGTAGACGCCATGGGCCGGCAGAGGAGGGAAGGATGACTCCAACATTGCCCCCTTTCGTACGACCAGGCTTGCTGCAGTCACCCACCTTTTGCTGAATGTTATGCGATCCAAGCGTTTTCTATCGCATCTGATTTTGACCCTCAGCTGATGCCGAAAATACAAAACCAGATCACGATGAGAAAAGTTTCCATCGTCATACAATCCCTTGTTTCGCGTCGTCCAAATCACCATTCGGGCTACAGCTAGGATCGCGAGAAACACCACACGCTTCTCACCGTGATACGGAGGAAGAACGTAGTAGAAGGCGTGCTCAGCCGTTTCTTCCAAGCCACTGCTGCAGCGAGGGCAATCAGGCATGTCTGCCAGGCCCGCTCTGAAGTTCAAGCTGCGAAGGGATAACGCATTCCGATCAAGTCGCCAGGTGAGCGAGAACTCGGAGTTGTTCAAGAAGCTCGATCCTGGCGCCCAATTCCAGTGAGAGCGGATCTCCTCCGCCGTCCAGCCGCGCCGCTCGCTGAGAGGATCAGAAGCGGAACCCACCACTAATTCCCGATACAGCTCCTTCCGAGGCCATGAAAGGTCACTGGACCCAAGAAGGTTACGAAGGGCCTTTCGGCACTCGCGGACAAACAGTGCTTCGCCCAAAGGCCTACGTCGACCTTCAGCCTTTGGGTCTGACTTGAGGCGAGGAAAAGTCCGACTCGCCTTTCGTCTCCACACTGAGTCCCCCGTCAAGACACGGCCCAGATATGCAAGTCTTTCAGCAAGCCAGTGGCTCTCCAGATCAGGCATACCCAGACCCCCGTTGCGTGTACGTTGGATACAGACCTGTCTACGGACCATCGGCCTTGCACCTCCCCAGACAAGTCTGGAGAGGGATCGTTACAGCGCCAACCGATGTGCCTTAGGCAGAGGGAGTACAGCCAATCGGTAAAGGATCAAGGGGAAGACGTACGCGGCGCACGCCTCTGCCCTGCCCTTTAAGGACAACCTCCTTGAAAGCCAGATTCCCACCTGAGCATTCACCTTAGCATGTACTTCCGACCAATTTCACTCCAGTTGGAGGTCGGGCCCAAACCACACCCCGAGGATGCGGATGGGTCCGTCACTCCAGCGGAAGGGCCCTGGAAGAGTATTGCTACCCCTCCAAGCACCAAGCCGCAAACCTTCGCTTTTGTCAAAATTGACCTTGGCCCCTGCAATCCGCTCATACTCGACAACCGCCTCTTTCACAGCCTCTATATCCTGGAGGCGGGATACGAAAACTGTGACGTCATCAGCGAACGCGGAAACCCTAGCCGCAAGGCGGCCAACGAATGGGATACCGCGCAGTGCCGGACTTGTCCCCTCATCCCTAAGCCTGCGCAGGAGGGGCTCCAACGCGAGGACATAGAGAAGAGGAGACAGGGGGCAGCCCTGCCGGACCGATCGCTCGATCGCGATCACCCCCGAACGCCTTCCGTTCACCTGCACCACTGCCTGAGGGTTGTGGTACATCATGCTAATCCATCTGCGGAACTCCGGTTTGAATCCGGCAGTCTCCAAAACAGACGCCAAGAACCGATGGTCTACCCTATCGAAGGCCTTGGACTGATCTAAACTGATCAGCGCGGATTCGGTGTCGTCTTTTATCCCCTCTAGGACCTCGCGAATCAAGTGCAGGTTGTCCTGGATCGATCTTCCCTTCACAGCAAAGGTCTGTTCGGGGCCGATCAGATCACTAATGACAAGCTGTAAACGATTCGCTAAGACCCAGGCCAAAATCTTTAACTCTGTGTTAAGCAGAGTTATGGGCCTGTAATCGTCTAAACCCTCCCAAACATGCCTGCCACCTTTCTTCAGCAATGTGATCACGCCCTTGGTAACGCTACCAGGGATGGCTCCCTGGGCGAACCAATGGTTGAATATATCCGTCAGAATAGGCACAAACATGTGCGACATCCTCAAGTACACTTCGTACGGCAAACCATCTAGTCCCGGCGACTTGTTGAGGCCGACCTGCTTCAACGCGTCACGGACTTCGCATTCAGTAACCACACCCTCGCAGCTAGCCGCTTCAGCCGCCCCAAGGCGGGGGAAGTCAGCGAGATAGCTACGAAACTCCCGGAGCGGGAGATCAGTGCAGCGGGCAAAGCGATCCCGAAAGTGCGCCCGAAAGGCGTCACGTATCTCACGACCTGATCGCAGCAGACGCCCGTCCGGGGTCTTGACAGATGCGATGTACCGATCGGGGAACCTTCGCACTTCTTCTTCACGCGCAGTCGCGTTCGATTTCACAGCTTCGTTGAGAACTCTTTTTAGCCTAGATCTAACTACTGATCCCTTGTAGCGCTCGCTACTCTCACGCTCAAGGTCCCTCCTAGCTAGCTCTACACCTAGGGAGTCCCCCCAGCCACCGCCCGGGAAAGTCTATCATCTATAGATTTCGCCTCCGCGGTCCTATCTAAGTTGAGCTGTCGACCGTACTTGGTGGCGAAATCTCTAATCCTATGCTTAAGAGAAACCCACCACCTATTCCCGGTAACCGCCCCCCCCTAACGCCCGCTGAATTAGGGATTCAAGCCGGTCCCGGAAGTCCCGTATCTCCAGTAAGGAGGTATTGAACTTCCAGTAGCCGGCTAGACTAGGTCTATTAACTAACCGCAGACTGACTCTAATGAGTTTATGGTCAGTCCACGCTATCAAGTGGAACGTGGGACAACTAACAAAATCAATGTCAGCTCTTCTCACTAACACTCTGTCCAAGTAGGAACCTACTTTGGCAGAGGGCGAGCTATCTAGCCACGTCCACATCTCCCGCCCTGGGTGATCAAGACGAAACCTGTCGACGAGACCGTGACGAGTCACGAAGCCGACAAGGCTGCTCTCACACCTTCCCGCACTACTAGCTCCCCGACCGACCTTATCTATCTTGGGATCAAGGATCGCATTCCAATCACCCATTAAGACTAGCCGCTTCGTATCGTCCAGGAACGTCGCTAACCGACGAAAAAAGGAAACCCTCTCCGCAGCGATATTGGGCGCATAAACCGCAACCAGACGAAACTTGAAACTTTTCACGGCAACATCGGCCACAACCAGCCGGCCCTCGTCACCTGCAAAAACAACGTTAACATCAGCATCAAGGCTGCGTCCAACAAGCAAAGAGACCCCAGCGCTGGTGCGGCTGCCGTATGCTGAGAAAATGTTAAAGCCGCTTTCCAGCACCCGACAGTCGGCACCGCAAGTGAAGTGAGTCTCCTGCACTGCAGCAACATCCACTCTGAGGTTCTTGAGTTCAGCAAGCAAGCGCGTACACTTGCTTGAATCCCTCAGTCCCCTCACATTCAAACTGGCAAGGTTTAAAGCCATCAATCCAACTTACCTTACTCAGTGTCGACTACGGGCCGGAAATCCTTCGGGGTGAGGATGCCGACGGCCTGACGCAGGGAACCGGTGCCGAGCTCAGTACTCACTCGGTCGTCCCTGCTAATTCCTCCGACATCCATGGGATACCTCAGTTTTAGGGACCTATAAAATGATGGGTGAACTAAAATCGGGACCCTGCCCGAGCAAAAAGGAAGCATTTTTTTGAGGGAGGAATGCTCCAATTCCGCCAGCCTTAAATTTGCACAGCTGGCTTCCTGAATGAAGCGCCACAGCTCCCTTGTACGGGTACCAGCTGCGCGAACAAAGGTGGTTACCTTGGCTGCATCCCTATACAAGTATGGGTTTGCTATGGATTTTTCATTGATGGATTTGAATGAAAATAAGGGTTTTAGGATTGTCTTTAATTGATGATCTGTGATTTTAGATGGGTCTGGTTCTGAACAAAGGGTGATTTCAATTAATGGTTTTCGAACTTCGTTTGTGGCTGAATGAGTTCTTGTCTGTGTGGGTGACGGTGAAGGTGATTGTCCAATTCTGTTGACTGATCTGGATCGGGAGAACATTTTGGGAGTGGTGATTGGAGAGAGAGAAGGAAGAATTGGTAGGAGGGGGGGTTCTTTTTGTATATGTTGAGCTGGGGAGTGGAGGATTTGCGCTGGGCGTTGTGGGTTATTTTGTATGATTGGTGATGGTCCTTGGATTTTTTCTGTGGGTTTCTGGGGTTGAGTGGGCATGGGTTGTTGTGGTTTTTGTTTTTCTATTTGTGGTTGTTGTTTCCTTGGTTTTGGTGTACACTGTTTTTTCTCCCCATCCTTGTCTGAATCCCCGCTGTCTCTTCTTCTTTTTAAATTATAAGATGTTTCCATCTCTTCTGGTTGGTTTTTGTTCTTTTTTATTGGTGTCTCTGTTGTTGCTGGTGCTGCTGCTGATATTTTAGTAGTTTCTGTTGTTTTTATTGGGGATGTTTTTTTCTTTTTGCCCCCTTTTACTAGAGTCCACCCTTCTTCTTTATCGGGTTGGACCCCTGTTTCCGTGTTGGTATTTTTCTTGGCTGCTGTAGTAGTAGTAGTAGTCGTGGTTGTTTTCGTGGTGGTATTCGTTGTATCGTTGGCGGTGGTAGTCGTTTTGTTTGTGGCGATGGTGGCTTTCTGAGGGCAGGACCGCGAGAAGTGTCCTAATTGCTTACAATACCAGCAAAGCGGTTTCCTGCCCTCTACGATGACTGTCATTGTTGTGTCCCTGTACGATATGATATGAGGTATTGTATTGAACCCTCCCCTATCTAGTATCATGGTGAATAAAAAAATCACCGTATGCCGTGCCATGCGCTGATTTGATTTGCATATAGTCTTCTACGCCGCCGTATGAACTTAGATAGGCGGCGATGACGTCTCCATTAAGTTGCATCGACACGTTGCATACGGTGACTTTTATTCTTCTTTTTCCTCTATATTCTGGCTGAAGCCGGAAGTACTTCGTGGTTATATTTTGTGTGGACAGTTTCTTGGCGATTTCTTCGGATGGGAGCAAGACATCCCAGGTTGCAAAACTCCTTCGGTAAAAATATTTACCTGGGATGCCTGCAGTTTGGAGCAATTCCTCAAATGATTCCTTTTTGAGGCCAGCCAGTCTCCTGGTCCTTAAATCTGTCACTACGAACGACAGAGTCTTAGGCTCAACAGCCTCTACCAATTCAGGTATGGGTAAAATTTCGTTTTCTTTGAAATACTTTGCGTATTTCCTGACTCTGTCGTTCTCGTAGTCTTCAGGTGTTTTCTTCTTTTTTTGTAATTGCGACGACCAGGAGACTGGCGTTGCCGGTGGTTTTTGCGCTGGTTGTATGGCCGATGAAGATAATGATAAGTCTTCCGGCTTCGGGGAGGGTTCCGTGTTGATAAATATGTCCTGTGATAAGTTCATCTCGTTTGGAATCCGAGATGTTTCCCCCATAGTTGCGTTTTAAAAGGGCAACCAGGGGGAATGGTGTTTAAAATGCGAATGGACTTCAACTAGTGAAATAAATGTTCGATGAAAAAATGGCGGTCGTTTTGTTTTGTTTTAGTAAAACAATGAAGTCGAGTCGAGGTTTGACCCTCCTCACACACAAACAACAATAACAATTGTTTGAGGGGGGTCACGAAACAAGAACTATAATACAACGATAACAATAATTTTCAACAATAACAACAATTTTTAACAATATTAACTTACTTTTCTGTAGAAAATTAAACACAGTCCAAAACGGCTGGAGTTAATTTAACAGCGGGATGAAAATTCTCCCGGTATTAATAGCTACAGGAAGAGTTCATTACAATCCGCAGGTTGGGTACCATAACAATAAGTATCCTCATCTTGTTTTTTTTAAGTCAAAACATTTCAACTTTTGGGTCATCAAGCTTTCTTCAGGTGTTTCATACACTTGACAAAAATCATGGAATCAACCCACTTCGATAATGTTCACTTTTTAGATTTTTTTTATTTATTTAGCTGTAAATAATCTAATAACAAATAAGACGTAAAACATTTTTTTAAATTGCTGGACATTATGATTTCCTAAAAATATTCCTTAAAGAACCGAGATTAAGTTATTTGAATTAATGGTATAATATTTTTCAAACCACGTTGAGGAAAATATTATAGAGTGACCTGGTATTGAGGAAAAAGTATAGAATGATCTTGTAATATTTTCCAAACCATGTTGGGGAAAAGACCCGATATTGAGGAAAATATTATAGACTGATCTGGTAAATTGCATTGCTGAAACAAATAACCAGCAGATGCTTTGATATGCAAATCAGTCAGTTTGTACTGACGTCAACAATTGATTGGGCATAGCTAATTAAAAGGAAACATTGATCTTACAAAAGAAATGACACCGGAATAAATAGAAAGGATTATAAAGCTCATTCAAGAAGGGAATCCATAATGTAGTGTGGCAAAAGACGTCGGTTGTTCCCAGTTAGCTGTGTCTAAAATTTTTGAAAATATAAAAGAAATGGGATGATTAAAAATATACCTTAGTGAACATCTTCGGTGTGTGTTAATTCCGTAATTTTTGACATAGGTTGCACACACACACACATGCTCACGCGCGTATATATATATATATATATATATATATATATATTTTAAATGAACAGGTCCACAAGTAGATTTCTTTCCTAAGTTATTTATTTTTCTTTTATACGTGTTTCAAGCGTGTTCACACTTTCATCGGGAAGTTTATAATTTTTATGACGGCGTCGTTTTTGATTTATATAGTGGCGACTAGTCGAATTACTAACCCCTCTGCACGTGCAGTATATGTGATACAAAGTCTATTTTCTAAGCGGCGTTTAATAGTTACCGTGAACATCTTCTGGGTGTGCTAATTCCGTAAATGTTTGATGACGGCGTAAATGTTTGATGACGGCGTCGTCTTTGATTTATATAGTGGCGACTAGTCACCACTCTATACATCTACGCGCAGAAGAAAAATAAATTACTTAGAAACGAAATCTACTTATGGACCTATTCATTTAGAAATATTTACTGTTTTCTGTCATTGGACCAACAAAAATTTCCTTATATATATATAGTGGAATTATTCTTATCTTCTAACTGGAATATATTCACATTTTTATTTAGAAATTTTCAATCTGTTGAGTTTGCTAGATATTAATACCTAATAACATCCGCTTTGATTGTATAATGTTCCTTTAGAAATAACAAAATCCTGGCATTTTTAATTTAGAAGAAAATTAACGTTTGAAAAGCAATGTTTGGGTCGTATCTATCAGCTCAACAGGCAGGGTGTGACACAAGGTTAATTTCTAAGCGGGGTTGAGCTGGTTTGAATTCAGTTTTTCTTCTACTACACTGGTTGTTTTAGTCTGCCCCATTATTTATCAATAGCAGATGGAGAGAGAGAACAGACAGATTAACACCTTTCCCAAGAGCATTAGTCCAAAGTGAAGAATAAACAGTCTCGTCCGGAATTTGGACTTAGTTCACTTATTCCATTTCTAACGACGATAATAATTACACTGAGTGTACCACATTTTTAGTTTGGTTTCTTTGTTTAATGGCATATCAACTTTCATGGGTTATTTAATGTCAACTCAATCCTTGGAGAAGAACAGCAGTGATAATGTTTAAACCATAGTCGGGAAATAAAGGAGTTCATGCCTTTCCCAAGGAAATTAGTCCGAAAGTGAACTTAATAGCTCGACTTGAGTTCGAACTCATTTACTATGATGTCACAGTCCAGCACGTTAACAATTCGCCGCGAAGATTCCCCCGACTCTGTTTTGGTTGTATTTACATATAAGTGATGCTGTAAACTGTATGGGATTTGATCCAATGAGAAACAAGGCAATTTAATTTAACTAAATGTAATTTTAATTCATGGAGAATTTATAGGAAAAATACACACGAGAAACAATAATTAAATATATTTTTGTTCATTTTTTTCCAACAATGATGATGTAATGATGTAAAAATTTCATTTTTATTCAAATGCAAATAAGATATTTAAATATTGAATCACTGTGATGTAACACGTGATATAACACGTGATGTCAGACGGTGTATTTTGAAAATCTTACGGAGAAGAATCAATTCTTATCCAATGGAGTTATGTTCACTTTCGGATTATTACCCTTGAGAAAGACATGAACTCCCTTATTACCCTCCTACCCAGCTGTAGGTTAAATAGTACGACTACTGTCATTTTACAAGGATTTACTCGGCATTAAATAAACTATGAAGGTTTATATGCCATTAAACCAAGAAACCAAACCAAACCAAGCCAAGCCAAACCGTATCTAATTAACTGGATTTGACCCAGATTTAGGACATTAGCTCAAGAACTGAAACCGCCTAGATAACATCATTACCACAATCAGCATGAAAACTGAGCTGATCACTGAAATAGTAAGTAGGATTGCTGTCACTTGATCTCACGTGAAAATTTCAAGATAAAACAGGTGTGAAGACCGAATGAGTCTACTATTGTAATATTTCATTAATAATCGTCTGACCTACATTTTCACATTTAATATTTCGCAAACAACCACTGCAATTTAATGAGTAATCAGGTTTTATGACAAAGCAATGAACAGTGTAACGAAAATTTTATGATTGAGGGTGAGTGGTTGTTGCTATTGGCATTTAGTAAGCTTAGCTTATTAGATACTAAGAGCTTAGGTTAGTGCGGCACAAGTTCAAATTAGGAGCGATTTCCAAAGAGAAAGAAAGACAGAAGGGGTGGGAAGAAGAAAACGATGAGGTTGTAAGAATATAAATATATACCGGACCATTATACTCGTGGGTCGAGTGGTCGCTAATGGCCCGGGAGACCGGCGTTCAATTCCATGTCGAGTCATACCAAAGATTAAAAAAATGTTACTTGACACTTTACTTAACACTAGCATAATAAGGTGCTTATCAAGGGTAAAGTGGAGCAATCTAGAGAAAGGAGTAGTACTTTCCCCCACACCTCGGTGTAGTACCTATTGAAAAGGGAGCCTACGGGTCACCCTTGACAACGGTCGCTAACTATACTTACTTACTTTACTTATATATATATATATATATATATATATATAGAGAGAGAGAGAGAGAGAGAGAGAGAAAGAGAGACAACATGAACAGACTCATAGAAGAGTAAAGACTGACATATACAAAACTATATATATATATATATATATATGTATTTAGACAGCAGATTTTCTTGTAAGCATATTCTATTAATTGTGATAGACAAGGTTTTGGTTTTATCTAAAATCATTTTTAATTCAAAAAATGTGTTAGGCCATCAAGTCCCAGAAAAAAATACGGATTTGGTGTTCAGTTCTGTATTGGCCTTTTCTTATTGGCGAGAGGTTGCAACTATGGATGAAGTCATTTTAATAATTGTCCAAAGTCTCTAAATTGTCCAAAGTCTCTTTTCTGTGATCAAGGAATTTTTTAAATTGAAGCATTCATCCCGTGCTGTTTGACGTCATGTTTGAACTTATCGTTTCAGTGTAGTTTAGGATTTCATATATAGACTTGGGAAATTTTCAAGTGACTTCATCCATACTTACCTCATTTCGCTTACCGAACCGAGAAGGCCAATAAAAAACAAAAAACCCAGCAACTAGTCTAGGAGAAGGAAAACTCTGAATTCAAACCTGTTAAACTCTGCTTAAAAAAATTGACCTTGTGTCATATCCTGCCCGAGCGGAGGGGTTGGTAAATATGATATGATAAAAAAAAACCAGCACAAAATCGTTCAGTCACCTTTGATCAGTCAGAAATAGAAGTGCCAGATCAGGAAGGAATCAGAACGCTTAGAAAGAAAGAAAACTACGAGTACTTGGAAATATTGGATGCAGACACTTTCAAACAAGCAGAAATGAAAGAAAAAAAAAAAAAAAAGAAAAGAAAAGAGCGCCTTAGACGAACGAGAAAACTTCTTGAGACCAAGCTCTTCAGCAGACGTCTTATCAAAATGATAAACACTTGGACAATCCCTTAATAGATACTCAAAATCATTCTTAAAATGAAAAAGGGAGGAACCCAAATGGACCAAAATATAAAGAAAATCGAGGATTATGCACAAGGCTTTAAATCTGAGAGATGACGGAGACAGACCATATGTATCATAAAAAGGAAGAAGAGGAGTTGCCTGCATTGAGGACAGTATAGACGGATCAATACAAGGACAGAAGGACTACATTAGATAGAGTAAAGATAGAAGGAGAAAGAGAAGTTGCCAGCATTGAGGACAGCATAGACTGATCAATACGAGGAGTGGAGGACTATATTAAATAGAATAAAGAAAGATTAATCACAGCAGCCAGTAACAGCTTTGACAATATAAAACCAGAAAGAAACAGAAAATGGAAGTAAAACAAATATATGGAGATTGCAAACGTCTGACCAAATGCTTGGTCTGACGATCGCATTAATGAGAAACTGACCGCCACCAAGTTCTGATGACTCTACTTGACCCTACTTCTACGTTATCCTACCTTATATATATATATATATATATAAAAAGAGAGAGAGAGAGAGAGAGAGAGAGAGAGAGGGAGGGGGGTAAGATAAAGAAAGAAAAAACGAAGGTGAGAAAGATTTCATGATATTTCTTTTTAGAAAAGAAACTAAGTACTTTAGACAATGGTCGAGTCTGCCTACAAATGAAATTATTTTGTTATTTTGTGGTCTTCTAATAAAGTAAAAAGAAAAGATGTTCCTGATTTTCTGGATTCTAAAAGAAACTGGAGTATTTCCCATCATAAATGTTTACATATTTGCTGCAGCAGCATAGTAGCTGCTGCTTTCTTGCTTGTGTGTTGGTTTGGTTAATTTGCTTAGCGCCATATCAGCTCCCAATGGGTTATTAAATGCCAAAATTTGATTCATTTGCAAATGTTCCATTGCATATTTTAAAAATTACTTTTTCAATTTGTCTATCATTATTTTTTTGCACATAGTTATATCAAGTATTCCTATTTTATACAAATTATTTTCGCACTCTGGTACGATTTCAGATATTCTTATCTAATATTGTCTAATGATAATACAAATAATTTATACAGTTATATGGTTTCAATTGACTACTCCAATCTTATCTTAATCATTTGTTTGTACACAGTTACAAGGTTTCAAGCAATCTAATACTAATGATTTGAAAACAGCACTATTTAACCCCAAAAAGTATTACCACTCCGGGTCAGAGTGGAGCTGGGAGTAATGGCAATGAAGGGTTTACTCCACACTTGCAAGGTCTTTAGAAATGGAGTCTCACCAGAAGATTCAGTTTAGTTGAATACCTAAGACGCTCCATTTCGCGGGGATCTGACATTGCAGTAGATACAGTCGGCGTATTCTACAGCCTCGCTAACACAGCTATTGTAGGTTTAAAGCAGTTGCATCAGTTGTATTTAAACGTTTTAGAAAGCAAGTTCACCCCTTGAATTTTGAATAACACAAGTTTCAAAGGGTGCTATCAAAGTATGTGGTACCAAGTTAGAATCTAACTCATTAAAATGCTCTATTAATCTTCGGTGTGTGTTAATTTCGTAATTTTTGACATGGGTAACTCACACGCACATATATATATATATATATATATATATATATATATATATATATATATATATATATATATATTTGTATATACATATTTTAAAATGAATAGGTCCACAAGTAGATTACTTTTTTAAGTTATTTATTTTTCTTCTATACTTTCATCAGGAAGTTTATAATTTTTGATGACGGTGTCGTTTTTGATTTATATAATAGTGGCGACTATTCGAATTACCAACCCTTCCACACGTGCAGTAGATGTGATACAAAGTCTATTGCAAACCATTAAATCTCGTGCGGAGCCCAGTTATTTACCTAGCTTAGCTAAGTTGTGATATACAAGGCTGGAAGTATGGGGCACTCGGTGAAAATCGAACTCGTCGACAATGGTCTGTTAATATAGCTTGCTAATGACTACAACTCGTGGGGTGCTCTCGTTACCAGTATTTTCTAACTCTAGTTAAATCAAATTAAAAGAACATGTTTTGACATTTCATGAAGTTCTAGTCACTGACAATGACTTAATTTGCAATAAAATACAAAAAAACATTAACATCTAATTAGTTTGGAGTGGTTCAACCTCAAAATTTAAGAGTGCAGGAATTAGCAAATTTTAATTGGTGATGAACTAAGGAAAATTGCACCAGATTTCAACGCGCGTGCGCACAAACACACACACACACACGTATATATATATATATTTAAGTATAGCTCTGAGTCATTCACTTTTCGATTGCACAGAAACAATTTGGTACACTCGTATATATATATATATATATATATATGTGTGTGTGTGTGTGTGTGTGTGTGTTTAATTGCTTAGGGTTATTTTCTTCTCCATTTGTCGGAAAAAATTTCAGCAAACTCTTATATGTATGAGTATATATATATATATATATATATATATATATGTGTGTGTGTGTGTGTGTGTGTGTGTGTGCACCTGCGCGTGTGTATTTACCCAACCCCTTTGCACGAGCAGGATACGACACAAAGTTAGTTTCTAAGCGGAGTTTACCTGGTTTGAATTCAAGGTTTTCTTTCTCCCAGATTGGATGCGATGCCAAGGTTATAGAGACCAGTCTATCCTACTATTCATCTTATTAGCTGGATGGAGAATCGTTGGATTCATACCTTTCCCAATGATACTAGCCGAATGTGAAATGCAAACAGCTTCGTCCAGAGTTTTGAACTCGAGTCTACATATCCATTTCCTACGATGATAACCATTCCACCTCGAGCAACCCTCCTCTCTCTCTCTTTATAAATATATATAAATATATATCTTCGTGTCACGTGTACTTTAATCTCACTACGTGCCTATACACCCCATTATAAATACGATTGATGAGACACTTGATCATATTTCCGTCTGATGACTCTGTACACTACATGCAACTTTAAGTCACGGACCTCTAGCGCTCAGGTGTAAAAGCATCGAACATTTCTCATACAGCACCTTATTATTTGCAGGTTTGATTTGGCTTGGTTGGTTGGTCGTTTTGTTTTACGGAATATCAACCCTTTTCGGGTCATTTAATGCCGAATCAAGTCATTTTGATAAAAATTGGTTTTAGTTTTGTTTTATGTCATATCAACCATTGTAGGTTATTTTATGTCAAATCCATTTTGTACATATAAACAGTTCTATTTCAAACAATTCAGTTTAGCGTTAGCACGCAGTTTAAATGTCAAAACAGTTCTATTTCAAATAATCTAATTTAGTATAAGTACGTAGTTTAGTTCTATTTGACCTATAGATAGGATCCTAACAGGTGCTACTACTCCGGACCAGAGTGAACCAAAGAGCGATGGGAATAAAAGGGTACTCAGCATTCCCCAAAACTTCAACATTATTGCAGCCTCACCATCAGATTATTTAGTGACATATCTTGGAGACTCGTTGGGGGAGTCTTACAACTTTGCAGCGATGCAGTCGGTGTGTTCTACAGCCCCACCCAACTAAGCCAGATTTGGTTTATTTATCCAGTTATTTATTGGGTTATTTAATGCCAAAATTTAAGTAAATGTTTGATTATAATCCTTTTTATTCATAATTTCAACATCCAATCGCAATCATTTATTAATAGCACAGTTTCGTGCGTTTGTTTATAATAAGAATTATTTGTTTGCTTCGCAGTTGGATGGAGTCAAGTATCACTAATACTAATGGAGGGATTTCCTGTGGCGTAGTGGCTAACGTGCTGGACTGCGACATCGAATTGACCGAGTTCGAACTTCAGTCATGCTATTGCGTTCACTTTCTGGAAAAGATATGAACCCTCTGATCCCTCCGAGTTGTGGATTAAACTGCTTTTCTACAAGGATAGATTTGGGATTAAATAACCCTTGAAGGTTGATATACCATTAAAAAGGGAGACCAATCAACCTAATTCTAATATTACTATCTAATAATAATGATCATTGTATATGGTATATGGTTTCAAGTATTCCTTTCTAATACTAATAATTTTCAAAACAGAACTATTGACCCGTAGATGGAACCCTAACGACTGCTAACACACTGGTTCAGAGTGGATCTAGGAGTAATGGCAAATAAAAAGGACTCTACTTCTTATATCTCCACTTCTTATATCTCTACTTCTTATATCTCTCGGTTTGGTCTCGTGTCAGGACATCCTCCTTGATGGGATGCAAACGAAAAAAAAAAAAAAAAATTGGAAAGTTCTAGGTTCAAACAAGAATGAAATAACTTAGAACCATCCTAAACACGGGTTAATTCGTTTCTTTTACCATTCACTAAATAAAAAAATATTCCCTATCTTGGTTGGACCGAGAATTTTTCATGATTTGGGCCAAAAAGATAATTTTGTAGTTAAATAGCATGATCAAATGGCAGATAAATAGCAACATAATTACTTCAGAGTTGCTTATCAACTTAAAGTTTTCATAAATATATGAAAAATGAATATAAATATTCATAATTTTTTATATGTATACATCAAAAGGATTAGGACTCGTTCTGCTTGTTGAATTGATAGTTAGTTAGATATTCAACTAATATAAATATACACATATAGCAGGAAAATGGAAATAAATCCTACGGTATGTAAATATACATGTATGAAAAAACAAGGTGTTCATAGAATGATGTTATAGTTAAATTATTTGCCGATAATAAACGTTTCGGTTTTCATATTAAACATTGCCCTGATGATGGTTTACTATAAAAACCGAAAAGTTTAAATAATTCAACTATTAATGAAACCATCTTCTGAATAAGTTTTTTTCACATCTATCTATCTATCTATCAATGCTTAGTCTGTTTGTCCGTGAGTGGAAACTATATAAAAATTGTGTTGCCAAAAGAAATGTGTCGCCAAAATAACTGGTACTTCCCGTGTAATATAATGGCCGAGGGATTTCGTTTTATGCCTTTGGGTTTAGTTAGGCTGAGAACATTTCGGCTCAGCGCATGGGTTACTTAGGTGCAACATTAACGCAGGTGTTCACGCGCGCAGGCGGAGCGGACGTGTCACTCAGAGATGTCACAATAGCCAAGATGGGAAACGGGGCTAGGGAGTGCAGGTGGCGTTACGCACCGGAAGCGCGCGGAGAATTTTGGGGATTTTGAAAAAGTCAGTTAGTTGAGTTGAGAACTTGACACCGAACTAGAAGGGTCGACTTTCGGGGCTCGCAGAGGCCAGACGAATTTTCGCGCTACGGGCGCCGCACAAGATGGGGGGGGGGAGATGAAAAAGCCAGAATAGAAAGAATATATATCTCTCTCCTTATGTCGAAGAACCTTTAAACTCAAAGGTAATAAAAAGTTTCGTACCTGAACTAAGAAGTCGTTATGTGTTTTTCGTGTTTCGAGATTCCTATGTTCTATGTATATATGTTATAAACATTCTATGTACGTTTCACACATATCCGTATCTGGCTATGGTACATCGGCCTTTGTATTTACTTTACACATCCGCCACTGGCAGAACGTAACACAAGGTCAAATTTTTAGTTGGAGACCTGCTTGGTCTAATTGATTTTACCTGGCCGTCAAAGTTACCCGAATAAAATTTCTTGGACATTCAAATTACTGTACAGTGATGAAATGAACCTTCACGTTTCAGACAAATATTTTTGGTTGCTTTCGTTCTGGCCAAGTTCAAACTTATGAAACATAAGTTCCTGAATTTGACTCTGTTACACGTTCATCTGTGAAGCTTTTAAACCAAACCGTTAGTGAAGCAATGTACATGTCAGCGCATTAACTAACACGATACTATTAACCTCAGCGGGTAACTTTGTCGGTTTGAACTACTTCATTCATGTGGTTTATGTACTATAAACTTACACACGCCAAAATATTTCAAAAACTTCGTATATGAAGATATCGATGATATAAGCGTCGGCAGGGATCGTTGAAATTTATTATTGAATCATAAATTTGTCATCATTTTGTTGACTTTTATTCCAATGCTAAGCACGTATTTACCCAACCCCTCCCTATAGGCAGGATGCGACATAATATCAATCTTTGAGCGAAATTTTCCTTTTTTTATAGTAGTTGCCTTACTGAGGTTACAAAACTCAGTCTACCCAGGATTTGAACTTGAATCACCGATTTCATTTTCGACAACGATAACCATTACACTAAGTGCACATCCATTAAATCAAGACTTGGTAAGAAAAGAGTAAAGTGTATTTGCAGACGCATCAAATATAAGTTTGTTTGAACGTTGATATACAATATCAACCATAAATAAGCGACCATATACCAAACTAAGCTTTCTAAAAAAGTGATCCTCAACTATTTTTTTTTTAAATAAAAAGTTAATTTTTTTCTCAGAATTTTATAGCGTCTAGAGGATCATTATACAATCAAAACGGATATTATTAGGTATTATTTATAACGAAATTCAACAACATCTAAAAATCTATGTAAACTAATATTAACTAACATACCATCGTAAACAAAATAAGATTGATTAGTGCCCTTCCCAAGCGGCATTAACACAAAGTGAAACGAAAAAGTACGTGGAAGGATTTGAACTCAGACCGCCGATTCCATTTCCTTCGATGATAACCATTACGCTGAACACTCCAACCAAATTCCTACCTCAAGTATTTTACTAAACATCGAAATGGTAATCATTTACTTAGCTTATCTTAGTTTGGCAAGTGACTATATTTACTGAGCACCCACTGGTAATCAAACTAACAATAGCCTTTCAGTTTCTCTCAATTATTACACTATAAGAAACGCCCAAAGTTGAAAAAAGGTCATGTTGACATTGACACGAAGACCAGTTTGATGGTGACTAAATACTGATCAAAGAGTTACTTACGCGCGCGCGCACACACACACACACACATTATATATATATATATATATATAATGATCAAAGAGTTACTGTTAAGAAGAGAATTGCATATCAAACTCATTTCTCTTAGGCTATATAAGAAAACCACTTCCGGTTAAGCATGTTCAACACTGAAGATGGTCAACTATAAAAACAGTGAAGCTGCCTCTGAAAAACAGTCAAACTTTGTGCAGATGTCGGTGGATTCAATGTTGTTTTTTTTTCTTTTATCAAACCGCAAAGATTGCATATGGCTCAAACAAACCCGTCCATAGCATAGCACAATTGGTTCAGTGTTGCGTGCCCACAGAAAAATGAATTCTGAACCTCTGGTCTCATTATTTCCGCCCACTATGGGTTGGTTGGTTGGTTGGTTATGTTTTATGGCATACCAACCATTGTAGGTTTCTTAATCCAAAATTCTATTAATGCATAGATGTACAATAAATACATAAGATTTGTAAATGGATGATTTATTGGTAACAATTTTTAAACGAGCCAGAGCTCATTTGTTTGCACACAGTTAAATGGTTTCAAGTATTGTTATCAAATACAAATAATTCAATTTAATATCAATGGTTGCTACACA
Source organism: Sepioteuthis lessoniana (assembly GCA_963585895.1). Classification (NCBI taxonomy): domain Eukaryota; kingdom Metazoa; phylum Mollusca; class Cephalopoda; order Myopsida; family Loliginidae; genus Sepioteuthis; species Sepioteuthis lessoniana. The sequence goes on along the minus strand of OY757912.1, from coordinate 109,486,886 downwards.
GTAAAATAGTTTCCACTATAGTAATTAATTAAACAGTCCAATTTGATCCATGGATAGGGCAATAACGGGTACTACCATTCCAGGTCAAAGTGGACCTGAGAGTAATGAGTACTCCATATTTCCCAAAGCTCCAGGACTGAAACCTCACCATCAGATGCTAATTAGTCCTATTTACCAACTCCTCCGCTCGGCAGGATATGACACAAGGTCAATTTTTAAGCGGAGTTTAACAGGTTTGAATTCAGAGTTTTCCTTCTCCTAGACTAGTTGCCTCACCAAGGTTGAAGAACCTAGTCTGCTCTACTATTTACCCATAGCTGTAGGGAGAATAATTGTATTCATACCTTTCCCAAGGGTATTAGTGCTATGTGAAATGCAATCAGACTCGTCCACGATTTGAACTCGTGTCACCGTGTCCATTTCCTACGACGATAACCATTACACCACGGTCACCTCCTAAAGATGCTAATTAGTGTCCTATCCAGGGCATTTGTTGGTGGTGGGGGCGGGTTTTAACTCATCTGTAGTGGTGTAGTCGGCGTATTCTACAGCTCAAACCCACTGGGTTGTCCCCTATTCCAATTAAAAGTCGGCAACAGAGAACATGACGAAACTGGAATTAAATACGTCACAGTAACTGAAAAGATAATCGAAAAGTAGAAATACGATGAAGAAAATTAATAAATAAATAAAGAAGAAAGTAAGAAGAAATAAGAAAGGGAAATGAAGAAAGAAAAAAAGAAAAAAAAGTAAAAGTAAGAGAAAGAAAGAAAGAAAGAAAGATAGAAAGAAAGAAAAAGAAAAAAAAAACAAGGTAGGAAGAAAGAAGAAAGAGTAAAGAAGAAAAAAAAAAGAAAAAAGAAAAGAAAGAATGAAAGAAAGAAAGAAAAAGAAAAGAAAAAGAAGTGAATAAAAAATGAACAAGACAGGAAGAAATTAGAGAAAGAAAGGATGAAAGAAGAAAAAAAAGACAGGAAAAAGTAAGGGAAAGAAAGAAAGAAAGAAAGAACAAGATAGGCAGAAATAAGAGAACGAAAGGAAGAAAGAAAAAAAGAAAGAAAAAGAAGAAAGAAAAAAAGAATGTTTGGTTTAGTAATTTTCGTTTGATGGCTTATAGGCCTTCGTGGATTATTTTAGTGCTAAAGCCATCCTTTATGAACACTTGTGAAAAAAAAAAAGAAAGACGAAAGAAAGAAAGATGAAAAAGAAAAATGGAAATAAAGAAAGAAAAAAGACAGGACAGGGAGAGAAAAAGAAAGAAAAATGAAAGAAGGAAAAATATAGAAAATAGAAAGAAAAGGAAAGAAAGAAGAAAAGAAAGAGAAAGGTAGAGAGTGAAAAAAGGAAAAATGGGAAAAATAGCTAGAAAAGATAGCAAAAAAAGAAAAGATAGCAAAAAAAGAAAAGGAAAAAAAGAAGAAAAAAAGGAACCAGAAAGAAGGAAAGGAAGAAAGAAAAAGAAATGAGTAAAAAGAAATGGAATTGAAAAAAGAGGAAAAGAAAGAAAAAAGGAGGGACTCTAAAAACAAGAAAAATTGATAAAAAGAAAAAAGAAAAGGAGGAAGGAAGAAAAAAGAAAAGGAAGTTGTAAGGGAAAAAAGGAAAGAAGCGAATGAAAAGAAAGAGGGACAATGTAAAGATAGAAAAAAGAAAGAGAAAAGAAGAAAAGAAAGAAAAATGGAAAAAAGGAAAAAGAAAAGAAAGTAGAAAAAGAAAAGAAAGTAACAATGTAAAATGAAATTAAAAAGAGAAAGAAGAAAGAAAAGAAAAAAAACTGACAGGAACAAAAAGAAAGAGAATGAGAAAAGAAAGAAAAAAAGGAACAAGGTAGGAAGAAATAAGTAAGGGAAAGAAAGAAAGAAAGAAAGAAAGAAAAAGGAATGGAAAGAAAAAAGAAAAAGAAAATAAGGAGAGAGAGAGAGAGAGAGAGAGAGAGAGAGAGAGTGGGGGTGACCAGAAACAAAAAAAAAAAAACATTTCTGACGATAACCTGAGATCAAAACTATGAAAAATTAATAATAATGAATAAATTCATTTGTCATATTTTTTTCACATGAGTCATTTATTTTAAAAAACAAAAAATCGTGATTTTCTCAAGCTGTAGCTGTGTCAATGCTGCTGTATAGATGCACCGTATGGACGCTAACAAAATTTATGGAGAAAAAAGTAGATGAGAACTACGCAAGCAGGACGACCAGCTCGAACTTACATACAGCAACTATGTGAGGACACAGGATGTAACCCTGAAGACCTGCCGGAGGCGATGAATGATAGGGAGAAGTGGCGAGAGAGGGTCAGGGATATCCGTGCCGGCGGCACGACATGATGATGATGATGATGTTTTGAACAAATCCTGGAAGCAACACTAGATGAAACAATAGCTGTACGGCCACTTACATCCCATCCTTAAAACCATCCAAGTAAGACGAACAAGTCATAATGGACACTTCTGGAGAAGCAAGGACGAATTCATTGGTGACATTCTTCAATGAACCCCGACACATGGACGTACAAGTGTTGGTTGACCAGCAAGAACATTTTTATATCAGCTCTGTGCGGACACAGGATGCAATTTGGAAGACCTGCCGGGAGAGACGAATAATAGGGACGGAAGAAGAAGAAGAAGAAAAAGAAGAAGAAAGAGAGAGAGAGAGAGAGAGAGAGAGAGCGAGAGAGTGTCAGGGGAATTTGTGCAGGTAACGCAACTTGATGATGACGATGATGATGATGTCATTTATGTGTAGTGTTCATATCATATATATGACTATATGTATATGTTGTGTATTGTTTATATCATATCTATGAAAGAAAAAGTTTAGAGAATCAAGTTGGCACATTTTGCTAGAGGCCGTCATTGGAAGGGAGAGAAGGGTTTTTGGTTATAATATCATTTGCATTCTGATAACGCTCCGACTTTAGCGAAACATGTCCATCTGCTTTTTCAAATTGTCTTTTTCTTTTACATTCAATCGGATTTCATTCCAAATTTTACTAAGCTCTTTATATATATATATATATATATATATATATATATATATATATATATATATATATACACTGCAACAGTGTTGGTTGTCACTAATTCACTTTGTGGGTTTGTGGCAAACCAAGTGCGATATAATTTGGAGAGTGCTCAATATCTGAGATAGAGCTATTATATAATAATAATGATAATGATAATAATAATCAATAGATATATATTAGATTTATATATTCAATGCCATGGAAGTTTGTCTGCGACCTTTGGTTTCATGAAGTTTTACAAACAACAATCATGAAACTAAAAGTCGCAGACAAACTCCCATGGCATTAAATATATAAATCTAATGTATATATATATTATCCTCCACAGACAGACTGTTTCGTTGTATCACAACTCTTCAGAGTGGCTAGACACGTAGGACACTTGAAGCTAGGATAGAAACCCTCCCAACTTTACGGTAGACTTAGTATCATACAACTCAGCCAGATGGCGACATACGTCACCTCGGGAATTATAAGGCATTATATGTAGTAGCTCTCGTTTTTTTTAATATTTTGCCTTACCAGATAACAGAGTGCTCAATTCATTTGAAGAGCTTTGCATTACGCGAGTGGCGGCTGTTTATTCTTTCACCAGAGCGATCAACCCTCGGGAGGGGGGCGTATATATTGTCATCCACAGACAGACTGTTTTGTTGTATCACAAGTCTTCAGTGTGGCAAGATATGAAGGGTGCTTATATATATATATATATATATATATATATATATATATATATATTGTAATGGCTTATGGTTATCATGAGCTCACTTGGTGAGTTAATAGTGAACAAAATTTTGCAGTATTAATAGATAGTATTCAATATCAATGATAAAGCTGTTATACATATAGGAACATATATATATATATATATATATATTCTCACCCTCAAACAGACTTTTTTGTTGTAACACAACTCATTAGTGTGGCTAGATGCGCGAAATGCTTCAAGCTGGCATCGAAACCCGGCCTATTTCACGCTAGTCGGATACCTTACCGCAGAGTCAGCAACAACCTCAACTTAAGCGAAAGGATTTAACGTCTTTATATTATTTTATTTCGTTTACGTATGCGATTAACGGCTACCGAGTGCCCAATTCATTAGAAGAGCTTGGCATTATGCGAGCGGCAACTGGTAATTCCTTTGCGAGAGTGCTCAAACCCCTAGGGGAGCATACATATATATATATATATATGTGTGTGTGTGTGTGTGGCAGCAGGTCTCGGCGCCGACCCACAAGTCCAAAGAGACCCAGGCTTGGCTTCAGAAGGAGTGCTACGAGTTTGTGCCCTTCTCTCACTGGCCCCCTCCTCCCCCGACCTGAACCCGCTGGACTACTTCGTTTGGTCATACGTCGAGAACATCACCAACATGACCTCCCACAACACCAAAGCCAGCCTGATCGCCGCCATCCGCCGAGTATTCACCGAGCTCCCGCCGGCGCTTGTGGAAAAGGTATGCTCCCAGTTCCGGATCCGTATTGAGGCGGTGATTGAGGCTGAAGGCAGCTACATTGAATAGATGTCAGCTCTACTACATAATCAAGTTACCTGAATTGATTTTTTCAATAAAAGTTTTAAAATAAAGCTGTAGTGTTGTTTTCTTTAGGACGACAATTTTATCGTTTCACCCTGTATCTATAGACACAAGGATTGTTCTAGGTCTCTCCCACATTTTAGATTTGCCTCACTCATCTCACGTTTGTATGGGCCTCACCGACATCGATTGACAAAATCAGAGAGAATGGCTTCGAACTGACGAAGAGAAGAAGCAGAAGGTACCCCGCAACAACAATTACCGACGCCGACTACGCCGATGACATAGCGATACTGGCAAATACACCTGACCAAGCCGAAACACTTCTGCATAGTTTGAAACGAGCAGCAGCAAGCATAGGCCTCTATGTTAATGCACACAAAACGGAATATATGTGCTATAACCAAACGAGGGACATCTCCACTCTAGAAGGAACCCCTCTTAAACTAGTAGACAAATTCACGTACCTAGGAAGCAGCGTCGAATCAACCGAAAAGGACATCGAAACGAGGCTAACGAAAGCATGGACAGCTATCAATAGGCTATCGATTATATGGAAATCAGACCTAACCGATAAAATGAAACGCAGTTTCTTCCAGGCAGCAGTCACATCGATACTGCTATATGGATGCACTACATGGACGCTAACAAAACGGCTGGAGAAGAAGCTAGATAGCAATTACACAAGAATGCTGCGTGCAATCCTGAACAAGTCCTGGCAGCAACACCCCACAAGACACCAACTATACGGCCACCTGCCCCCTATCACGAAAACTATTCAAGTTAGACGAACCAGACATGCAGGACACTGCTGGAGAAGCAGAGATGAACTCATAAGAGATGTACTCTTATGGATCCCCACACATGGCCGCGCAAAAGCAGGACGACCAGCACGAACGTACATTCAGCAGCTATGTGAGGATACGGGATGTTGTCCTGAAGACCTACCTAGGGCGATGAACGATAGGGAGGAGTGGCGAGAGAGGGTCAGGGATATCCGTGCTACCAGCGCGATATGATGATGATGATGATGATGATAAGAAGTGATAGTTTGTTGCCACTACAAAAATGTTCTGCTAGGGCTCTTCTTTCAGAGTGAGGCTTACAACTTTTTAAGTTACTCTCGTATATCTAATGAGAATTTTAGTTATATCTAGATGACTATATATATATATATATATATATATATATATATATATATCCACTGGGAATTCATATATATATATATATATAAATATATACACACTAAGAATGAAGTATAGGGATTGTGAGTGACAGAAGGAAAAGAGAGAAGAGGGCAAAGAAGAAAGAAAGAAGAGGAGAGAAAAAGAAAGAAAATGATGGGGAACAGAGACTTCATAGAAAGCGAACAAAAAATGAAGATTAATTTTCATAAAAGTATAGCATATAAAAACAAACAAAAAATTAAATAAGTTAGTGGACTAAAGTTTTTTTTTTGTTTTTTTTTACTTTTTTTTAATTAACAGCTGTTTTCTTTTATTGCATCGTAATTTCTTTTACACTTGGTTAGAAGTAAGAAACTTGATGTAATTTTACACACGAGAAGCGAAAGGAATCATCGTTATTTTTCTTTTTAAAAAAGTTTCTCGCTGAAAAAACTAACTTTGGCACTCACCAAACTTGATAGCAATACACACCCTATTCATAAATGCTGCATTATAATTAACTTTAGATAAATAGATAATGATTATAATTGTAATAAACATTTCTAATTAAAGAAAAATATAAAAGGTCATTTTTTTCAACAATTGTTTGTCCCGTTGAAAGGATGGAAACGGTATTATCACGGACAATGACCAGCGAGATGTGTTGTATTAATCATTTAGGTCAAAAGATATTCATTCATTTGAATATCGGGATATTGGCATGATGATTAGAGTGTTCGCCAATGGCACTGGGTTCAATCCCTGGTCAAGTCATACCACTCAAAAAGTGGTACTTGACGCCTCCTTGCTTAACACTTAGCATTGTAAGGGTAAAGTGGAGCAATCCAGTGAAACGAGTTGCGCCCTGCCCTATGCTTTGGTGTAGTAGTTATCGAAAATAGGAGCCTTCGGGTCGCCAACTTTACTTTTTATGCAAATTTTTCATAACGAAGCACTATGAGAAAAACCTAGATTGCTGCATGCAGTTTTGAATAAATCCTGAAAGCAGTAAACCTCAAAACAGTAGCTGTACGGCCACTTTCCTCCGATCTCACAAAATATCTAAGTAAGATATGCTAGGCATTGCTGTAGAAGTTGGAACAAACTCATAGATAGAGATAGTAATACTTGAAATCGTATAGCTAAAGTTGTACCGTTATCAAAATAGAAATTATATTATAACCAAAAATCCTTTTCTTGACGGCCTCTCACAAATTCTTACATTTATCAGCTCTGCGCGGAAACTCGATGCAGTCAAGAGGACCTACCGAGTGCGATGGCCTATTGGGACAGATGACGAGAGAGAATCAAGAAGATCTAGGCTTTCTGCACGACTTGATGATGATGTATATTAAATTTGATAGGATTTAAATTTAAACTCTAATCACCCCATTACCAATATAAATTCAAATGAATAAGATTAAAAAAAAAACTAATTTTTCGGTTTGGGTTCAGCCTCACTTTCTTTGTTTAATGGCATATCAACCTTCTTGGGTTATTTGATGTCAAAGTCATCCTTGTAGAAGAACAGTAGTGGTACTGTTTAATCCGTAGTTGCGAGTTTATGCTTTTCCGAAAGGTACTAGTCCGAAAGTGAACGTAAAAACGTGATTAAAACTCGAAACCACTTAACTATCCAATACGTTAGCTACGTTGCCATGGGGATCATCCACTAATTTTTACTCATTATTCAAACATATATTTATAAAAAAAATAAACAATAGTTTTTCAGGCCCTGTTTCGTCGACTGATAAGATAGCAATACTATTACAACAAACAGTGGCCAAACGAGATGTATTTTATCAAGCACTCAAACTTAAAATATTCGCGCCTTAGGAGAAAAGCCTTTTTTTCAATATTCTGATGTTCTGATGAATGTTGATGTTTTGATGAGTGTTGATGTTCGGGCGCAAAATTTGGGATGTTTCGATGGCAACTCTTGTTTGGCTGATAGATACATTTGGCCGGATCAGTTGATTAGTTGATGTTGACACTGTCAACCCCATTTTTAAAAAAAATTTTTAAAACCGAAATCAGTTTAACAATTATAGTCTATGCAAAAATCTATCTTCTCAATCATTTGAGGGCTACATTATCTTACTGTCCTTCAGCAAGGATGGATTGGCATTCAAAGGTTGATATGCTATTAAATATAGAAATCAAACCAACTACATTATCTTAAGCAGATCTATTTAAGCTAAGCAAATAATTTTCATAGAATGAATACACAATAATAATTATAAGAGATTATTCTATTAATACATTGGATATTCAAAATTGGATATTAGATGTTCAATATTGGATATTCAATAATGACAACTTATTTACATACATAAGTTTTCACGTATTCTTATCCAATGAAAATTATTATCCCCCGTAGATGAGACCTTAACAGGCACGAACACTAACGGATTTGATCTGGGAGTAATGGCAATTTATTAATTATTAGGTTCTTTTCAAAGACAAGAATATTGTTGAAAGAGAGAAGTTCAATCGAATTCAAGCTCGGAGTTGAAAGGATCTGTTTGGTTAGTTTTACAACTTGGAAATTTTTATTAGATAAATCAAGGCTGAAGTTTCAAGCAACTAATGATGAACGTTTGTAAACAATTTTTGCTTCAATAACTATTCTTAATACGAATAATTTCTACACTGTTCTAAGGTTTAAAGTATTTCTATTTGATATAAATAATTTTCACACACTGATATGGTTTCAAGTATTTCTATCTAATGAAAATAATTTTCACACAGTTATATGGTTTCAAGTATTTCTAACAAATAGAAATAGTTTTGACATAGTTATATGGTTTCCAGTATTCCTATCTAATACAAATAATTTTTACACAGTTCTAAGGTTTCAAGTATTTCTAACAAATAGAAATAGTTTTCACACAGTTATATGGTTTCAAGTATTCCTATCTAATACGAATGATTTTCAAACAGACATATTTGATCCATAGGTGGGACTCTAACATGTATTAACACTAACAAAGTAGATCTGCGTGTATGGGAATAAAGATGTACTCCATACTGTCTAGAGCCCTCCCATTCGATATGCTTTAGTGTCATGCCCAGGTCACCTTTTGCAGGGGATGTCGTTTGCGTATTTTAAGTCGCACCAAGAAAGTGTTTGCGAATCTTGGGGTCTCCAGAAGTCAATTCTGAGTTTAGGTCTGATGTAATAAGTTTGTAACTAAAGGTTTGGTTTGGCTGTGTTTTATGGCATCTCAAACCTTGTGTTTTATTTAATACCAAATTCTGTAATTATAAAGGAGGTGACCGTGGTGTAATGCTTATAAAAAAGTAAAGTTGGTGACCTTAATCGAGGGTGACCCGAATGCTCCCTTTTCAATAGCTACTACGTACACCAAGGTGTAGTGGAGGACGCTCCTCCATTCCCAGAATTGTTCCACTTTACCCTTGATACGTTCCTGATAATGCTGAGTGTTAAGCAAGGCGTCATCAAGTACCAATTTTTGAGTCTTCGGTATGACCCGGCCTGGGATTGAACCTTGGTCTCCCGGACCATTAGCGAACACTTTACTCATTAGGCCAATGGACCGGTTGTAATGGTTATAGTCGGAGGAAATGGACACGTCCATATGAGTTCAAATTATGGATGAGGCTAATTGTATTTCAAATAGCTCTAATACTCCAAGGAAAGGAATGAATTCAATTAATCTCCCAATTATGATTAAATGGTAGGGCAGACTAGGTTAGGCAACCGGTCTAGGAGAAAGAAAACTCAGATTTAAATCTGTTAAACTCCTCTTAAAAATTGACTTTGTGTCATATCTTACTCGTGCGGAGGGGTTGGTAGCACACACACACACACACACACACACATATATATATGATTTGTGAGCAAATAGTTTATTGGTATAATTATATTTAAAGGAGCCAGAAATCATTCTTTTGCACACAGTTAATTGCTTTTAAGTATGGATATTTCGCACTAATTTTTCTAAATGATTCTATTTAATCGTTTGTTTGCGCACAGTTAAAACGGTTCTAAGTATTGTAAATGATTGAATAATTCTATTTGACTCATAGATGGGACCCTAACAGGTTCTGCTACTCCCGGTCAAAGTGAACCTTGGATTATTAGGAATAAAGGAGTGCTCCTTATTCCTCTAAGCTGAAGCACTCTACCCATACCGTCAGATCGTTTCGTGTCCTACCCAGGACAATCTAGCCCAATCGCCTTAGGCTGTAGAATACACGACCGCATCTCTGCAGAAGCATAAGACTACCCCCAAAAAAGTGTCCTTGATATGATAAACAATCTGATGTTGAAGTTCCACTTTTGGGGAATACGGAGTAACCCTTTATTGCTCCCAGGTCTACTTTGTTCCAGTGGTAGCATCTGATAGGTTCCTATCTATTGGTCAAATAGAACTGTTTGATATTTAAACTCTGCAAACAAATGACTTATGCTAAATTATGTTAAATTGGATTATTAGAAATAGAACTGTTTGATCATTTAACTATACGTAAACAAATGACTGAAATTTAATAAAATTGTTTGAGATAACTAGCAACTCTTGGAATCATTTAATTGTCTGCAAACGAATTGAGCACAGGTTCGTTTAAAAATGTACCTACAAAATGAATTTACAGAATACACAATTAATATATATGTAAAAACAGGATTTGGCATTAAATAACCTACAATAGTTGATATGTCATAAAACCCTAATCCAACCAAACATGGACACTCGTTAAAGGAGGTATTACCCCTCTACAGGTGCCCGTGGTGTAATGGTTATCGTCGTAGGAAATGGACACGGTGACACGAGTTCAAACCTGGACAGGACTGATTGCATTTCACATAGCACTAATACCCTTGGGAAAGGTATGAATCCAATTATTCTCCCTACAGCTATGGGTAAATAGTAAGACAGATTGGGTTCTTCAGCCTTGGTGAGGCAACTAGTCTAGGTGAAGGAAAACTCTGAATTCAAACCTATTAAACTCCCCTTAAAAATTGACCTTGTGTCATATCCTGCCCGAGCGGAGCGGTTGGTAAATTGGATTACCCCTCAACAGTAGTGCGGTGGGAGTATTCTACTGCCCCAACTGTCCGGAGCGTGGCCACTAAAGAATGTATAGCAGTAGGTAGGCTCTCACACATACTATATGCCCCTCACTCGCAAAAGGAAACCCACAATCCTACAAAACCAACAGCCATTCGCTCGGTCGAGGACAATAAGCGTTTAATCGTTTCTTTGAGAAATAATAACGATTTCCGTGAGCGCGATCAAATACCCCGCACGATTATTAGTTAGTAGAAGATAAGATTGAATATATATTCATTAGCTATGGGTATCTTAATCCTATGGCGATAACCAAAATTGAACAACAATGTATCATTTTTGCTGTATTATTGTAGCATACATACAAATATTTCATCTGTTACTTAAATATAGAATACAATTAGACAATATATATATATAATTAGAACTTATATTTATTTAATTAGAATTGTTTATATTCATATTTATTTAATTAAACATATGTCTATAAATAATTAGACTTATACTTAATTTGGCCGACAAACGGAGAGACACGCACGCAAACCCACATGTGCATGCATACCCACACGCACAAATTTATATATATATATATATATATATGAGTGAATGTGTGTGTGTGTAACATCGGAATTCCTCCTTTCTCTCACTACACACACACGAATATATATGTATGCCTTTCTCTCTCTATTTCTTTATATATATATATATATATATATATATATCGGTCGGGCAGTTTAGTCTCATTATAAAGGAAGCAGAAATTCCGTTGTTATGGTAACGCGAGGCATTGCTCGAATAGAATAAGCCGAGGAAAGAAAGACAAATCGAAAGCAAAGAAACGATAAGCTAGAAATAAAGAGAAAATGAAAAGTTTGATTGACTTATTGATTTATTCATTAGTTGGTATTAAAAGTACCTTAACCCGTCTGGTTGGATTGGATTGGGTTAGTTTGGGTTTTGTGGCATATCAACCATTGTTGGTTATCTAAAGCTAAATCTTGTTTACACATATTAAATATATACGATTTGTAAACATTTTGTAGATACCCTTTTTAAACGAGCCTGAACTCATTTTTTTTTTTTGCGCACAGTTAAATGATTCCAAGTTTTGGTATGTTCCACTAACAATTCAATTAAACATGAGTCATTTGTTTACCCACAGTTAAATGATCAATCAGTTCTATTTCAAGCAATTCAGTTTAGCATAAGTCATTTGTTTGCACTCAGCTTAAATGTCAAACAGTTCTATTTAACCCATAGATAGGACCCTTTCAGCTGCAACCACTCCGAGCCAGAGTGGACCTGGGAGCGATGGCAAAGAAGGGATACGCTGCATTTCCCAAAGCTACTGTATTACTGAAGCCTCACCATCAGATTGTTTAGTGTCATATGCAGGACACTTGTTGGTGGATGGGAGGGGGTTACACGTCTGCGGCGATGCAGTTGGTGTATTCTACAGTCCCAGCCGGCTGGGCTGGATAAGTTTGAGATAGATAGATAGATAGATAGGGTGGAAGTAAATAATGGATTGTAATCCGACAATATGTAAAGAAAAATTTATAACAAGGTAATCCAAGTAAAAGGAGAGATTTATTTAGCAGCTAAGTCAACACTATTGCGTTTCGGTTCTAATGAACCATCATCAGGTCTGTGAGGGATGATATTAGTGATGTTAAATCAACGATGGGTGAGTAAAAAGTCTAAAATATAAAAACCTAGGGAAAATTTGGATTACCTTATCAATTTTTCTTTATATAGATAGATAGATAGATAAATAGATAAAGATTGAAATAAATATCATATATATATATATATATATATATAAAATTTGAGAGAAATTTGAGATAAATAAAGATTGAAGTAAATTTGAGATAGATAGATAGATCATCCCCTCAACCTTTTAAATTCTCTGTCATGAAAATATACAATTTCTTATTCTCTAGTAATAGAGAGATAAAGACATTGAATATCATTTGCAACAGCTGATAATTCTTGAGAATAATGGCAGAAAATGTCATCTTGAAGTAAAGAAGGATTGGGCAATTGAATAACAGTGCAGTGGGAGAGAACCCAAAATACCAAGAAACCTAAATAAATCTCAAATTGAAGTGGTAAAAGGTTTATTGTCGTACGAAATGCACATGCCGACCCGAGTTCAAATCCTAGATGAAGCTGTTGGCATTTCCCATAGCACTGATACCTTTCGGAAAGGTATGAATCCAACTATTCTACTACTCGCTATGGATAAATAGTAGGGTAGACTTGGCATTTTAACCCTGGTAAGGCAACCGGTCTAGGAGAAGGAAATCTAGATTGAAACCAGTAGTACTCTGCTTAAAACTGACCTTGTATCGCATATTGCTCGTGCAGAGAGGTTGGATGAATACATAAGCTTTAAAGGAACGAGAGTCAACTAAAATAAAATTTCTTTTTACATTATAATTTTAAATCAGTTATTATTATTTACTCCTTGAGAGTTTTTCACATCAGTAGCAGATGGTTTTTCACTGGAGTTTGAGTGACAGCAATCATTATTATTATTATTATTATTATTATTATTTCATATTTACCAACCCCTCCACTCGGACAGGATATGGCACAAGGTCAATTTTTTAAGCGGAGTTTAACAGGTTTTAATTCAGAGTTTTCCTTCTCCTAGACTAGTTGCCTCACCAAGGCTACTATTTACCCATAGCTGGAGGGAGAATAATTGGATTCATACCTTTCCTAAGGGTATTAGTGCTATGTGAAATGCAATCAGTCCCGTCCAGGATTTGAACTCGTGTCGCCGAGTCCATTTCCTGCGACGATAACCATTACACCACGGGCACCTTGTTGATTATTATTATTATTATTATTTAACTCTTTGAGAGTTTTCACACGAGCCTTAGCTGGTGGACTTTCCCTGGAATCTGAGTAACAACAAGTCTTCTCATATCTCCAGGACTTTTCTGAGTATTCTGACCTATCCTAACAATGCTGTAGTCTGAATGGTATCGATTTTCCTCCGATCTCGAGCTGTTCCAATTCTCTTTCCTATCCTTTTGGGACTACTAAAAAAAATAATGAATAAATAAAACACTTGTGTGGCTACTTACAATATTTCAGTGAAACCAGAAACTGTAGTATCGGTTTTTTATTGATTTCACTCACAATAGTAAAGGTGGATTATTATTATCTTTATCATTATTATTTTTATTATTTACTCCCTGAGAGTTTTTCACATCTGTTTTAACTGATGGTTTCATACTGGAGTTTGAGTGACAGCAAGTCTTCTCAAGTCTCCTCAAGTCTTCAGGACTCTTCTCAGTATACTGGCCGTTCTCAGTAATGCTGTCATTTGGATAGTCTCTACCCGTCTGCCAACTTCCAAGTTCTCCAGGCCCTTTAATAATCTTTTAGTTATTATGCCAAAAGCACCAATCACAATTGGTACAATCGTCACTTTTATGTTCCAAAGCTTTATCAATTCTCTAGCAAGGTCGAGGTACTTACCTTTCTTTTCACATTCTTTCAGTTTTATTCACTAGTCAGCCGGGACAGCAAAGTCGACAATTTTGCATATTCTCTTTTTTTGTTGATTATTATAATGTCTGATCTTCTGGCTGGGATTTGGTGATCCGTTTGTATGTTAAAGTCCCATAGGAGTTTATGTGTGTCATTTTCTAGGACAGGTGCCGGGTTGTGCATATACCACTTGTTAGTATGGTCAAATTTCAATTTCTTGCACATTTCCCAGTGGATCACCTTGCCGACCTAGTCGTATCTCGCCTTATACTCCTTCTGTGCTAATTTGCTGCATTCGCTTATTGTGATTGATCATTTCGTCTCTGTCACCGCATAGCTTACATTTGCTATTTTGTTGCATCTTATCTATTCTCACTTTGATATGATTGGTTCTTATGGCGTCCTGTGCTGCTATTAGGAGAGATTACGTTTCTCTCATAAGGTTTCCTTTTTTTAGCCATGCCCAGGTTTTCTGGTGTGAAATGTTGTTTATTAGTCGTTTAAAGCGGCCATAGTGTTGTTTTTTCTCCCATTTTTGTTTCCTAGTTGTCATTCTATCGTGTTGTCCGTATCGTTTCTGATGGCTGTAATTAGTCCTCGTTCGTGTTTTTCTATGTAGTTTTTGGTCCGTTGTATCGATGCGTCAACGCTGTCTTCGATGCTGGCAAGTCCTCTTCCTCCCTCTTTTCTAGATACATATAGTCTGTCAACGTCGTCTCTGGGATATTATGCCTTGTGCATGGTCATTAGTTTTCTTGTTCTTTGGTCCATTTGCTTAAGTTCATCTCTGGTCTACTTGAGAAAGGGTCCCGAATATCTAACGAGGGGTACAGTCCAAGTATTTATTCCTTTGATAAGGTTTCTGCTAGAGAGTTTTGTCTTGAGTAGTTTTCTAGTTCTCCTGAGATATTCTTTCTGGATTTTATCTTTTATTTGCATTTGTTTGATGGTGTCACCCCCCAAGATTCCCAAGTATTTGTGGGCGTCGTTTTATCCGAGCTTTCTAATCTTGTCTTGATTTGGCAGTTCTATTCCGTCAGTCGTATGTCGTTTGCCCCTTTTCATTACAAGCATGGCACATTTTTCGATGCCAAATTCCATTCCTGTCTTGACTGTAAATTCTGTGTGAATTAGGGTTTCCAGTTCTTTTTCATTTTTTTTTTACCCATTAGAGTTTTTCACACCAGCGTAAGCTGATGGTCTTTCACTGGAGATTGAGTGACTGCAAGTCTCCTCAAGTATCCAGGACTCTTCTCAGTATTCTGGCCGTTTTCAATAATGCTGTTGTTTGGATGGTCTCCACTCGGCCGCCAACTTCCAAATCTTCTAGGCCCTTTAATAATCCTTTAGTTACCGTGCCAAAAGCACCAATCACAATTGGTTTAATTGTTACCTTCATAGTCCATAGTTTTTTCAATTCTCTAGCAAGGTCAATGTACTTATCTCGCTTTTCCCATTCTTTCAGTTTTATTCTCTGGTCAGCCGGGACAGCAAAGTCGAATAATTTTGCAGATATTCTTTTTTGTTGTTGATTATTATAATGTCTAGTCTTCTGGCCGCACTGTTTTCGAATGTTTGTTTTTGTTGGTTATCCGGTTTCTTTGCTTTTAATGACATAACCTTTGTGGGTTATTTAATGTCCAATCTATCATTGTACAATAATTATAAAGGGTTTCATGCCTTTCTTAAGGGTATAAATCGAAAGTGAATATAATATAACGCCACTGGAGTTTGAACTTGCTTGTAACGATCTCACAGTCCACCTCAGTAGCCACTTCGTCACAGGGATTCCTCCACGAGCTAATACTGGCGATTTTTCACTGAAGTCTGAGTAATAGCAAGTCTCCTAAGATCTTCAGGTCTCTTATAAGGAGTCTGGTCGATCTTAACAATGCTGTGGTTTGGATGGTCTCCATTCTTCTGATTTCCATTGACTCCAGTCTTTTTTCCAAGCCTTTTTCGACCCTTCCGAGCGCATTAATTACAATTATTATCACCATCATCTTCACGTTCCTCTTTTTTTTAGCCCTCAGGCAAAGTCCAAGTATTTTTCTCTCTTTTCGATTTCTTTTATTTTAACTATCTTGTGTGCTGAACGACAAAATCCACTAGATGCCATGTCCTTTTTACTGTAGGCGTGGTTTCATGGCCAGGATTAGGTGATCCGTTTGTAACTGAAAATCCTAAAGAATTTTACGCAACTCATTTTCTCCGACTGATTCTAGTTTGTGTATATATCTTTTGGTTGTATGGTCAAATTTTAATCTCTTGTACAATTCCCAGTAGAACACCTTTCCCTCCCAATCGTGCCTAATCTTGTATTCCTTTTCTTCTAGTTTGCTGGATTCGCTGAATATGTAATTAATTCTTTTTTTTTAATCAATATCTCCACACAACCCTCACATGCTATTCTGTTATGCATTACAATTATTATTATTTTACTCTTGGAGAGTTTTTCAGGCCATCATTAGCTGATTATTTTTCATTGGAGTTTGAGTCCCCTCAAGTCTCCAGGACTCTTCTCAGTATTCTGACCAGTCTTAATAATTCTGTAGTCTGGATGGTCTTCACTTGCCCTCTGATTTCTATGGCTTCCAGTTCCTATTATTATTATTATTATTATTATTATTATTTTACTCTTTTGAGGGTTTTTCACAACAGCGTGAGCCGATGGTTTTCCTCTGGAGTCTGAGTGAGAGTAAGACTCTTCAAGTCTCCAGGACTCTTCTAAGCATTCTGACCGATCTCAACAATGATGTAGTTTGGATGGTCTCCACTTGTCTTCTTATTTCTCCAAGTCCTCTAGTCCCTGAATCAATCCTTTGCTGACTGTACCGAGCGCGCCAATAATGATTCATATCATCGTCACTTTCATGTTACATAGTTTTTTTTTTAGTTCTCAAGGTATAGGTATTTGTTTCTCTTTTCGACTTCCCTCAGTTTGACCCTGAAATCAGCCGGAACGGCAAAGTCTAGAATTTGGCAGGTTCTCTTTTTTTTGTTGACAATCAGTTAGTCTGGCCGTCTGGCCGAGATTAGGTGATCCGTTTGTATCTAAAAATGCCGAAGAATTTTGTGCGTCTCATTTTCCAGGACGGATTCTGGGTTTTGTATATACCATTTGTTCGTATGGTCAAATCTAAATTTCTTGCACACTTCCCAGGGTATCACCTTTCCTGCCCACTCTTATACTCTTTTTGAGCTAATTTACTACATTCGCTTATTATGTGATTGATCATTTCGTCTCTATCACCACATAATGTGAGTTATTAGTGTTGGTTTTCATTGCTGAAATCTGAGTGATAGCAACTTGCCTCAGATTTCCAGGACTCCTCTAATATCCAAAATGACAGTAAGTAGCTTCTGATCTTCAGGATGCTTCAAAGTATTATGGCCGATTTTACTTGCTGTCTGGATGGTTTTTGGTTCTTCAATTGGATCTCCCAGTCTTTTCGAAATACACAAAAATACAGCATGAACCTATATTTATCTAACTCCTCCGCCAAGTGTGGGATGTGATAGAGCCAACTTTAAGGGAGGTGCCCGTAGTGTAATTGGGAGGTGCCCGTGGTGTAATGGTTATCGCCGTAGGAAATGAACTCGGCGACACGAGTTCAAATCCTGGACAAGACTGATTGCATTTCACATAGCGCTAATACCCTTGGGAAAGTTATGAATCCAATTATTCTCCCTCCAGCTATGGATAAATAGTAGGGAAGACTGAGGCAACTAGTCTAGGAGAAGGAAAACTCTGAATTCAAACCTGCTAAACGCCGCTTAAAAATTGACCTTGTGTCATATCCTGCCCAAGTAGAGGGGTTGGGTAAATATGCATAGAGCCAACTTTAATCAGAGTATAGCTTGCTTGAATTCAAAGTTTTTCTTCTCCTAGATTGGTTACCTTACTAAAGCTAAAGAACCTACTCTTTATAAAGATAGCAAGTTGTGTCAACTGTATTCAGGTTTCTCTCTCTCTCTATATATATATATATGTATATACAATTTCAGAATATTAACATCAAGTCCTATCTGGTTCATCATAGTAATTTTTTTCTTTTTTGCAAGTTTATATATATATATATATATATGTGTACACACACTTTATATATATATATATATAAATATATATATATATATATATATATATATATATTTGAATAAGTCATATATATATATATATATATATATATATATATATATATAACTTATTAAAAGTTTATTTGTATTTATTTTAATAATTTATTTTTTTCACAGACATTGAATTTATTTCATATTTATTTATATCTACATTCATTAATATTTACAATAATTCATATCTGAAAAAGAAAAAGAAAAAGAAAAAGAGAACAATATTTGATTCTTTATGTTCTATTTCGCCAGATTTATTCTACTTTAAGTGACGCGACATTAATGTACTACTTACTTGTTTTAGCTCTGATTTAATTTCTAAAGAGTGAAATACAAGAGTGATAATTGCAGTGGTGGGTTTAAGATCTGAATATTTTCTTTGTTGGTAAATCTAAAAGTCTTTATAACACAACTTCCCGTTGCCGAGACGACTTGAAATCAATTCCACCTTCATAGCTGGGCAAATCTCGGGGTACGTCCCGTTTTGCCAATAATTTAGTCACCCGAAAACTGACACAGAGATTAAATATTATAATAGATTTCTGCTTCGGGATCGGTATCGACCAATTGGTTTATTGGCTTTATTTTTCACTGAAAGCTCTTCCGCTTGAAAAATTGGCGCAACTGAATGTTCCCTCTATTCAATCGCATGAGGCCATTTACTTAAATGAACTAAGCTAAGCAGGCGTCTATTTATATATCATTTGATTATTATTTTTAATAAAATTCTTTACAACTGGGCGATACGATTCACGTACTTAAGCTTTGATGGATCCACTCACACAAAAACATCAAACACACACACCCGCGCAAAACCACACACACACACACACACGAGAAGTACATAGATCTACATCATGTTATCGTCTTGCCCTCTTGAATTCATGACCGCATATTTAAGATTCCAACTTTCTTTTCTTTCTTACTTTCTTTTCGGACGATTATTCAATTCCAGACGCCACTGAAGAACATTTTGGACGCACAAATCTGATTATAATTCACTAAATGTTCGTCTGTCTGTATAATAAAGGTTCCACCATTTCGGATTTGATTTCAGCCAATACTTAACCAGGGGGGAGCCCCCTAGGCGAAAGTAAGCAACTTCGAACTTCGGTCGCACTATTACGTTCACTTTCGGACTAATACCCTTGAGAAAGGTTTTGGGTGTTTGGTTTGGTTTGGTTTTATGGAATATCAACCATTGTTGGTTATTTGAAGTCAAATCAAGTTTATTTATAAATATTAGATATATATGATTCGTAAACATAGATTAACAAAGTTAGATAGTTCCAAGTTTTGCTGTGTATCACTAACAATTCAATTAAGCATGAGTCGTTTGTTTACACAGTTAAATGATCAAAAATCTATTTCAAACAATTCGATTTAGCATGTAAAAGTTAAATGGTTCCAAGTTTTGCTATGTACTACTAACATCAGTCATTTGTTTACACTTAGTTAAATGATGAAACAGTTCTATTTCTAACAACTCAATTTAGAGTAAGTTATTTCTTTGATCTCAGTTTAAATGTCAAACAGTTCTATTTGACCCAAAGATAGGACCCTATCAGGTGCTATCACTTCTAGCCAAAGTGGACCTGGTAGCGATGGCAATGAAAGCGTTCTCCGCGTTCCCCAAAGCTCCTAGACCCCCAGAGCCTCGTCATCAGATTGTTTAGTGTCATCTTCAGGAAACTCGTAAGGGGAGAGGCTTATCCTTTTGCAGAGATGCAATCGGTGTATTCTACAGCCCCAGCCAACTGGGAAACCTTGGGAAAGGTATAAGTACGTTAGCCGACTGTAGTCGAGGGAAATCCGAAGACTCCCTTTTCAATAGCTACTATAGCAAAGTATTGTAGAGGGCGCTACTCCTTTCCCTGGATTGCTCCACTAACCTTGATCCGTACTTTATTATTCTGTGTCAAGCAAGGAGGTATCACGTACCATTTTTTGAGTCTTTGGTATAACTCGACCTGGGATTGAACTCCTGTTTCCAGGGCCATTGGCAAACACTCTAACTATTATACCAATGGGTCGAAAGGTATAAACCCCCTTATCCTCTCAGTTATGGGTCAAATAGTATCACTACTGTTTTTCCACACGGATGGCTTTGGCATTAAATAACCCACGAAATTTGATTTGCCATCAAACTTTCCGGAATTGTTAGAAATGGAATCAACGAACTGAGTTAAAATTACGGACAAGGTTGTTTGTCTTTCACTTTGCGCTAATGCCCTGGGCGAAAGGCATGAATTAATCAAGGCATAAAATAACTTTACACAGGTTGACATGCCGTTAAAATCAATCAATCGTTTCGAAAGGCAGTATGCACTAAGACCCTCTCTGTTGCGGCGAGGTGTCGAGTTGCTAAGAAAGAATTAATTTCATCTCAATTGGCGCCAGACTTGAATAAAAAAGGCTTAAAAACCCAATTTTTATTTGAAAAAAAATAATTACCATTTTACAACTGGTATGTTATATGCGTAATGCTGTTAGTTAAGATTAAACCAAGAAGCCATCTGCTTTGTGGTAAAACAGTTCTTTATTCTTTGACATCAAAGGAAACATGGAAAACTATATCGGATCAGTTTCTGTGGAAAACTGGTTCACTGAGGAATTTATGAATGGCAACGTCACGAAAATTGAAAACTTTCTCTAACGCAATTCTCAAGTCATTAGCAGCTTGAAAAAATATAACTGTACCCACTGGTATTTCAGTGTAGGTCAATAAGTTTGTCACCTGATAAGAATTTACTAGTCTTTACTTAGTCAAGTACACATGCCTCAGATTTCTTACATTACTCGCTGTTACTAAGTGGTCACCCATCAAAATACTGAACTGCTTAACATCGGTGTTTTCTACGTGATACATTTACAGAGATTTCTTAGATTGTTTCATCGGAATCAGATTGCCTACAGTACCGGCTGTTGATTAGTAGTCACCCAACAAAATAGTGAACAGGTTCATCACTGCTTAACTCCGGTGATCAAACGGGAAATAATTTTCTAAGCGTAACCTACAATTCACTAAGCTTTGTTTAGTGTGGGTTAAAATTTCTTACATTATTTATTTGTTACTAAGTTGTCACCCATCTAAGTACTGAACCAGCGCAACACTGCTTAACGTTTCACCATATCGGCTGGGGCTGTAGTAGACGTTGATGGCAGCTCTGCAGCTGTCTTAGATATGACTATAAAATATCTGATCGTGTGGCTCCAGTTCTAGATTCTAATTCCAAATGGTGCAATCATACAGTAGTTCTGACTCGGCTACATTTTGGAAAAATTCCATTTTATTCTAACGTAGGCATTAGATTTCCCTATTGTCGATAACCTGTCTATAGCAGTTAATACTTTATCTATGCATGTGTTGACATCACTTTCAGTAGATGAGATATTGGTGTCAAGTTATACGTACTAGCCTTACGCAAATAATGCTCTTATTTTACGGGCATTAAACCGTTTTGTTTACTTAATTTAATATCCCCTTTTTGTTCTTTTTAGGTGCCAGCAGTGGTTCGTCTTCAGCCAGTTCCAACCGGTCAGAGACCAATTCGGAAGTAGCAAGCATCGTGTGGTCAGACTCCAGCCATGTTTCATTTCGTTGTCATTCTTCACGCTTAATTGTAAACCTTCTGGCAGAGGAGCACGACGTAGAATTTCTCGTTAAACTTTATCAATCGTTCATCGATTTTATCGATCCAGAACTCCGTATTATACGAATTATTGAACGAAGCAGTGATTCATTTAGCTCTAGTGATCGACTTGTACACAGACAAGCACAACCGCTAAATAAGTACAGCTCTATGCCCAGCCTGGCCATGTTACTCTTTTTGCACGAAGAAGCATTTCTTAGTGATTACGACACTTCAAAATCACGGGATTTCTTTCTTCAGTATCCTTGGAAATTACACCACAAAGACCTGCTAACGGAAACTACTATAGAAACCTATCCAGGAAACGTCCAAGATTTCTACGAAACACTGGACGGTTATCCACTTTGCGGCATCCGCCATATTCATTATGGGAAAGAACATTTCCGGCTTACCATATTTGTCAGCTATCGCAACTGGTCCAAAATGGTAAAATTCTACAAAATTCTAGCGGATGTCCATTCAGATTACGAACGAGAAGACTTTTGTTTACTCACGGTTGAGTCGTTCTCACATTTCGACGTTCAACTTGTGTTAAAGAAACTCCCGCCAAAAAAGCTCCCTCAAACCTTAGACGCCATGGAAATTCAATTTCAGATTTCTGATTTAGGTTCCCTCATCCAAATTTTGCCAAACATATGTAGACCCCTGCCAAATAACAAGTGGACCACATTTGATCACGACGGAAATAAAATTGTATTCGATATCATCCCATTTCTGCCCAAATATGGCCAAACGAAATCAAATGCCAGTCATTCGCGCACAGGAAGTTTAAACAGAAGAAATAAAAGTTTCTATGTTTAAATTTATTCAGACACGGCACACACATACCCCCCATGCATACACACACACACACACACATATATATATATATATATATATATATGTTTGGAAAATATAAAAGGTAACAAATAGTTGCCTGGCAATATCGTAAACAGACTTGTCATATTTCAAAATGTAAACATACTAACAACAATGGTCAGTTTCATGCTCTCAAGATCATCAGAAGACAATAAAAGTTATCGTCATAATCATCATCACCAGATGATTGGTAAAACGTGAATCTTACTGTTTCTATTGTATATCTTCATTTTAAAGGTTATACGTACCTATATATGTATCAAACGCTGAAAACTACGCATTTGAGGATCGACAACGTGAAATTTTGAGTCGTGAGTTTTCATCCGAACGTATACTTAAAACTAATTGCCATATTTCGTGTATTAAGATTTTACGATTAAAAGCGATGTTAGCGTTAGATTCCAAGCAAAATTGTATGTTTGCGTATGTGTGCTTGTGTGTGTTTGAGTGAGTGAGTGTGCTCATATATATATATATATATATATATATATATATATATATATATATATATATATTTAAACCTTTGCACACTAAGGTATACTTAGAACTTGAGGTAGCCGTGCGATGAAGAACTGGATATGTTTTTATACGGTAAAAAAATAAAATTACGAATGTTCATTTTCAGAATAGGCATTATGGTGCTACACAATCTTCCCCCTTTCATGTGGAAAAACCAAAGTGTGTACACTTTTTACTTGATGTAATAAATTAATGATAAATCTTCGCATTTTTTCGACAGAATCTTTTATTCATCTGAATCAATAGCATCAAAAAGTTTCTTACCAGGACTTTTATGTTCTTATGCCATCTTTCAGCTTTTTTTTAATATCATACATCTTCATTGATGCATCGGGATGGGTCGTCAGTGATGTTTCCATTGGGTTCATGAGGGGGGGGTTCAGGTCTTGCAACATCAGACCCCCTCACCCAAATGACCCAGTTGGCATTGATCTTACTCCAACTCCCATCCCGCCAGCTAACCTGCGCATCCACACAAGGAAAAAAAAGACCACAGAAATGGCTCTATATATAATTTTGCAACAGCCAATCAAAGCTAAGCTCTTCTGATGACTTCTAAATCTTTCCTTTAAAAATCGGGAGGCCACTTTACTCTTCCTCTTCTGCCACAATGACGTCGTTATTCGGCTATTTGTTCACTCCGGTATGTATTTATTCCTCCCCCCTTTTTTTACTTACAAAAAAAAAAAATTTTTAAATCAAAAAAATCTGTACATAAATATCAAATTGCGATTAAAACAACAAACTCCTATATAAAATTGACATACGTTTAGTTTTAAAACTTACTTTCATTAAACACTGTACATAAATATACAATTACGAACTAAATCAGACGCCACGCATTACTATACGTTAAAACTCCTTATCGAACGGTTTGAATAATGTATTCTGTTTTAAAAGAACGATTCCAGTTTTTATTCACTGAACTACGTGGGGAATTTTTGTATGCCTTGAATTTTGGAGGGAACAACTGACCAAAAAAACGAGTGTCGCATGAAATGAAACAAGTAACAGTCTGTTGAATAAACAACTATGTAGAATAAGCTGCTTGTGAATGGTCTTTCCCATTCCGTTCTCTAAAGATTTTCTGATTCGAGTTTGTAACTTGAATACAAGCACAGTCATACGGTAAAGTCATGTTACATATCTTGTCTTGAGATCATGTCTTTTCCCTTCCCACATATCCTTCAAACGAACCATTTGCTCATTGTAACATTGAGAGGCAATGCAAGTTCCAGTAATTTGTAAGAAAGAATTCCTTTTTAATCCCAAAAGGAATACAGTAGAATCTGTTTAGACCGAAATGTTGACAGCTGTCAAGGATTTAACAATAATTTTCATTATTATTATTTGTTTTTTTTTTGTAAATTAAGATATTTTTTACCGGCCAGAATTATTTTGTTAAAAAATGAATTTTTGTTGAACAAGAAGTGGAATTCAAATATCTGATCCTTAGAACCCAAAACTCACTCCCCCATGTCTGTATCATCACCACCCTTAGCTCATGGCTAAAAAAATAGGCGAAAATCTAAACAAGTTTTGAAATAAGAGATTACAACCTTTTATCGGCAGTAGCGATGTAGAAATGGTTATCCACTGGTCTGAGTATATACCATCCTCACTAAATATTAATCGATGTTCCATTCTTTATTTTGACGTGGAACCCATTTATTCTTGTTCTAAAATTTTTCCTAATGGCAAACGACTGGTGATATTTACAGAGGCAATAAATGTAACGTAATAGCCAAGGGATTTCGGTTCATTCCTTTGAGTTTAGTTAGGCTGAGAACCTTTCGGCTCAGCACATGGGTTATTTAGGTGCAAACATTGATGCAGGTGTTAACGCGGGCGCGCGCGGGCGGACGAAGGTGTCACTCAGATGTCACAATAGTCCGAGACGAAACGGCTGACGGAGTGCGAATGACGTCACACCCCGGAAGCGGGCAGAGGTTTGTGGAGAATTGAAAGAAGGTTAGAGAGTTGAAAACTTGACGCCAAACGAGGAGGATCGACTTTTGGAGCACGCAGACGCGAGACGAATTTGCGCCCTATGGGGGCCGCTCGAGATGGGGGCCAAATGAATAAGACGGCATAGAAGATTGTGTCTCTCCTCCTTATGTCGAAACTTTTAACTCAAAGTTAATAAAAAGGTTTCGTACCTGAACAAGAGGTTACGTGTTTTCGAATTTCAAGATTCCTATGTTCTTTGTATGTTCTAGCGTTATGAACATTGTATGTCTATTTCACACATGGCGTTAATTGTGGTTATGGAACATAAATAGTTGAGCAATTTTTAATGATATTTTTAAGATTTCCTTAAGTCTGCCAAGAAATACTTGTAAGATCTTCTGGGATAACCTAATGTGTATGTGGTGTGTGTGTGCGTGTATGTACGTGCATACATATATATATATATACAATACTCTTGAGTGAGACCATTGACAGTAGAAAAGGTTCGAGGAGAAAATTTCAGACAATTTTTGTATTAGATTAAACCAAGTTAAGAAATCTTGTAAGACGACAAGAAACAATTAATAAATTTTTTTAAAAAGAACTTAGTATGTGATTTTTTTAACACAACATTATTATTGAAAACTGATATTTTCTTATAGAAAACTAATATTTTCTAATAGAAAACTCATGATGTATAAAATTAACTTCCTCTTCCGGGAAAGTTCGGAAGACAATAGAAAAGACTAGTCTTCAGTTGGAAAGACTATTAAGCCACAAATAATGCAACCACGTCATCATGTTGCTACTATGTCACAAATAAGTGGGATACGCACACACAGTGCGCAGGAAGAATAAGATATATTGTGCCAGAAAACAGTACAGTATCATCTTTTATAAGACCCCAAAAAGAAACAAGGGCAGACTTGAAGCCGTAAGGCTCCAGGTTTCGGCTGGGCTACCTTCGGGTAGGCGAGCTGCATTATTGATTCCTTTGGCCCCCATGTATAGCACTTGACCTTGCGGTCTAGTTTAAGCTATAACCCAGGATCCGTACCTGGACCCAGATTTGGGCCCAAGAAACAACTTGGATCATTAAACTCACATTGCACTGACTCTATGAGCTACACAGACCAGCAGGGTTCGAGTCTCGGCTCGTTCATGACCAACCCACCCCCTTAATACCCACTTTAATCGGCCTTCGAGTCATTGACCTTGTGTCAAGCTCTATCTGGTGGGAGGCAGAGGTAAATACATCTTTTATAAGTTGATAAAGCTGTAAATTTCAGAGCAAGATTGTAAGGATTTTACCATAGCACACAGGATTCAATTGTCACACCCTTCCTTAAACTTAACACACCTTTGACCTCAACAAACACACAGAAATGAGAATCATATTTCATTTATTGATTGATTTATTGCTGAACAATGAAATTAAGATAAAAAATTAAACCTGTGGGGAAAGTCAATAAGAGAAAAAAAAAACAAAAAACAAAAGCAAAAACAATAAATAATAAAACAAAAAATAAAAGCAAAAAAAAAAAAACAAGAAACAAAAAACAAATTTAGAAACAACTGAGTGTTTGTCTAGCTGACTTTTCGAATTTAGAAGTTTTTATGATCTCTTCAAGTGATTCAGTATATTCTCTTTCAATAGAATCAACGAGTCTATGATTAATTATATTTAAGCGAAGGTCACAAGAAAGTAATAGAATAAAAGGGCCTACCCTAAAACTGGCCACTCTGTGATGTCAGCACACTCAGTGCACCCAACACTACGTCACTGCCCATTACCAGACTTAAGAAAAAGGTCGTTTAGATACTAATTATGTAAAATGTCGATTTTTCAGTCGAAATTGACATTGTCTTACATCAGTAAATTCAAATCTAACATCATTGAGTCAACCCTTCATCATTTTACTCAGTCATTCATGTCCAATTTCACGTTCATTATCTTGACGTCATCATTTCGTCGGTCAATTCAAATCACACGTCATTGAATCAACGCTTCATCATTTTACACCGGTATTCAGGCCAAATTTTATGTTTAGTATCTTGACGTCATCATTTGGTTCAGTTAATTATATATTCTTACATAATTCACTTGATGCTTCATTGCTGGGATTATTTACTCTAAAGTTGTGAACACAACAAAAGATTATACGAAGAGGCATTTATATCAACAATGTCTGGTGTTATCGTAAGGTGTTGCTGGGTGATATGTACCTATGTATAGTTTTATACTTATTTCATCTTGTTTTGAGCTGCGTAAAGTGTTGCTGGAGCTCTCTGGGTTAATGATAATAATTCTTCAGCCTTGAAACAATGCCAGACTATAGTCATCATCTAATGAAGGTTTTTTTTTCAACAGCATGTCTATACAATACGATAGTATTGATTTCTCAAGAAATAAAATCAAGCCCGAAGAAAATAAATAAGAACATACATAAAAACAATAATAAAAAACGACATATGATAAACATATTCAACCGTTATCAAATGAAAAGAATCTCTAAACAAGATGAAATAGCTATAAAACTATACATATGTACATATCACCAAAAAATCATAAGAAAAAACATAAACCCCATAATGTACATGATTCAAAACTTTAATTTTTATAAGTTTTCTTTTTCTTCTTTTGATACATAAAATTTACATTTGAATTTGGGTTTGGCTTGTTTTTATGGCATATCAACCATTGTTGGTTATTTAATGCCAAATCCTCTTTATACATATATATTAAATATATATATATATGATTTGTTAACACATTTTGTTGATAACATTCTTAAACAAACCTGAGCTCGTTTTTGCTCACAGTTAAATGGTTTCAGGTATTACTATATAACAGTAACAATTTAACATCAGTCATTTGTTTGCACACATAGTTTGTTCTATTTGACCCATAGATAGGACCCTATCAGGTGCTACCACCCCAGGTCAGAGTATACCTGGGAGCAATGGCCATGAAGGGTACTCCACATTTCCTAAAAATCCAAAGCTGGAGCCTCGCCAGGTGATGGTTCAAATTCTTGGTCCTGTCGGCGTTCACCTTATGGGGCGCCTCAGGCACCAAATAATGAACCTGGTCCTGAAAAGCCAGTAAAGCTTGCAGGGACGGCCCTCCGAAGCCAAGGGAACTATCAGACATATCCACTGGACACAAATGCTGGACCTCCCTGGCATGCATGTCGAGTAG
The DNA here is from genome assembly GCA_963585895.1 of Sepioteuthis lessoniana. Classification (NCBI taxonomy): domain Eukaryota; kingdom Metazoa; phylum Mollusca; class Cephalopoda; order Myopsida; family Loliginidae; genus Sepioteuthis; species Sepioteuthis lessoniana. The sequence continues at coordinate 109,458,309 of OY757912.1, read as the reverse complement.
CAGTTTCCAATTACTATGTCCTTCCCCAGCTTTGGCTTGATTTCTTTATGGGTTTGGAACAGTCCATTCTTGTGGGGGTGGTTCCACACAACACAACAGTGTAGAATTAAAGAAATACTCAGAGACGACAACAGATTGGAAGCTACATTTGGCAAATACTCACGAGAATCAAAAGAAAAAATATTCAATTAGTAAAAAAAAAAAAAAAGAAAAAAAAAGAAGCTATACATTTGCTAAATAACTCGATCGCACATTGAAAGAAATAGATATAAAGATAAAACAATAGAGACAGGAAAAACATAAAGAAAGAAGCAAGAACACAAGGATGAAATCAATCAAAGACTCTCGGAAACAAAAACCGCTCCATATACAATACACATAAGGAATTTAAAATTCTTATATAGATATAGTCAAGATGAATCGATGGCTGAAAATTCCTGCAGTGAAGGCGGGCACAGAGGGGTTAATAATAATTACACAAATCCAGGACGAGACTGATTGCATTTCACATAGCACTAATACCCTTGGGAAAGGTATGAATCCAATTATTCTCCCTCCAGCTATGGGTAAATAGCAGGGCAGACTGAGTTCTTCGGCCTTGGTGAGGCAACTAGTCTAGGAGAAGGAAAACTCTGAATTCAAACCTGCTAAACTCTGCTTAAAAATTGACCTTGTGTCATATCCTGCCTGAGCAGAGGAGTTGGTAAATATGAATAATAGTTACACAAAACTAACACCTATCAACTAGAAACTATCGTACAAACATGGTAAAAACAGATCAACCCAGTATGCAGATTTTGTAAACAAAAAAACTGAATCACGTGACCACTTAGTGTCTAACATTGATAGAATATATGATGAACTTGGACATAATATTCATTGAATGATTTGTAAATACAATGGAATTCTAAAATCTGAAAAATGGTATCAACACCAACCAGAACTAATGACTGAAGCAAAAGAAGTGATTATTCTCGGCTACTTTGCTATACAAACTGATAGAAAAATAACGAATAATTAGTCAGATATAGTGATTAAGAATTATAAAAAATATGACTTCCAATTGATGTGTTAGAATCAATGTACCGTTACCGGTGCCGAATCGAAGGTTGTAACACAACACAATACAAAACGACATTGTTTGTTTTAGGATACGAAAGTTTATTTGGGGCTGCCTCATTTGCAGTAACTGGTGAAAACAGTGAGACAGAGGGTAAGCATGTACCAGCTGATGAGATAGAGACTATAATGTGTGGAACAGACACTTAGTTATTTTCTTCGCTGACCGCTCGCCTGTGCACGCGCATCAACCCTCATCCACTCATCGGGGCCTCGTCGGGGCCTCGTCGGTGGATGCTCTGCTTCGCCTGCTGCTTCTGGTCCTTCTGACAGCAACTTCTGACTCCTTGTGTTTTCAAAATCTCCTTCTTATATATTTTCGTCAAATTCTTCCTTATGCAGTCGTTAAACCGCATGTAAACGCGAAAACTTTTAGGGACACGTCATTACTAAATTCAGCTGATATCTACCTGATTGTTTTTCTCAATTTATTTTGCTCATTGCTGATTCTAAATCAAACTTGTCCAGCTTATTATGACACGAGTTGATACGTTTACACAAAACAAGATTTTGACCTTTGTAAAACGAAACCTCACAACTTCAAACTGAAAAGTTTAACAAGAAAAATATTATTACAAAAATAATTTACTAAGATCCCAAATTATTTTACGCCAACAGATAATAAAATATCAGTTAAAGAGTATGATAAAATAAGTAAATACAAAGAACTGGAAATAAAAATTGAAAAATATTAGCGCCTTAAAACCACCGTGCCAGTAATAATGGGAGCACTGGGTACGATTAAGAAGTGGACAGATAAACAAGATTTCTAGCAATCCCAACCTACATAAAATACAAAAAATGCACTCAGTGGAACTGTTCTTTAGGAGAGTACTATCAATAGGATTGGAAAAAATATGAACGGAACATAGAATACATATAATCCCTACTTACTCACAAGCTAGGAGAAGGATTGTAAGAAACTGAAAGTCAAGCTGAAATTTAAAGGTAATATTAAGTCTGAGAATGTAAAAATTGGCGACAAAACCGTAAATAACATTACGAAAGCCATAGAAAACTGCAAAGTGAACTTAACAGCAGGAGGCGACGGCAGAGAAGAGGTAAAAATCAAAAGAGGCATCGTTCAAGGAGATTCACGTTTTGTTTTAGAAATGATATCACCCAATTAAGTACACAGGAAATGCACCGGGAGCTACAAATTTATAAAATCACAGGCAAAGATAAATCACCTTATGTACGTGGATGATATCAAGATATTTTGCTGCATATTGACCCTTGGCCGAGCAGTCAGAGATTCTCTAAACAGGATGCACCTGCGAAAATAAACGGAAGCAGTCACATGGTTGATCGGAAATCCTGGGCGAGATGAAATGATCAATGCAGATGCCCATAGGAGGGTCTCCGTCAGTTCCAAGTCAATGTGAGTCTTGAGTCAGTGCCATCTTGCAGCAGAGTCGAGTTGGCAGATAGAGGATCGTTGCCGCTAAGACATAAGATTTTGAAGATAACACGGCAAGTTATGGTCAAGAGAAGAAGAAGTTATAGGTCAATATGGAAGTTTGTCTTCGTCTCCCTCCGACCGTCTGTCTCTCACACACCACAAAACTTGACTCCACGAAAAAAATAAAAAGACGTATATATAGTTTTATAACGAAGTGACAGGGTCGTTTTCCTCCCTGTATATTCCTTCATCACGGTACACAAAGGTTTCCCAAAAATGAAAAAGAACTAAGAACCCTGATACAAACTGAAAAAATATATAGCCAGGATATAGGAATAGAATTTGGCTGTGAAAAATGTGCCATGTTGATAAGGAAGAAGTGGAAAGAGAAATAATGGAAGGAATAGAACTACTGAATCAAGACAACATCAGAACAATTGAGAAAAAAAGAAAAGTAGAAGAACGAGGATCATTAAATAAGTTTCCATACTTTTTTCGTATGGGTACTTTTATTGATAGTACACTTATGAAACTCTAGTCTCCTTCGAAGTAATCTCCTCCGGCTGCAATGCACTTGTTGTACCCTTACAACAACTTCTGGAAGGCCCCATGAAAGTCCTCTTGTGGAGCGTGTCAGTGACCTTCGTCACAGCCTCTTTCATCTCCTCAATTGTCTCATAACGACAGCCTCTGAGCTTAGAGAATAACCAAAAGTCACAGGGAGCAAGGTCTCGACTATAGGGAGGCTGAGGAACTGTCTTGATGCCCATTTTGGTCAAATAGTTAGTGACAAGGATGGAGTTGTGGACTGGTGCATTATTCTGCTGGAAATGACGCTGACCTGAAGGCTCCTTTTTCAATAGCTACAACACCGAGGTGTAGAGGAGGCCGCTACTTCTTTCCCTGCTTTGCTCCTTTCCTTGGATTGCTCCACTTTATAATTGATACGTATCTTATAATACTGAGTGTTAAGCAAGGCTGTTTCAAGTAGCATTTTTAAAATCATTGGTTTGACGTGACCTTGGATTGAACCCAGGTCTCCTAGACCACTGGCAAACATTCTACCCACCAAAATACCAAGTAAAAGATACCAGATAGCATATAGAAAGTAAAAATACCTGGTAAAAGATACCAAATAGTAGGTAAAAGGTAAAAATACCTGGTAAAAGATATCTGTTAGCCGCTAAAATGTAAAAATACCAAGTAAAAAATAAACGATAATTGTTATGGGTTATAATAGGTACTATATATTACGCTATATGTGTTTGATATCTTTGTTTAATGACATATCAACCTTCGTGGGTTATTTGATGCCAAAAGCAACCTCGCAGAAAAACAGTAGTGTGCTATTTAACCCATAGTTGGGTTGACGAGTGGTTTCATACCTTTCCTAAGAGGAAATAGAGAGACTGGAGTTCGAACTCGCATAAAACGATGTCGCCGAAAAATATATAGCTAAAAATGTTCAACTTCTACTGCCATACTACCAAATAACGTTGAGACGTTCACTGATTTTCTTTTGTCGAAAGCTTATGAAACAAATGTCACGGCGAGGTTAATATGATGATCGCTTGTTTAGTCAGGTATATTTTTTATCTCCTCGTCACTTTCAACATTTTCGTGCAGCATTAAAATTTTACTGTATGGCATTATTTTAAATGAATACTTATCACAGTCAAGTATCATATATTAGAAACAAACGTTTCCCCGGATTTTAGAGAAAAGAAAAGATTATACTCTTGAAATAACTAATGACAGTGGGAAGCACCTGGAAAGAAAATTTCGGATATCTTTTTTATAACATTGTCAATTTTAACAATTTCTTTTGATTGTTTTTACAATCAATAAAAATTGTTAAAAAGAACCCTGTCTGTTTTTTTAACGCAACCTGGTTAAGAGAAAGTATATTGCCAAAATATACCTTACACACACACACACACACACACACACACACACACACACACACACACACACACACATATATATATATATATATATATATATAGGTTAGCATAGTGTAGACACTAAGTCAATGGCTCTGGACAACTTTCAGTTTCCCGTCCCTAAGGTCATCAAACCAAGAGCTTAGTTTGATGAGCGTATCTGAAATATCTTGAATACCAAGAACTTGTTACTGATGATCGCATAGGTGAGAAACTAACAGTCACCAAGCGCCACTGACTTTGTGCATAAACTAATCTAACTTAGATCTAGATATACTTTATCACTGATACTGTTTACTCTTTATGTATATAAATATAGCAAACTGCATGATATCTATCTATCTATCTATCTATCTAAAAGGGGAGTTAAATATAAACCGAAGTTTTTCAAAAACTAATGTATTGTTTTTCTTATAAGGACAGTCTGGTCTCTTTTAAAGTAATTCCTTCCACTGTTGAGACTAAATTCTTAGAGTTCTGGAATCCGTTTTCAAAGTCGTTAAGAGAAATAGTTTGCCGACCTTTGAGCGCATTTTCCTCCGTCACTTATAACGTTTGAAATTGACGATGTTCAAGGATGTTTATTTGAGTTTTGAGAGCGAAAAAGTCTTTCATTGTCAAATTCAAAGAGTGGGGTGGCTGAGGAGACGAGACAATAATACCGTTAAGTAACTTTTAGCCAATTTCCGATGGGGGTCACTATGCAAACAAATAGTTGAATATTGCTCGATGCAATATGGAGGTGGGTGATGTACTGGACTGCGACATCATAAGTTGGTTGGCCAACCGTAGTCAAGGTCGACCCAAACGTTCCCTTTTCAATAGCTACTACACCGAGGTGTAGGGGAAGGCGCTACTTCTTTTTCTGGTTTGCTCCACTTACTCTTGATCAATACCTTATAAGGCCGAGTGTTAAGCAAGGAGGTATCAAGTATCATTTTTTGAGACTTTGGTATGAATCAACCTGGGATTTAATCTTAGTTCTCGGGCCGTTGACGAATACTTTAACCATTATGTTAACTGTAAGCGAAATTCATCGTCAGTTGCATTATTAAGGTTTCTATTGGCCCAGCGGTTAGAGTGTTCGCCAATGGCCCGGGAGACCTGGGTTCAATCCCAGGTCGAGTCATACCAAAGACTTTAAAAATGGTACTTGATACCACCTTGCTTAACACTCAGCATTATAAGGTACGGTTCAAGGGTAAAGTGGAGCAATCCTGGGAATGGAGTAGCGCCTTCCCCTACACCTTGGTGTAGTAGCTATCGAAAAGGGAGCCTTCGGGTCACCCTCGACTATGGTCGCTAACTTTTGACTAATACTCTTAAGATAGGTATAAACCCCGTTCATCATCATCATGTCGCGCTGGTAGCACGGATATCCCTGACCCTCTCTCGCCACTCCGCCCTATCGTCCATCGCCCTAGGTCGGTCTTCAGGACAACATCCCGTATCCTCACATAGCTGCTGAATCTATGTTCGTGCTGTTACCCTCCCTATATATGGGTTTAATAATACCACAACTGTTTTTCTACGAGGATGCGTTTAGCATTAAATAACCCGTGAGGGGTGATATGCCATTAAACAAAGAAACTAAACCTATATAATAATCTACATTTTCTTTTTTTAAGTAGAGGAATTAATATTGTGAATTGAATTACCATGACCAGAAAATCCGGTGAACACCTACGCACGACATACGGACACACTGGACAGCTGTTTCGACCTTATTAGGTCTCATCAGCAGTGTATACTGTGATACATAATATAATTCCTCTTAAAAAATGTAGATCTATGTCCTTGCCCTTGAGGTCACAATAATTACGCAGATGCGTATATCTAATCCTCTTGGGAAGACGTGGCCCTGGAGGTGACCGTGTCCTTTGTAAAGGGTACGGCTGCAACTTGCAAGACACATTCACGTTAATTGGCCGCGCAATTACTATGACTAGTTAATTTGGCGTCACTTATGTGCCATATGGACTAGTAGCTCAGTTGTAGAGTCCCCCCCCTGTGCAATCTGTGGTTGCTGGTTCGATCTTCAGTAGTGAAGATTACGGTATACACTATTGATTGGACTTAGTAAGGTCGAAAGAGCTGTTTAGTGTTTCCATATGTTCATCATCATCATCATCATCGCGCTGGTAGCACGGATATCCCTGATCCTCTCTCGCCACTCCTCCCTATCGTTCATCGCCCTAGGTAGGTCTTCAGGACAACATCCCGTATCCTCACATAGCTGCTGAATGTATGTTCGTGCTGGTCGTCCTGCTTTTGCACGGCCATGTGTGGGAGTCCATAAGAGTGCATCTCTTATGAGTTCGTCCCTGCTTCTCCAGCAGTGTCCTGCATGTCTGGTTCGTCTAACTTGGATAGTTTTCGTGATAGGGGGCAGGTGGCCGTACAGTTGGTGTCTTGTGGGGTGTTGCCGCCAGGACTTGTTCAAGATTGCACGTAGCATTCTTGTGTAATTGCCGTCTAGCTTCTTCTCCAGCCGTTTTGTTAGCGTCCATGTAGTGCAGCCATATAGCAGTATCGATGTGACCGCTGCCTGGAAGAAACTGCGTTTCATTTTATCGGTTAGGTCTGATTTCCATATAATCGATAGCCTATTGATAGCTGTCCATGCTTTCGTTAACCTCGTTTCGATGTCCTTTTCGGTTGATTCGACGTTGCTTCCTAGGTAAGTGAATTTGTCTACTAGTTTAAGAGGGGTTCCTTCTAGGGTGGAGATGTCCCCCGTTTGATTATAGCACATAGCAGTATGTCGTCGAATTGTCTGGTCTTCCATACTTCTGGGGGAATTTCGTCCAGCCCTGCAGCTTTCCTATTTTAAATTTTTCTGAGAACCGAGTCGAGTTCTTCTTGTGTGAACAGTCCTAGTTTAATGTCTAATTGTTTACTAATTATTCTGCTGATTGTTCATGTGTTATTTTCGGTGGGTTTCCTAGTAGGTTTTTGAAGTGCTGTTTCCAGAGTTTTATTCTTTCTTGTTGGCTTGCTGCTTTCAGTTTTGCTTTGGCTGTGTTATTTCTTCTACTCACTTCGTTTATTGTTTGCCAGGCTATCCTAGATTGTCTATCTTCCACCGAGTCTCTAATGCGTAGGTATTCGCCGGATTTTATGGTCATTCAATTCACTATGTTATTATGTTCCCTACATTTGTTGTAGTTTCCAAGGAAATACTTGGGTGAGTCAAAAGTTTTGCAATATTTTGGTAACATGAGGCATAATTCTACAGCTCTGGTGCTTTTACCGAAGTCGTAATGGTGACGAACGGCACTGAACTGTGAGATGACGAACTCGCCTGATACTCTTCGAGTACTGCTCGCAGGATTTGTTACTATGGCTTGGAGCACGGCCACAAAATCCACGATTTACTTTATTTTGCCTGATCGTCGAGGTAGTTGCAACTCGAGTGAAATGTCCATAAATGCGCCTTTACCTTTCGCATAATTAATTATTTTTTGTTTCCACGGCGTAATGGCCCAGTTCATAAAAGCATAAGTTCACGAATCAGATTATGTTGCATGTTTATCTGTGCGGCTTTCAAATGAATAAAACATTGCACAGCATGTCCGCGCACCAAATTCCACAATACTATCAACCACAGCGAGGACCTTTTCCACGGCTTGAGCTGCTTCGGTCACGTTACATACACGCAGCGAACTAGCTCACACAAAATATTGCCAGAATTTTTACTTACCCAAATAAATAGGATGCATTATTTTCGGACTGGCCCTCGTTCATACACACATATACCCATGGGTTGGCTGTCCCAAAAGTTTGGATCCATAGAAAAAAAAATTGAAATTTTTTTTCAGTAACTCGTGGAATTGATGGCCTTGGACTCCCTGACATTTGTGCAAACGCTGAGTACAAGAACGTGGAACATTTCCTAATGTGGCAGAACTGATGTTTGCAGGCAAATAAGATTTCCTCCTTTTAGTTGACAATTGTTCCGGGCCGATTCCAATAGATTACTGACTTCAGATGATCCCAACGAAATAACTCGAGTGTTTTTAGGTCTGAAGACCTAGGGGGTCATTCAAAATGACCTCGCCTTCCGATCCACCTGTTTGGAAAAGTTTGATTTAAAACCTTTCTCACGGCTGTATCAATTTTCATGTAAGAAAAAATATGCATATGGATCCAGACTTTTACTGACACTCTACCCCTCCATATATATATATATATATATATATATATATATATATATATATATATATATATATATGTGTGTATGTGTGTGTGTGTGTGTGTGCATTTATATATATATATATATATATATGTAACTTGCTCTTATATAAAAAACAACTCATATATATAAGTTGTTTTTATATATAAGAGCATGTTATATATATATAGATACACAAATAAAAACAACTTATATATATATATATATATATATATATATATATATATATATATATTTATATATATATATATATATATATCAAATCGACACACTCTTCATGTAATTACATTTTCAATACGGTTCATTGTGAATGATATAGTTTATTTGTGATCATGAATAAATTATGATTAGCTTCCGAAAGGAAATTTCTTCTTTTTTCGATTTTGATAATTGTTTTTAAATTAATGTTGGTTGGTTGGTTGGTTGGTTATACGTCATGACAAAGCATGGGTTATTTTTTGCCGAATCTTCACTAGAATCGTTTCCAATAATTCACAGTACCAAAGTCCATATTCAAAATCATTTTAAAGAAATTAACACTTCAAACTTAGTTGTAATATCGATGTTCTAAGAACCAATGTATAGATGTTGTTTAAGATAATTTTAACAATTTCTTCAAACAGCTTCTTGAACAATGATAATCATGTTTAAAAAAATCAGACATTAATGAAGGCTGAAGAATGCAACAGCCAAAATGTATTAATAAAACCAACAAGGAAGTGAATGCCAGTCCCAACATCCTTTTGAATGATAAAAATTACACACGTCTAAAAGATAAAGCTGGGGAATTCATCTCTCGAGAGAAAGTGATGAGCCCAAGAATGTTTTCGTAAACATATTTTGACTTGTAAACAATAGAGTTTCTCTTCATGATTCGAATTCTCCATGGTTGCTAATAAGAGTATTGTGCCATTGATAAAAAGAATTTTCGTATATCAGTTATTTGTAAGCCTAGGACACCTATAATCGTCTGTTTGCTTTAGAGCAGTAGAGTAATAGTTGTCGTCATAGAAAATGGACCCGGCGAGCTAAGTTCGCTTCCACCTCTCTCTCTCACACACTCTCTCTCTCTCTTTCTCCACACGCTATACGTAAATATAAGAGCAAACTTGGCTTTCTAGTCTTGTAGATTAGCACATCTGTTAAGGAGAAAAAATAATTTTGAATTTAAAACAAGGTCACGTGGGGCTAGTAAATTCGCGTCATAAAAGCGCTACTTGTTCGTGAAACCGCAGTTGGTGTTATATACCATCATACCAAGGAAGAATAGATAAATACCATCATACCAAGGAAGAATAGATAAATACCATCATACCAAGGAAGAATAGATATATACCATCATACCAAGGAAGAATAGATAAATACCATCATACCAAGGAAGAATAGATATATACCATCATACCAAGGAAGAACAGATAAATACCATCATACCAAGGAAGAATAGATATATACCATCATACCAAGGAAGAATAGATAAATACCATCATACCAAGGAAGAATAGATAAATACCATCATACCAAGGAAGAATAAACGATAAATGAATCATAACACTTTTGTTTATAAAAAATGGCCGAGACTGGTGTAAGTGTCAGAGAGAGAGAGAGAGAGAGAGAAAGAGAAAGAGAGACGAATAGAGACGAAGGTGAACTGCTTATTGATCCTTTCTTCTTAACCACGCTGTGCCACACCCAGATTCAAGGCTGCTCGTCTTTTCTTCTTTGACGAGACGTTCTCAACCAACTTTGTCAGAGGGCCTCTCTTTGTGACTGCCCTCTGTGACTGCTTGCTACTCTGTGATACCTATGTATATATAATTTCGTAACACAAACCCTGTTCTTCCGGTTCACATTCACGTGAGCTGCTTCCGCTTGTTTACACTGGTGCGTCCTGCAATCAATTCGGTTTAGCATAAGCACGCAATTTAGTTCTGTTTGACTCATAGATAGGACCCTATCAAATGCTACCACTCTGAGCCAGAGTGGGCTTGAGAACGATGGTAATGAAGAGGTGCTCCGCATTCCCCAAAGCTCCGGCTTTAGTGGAACCTCACCATCAGATTGTTTTGTGTCACATCCTGAACACTCCTTGGAGGGGATCTTACCCCTCTGCAGAAGTGCAGTCGGCGAGTTATACAGCCGACTGGAAAAATTTTGTTTTGTTTTTAGTTTTGGTAATTTCCACTTTTTCCGTTTTCACCTTTGATTAATTTCGTGTTCTTTTTCAATCTTATTGTATTTTATAGGTAAATTGCAATGAATTATACAATCGGCATGCCAACATGAGTCGAGAATTTTATTTCTTCTTACGTTATAAAACAAAACAAGATTTCCTCGTATTCTATAATGCGTGTCAGTTGTCTATTATCTCAAGTACGCCCTCAGCGTGAATATGTGTCGTCAAATCTATCTCACGATACGAAAAAAACATGTCTTTCATTCTGTTGTTTGGTTGAATTTTCTATAATCTCGGTCACCTCTCAGCCACAATAGGTTTTGGAAACAAACCGAAGTAGATCTCACTAATGTTCTTATTAAGAATCTTTTTTTAATGCATATAAATTTGGATTATTACTATTTTTTAGCTTTTGATAGTGAAATGAAAGTGACAGAAATATTAAAGTATCCTCTACTCTTTTATGGCGAGAAACGTAGTCTTGAACGAAGGAAAAATTACCAAGTTTTTAGAAAATATTAGTCACGAAAATTATTTTACTGCGTGCTATTGAAAAGTAGTCTGCGGGCTGCGTGTTTGAGACTAAAGAAAATGTCAGGCATGCCTACTCATATTTTGTGTGGAGACAATGTTTATTCTCAATATTCGTCGTATCAAATACCATTGAATTCTCGGGGTAATGTTTATAACGTGACAATTGGTATATTAAGATTATGTTGTGCTAATCTTTGAACTGAGATGTGAAGCTAGGAACTTCACTTCATAAAACCCCACTTTTCTAATAAAACCACAGCACTGCTCCTAAAACGGCGTGGCTGCTGTCCCAATGTTTTAGAAGAAATCTACAAGAGTCTAATAAAAGACAGAAAGAAGTGAATGCTTAGCGTGCTTACACTATTATGTTCAGTTAGAACATGAAACTTAAGAATATAATCTTCCTAATATAACATAACTTATAAGATATTCTTCTATAAAAATATATCTCAAGATTATGAACAATTTATTGGTTATTAAGAGATTTTCAATAATTAATAAATGCTTAGTTTTATGTTGTCTTAATTTTCCGACTATTCCTTCATGAGTTCATTAGTTTCTTTTTACCCCAACATTCGACGTACTCTATGATTTCAAAGTAAGTAGCGTGAAATTAGAATAATGAGGAAACTTTTATTCAAATCCTTTATCAAGACAGTACGTCTTAAATAAAGAAAGTTGATATAGAGTCGTACATAACACTTATCCCATAAAAGCGGAGGATCGACGAACCTAAGGCTGGTCCCCCTTTTCGGCGGCACTTACAATACGCTCTCTGTATTCTCCTACAGAGGGATAAGACTCCTCCCTTACAAAAATGGGTTTGCTGGGTATGATACTAACCTGCATCTAATGGAGAGGTTCCAGTTTTGCAGACCTGGAGAGTTTGGAGTACCCCTTCATTACCATTACCCCCTAGTCCACTCTGACCTAAAGTGAGAGTACATATTAATTTCCCGTCTATACTCTAAGTAGATATGTTTTAAAATTATTCGTATTCAATACACTTTTGCGCAAAATTCTCTTCAGAAATAACAATACAAATGAAAAATCTTTGAATATGAATATACAATGAAACCGATCCCCTAACTTCTAAGCATAAAATAACCCGAAAGGAGTTGGCATGCCGTTAAAATTAATCAATCAATCCTCTGTACTGGTAGACACCATCATGAGAACTAGAGAGCCATCGAATTCTGTTGATTATGAAACGATATTCAAATAACTGAATCCTTCAACAGTGTGTATCTAAAAATATGTTTACAAATCAAATATTTAATATATATGTAAAAACAGGATTTGGCATTTAATAACCAACAATGATTGATATGCTATGAAACTAAACAAAAACAAACCAATCAAATAACTGACAATACACTGATATTGTGAGACTAGTGTCCCCATCTTGTTTGTTATAGTCACATTTTTTCTGTAACGTTGTAATTAGCACTAATAAAACGAAGCAAGAAATTTCCATTTCTAAATCGAATTAAAAAAAGCTTGCTCGATGCCCGTTTAATGTAACTGTTTTCATCGGAGGAAATATACGAATATGTCAAAGTCTCATAATAGATAAATATATGATCCTATAGAAATATTGATGGAGGCGCTCGTGGAGTAATGGTTACAGTCGTAGGAAATGTATACGTGTTCAAATCATGTACGAGGCTGTTAGCCTTTCACATAGCACTAATACTATCGGGAAAGGTAGGCATCCAACTATTCTCCCTTCAGCTATTGGTAAATAGTACAGCAAACTTGGCTCCTTAATCTTGATATGGCAACTGGAAAAGGAAAACTGAATTCGAACAAATTAGTCCGCTTAAAAATTTGATCTTATATCACATCTTGCTAATAGTGAAGGGATTTTGGCAAAATGCGTACTTAAAAGATTAATGGTAGTATGTGAAAACATGGAATTCATTTGGCTGTAGGTTATTTATCAAAGAGTGTTTTTTGTGTTTTAAGGCCATTCACTAAAAGGCTTGTTTTAGTTTGGTTTAATTTGGTTGTATTATTTGGCAAATCAACCCATGTTATTTATTTAATAGCATATCTTGTTTACACTCCCCTATATATATATATATATATATATATATATATATATATATATATATATATAAGTTTTGAAAGCAAATAAATTGTAGGTAATATTTTTAAAGGAGCGAGAGCTCATTTGTTTGCATACAGTTAAATGGTTTCAAGTATTGCTAACACTAGTAATTCTAAACGGTTTTAAGTATTTTTATCAAATACTAATATTTCTATTTGATATTAATCATTTAATATTCATTCATATTAATATTAATTAGTTTATGGTTTCAGCAATTGCTAACTCTAGTAATTATATCTAATATTAATCATCTATTTGTACGCAGTTAAATGGTTTCAAGTATTGCTAACACTAATAATTCTAATTTTAGTTATTTGTTAACTCATGGTTAAATTTTTTTAAGAATTGCGATTTAACATTAGTTATTATATAAAGTGCTCCGATCAAATATAATATCAATTGTTTACAAACAGTTAAATGGTTTCAAGTATTTCATTTAACTGTAATAATTCAAAATAATACTCATAATAATCATTTATTTGTAGTCAGTTTAATGGTTTCAAGTATTTCATTTAACTGTAATAATTCAAAATAATACTCATAATAATCATTTATTTGTAGTCAGTTTAATGGTTTCAAGTATTTCATTTAACTGTAATAATTCAAAATAATACTCATAATAATCATTTATTTGTAGTCAGTTTAATGGTTTCAAGTATTTCATTTAACTGTAATAATTCAAAATAATACTCATAATAATCATTTATTTGTAGTCAGTTTAATGGTTTCAAGTATTTCATTTAACTGTAATAATTCAAAATAATACTCATAATAATCATTTATTTGTAGTCAGTTTAATGGTTTCAAGTATTTCATTTAACTGTAATAATTCAAAATAATACTCATAATAATCATTTATTTGTAGTCAGTTTAATGGTTTCAAGTATTTCATTTAACTGTAATAATTCAAAATAATACTCATAATAATCATTTATTTGTAGTCAGTTTAATGGTTTCAAGTATTTCATTTAACTGTAATAATTCAAAATAATACTCATAATAATCATTTATTTGTAGTCAGTTTAATGGTTTCAAGTATTTCATTTAACTGTAATAATTCAAAATAATACTCATAATAATCATTTATTTGTAGTCAGTTTAATGGTTTCAAGTATTTCATTTAACTGTAATAATTCAAAATAATACTCATAATAATCATTTATTTGTAGTCAGTTTAATGGTTTCAAGTATTTCATTTAACTGTAATAATTCAAAATAATACTCATAATAATCATTTATTTGTAGTCAGTTTAATGGTTTCAAGTATTTCATTTAACTGTAATAATTCAAAATAATACTCATAATAATCATTTATTTGTAGTCAGTTTAATGGTTTCAAGTATTTCATTTAACTGTAATAATTCAAAATAATACTCATAATAATCATTTATTTGTAGTCAGTTTAATGGTTTCAAGTATTTCATTTAACTGTAATAATTCAAAATAATACTCATAATAATCATTTATTTGTAGTCAGTTTAATGGTTTCAAGTATACTAAATGTTTGATTAGTTCTGTTTGACCCAACCCAGTCAGTTGGGGCTGTAGAATACACCAACTGCATCTCTGCAGAGAGATAAGACCTACCAATGAATGTCCTGACATGACACTAAACAATCTGATGACGAGGCTCCAGTAACGCTGGAGCTTTGAGGAATGCAGAGTACCCTTCATTGCCATCGCTCCCAAGTCCACTCTAGTCCTGAGTGGTCGCAGATGATAGGGTCTTATATATGGGTCAAATAGAACCGATTGATATTTAAACCGAGTGCAAGCAAGTGACTTATGCTTAATTGAATTCTCAGAAATAAAACTGTTTGATCAATTAACTATGTGCATGTATAAAGTGTGTTTACAAATCATATATTTGATAGATATGTAAAAACAGGATTTGGCAATTTATGGCATATCAACATATTTGACAATTCATGACATATCAACATATGCGGCAATTTATGGCATATCAATATATGCCATGAAACCAACGCTAACCAAACTATTTGATCCATAGATGAGACCTTTACAGATACAAACAATCCGACTCAGAGTAGATCTAAAAGTAATAGCAATGAAGGTTTTCCGAAAGCTCCATCAGATGCAATTTAGTCATATCCATGATACTCGGGGGCGGGCTCTCACCCCTCTGCAGCGATGCAGTTGGTGTATTCAACAGCACCAGCCGACAGGGCGAACTAAAACGAAATTTATACAAGACAAACTTTCTTTTTCAGACGGAAAATTAAATAATGTTGAGAGATTATAAAAGCAAAACAAAACAAAACACACTGCTATGCCAATAATTGGGATTATGAGGTTTAATGAATAGGAATAAAACTTTAAATTAACAAATTAATAAAGTTATGTCTAAAATTCGGTTATATTTTCTTTCCAAAATATCATAGAAGTGTTGTATTAAAAAATAATGATTAAAAGAGAGGATTATTCATGGAATGATTGATATTAACGGTTCGGAAAGCTGTTTAGTGTTATTTCATGCCGAGAGGTTAGGAAACAGCGTTCATTTAACGGTCATATTTACATTTTTGGATTGGTTTGATTTTATGGCATATCAAGCGTTGTAGGTTATTTAATGCCAGATCCTCTTTATACATATATATTAAATATATAGGATTTGGTTTAGTTTGATTTTATGACATATTAACCATTGTAGGTGATTTAATGCCAAATCAGGTTTATTCACATATATCAAATATACATGATTTGTAGACAGTGTCTGGTTTGGTTTAGTCAATGGCATATCAACTCTTTATGGGTTATTTAAAGTCGAAATTTGATTTTCTTGTAAATGTTCAATTGAAATTATGACTATATTTTTGATATTTGATTGCATCTCAAAATATGTCTCTTTATTTGGTGTTGGTTTCTCTGTTTAATAGCATATCAAATCTTGTGGGTTATTTAGTTCCAAAACCATTCTTGTCGAAGGATATTAGTAGTATTCTGTGGCTGGGAAGGATAAGGGAGTTCATATCTTTCCCAAGAGCATTTGTCCGAAAGTTAATGTAATACCGTGACTGGAATTCGAACTTGCTTACGATATCGCTGTCCAGCAGGTTAGCCACTACACAACGGGGGCTCATCCATATTTATCTATCTTTAATTATTTGTTTGCACACATTTATATGGCATCAAGTATTTTTTCCAATAAGAATAATTTTAAACTGATCTATTGGATCCGTAGACAGAACATTAACAGGAACTGCCACTCAGAATCAATAATGGTAATAAAGGGGTACTTTATATTCCCAAGAACCCCAGAATTGAAGCCTCCTCCATCTGATGCAGTTTAGTGCCATACACAGGACACCCCTGGGAGAATTCTTACCACGTTGCACAGGATCCAGTCAGCTGATCATAAACCAGGCCGACAGGATTTTCTATCTAATAGTAAAGTTTAAGGTGTAGGTGAAGGTGCTACTCCTTTCCCTGGATTGCTCCACTTTACCCTTGATACGTACCTTATATTGCTGAGTGTTAAGCAAGGAGGTATCAAGTACCATTTTAAAAGTCTTTGGTATGATGCAACCTTGGATTGAACCCAGGTCTCCCGGACTACTGGCGAACAATCAACCCACTTGTCAATGAGCTGGTAAAGTAAAGTTGTCTCCCTTTAGTCGAGAACGACCAGAAGGCTCCCTTTTCAATGGCTTCTACACCGAGGTGTAGGGGAGGGCGCAATTCTTTTCTCTTGATTGTTCCACTTTACCCTAGATACATACCTTATATTGCTGAGTGTTAAGCAAGGAGGTATCAAGTACCATTTTTAAAGTCTTTGATATGACCTGTTGAAGCTATTGAATAGGGAGCCTTCTGGTCGCCCTTCGACTGCGGTGGCCAACTTTACTTACTTACCTTTTATATGGTTTAAAGTAACTATTTCTATTTAATAATAACAATAATCACTTTTTGCAAACAGTTATATAGTTTCAAGTATTCTTATCGAATGCAATATTTTTCACGCAGATCTATAAATAGAACGTGTTAGGGTCCCATCTATGGGATCTGTTTGATAATTATTTGTATTAGTTAGGAATACTTGATACCATATAATGATTAGAAAACTGATCTTTTTGATCCCCTAAACGAGACCCTAACAGAGCCAAAGTAGCATGGCTTCTTTGTTTAATGGTATACAAACTTTCGTGGGTTATTTAATGCCAAAGCTATCCTTGCAGAAGGACAGTAATGATACTATTTTACCCATAGCTGAAGGAATGAAGAGGTTCATGCCTTTCCCAAGATTATTAGTATATAAGTGGACCTGTGAGTAATGACAATGATAGAGTACTTCATATTTTTCAGGGCCTTAGTTATGGAGTCTCACCACTGGTTGCAGTTTAGTGTCCCACCAAGAACAGGGACTGAATGATGGGTCTGGTTTAAAATTACTGTAAAGTGACTGAATATTATAAGAGGTAAGAGTAGAGCGGCCGAAACGTTCTTGCTCTAGAAACCAAGTTAAAGCTATTGTTCTGAGTAGACCATTGTATAATGAGACGAAAAGGAAGTTACTGTAAAAAAAAAGAAGATCTTTGCATGAACACATTTTTTCTCTCCATGGATGTGGTAGAAAAGCTATTTCCTTTTGGTGAATGGACTAAAAAAAGACCCCCCCCAAAAAAAGCAAACAAATCCCAAAACAAAAAAACAAAAAAAAAAAATCAAAAAACAAAAACAAAACTCTTCAATGAATAACTTAGAAAACAACAGCATTCTGTGTTTGCACTTAGACGCAGAAGTGCAAGAGGGGTGCCGTGGGTATCTTATAATGGGTCCAGAGGTCTGTGAGGGTGGAATGCCATGCAGAACGCAATGAAAAACCAACAAAATAGCAAATTGCAGAGTTGTGACGTCAATGACACAAGTCTTATAGTATAAGTTGTTGTTGCAAACGAAAGCTATATTTTAAAAAAAAGTTGGTGATAAAAAAAGTTTGCTTATTTTTATTTATTTTTTGGTATACGCCCTACATTTGTCGGAACTTAACTGGAGAGAATAGTGACAAATATCATTCAGCAATGTTGACAGTGATGGCCTGTAAATTCCTCTCAAACTTTGTGGAAATCATTGCTTGGTAAAATTAAATGGAAACACCATTTAAACATTCCAGAAACGCAAGTGGCAGGTTTTACATTTATAGTTGGTTCGAAGACGAAGGAATTTTATTCATTTTTAACCGGAAGCGGTAAAAGAATATTTTGAGATTATGTAGTGTTTTTTTTTAATTTGACTGCGATTAAAATGCCAGAGTTGGGAGATCAGTCTATTAATAGTTTCTCGATAAAACCAGTTTAACACGTACTCTCTTAAAGGTCGAAACCGGCCACTTTAACACGTACTCTCTTAAAGGTCGAGATTGGCAACTATTAGGCACAATATCAAGTCACGTACAGTTTTTAGAGTTCATAAACCATAATTATTGGTGTATAACATTTACTCGTCTATAACACGCACCCCTAAATTTAGGCAAAGAAATTTGATCCTTTTCCTAAAAAAATGTATTTTGTGCATAATACACACTATCTTTTTAGAATTTGTAGTAGCTAATTTTTACATTTGTTTAACTTTTTATAGATTGAAAAACGGACAAGTTCACACAAAAATGTAACAAGCTTGTGGCAAAAATAAGCTCACACTGGGAGAAAAAAATTTATAAACAAACACTTAGACTGAGAGAAAGAAATTTATAAACAAACACTCAATCCAGGGGCAATTTCTCAGTTGCGGCGTAAAACTAAAGTGTTTGTTACAAAATAGTTTTGTTACAATTAAATGGAGATAGATAGATGCATTGGTTCATTGATTGATAAATAAAAAAAGAAATACGTTATAATTAGCATTTAATAGTTATCTTGAAAAAAATGTAAAATATATTTTAACGGCATATCAACTCGACTTGGGTTAGTTTATGCTTAGAGGTTTGGGAGTTGCGTACATTGCACGTTTGAATTTACATCTTTTAAATAGTTTAAGTTACTTCGCTCACAGTTATATGATATTGAGGCGCTTGTTGGGTAATGGTTATCTAATAAGGGAATAGACTCAACCATTCGAGTTAAAAAAAACCTGAACGAGGCTGTTTGCATTCAACATAGTGCTAATACGCCTTAGAAAGGTCTGAATTTAATTATTCTTCCTACAGCTATGAGCAAATAGGATAAACAGAGCTCTTTAATCTTGCAAGGACAACTTTTCAGGGAGAAGGAGAACACTGAATTCAAACAAGACCTGAAGAGGGATCGACTCAGCCAGGCAATTTCTTCCTTAGATACGCTACATTTGTAGCGCTCCCACGAGCTAACCAGGTTAAGTGATAAGTCTCTCTATATGATATCAAGTATTCCTATCAAATACAAATAATTTGCAAACAGATTTATTTGACCCATACAGGGGATCCTAAGAGATACTTCTATTCCAGGTCAGAGGGTACCTGGGAGTAATGATAATGTCGAGGTACTCTACATTATCAAGAGCTTCACAACTGGAATCTCACCACCAGATGCAGTTATTCTCCTACCAAGGACACTCACATTTTTCGTGGGGGAGGGGGAGGAGGAGAAGTTTCTTTTCCCTCTGCCAGAAGATTCAGTCGGCATAGATCGCACATTCTTTATCAAGATGCAGGTTGGATTAGAAATTGCTTCATTCTCTAAGAGCATTTTAACACTTGCACTCACAAATATCGCTCTACGATGTGTCATTTTTGATGTGTACGGTAACATATGAGCGGAAAAAAATTGATACTTATAATAAGGACTGAAGGTGGTGCCTGTGGTGTAAGGGTTATCGTCGTAGGAAACGGATACGGTGATACGAATTCAAATCCTGGACGAAGTTGATTGCATTTCACATAGCATTAATACCCTTGGGAAAGGTATGAATCCAATTATTCTCCCTATAGCTATAGGTAAATAGTAAGGCAGACAAGGTTCTTCAGCCTTGGTGAGGCAACTAGTCTAGGAGAAGGAAAACTCGGAATTCAAACCTATTAAACTCCGCTGAAAAATTGACCTTGTGTCATATCCTGCCCGAGCGGAGGGGTTGGTAAATATGTATGATAAAGACTGAAACTAAATAGATAGATAAATAAAGAAAAGTAAGCTTGGATCATGCACCGTGAAAAATTTTAATGATCCAGGTGAACGCGATCGCTGCCTTTAAACTATTTGATTCCTCATCATCATTTGAACTATTATAATCATCATCCTTAAGTCGCACAGCTAGCATAGATTTCCCTGTGCCATTTTTATGTATTTCAGTAACATAGAAGAGTATAAAATCGGATGACTGTTATATAGTTTAAGAGACGCACTTAGCGTAACGGATATCGTAGTAAGAATCGCCGGCCCAAGTTCAAATTGCAGTAACCTTTTCTCAAATGAAGTCAAGTTGAGTGAATATCTATTACATAATTTTTATGTTTACCAGTAATTTTTTTTTTTGGAATACTGTGCCCAGGTGGCACAGGTAAATATCAGAAAAACTTCTTTGTTGAGTCAATCTAGGGGTATTGGGTGTTGTAAAAACACAAACAAAAAATTGGGTGTAGTAAAAACACAACGAAAAATTAAACAAAGAAAAAAAAAAGAAAGAAACTGTCAAAGTCTTCCCAGGTTTCACGTCACCTCAAAAGAGATCACAAGAGTGGAAGGTGGTTGATATATGGCTTGACCTCCCGGGGCTGACCCGTACTTGGAAAATGATATGCAGTTCTAAAAACGCATAAAAGTGCATCCGTTCCAAGTATATGCACCGAAGAAAACTGATTAGACTGTGAAACATGCTTAATGCATCAGGTGATGACGTATTCTTGTTAACAGTAACTTTTTAGAAAGCGGCCCGTTAAAAGAAGACATGGTTTATGCCTCAAATATGATAGGATTGGGTAACACGGTTTTAAGAAGCACAACAGTCTATTGATACCGTGGTAGGAGTTTGCACTGTGGTGTGTGTAGTCGCTTAGCTGCCTATGGTATTGCAAGTGGAAGATGGAGCTTCTGATAAGATTTAGAATACAGATTTTCAAGATGAGTACCTGGCATTTTCGGCTTATCGGCATTTTCTCTAATGATATATTGTACAAAGCTAAGCTAAATTAATATTAGTGTTTGTTTGACTTCAGTGGACAATCAAAATCTTTGAGGCAGAGATACCCAGTTTGGTATGCGTACTTATTGGATCCAACGCCTTGATAGAAGAGCTTGAATACGCTGTATGCTTCCCTTGCATTGGGGGTAAGACCTCCATCCAAACAAAAATAGATATACTCGATATGACACTAAACTGCATTTGATGGTATTGAAAATTCGGTTTTGGAGATCTGGGGAGTATTTATACCCTCAAGTCCACCCAGAACCGGGATGGTAGTACATTTTAGGGTCCCATCTATGGGTCAAATAGATCCGCTTAAAAATCATTTGTATTCGACAGAAACGTGCACAAAAAACTCTTAAGAAACAACCGCAAAATATTGATATGAACATACAATGAACGCGATTCCCTAATTACTTGGTATAAAATAACCTGAGGCGAGTTGACATGCCATTAAAAATAATCAGTTATTACTGGATTCAATTAAGGCTTAAATGCAAAAATACTTTGCTCCTCATGGGGAAGTGGTGTCCTTATCAAGAGATGGTCTTTAAAAAACAAGCTAGAATCCAGTGGAAACAATGTTGCTGCTAGACAGAACAGAATTTGAATTTTTTAACGCCAAAAGGAAAAAAAATGAGATATTGATTTACCAAAATAATCACGAATATTTAATTAAACATTTACAATTCAGCTGATAGGGATTTCCTTGAGCTAGAGACGTAAAATAACTACACAGTACTCACTTAAGTGTCACTCATTTAAGTGTCACTCACTTTTTTCAAGAATTCTCCAAAACTCCGTGGAAATTTTCATAGAACGTTATTTTCATAAAATGCTATAAGAAATATAATAAGTAATTATTTTTCATTGGATTTAAATTTTATAAGAACAATTACCCCTCCCTCATCCCCTAGCTGTGGGTTAAATAGTACCACTAATGTTCTTCTATAAGGATGGTTTTCGTCTGAAATAACCCACAAAGGTTTATATACCAGAGAACAAAGAAGAAGATGAATTATCGTTTTTGGTTGTTCGATGTAAATTCAATAATAGTAATAATAATTCAATTTTAAAAAATAGATTAAAAGTTGAAACTCCATAGTGTTATGGCTAACGTGCTAAACAGGAAATTCGTAGCGATCATGTTCGAACTCTAATCGCGCTATTACGTTCATTTCGGACTAATGTAATTGGGAACGTTATAAATTCCCTTCTTTCCCTCCAGTTATGGATTAAATAGTAGTATTATTGTCTTTTTACAAGTATGGCTTTGGCAATAAATAACCCAGAAAGGTTTGATATGCCATTAATCAAAAGAAACCAAAACTAAGTATAATAAAATCGACATTGTTTAGAAGAATGAAATAAACAGAAATAAATTCAAATCTTGTGTCGTACCGTACGTAAATATTTTCTTCAACTAGTTTAGACTATGGGAGGTTAGCAGGTAGAGTGTTCGCCAATGGTCCGGGAGACCTGGGTTCATTCCGAGGTCGAGTCATACCAAAGACTTTAAAAATGGTACTTGATACCTCCTTGTTTAACACTCAGCAGTATAAAGTACGTATCAAGGGTAAAGTGGAGCAATCCAGGGAAAAGAGTAGCATCTCGATGTCGTAGCTATTGAAAGGGAGCTTCCTGGTCGCCCTCGACTACGGTCACCAACTTTACTTTTATTATAATCATTATTGTTATTTTACTTCTTACTATTTTTCCCACCAGAGGATATCAACATTTGTGGGTTATTTAATACCAAAGCCATCCATTCAGAGAAACAGTAGCGATATTATTTAAGTCATAGTTTGCGGGGATAAGGAAGTTCATGTCCTTCCCAAGCGTGTTAGCCCAAAAGTGAACGTAATAGTTCGACTAGAGTTCGAACTCGCACTCTACAATTTCGCTCGTAGTCCAGCACTTTAATCATTAGGCCACATCGACTTCTCTCTCAGCATGACTGAGTTAGTATTTCTCAGGTACAAGATTTCACACAGAGGGTTGGAACCAGACATCAAAGAAATAAACACCATCAATGAACCAAACAACAAGAAAAAGTTACAGGGTTTCTTAGACATGATTAACTACAAGAGAAAATTCGCCGGAAATTTGTAAGTTGAAAGAGCTCCGTTGCGCATCCTCTTTGACAAAGTCATAATTTTGTCTTATATTTGGTTACAAAAAGACACAATTCAATAACTGAAGACACCTACCATAAAAAATTTTGTTCCTGCATTTCCAATTAAAAGTCTTCGGATGCGTTTACGTAAGGACTTAGAGCCATGTTGAAATAACAAAACCATGAGAAATCGTTTCCAGTAGCATATTCTAAAAGATCCCTGACATCTGAAGAAGAGAACTATTGACTTCTGGAATTAGAAATTCCATCCATTCTATACGCATGGGAACATTTCAATAAATTTGTGTATGGACAACCCTTCACAGTCGACGATGACCACAGACCACTGAAAAGTATAATAAACAAGCCAATATCAAAAGCACCTCATCGTGTACAACGATTCCTGGTCAGAAGCCAGAAATATGACTTTGATAAAGAAGACACGTGGCGTAGATTAATACATATCGTCGACACTCTAAGCCGAGAAGTATTATAGGACAATATAACATGAATCGAAGACAAAGAGATAAACTGTTGTGTCAACTTTGTCATATCTAAATTTCTGAAAAACGCCTACATCAATTTGTGACCGAAATAACAAAGAATGTGACTCTGAAAAAGCTATACTATGAAATTACTTTTAGATGACTGGAACACCGCCAAAATCGTGATTCAGATATGAGTCATTATCACAGGTTCAGCGTTTGATTCTCTGGCCAAAATTGACCCTTACTTAACCGCCAGTAAATTATCGTGCCCACAACTCTCAACTCGGAAATGCGTAATATTTTATATCAGGTTTATTTTGGCATCAAAAAAACATTGTGTCAGGCAAGTACAAGAACGCAGAAATCACTGACATAATAAATAACATGCCAACAATTTAGTAACTGTGAAGGTACCGAACCGCTCATAGACCATGAAATCCCAAATCAAACCTGGTATAAGGTTGGCCTCTTCAAATTACCTAGCAAGAATTTTCTGATCGTGGTAGACTACTACTTAAAGTACTTTGAAATAAGTACACTCTCTGACACAACTTCAGCTACAGTTGTACATAAAAACAAGTTCGCTAAGTTTAGTATTCCCAAACTGGCATTCTCCGATTTTTGGCCTGGATTTACATCGATGGAATATAAAACATACTGCAAACTGAAAATTCCATCTTGACACCGACAGCCCAGAGTATCCATAATCTAATAGTCTGGTAAAGAACAATTCAAACTTAAAAAAAACAAACTTCAACTCGAGTGCACAATAAAGACGTGAAGACAAATAACTTGCATTATTCACATTACGTACAAACCTGTCGAAGATACACATAGGTGTACATGTGTGTGGATTATGAATAAACAAAAAAGGATAATAAAATAAAAGATAAAATCGGTAAAATGCAAAAGTAATTTTCTCAGGAGGCTTCTGTCAGGAAGCACAATATGAGCATGTCTGAAAAGATAGTCTGCCAGGGGCCAAAGAGAAACCCTCTAAGAAGTTTTAATCACCTCGACCTGAACGGAACTTTTCTTTCGGTTACTAGTAGAGAGAGTCTCGTGGCCTAGCAGCATGCTGAGTCGCCTGCTAGTAGTAGCGAGACACATGACGGGCCCTCAACTAATCACTTGCAAAAAAAAAAAAATCCTCTATGTTTTTCAAATACTTTGTCTAAGGAGCCCGACTATTTATACTGCCTCAGGAAAACATTCCGCCCCACAGAATAATCATAAACTCCAAAAATGAAATTTGAGTCTAAAAGTATTCTTGTCTTTTTCTTTCTGTCCTTAATTACCTTACAGTTTCGATAGACAAAAAGAAGACAACAAGGGAATCGGGTAAGAAGAAAAAGATGAGTCAGTTTACAAACCTCAGAATCTCCCAGCAAAACCAACAATTAACCACAATCACGAATCCCCCTTTTATACCCCATAAATCATTGAATAAAACACCGTTCTACAAATTGATGAATTTTTATTTCTTTAAATTGAGTGAAAACTTTGTTGAAACACAGAATTTACAGTCTATCCTTGTAAGAAAAGATAAAATTAGCCAGAGCGTAGATATTTTATGAGTTGAAAGTTAAGATTCCTGTATGAAATGTAACATTTAATGTTAACCTAAAACCAAGTGGACATATTTTGCATGATTAAAAAATATTTGTATGAGTATGTCACTATGTAAGAGAGAAAATATATTTAGGCGTTAAAAGTATATGTGGCTGTTGATTCATCCATAAGTTTAGGCTGTAATCGCAGTATAAATTAATCTACGAAAACACTAAAATATTCGTTCAATTTAAAAAAATTAAAAGATGTTCAAATTAAAAGCATTTTCAAAGGAAAAGAATGCAGATTTTCACTCAAAAGAAATAAATTGAATTGTAATTGTGTAGGTATATCCATACTTACTAAAGAAAATATTTACTTCTTCGCTATTTATAAATTTGAGGTTGGCTTGGAATTAAATAAAAAGTTGAATGATCTATGAGATTAATTGCTTATATATATATATATATATATATATATATATATATATATATGGGGGTGTCTTGTGGGGTGTTGCCGTCAGGACAAGACACCAACTAATCGGCCACCTGCCTCCCATCACGAAAACTATACAAGTTAGACGAACCAGAAACGCAGGACACTGTTGGAGAAGCAAGGACGAACTCATCAGTGATGTACTCCTATGGACCCCGCATATAGTCAAGCAAAAGCAGGACGACCAGCTCGAACATACATACAGCAGCTATGTAAGGATACGGGATGTAGCCCTGAAGACCTGCCAAAAACGATGAATGATAGGGAGAAGTGGCGAGAGAGGGTCAGGAATATCCGTGCTGGCGGCACGACATGATGATGATGATGATGATATATATATATATATATATATATATATATATTAGCATTCTACGAGGGGAAGGATTTTTTAAATTTATTTTGGGTTTTGATCCTTCAAATTTTTCGTGGCAAGTCAAATATTATCATCTGTAAGTCGCAAAGAAATTTTAAAACTAGCGCGAAAGTGCCGATTGGTCAATTCATGTAAAAATACAGGTATAAAAATTACAGCTTCTTGAGTCTATTTTTGGCATAAAAATTAATGTTTTTTTTTGGTTTTTTTTGTATGGAATTCAATTGATTTGCCATAAACCTTCTTCAGAAACCAGAACAATGCTTTCAACTATAGCCAAACCCAAGTACAATGCTTGCACTGAAAAAAAAAAGTCAACAAAAACATCACCAGTTACCTCCCTTCAATCATGGCGACCACATACACATTCATGACAGTAAGACATGCTCCAGAAAAAGAAAAATAATAGAATACCTCAAACAAGCACGTTCATATCTGATTCAAATGGAGAACGGTCGAAAACTTCGTCGAAACCGTCGACATCTGTCAGTACCGAGAAATCAAGAATTACCATTGAGTCCTTATCTACAAATATCAAATAGAACAACTCCATTGACTGCAGAGCATCAAGCAGGAGTAGTAAAACAGGCAGTACAAACGAAAGCAATATTTAAACTCATATTTAAGTAAAAGACATAACAATGGTGTACTGATTAATGGGCAATGCTTTAACATCATTGCTTACTTAGTATTTAACAATTCGTACAAAAAACAAAAATTTTCAAATCGATTAATCTCTTTAAAATATTCCTCTATAAAACACTGCGAAAGCTTTGATGCAAATCATGGTTAATTTCATAAGAAACTATAAAAATAATAATTATAAATATTATTTCTATGATGTGAATTTACCTTTCATAGTAAGAATTAACGTCTGTAATTGTTCAATGTAAATTTTTGATTGATTGTAAAATAACTAACCTCGATCTAAGCTTTGATCCATTACCCAGCGTAGACATATATTTTAGCTAGTACTCAGTGTTCGGATTGACATTTGTGATTTTTATTTGAATGTCTCTTCGCATAGGAACAGATAGTAGGGGAAGAACTGTTAAAAGCACATCTGTGACATGAATCCACGCATAAGCAACCTTTTTTCCGAGAAGAGGGCCGCATGACCATGGCTCGTCATTAGGAAGGTCACACTGTTAGAAAAAAATTTCAAGTCAATTTTACGTTGGAGGCCCTTTAACCATTTTTACAACAGAAGATCAGAAGCGTAAGTATCTGCCGGAGAAATAGGAAAGAGTTGATTTTTTTCTCTTTGGTAAAATGATCTTTTCTATAAGCAATTGAAGTCTTAGTTGGGCCATGCAGAAAGCAATGAGGACCACATGTGACCCGCGGGCCGCAGCTTGTCTGTGCCTGCTTTAATTCTACTATTTTATATCTATTAAGATAGGTAAATGTGGCAGTGGTAGTTTGTAATAGGAGTTCAACAGATTAGTGGTGATGCGGGGCAATGGAAGCTAGACTGCCAATCGGGACGGGGACCGGGCCAGTACGGGGTCCTTCCCTTGCCCAAAATTCATTATAGTTGGTTACAAGAAACGTCAATCTGAGTAACCAGTGGCGGAGTCCCCTCATCCAGGCGGGAAAATGTTACTATACCCCTTGATAAACGAGAAGAACGAATAAAGATGACAAGACGAGTGTATTATCAGATTAGTTTGTTCTTTTGTCGTGGAGCTGACCCATGGCTAATACATTTTCCACCAAAACCTGCGGCCCACTAACAACATTTTCTTAACAACAAGCTCAGCGTGGGATTGATGCCTCTTAGCAAGTGAAAATGGGTGGATCGCGAATAGCACTACCACGTAACTAGTGATTTTTTTCTGCTAAGTGGATTTTTCTTTTTTATTCACAATTTCCGTTTTAAATAGTTTACAGTAAATCTCGGATTGTCAACAAAGATTAAAAAATAATCAGCTGTAACCCAAGTCATGACCTGTTACCCGGGCATACTTCAACTAGTATAAATAGAAAGAGAGTGGCTTCCTTGATGGCTGAGACAGTTGCGTGTTTCCTACTGATGTCAGATATCTGTGTAAAACCAAGTTACGAGGGTTGTTCAAAAAGTTTCCAGACTTTTTACGTATGGGCACTTTTATTGATAGTACACACATGAAACACTTGTTCCCTTCGAAGTATTCTCCTCCGGCTGCAATGAACTTGTTGTACCGTTGTACCATGGAAGTCCTCTTGTGTGAGCGTGTCAATGACCTTCGTCACAACCTCTTTCATCTCTTCAATTGTCTCATAACGACTGCCTCTAAGTTTTTCCTTGAGCTTAGGGAATAAACAAAAGTCAAAGGGAGCAAGGTCTGGACGATAGGGAGGGTAGGGAACTGTGTTGATGCCTATCTTGGTCAAATAGTCTGTGACAAGGATGGAGTTGTGGACTGGTGCATTGTCCTGCTGGAAATGCCACTGACCCGATTTGAAGAGTGCTGGCCTCTTCCGACGGAATCTCTTCCTTAGAATTGACTTCCTTACTCCTCCCACACCTCTCCTCATCCCTCACAGACTCCCTGCTTTCCTTGAATCTCTTATCTAATGCTGAAACCATCATTGTAGAAGAAGAACACCAGTGGTACAATTTAATCTAGAGCTGGGAGAAATTACTTTGGTTATTTTTAGGAGTTAATATATCTCTATGGTAAATCTAGTTTAAAGTCAGAACTTTCATTCTTTGAGATTGGTTGCCGTACAAAATCTAAGAAGACCAATCTACCCTGCTATTTATCCATTATGATTACTGCAAATTGCGGTGTACAAGTCAACTTTTAAAGCCTGAAAAAATCTCTACATTAATAGAGGTCGATTTATTCTGCAGGGAAAAATTCCAAACTCCAAACTTTTACCACAATGGCCAACCAATGTAACAGTCCTCTTAACAATCGATATACACAACTTAATGCAACTCCAGCAAATTTTCACAAACATTTCCAATTTAAATTCTTGTTTGGTGATGATTTCATAAATTTCATAATTTCATAAATTTCACCAAATCATCACAGAAAATAATATAAAACAGTAAAACTGTAATACAAATTAAGTTTGTATTATGGCTATATCTCATGCTGCTTCTAACCAGAACGTCACAGCACCCAGGTCGCCTATAAGACGACTACATTATGTTGTTTGTCAGTGAAATTTCATGATAGTGCCATAGACAGTTAATTCGTACGAATACAAGCTCTAACCTGTAAGATTTGCGTTGTATAGTGGCTAGTACCACGTGTCTTCCGGTATCGCAGTTGTATAAAGGACGCCGTGTCTCTTAAGCACGGAGAAGGAGAAGCAGAGGCGGAAGCAGAAAGAGTAGCAGAGAGACAGCTCAAAAAAGGATATCGGTCAGTAGTAAGACCAACTTCGGATGTAACACCAACAGCGCGAGACTTATAATACAGTCGGACTGTACCTCTTGAGTTAATAAACTTTTAACTCTATTTCACTGTGTATCTTTTCCTTACCACTATACAACAATTTGCATGTTTCTCTATGGCTTATGTAAATCGAATTTCAGAAAAAAAACTACATACACCATACAATATTGAAATAATCACAATTTAATTAGATAGTATAATGGTAGTTTATTGAATTTATACATTAGCTTTATTACCGTACATATAATATACATTTTAATTAAAGACTATCAAAGCCTATCTTCATTCATACCGAGTGGGTAAGTTTTAGCCAACCACTAGCCTACTGTATGTTTGGGTGTCGACCTATACAGCAAGTATTGGTCTAACCCAGGATTTAATGCCAAAAATCTTCAGGTCGACTTATAGACGAGATCGACTCGTATACAGCAATTTTCGGTATTTTTATTCTTATATGGTACTGAATATTCTTTCTTTCTTTCTTTCTTTCTTTTTTTTTTCTTTGTTTCTTTAATGTAGCCAATAATTCAACAAAGAGAATATCGTCTGAATCAAGAACAATAAAGTAGACAGCGCGAGGTATAGTCGTTTTCGCATTTTATCTAGCAGACAAAAACACGTTGAGAAAGGACAATAAAATCAATTGGAGCATAAATTGATGAAAAGATATAACATGTTTAAAAATTAAAATTTATTTACTGTTTATAATCAACCATTTCGAGTAAAATAACCGCACCTGTATCTAAACAAACACACACACACACAAACACACACACAAACACACACACACATATATACATATATATATAAAGAGAGAGGGAGAGAGAGGTAGAGAGAGAGAGAGAAAGTGATACTGAAATTGTAAAATACAGATTTAGATACGAATAGATTGAAATAGGTAAATCGTTAGGGACACTATAATTCAGGTTGAGGATTTTTTATAACCAACTCATTCAGAATATGATCATCTAAGGAAGAGTATCGCGCCATTAGAAGAAACTTTCATTTTCCCATTCCTAATAGGTCATTTTATTACAACTGGATAAATACATAAAAAGTGACGACGTCTGAGAACATTGGTACATATAAGGTTTAGGAATCAGTCTGAGCAGAGTCTTTTTTAAAATTCTTATAATATTAACATAAATAAAGTCTTACACTCGAGATATGATTTAGACAGACATCATATGTCAAGAAAAGAGGATCCGCCAACAGTGAGTATCACGTAGAAGCAACAATTGAGGGATTCGAGGGGGATACAAAAAAGGAGTCAAGAAAGACTCATTATATCAACTCGTTACAGCAATATCAACTGAAGTAACTAAAGAAGAAACACTAAAATAACAAAATCTAGAAAACAAAAATTGAAAGAAAAACAACTGAATGGATACTTTAAATTACAATCTAAACACATTGCAGATAATCACATGAACATGGTAACAAAAGGAAAATAAGAAACCGAATCTATAATAAAAGAGTTACAAATTATTACCATAAAAACCAATTATATTAAAGTAAAAATTGCAAATACGCTGGAGAATAGCAAGTTTAGGTTATGTGATGACAGAGATTTAAAAAAACTGGATGATAAGCGAATGCAGCTGGCAAAAAGGAATACAAGAACAGACATGACTGGAAAGGGAATGTGATCTTCAGGGAATTATGCAAGAATTTGAATTTTCACCATCTTAACAGATGGTATATACTCCAACCAGAATCTTTCCTTGAAAGAAAATTCCCTGGGAGAAATGGTTTGGTTTCGTTTGGTTTTTTTAGCACATCGACCACTGTAAGTTATTTCATATTTACCAACCCCTCCGCTCGGGTAGGATATGACACAAGGTCAATTTTTAAGCGAAGTTTAACTGGTTTGAATTTAGAGTTTTTCCTTTTCCTAGACTAGTTGCCCTACTATTTACACATAACTGGAAGGAGAATAATTGGATTCATACCTTTCCCAAGGGTATTAGTGCAATGTTAAATGCTATCAGTCTCGTCGAGGATTTGAACTCGTGTTGCCGTGTCCATTTTCTCCAACGATAACCATTGCACCACGGGCAACACTGTAAGTTAATTAAAGCCAAATCATATTTATACATATATGTTGTATACTTCTCATAGACCCAACCAAGAACATAATCAAAGAGAATGAACGAACTTTAATGAACGAAACGAAACACACTTCTTTATAAAAAAATATATCTCTCTCATATCATTCTCGAAAGGGGCGCTCAGTTTGTTGTAAGTTTGAAAGATAGATGGAGAGACATATACTCAGAAAGGGGACTTCTTCTTGCCCCATATCTTCTTCATGGAGCCAAGGAGTGACAACGCTTGCACCCCCTTGCAAACCGTATCGGATGCGTATCCCAGGCTCGACTCTCGATTCTGATTGAACTGACTGTCTAAATCTGACCGCGTGGTTCTCATATCACGTGGTCTCCTTCCAGTTATACAGCTGTTCGACCGGCCTACCCCTGTTTACTAATCACAACGTGACAGCTTGTCAAAGCACACAGGGTCACCAGGAACGAACCCAAAATCCATGTCAACAGTCATTATATAACATATATATTTAATATATGATTTTTAAACACATTTTGATGGTAACATTTTTTTAACATTTTCGGGGTCATTCTTTTGCACCGTTAAATGGTTCGAACTATTGCTATGTATCACTAACAATTCAATTAAGCATCAGTTATTTGTTTACGCAAAGTTAATTGTCAAACATTTCTATTTTTAACAATTCAGTTCAGCTGAAGGCAAAGTTAAATGGTTCCAAGTATTGCTATGTATCACTAACAATTCAATTAAATATCAATCATTTGCTTTCGCACAGTTAAACAACAAAACAGTTCTATTTCTAACAATTCAGTTTTGCATGACTCATTTGTTTACAATCAGTTTAAACGTCAAACAGTTCTATTTGACCGATGCGTAGGATCCTATCAGGTGCTACCACTCTGGGATAGTGTGGACCTGGGAGAAATGACAATAAAGGGGTACTCTACATTCCCCAAAGCTCCAGCAGGACTAGAGACTCACCATCAGATTGTTCAGTGTCATATCCAGGACTCGCTTTGGAGGTGATCTTACCCTTCTGCAGAGATGCAGTTGGTGTATTCGACCGCTCCAGTTCACTGGGCCGGTGGCCCACAGAGTGAAAATAAAAAGAAACGAAAACTTACTTGCTGCTATTACACCAGCTAAAGACGTTGTGATAACAGTGATACAAATAAAAAATCTGGTTTGGTAATGTTTTATGACATATCAACTATTGAAGATTATTTAATCCCAGATCTTGTTTATACATATATCTTTATTATATATATGATTTGTAAGCAAATAATTTGTTGGTAACATTATTTTAAAACGAATCAAAGCTCATTTACTTTCAAAAGGTTTAAAGTATTGTCATTTAGCATTAATACCTCTATTTAATATTAATCCTTTCTTTGTACGCTACTAAATAGTTTATAATGTCCCTATTTTACATTTATAATTCTAATTAATATAAATCATTTTATCTTCAGTTAAGCCCAGTTTTCTAGGGCTGTAGAATACGCCAACTGCAGAGAGGTAAGACCCACCCCACAAATTAATATGACATTAAACCATTAAATAACGTGCCTGCAGCCCTGAAGTTTTGGGGCATATAGAGTATCCCTTCTCTGTCCTTGCTCCCAGATATGAGATTAATGATAATGAAGGGGTATTCCACGACTGGGTTCCCACCATCAGATGTAGTTTAATAATCATATCCAGGATCAACTGCTGATAATTCTTGTTAACGTTATTCATTTGTTTGCACATAGTTAAATGGTTTCAAGAATTGTAAAAGATCACATACATTAATAAATAGTTAGAATTTTTAAACAGGTCTATTTGACCCATATATGGGACACTAACAGGTATTAGAGCTTCAGATCAGACTGAACCTGGGAGTAATGGCATCGTGCAGACGATGGGTAGGATGCAACACAACGCTAACTTTTCAATGGATTGTTTTAATTCAGTATTCTTTCTTATAGACCAGTTATCACATTAAGGCTATGGAGATGAGTCACCGCAACTATCTATAGCTGAGAGAAGAAGAAATCTCTTCAAAGGAATTGATGTGATGTCAGACTAAAACAGCCTCCTCTAGGGTTTGAACTTTGGTCTCCGGGTTCATTTACGCCGCGCGCACCATTTTGTAAAAACATGTGTAGATACGGAGAAAAGTTAGGTTTCACTTAAGTAAGTCTATTTTAATCTTCTCCATCAGCGGTATATTTGAGACTTCTCTCTTTCTCTTACTTCTCCCACAGACATATATATATATATATATATATATATGAGAAGTTTCCAGACTTTTTTCTACCGGCATTTAAAATTGTCGTAGACTCTTGAATATTCACTATATCATTGCTATACATCTTATGAGATGACTGACCAATTTTTATGATTTCAGGTCCAAATGAACAGCTCCAGCAGCAATTGGAATACAACCTACTAAAGTCTGATTGTCACAGCTGGTGAATTTCAAAAATGCAATTTGGACGTGAGGATACTTTAGAAGAATGATATGCAACAAAATTGTGTTTTAAACATGGAAAAAATGCCACAGAAACCTATGGAATGCTTCAGACTACTTTTGGACCATCTTGCATGAATCGAGCATCAGTTTTTGAGTGGCATAAGAGATTCAAGGAGTCTGTGAGGGATGATGAGAGGTGTGGGAGGAGTAAGAAAGTCAATACACCAGAGTTGATTGGCCAAATAAAGAATTTCATGGATTAGGACCGTTGTGTGTATATAGAGACAATAAGTGAACAGTTTGATGTCAGTGTGAGAACTGTACACGCAATTATTCGCGAGGAACTGAAGATGCGGAAGATTTGCGCGAAGTTTGTCCCATGGGTGCTCAGAGAAGATCAGAAAAAAAGATGTTGTCAAGAGAGCAGGGAGATGGTCGAGCTGATCAATTCAGATCCCGCAGTTCTTGATACTCTGGTGACCTGCGATGTAAGCTGGATCTACTGCTATGACCTAGAGGCCAAAAGACAGAGTTCCCAGTGGAAGCATGCTGGCTCTCCTAGACCCAAGAGAGAGACAGAGCAAATCCCCCCCGACAAACTTTTGATGATCCTTTTTTTGACGGCACTGGCATGATCTACATGCACTGGGTTCCCACTGAACAGACAGTCAACAAGGAATACTATGTTGAGGTTTTAAGGGAATTCAGGATGAGATTTCGTCGGAAGAGGCCAGCACTCTTCAAATCGGGTCAGTGGCATTTCCAACTGGACAATGCACCAGTCCACAACTCCATCCTTGTCACAGACTATTTGACCAAGATGGGCATCAACACAATTCCTCAGCCTCCTTATAATCCAGACCTTGCTCCCTGTGACTTTTGTTTATTCCCTAGGCTCAAGGAAAAACTTAGAGGCTGTCGTTATGAGACAATTGAGAAGATGAAAGAGGCTGTGAAGAAGGTCATTGACATGCTTCTAGAAGTTGTTGTAACGGCACAACAAGTGCATTGCAGCCGGAGGAGATTACTTCGAAGGGGACTAGAGTTTCATGTATGTACTATCAATAAAAGTGCCCATCCGAAAAATGTCTGGATACTTATTTAATAATCCTTGTATATGAAATAAAACTCAACAGATTTAATTCATTTTAAATTCATTTCAACAATCTGTTTCCATAGATTGCTTCCTCATATGGCGAACTATTTCAGCGGAGGGTTACAGCTATTCCTGGGAAAGAAGGTTTATCTTAATTTAAACTTTTAAGTAATTAAACATCAATTTTTATTTAGGAAATATATATATACTTTATATAAAATTCTAACCTATAATCTAGTTTTTATCGCGTTACTTATTAGGTGCAGCACCAAAAAAATTAAAGCGATAAAAAATAGTTTGCATTTTTAAGTTATAATTAATTTCCCATTTTTTAAAATAAATTTTAAAATCCCTATTTTTATTATAATCTGAAAATTAAGTGCTTTTCAATTTATTAATTAAAACCTAATTATTTATTTAATTATCTAAAAATCGTATATTCTGATTATAATCGTTCTCGTAATATAAAGTATTCTTGACCTCATTTAAAATTATTTATTTTCTGAAAGGCAGCAAATGTTGTTAAATATATATATATATATATATATATATATATATATATATATATATATATATATATATATAAATATAAAGTGGGAACATGACAAACTGAAATAGTATATAAGTAGATTAATTGATACGTAGCTACGACAATATATATATATATATATATATATAAGTTAGGATAGTATTGACATAGAATTATTGTTACTTAGAAATTGTCATTTTCTCGCCTATACGAGATCATCATTGATCCATCTTGATCATCGGATCAAAGATAAATTCATAGACCAGAAACTGAGTCACCAAGCACACTAGGTGACAATGGATATAAGTAAAGCTGGTGACCATAGCCGATGGTGACTTGATGGCTCCCTTTTCAATAGCTACTACACCGAGGTGTAGGGGCGGGCGCTACTCCTTTCCCTGGGTTGCTCCACTTTACCCTTGATACGCACCTTATAATGCTGAATGTTGAGCAAAGCGACATCAATTACCATTTTTTGAGTCTTTGGTATGACTTAATCTGGGATTGAACTCCGGTCTTCCAGACCATTGGCGAACATTCTACTCATTTGGCCAATATACTGAAGTTTTATTGCTAAGCATGATAATTAAAGCCGTTTACCCATGTCTTCTTTTACCTCTCAAACATCCAGTCATCAATAACCAGACAATCGTCAAGATGACTGGAAACAGGACTGACCCCAAGGATTTATGGCTTTTCTAAGTGGGAAAATTATTTAAACAGTCTTGACCTGAATTCGAACCCGTGTTAACAGAGATTACGCCTTGAATGATAACAATATGAGGGAGACAAGAGCGTCAACTGGTCTTGGTTGATGGTCGGCTGGTTGATGGTGGACTGGTAAATGGTCGGCTGGTTGTTTGATTTTTCGGTATGATAAACCATATTGTTTATTTTACGCTGAAGTTAATTAAAAAATTATTATCTTCAATTATGTGCGGTACAAAAATATATCTTTATAATAATTCTAAACACTTCATACTTAGTTTCAATATCCATGTTTTAAAAGCCTGTGTATAAATGTAGTTCATAATCATTTTAAACAGGCACACGCTTTACATTTACTTGCTTTAAGAGCCAATGTATTAAAAAGTTTCAGATTATTTTAAAAAAAGATACCCACTTCCTATTTAATTGTAATATCCATGAAGTAAGAGCTAATGTATTGCTAAAGTTTCCAATTATTTTAAACTGGTAAACACTTAATACTTAGTCGCAATATCGATGTTTTAAGAGAGGATATATCAATAAAGTTTTTAGTTATTTTAAACTGGTAAACACTTTCCACGTAGCTGAAATATCACGTTTTAAGTGCCAATTTATTAATGTAATTCATTGTGAAGATGATCTAAATCAGATCTATTTGAGCCATAGATAGAACCCAAACAAATTCTTGTCTTGAATATCACATTAAACTGCATACGTTCATAAAACGGACCTGCAACTGAAACTGCAACATTATAGTTGACAGGATAAAGCTACGTCACTATGGCCCATACCAAGGTTGTAACTTTGTAGAAATTCATTGAGCAGTTTTGATCATTTTCCACCAAAAATTGTCATCAACGGATAGGTTTTTGACAACTTAATTTTTAGTACCCTATAATTGAATTCTTTTAAAACAAAATATTACAATTTCTTTAACAAACTGTTTTCTCTTACGGTCGAGTCACGCAGAAAGCACTGGCACATTACCAAAGTTTAGTATCTTTAAACCTGTGAAATATTGAGAAGAGTAATAACATTAGATGCTGTAAACAGTCCAAGGCCAGTGTGTGGCATAGCCTTTGATGATCGTCCGTTCTATTTATATGGATATGTTATATGTCCTATATACCAGCTCATTACCAAGTGGGTAGAGTTTTCGCCAATGGTCCGGGAGACCGAGGTTCAACTCCAGGTTGAGTCATACCAAAGACTCAAAAATGGTACTTGATGCCGCCTTGCTTAAAACAGCATTATAAAGTACGGATCAAGGGTAAAGTGGAGCAATCCAGGGAAAGAGGTAGCTCCCTCCCCTACACCTCAGTGTAATAGCAATGGAAAAGGAAGCCTTCTGGTCACCTTTAACTACGGTCGCCAACTTTACTTTATATGTTATACGAATATGGGCTCATTTTACGATCAGTCAGCTCCCATCTCCTTTCCTCTCCTCTCCTCACCTCACTTCGTCCTTTCTCCGTTCGGTCGTCTTGTTCTGGACTCGGTCATTCTTTTGTCTCTTTTGTTCTTTCATACTTTTTCTTATTAGTTGATGAGGAACGACAACGCGAACACCATTTCATGTGACCGTTTTCACTGATGACATTTCGTCATCATTACCCGTCCGGCCTAGCGAGATGAAATATTCGATCGCTCAGTTAAGTGTTTCTCTCCAACAAATTGACTTATTCTAACTTTGGAGCCGTTTTAATCACCAGACTGAAACCATCTAATCAGAGCCGCGGTCTCAGATTGACCCGCAGTTCAACGGCTATTCATCAAACTGGAAAAACATCCTGTATCTTTCCATTCAGGATTCAACTTAACGGCCCAAGACCTAATTTAAATGCTACACTACATGTCAATAACAGAGTTCAACAATTTTTGCAACACAGTGTGCTCGACTAACCCAGGCTAAGTAAATAATACCTGTATTCTCTTCAATTACAAAGTGTCTTTGGTCTGACATTAAAATGCATTCAGTGGTAAGCTTTCAGTTCTGGATCGCTGGGGGGGGGATGTAGAGTCACCTTTTCATTACCATCACTCCCAGGTTGACTGTGAGAGTTATTGCAACGAAGTGATGACCCTAATCTCTCCAGAGCTCCAAAACTGGAGCCTAACCACTGAATTCGGTGTAATGTGAAACTTAGGAGACCCTCTTTATTGGAGTAGGGATTTTACCCCTCTGCAGAGAATGTAGTCGGAGTATTCTAAGTCTGACAGGTTGGAAAAGAAAATTAACTTTTTATTTAGAATAGGGGTACATTTATTTATGAACTTTACTGTAGTCGTACTTTTATCCGCAGGATCAGTAATTGGTGTGTTATGTCAGGTAAAAGCCATGATTTCGAATACAGATTTTCAAGGCAAACCGACAAATATTTTTACTCTATGATGCTTCGTAATCTTCTTATCTTTCATCTAACCCTGTTCGACCTTGTGCTTGACCGAGCTGACTTTCGTAAATATTTAGACAGGCATCAAATATCTCCAGATTTAAGGTATGTCTGCTTGCAGCAAAGTGGTTGATTGTTGAATAACCAAGTTAGGAAGTGCGTTTTAAAATAATATCACTAGAGCATCTCGTGACGGTAAGTAACGTACAAAAAACAAAAATAAAAACCACTCCAACTGGTAAACATTTGAACCGAGAAAGTCTATGAAGTCCTAGAGTCGAGCCTAAATGAAATAATGATAAAAACAGAAAATGAATAAATAAATAAATATCGTGGAGACATTCCGTGGAAGCAGAATATACGGCAGGAAGAGAAATCAGTTCTGGTCAAATAAATCTCGATATGCCTTACCTGTAAATCTCATTTAAATTGTAATTAAAAAAAGAAGAAAAAAAAAGAAGATAAGAAATATCCATATGCCTTCATTATGTAATTCTTGCTACACTGTCATTATCAATTAAGAAAATCATGGGCAGAAACGAAAAGTTCATTTCTTTAATGGCATATCAAACTTCGTGGGTTATATAATGTCAAAGAGTTTGTCGGTGGGGCTAATAATACGCTGACTGTATCCACTGCTGAGGGGTAAGACCCTCACTATTCAAAAAATGTGTTCCAAGTATGACACTAAACTGCATTTGTTGGTGAGGCTCCAGTTCTGGAGATCTGAGTAGAATAGAATACCCCATTATTACCATTATCTTAGGTCTATTCAGATACTGAGTGGTAACACCTGTTAGGGTGCTATTTATTGGGAAAATAAATCTGTTTAAAATTATTTGTATTCTATTGGAATACTTGATACCATCCATGATTAAATCATTTGTATTAAGAATAGTTACTTAAAGTTATATTGGTTTACTATCATTAGTAGTAGTTACTTGAAATCATATACCTGCGTCCAAGGAAATTATTATTAAATGGAAATGATTACTTAAAATCATATTAGTATTAGATATGAATACTTGAAACCATACTAGTGAGAACAAATTATTCATATTAAATAGGAATACTTGATCTCATATAACTGTATTTGTATCAAGACTCGTTTCTTGAAGCTATAATTGTTTAATAAGGATTATCATTACTTACTTAAAGATCTATGTGCAACCAAATGATTATTATTAAATAAAAATTACTTAAAACCATATAATTAATAGTGTTTTGGAGGTGCCCGTGGTGTAATGGTTATCGTCGTAGGAAATGGACACGGCGACACGAGTTCAAATCCTGGACGAGACTGACTGCATTTCACATAGCACTAATACCTTTGGGAAAGGTATAAATCCAGCTATTGGTAAACAGTAGGGCAGACTGGGTTCTTCAGCCTTGGTGAGGCAACAAGTCAAGAAGGAAAACTCTGAATTCAAACCTGTTAAACTCCGCTTAAAAATTGACCTTGTGTCATATCCTGCCCGAGTGGAGGGGTTGGTAAATATGATATAATTATTAGTTTTAGATAAAAATACTTGAAACCATATAGCTATTTTTGTTAGATACGAATACTTGATATATATTTGGTTTGGTTTGGTTTGGTTTGCTTTGGTTTTATGGTATATCAACCATTGTTGGTTAATTAATGCCAAATACGGTTATATTAAATATATATGATTTGTAAACATAAGTCAACAAAGTTAAACGGTTCCATGTATTGTTATATATCTCTAACAATTCATCTAAACATCAGGGATTTGTTTACAGGTACATGACCAAACAGTTCTATTTCAAACAATTCAATTTAGCATAAGTCATTTGTTTGAACTCAGTTTAAATATCAAACAGTTCTAGAAATGACACTTTCAGGTGCTACAACTCCGGGTCAGAGTCGACCTGGGAGCTATGACAATGAAGAGATACCCTGCATCCACCAAAGCCCCAGCATTACTGTATCCTCGGCATCAGATTGTTTAGTGTCATATCCAGGACACTCGTTGCAGGAAGTCTTACCTAGCCGATTGGGCTGTTGAAATATAGTTGTGTGAAAAAAAGCAACGAAAAAAAGAAAACGAAAACAAAAAGCATACCCCCCCCAAAAAAAACCCAACCCCCAACTGTCATTTAATTGTATTATACAAGTAACGCTATTCCATAACTTCTTGGTGTAAAATACCCCCAGATGGGTTCACATGCCGTTAAAATCAATTGATAAAGCAATGAAAACATTGTTTGCCTAAGAGTGTCAGGGTCAGGTATACAGCATGGTGATTGAGGTGCCACAAAAGCAGAATCCCCATAGATCCGAGCTATTTTTGGTACTACATGCTACTATGCATTCGTGAGGGTCTCTGCTCAAAACCTGACACTGTGTCACGTTCTGCTTTTAGCCGTTCCTATGTTATTTCACGGATGATTGCGGTGTTGTTACATGTAAACATCTGTGTGAAGTGTTGACCTGAGGGTGACCCTGAGAGGACGTAAGAAATGGCAAACGCCTGCACTGGAAATTTATACTGTTGGCTTCTGACGAAGGAGCCGATTAATAAATATTGATCAGATGATAAGGATTCGAAAGAAGAGGATAGAGATATAGAAATATTGAAAAGTGAATACCCTAATTCGATTATTCAAAATCTAGAAAAAATTTTGGATTCACTTCACTTCGAGAAAGTTTTCCATGCTTTTTTATGTTATGTAGAAGATGACAGCGATTTCGCCTTGCTCGGTGTCGTTATATGCAAACAAACGTGTGTGAAACGGTGACTTGTTGATGATTCTGTGGAAGCAAAAGAAAAATCACTTAACTGGACTGAAAATCTGTATTTTACGCTCCTGACGAAGGAGCCCAAATACAGATCATGTGATAAGGAAATCGAACGCGGCTAAAGAAAAAGACACTTTGAGGAGTGATAGCGATGATTGAACCTCGTAGTCGCTTTCTGTGAGCGAACTTGGAGAGCTAATACAGGTTAAAATCAGCCGATAAGCAAAATCTTTTCCTCCTTCCACACAACTGCTTTGTAATAAGATCCCCAAAGAGGATTGAAGACACGGGATGAAGTACGTATGGCTTGTAAAAGA
This sequence comes from Sepioteuthis lessoniana, assembly GCA_963585895.1. Taxonomy (NCBI): domain Eukaryota; kingdom Metazoa; phylum Mollusca; class Cephalopoda; order Myopsida; family Loliginidae; genus Sepioteuthis; species Sepioteuthis lessoniana. The sequence goes on along the minus strand of OY757912.1, from coordinate 109,415,977 downwards.
ATATTTGTGTCTTTCTTTCAACCACTGTGTATAACCGTCAGCGGTAATAGGGCAATCTACAATTTTGGGGTGGTTGTCAGAAATAAGTGCCAACAAGCAACAGACACCTGTTCACCAGACTTCATAGCAGTGGTGCGTTACAGTTGTCCTCGTGGGAAACAGAGTTGACGTATCGAATTCATATCTTGGATGAAGCCATTTAAGCTTCACTTCGTACTAGTGCCATTGAAAAAGGCATGAAGCAGTCTCCTAATGGATAAATAGTGAAATTGACTGGGTTCTTAGCCTTGTTAAGGCAACTGGTCAGAGTACAGCTGGTTTGAGTTCGACTCAAACCAGCTGTACGCATGAAAAGTGACCTTGTGTTGCATCCTATCTGTAGAGGAGGGGTTTGGTAAATGGATACGATCTTGCAAATAAACATATCTTAAATACATCACCAAATAATTTTGTAGGAAGAAGTTCCCGTGATGTAGTGACTAACGTGCTGGACTGTAACATCGTAGTCAGTGAGTTCGAACAACAGTCTCGCTATCACGTTTACTTTTGGACTAATGCCCGTGGGAAAAGTATAAACCTCCTTATCTTCCCAGCTGTGGGTAAATTGAATAACCCACAAAGTTTGATATACCATTAAACAAAGAAACCAAAACAAAATAAACCACCCAAAATCTGTCAAACTGTTGAATATTCTGTCTTCGTGAAATATACTTTAAATCAACTGCATGTAATATGTTTACTAATTTTCAAGCTCAAAGAAAAAAAAATCATAACTGTAATATTTTCTTGCGACTCCACAGACTGTCTGAATTCTTTGACGTATCTATTTCGCTTATAAACATAAACAAAACATTCCCCACGGATTTAGTTCCAACTTTAATATCGTCTGACACTTCAGCTTTGTTGGATGGAACCTTGTAAAGGACCTTAAAAAATGTCTACCATAAATTTTCAATCTGATTGTGATGCAGAATGTGATGGCGAGGTTATTAGATTGATATATCTTCATTGAAGAAGAAGAAGAAGAAGAAGAAGAAGAAGAAGAAGAAGAAGGCGTGAATCCTCTCTTCTCGTCCCAGCTTTGAGTAAATATTCGTATTAGCGTAGACTGGGATCTTTAGCATTGGTGTGGCAACCAACCTCAGAGAAGGCCAGCAAAGTCGACTGGGCTGTGGAATATACCGACTGAATCTCCACAGAAGGGTAACCCCGCCAACGTCTGTCCTAGATATGACACTAAACTATGCTGGAGTTTTGGGGAATGCAGAATGCCCCTTCATTTCCTTTGCCCCCAGGTCAACTCTGTGTACAAACAAAAGAGTAATATTGAATAAAATAATTAGTGTTACTTAGCAATATTTGTAACCTCTTCACAGTGTGCAAACAAATGATCAATATTGAATAGAATTTGTCGTGTTAGATAGCAATACTTGAAACCATTTAATTGTGTAGAAACAACAGCAATACTACAGTGCATACAAATTAGTCCCAACTCATTTAAAAATGAAATTAACAACGAACTAATCTCTTACACATCATGTATATCTATTCAAAGGTGTGCAAATGACATATGTTAAATTGTTATTGTTTCATAGCAATACTTAAAACCATTTCAATGTGTACAAAAGAATGAGGTCACGTAATATATCACCTTGACCTGCGATGAACCCGGCAGATGGTGTAGACCGATACATCCGACCGTAGGTAAAATCGACAAAACAATTCCTCAAAAATGCATTGCATGGATGTAAGGCGTAACTCATGAAAGGCAAGCATCGCGTAGGAGTGGGCCGTGACCAATAAGGGACAAGCAACGCGTGGGTATGGGCCGTTACCAATGAGGTTGCGTGGGAGTTATAAGACAATATAAGGTCGAGAATTTCGGATTGAAGCAGATCCCGCTGGTATTCCAACTCCCGACGGCCCCTCTGTGCGAGCGAATTTTCTCTCTCCGATCACTTTACTGTTCTACACTGTCGACGAATAAAAATATAAGACTATATTTTTATATACACGTATTCTTCGTTGTTGATAAGACTCAGCGGTACTATACTACACTCAGACTCGTTTAAAATGTATCTATAAAATTTGTTTACAAATCATATATATATATATATATATAAATAGGATTTGGCATTGAATAACCAACAATGGTTGATATGTCGTAAAACTCAATCAAACCATCGAAGGAAACCTGTAGATTCAGACCAGCTTAACGCCACTGAAAAATTGACCTTGTGTCGCAATCCCAGGAATTGGATAGATACATACTTTATCTTTATGTTACCAATTTTCTATCGATGAAATGAGAAAACTATTCAAAATTTCGATATGCATCTGTTGAGGTAATCATTCCCATACACTAGGTTCTTTTGCCTGACATAAAGCACCATATAATAAATAAACGGATAAATTTTCTTGCTTTTCTCTTAAAAGGAAGCTATTCGCATAATTCCAACTTACCAACCCCTACGCTTGGGCAGGATATGACACAAGGTCAATTTTTTAAGCGAAGTTTAACAGGTTTGAATTCAGAGTTTTCCTTCTACTAGATTAGTTGCCTCACTAAGGCTGAAGAACCTAGTCTGCCCTACTATTTACCCATAACTGGAGGGAGAATAATTGGATTCATACCTTTCCCAAGGGTATTAGTGCTATGTGGAATGCAATCAGTCTTGTCCAGGATTTGAACTCGTGTCGCCGTGTCCATTTCCTACGACGATAACCATTACACCACAAGCACTTCCTTACATATATATATATATATATATATATATATATATATTACAATGATTTCCACGAATTTCTTCAAAATATCGGGTTGTAATGTTAAATCCTGGAAGCAACACCCCACAAAACAGCAGCAGTACGGCCGCCCATCGCCCATCTTAAAAACCATCCTAGTCAAACGAACAAAACAATGTGGGACCCTTCTGGAGAAGCTAGGACGAACTCATGAGTGATGTTTACACATGGATGCGTCAATGTTGGCCGGCAAGAACTCATATCATATTAATCGGACACGGGATACATTTTAGATGACCTGCCAGGAGCGAGGGATGACATAGACAGATGAAGAGAGAGAGAGAGAGAGAGAGAGAGAGAGAGAGAGAGAGAGAGAGTCAGGGAAATCCGTGCTGACGGCACGACTTGATGATGATATATTACAAGGTGGTTCTATAATTTTTCCTAGCAATAAGTGTTTTCGTAACCATTTCCTCTCCTTGATCATAAAAATATTCTATCAATTTAAATCATTTAATCTAATATGTTTGAGGCGTGTTTCCTCGATCCAACATGTTCAGTTATTAAACAAAATTGTTTTGTAACATTTGTGTTGTTTGTTTATTTGCTGCAAAGAAAAAAACGTTGGGTGAATATCCTCTTAACATACGGTGCATATATATATATATATATATATATATATATATATATATATATATATATATATATATATGATTGTTTACATTTTTCTGAGCATCTGATATATATATATGTATGTATAGTACTTGTGTTTTCGTGTATGTATGTGTGAGCATGTGTGTGTGCGTGTGGTATGAATGGGGAAGAACTGAAGCACGGGTTCACACACCCACATAACAGCGTTATTAAGTGAAAAGTCTATATGAAAGAATGGTAAAAACAGAAAAAAAAAGTCACTTTGAAAGAGCCTGGCCATATGTATAAAACATTGCAGCCATTATGATGATCCGGTATGTCTGTTAAGCATAGTCGTGCATTCTGGGAATCTAAGTTATGCTTTCTGCACGGCCGCTTAAGATCAGCCATTCATTTTCATGCTGCAAAGTAAAATAAAAAAAAAAATAAATAAAATAAAAAATAAACGAATTAATACGAAGTATGTCCAAAAATAAATTAATTTTTGTTTTTTACATAACCCGGTAAAATAACCCCTCGTGCTTTTTACGTAAATAAATTTTTAAAAAAAGTCAAAATAAAAAGCGACATAGATCCAATTCAAAATTTAATCTTACTCCAAGAAAGAAAAACATTTTCTTTTTTTGTTGATGTTGTTGTTATTGTCATCACTTTGTTTTGAAGTTTTATATCATCCAAATGTTTAGCCCTCCCGAGCTGTAAATTCTTGAAGTTCTGCAACTCTCATCAAGTCATTGTCTCTGGTATTGTCGCGATTTCAGAACGAAATATTTCAGTTCTTCACTTGTCTTCTGCCAACATTTCAAGTCTTGAGTCTATATGAAAAATATAAGATAGATAGATAGATATGAACAGACTGAGATAGATAGATATGGACATGCTCAGAGAGAGAGAGAGAGAGAGAGAGAGAGAGAGAGAGAGAGAGAGGAGGGAGGGGGCGGGGGTAGGAGAGAGAGATTGAATCTGAGAAAGAGAGATAGATATAGACAGACTAAGGCAGATGGATATAAATAAGTTCACACACACACACACACACACAGAGAGAGAGAGAGAGAGAGAGAGAGAGAGAGAGAGAGAGAGAGAGAGAAACTCTGAGATAGATAGATAGATAGGAACAGACTGCGGTAGATAAATATGGACAGGCTCAGACACAGAGAGAGAGAGAGAGAGAGAGAAAGAGAGAGAGAGAGAGAGAGAGAAACTCTGAGATAGATAGATAGATAGGAACAGACTGTGGTAGATAAATATGGACAGGCACAGAGAGAGAGAGGGAAGGGGAGTGAGAGATTAACTCTGAGAAAGATAGATATGGCCAGACTGAGATGTCCATAGATATGATGATATAGATATCCATGAACTAATAGGTAAGTAGGTAAATTATATATGTATGAATTGACTAAAATAGATATCCATGAGCAAACAGATAGATAGATAGATAGATTGAAGTTAATAGATAGGGATAGATAGATAGGTACAGGGATAAATAGCTATGAACAGAGGGACAAACACGTAGGTAGATCGATAGATTGATATTAACACTTAGATAAATATGAACAGGCTGAGAAAGGTCGATAGATATGAAGAAACTATGATATATATATCTATGAACAGATATATAGATATTTAGATTGATATCAACAGAATACGAATAGATATCAACTTTTATGAGTAACTAATTCCAAAACCATCTTCGTAGAACAGGTGATACGATTTAACCCATACCAGGGGGAATTGATGGGGTCATGCCTTTTCCGAGGGTATTAGTCCGAAAGTGAACGTTACAGCGTAACTGGAGTTCGAATTCGCTTTCTTCGAGGTCACAGTCCAGCACGTTAACCATTACCCTATAGGGATTTCACCAATAAGATTAAGGTGAATAAAAAGTTTGGTAATATTTTGGTAACGTGAGACATGATTATTCTGGTTGTCTAAATTTCTGAGACGAAGCTAGTTGATTATTATCATTAAGGGTTTTCGGACTATTGTCTTCATGTTTATTGTTATTTCCATAACGTTTCGGCCGATATGTCCTCCGGTCTTCTTCATGTGTTTGTCGAACTCGGGAACCTTCACGGAACTTCGAACTACGTCCTTTATTGAATCCACGGGGATCGCCGGTTCTGATTCCGTTAGCCATAACCGGGTACAAGTGTTGAGTATTCCTGTATTGTTACTCGCCTCTTGTGAGGATTGAACCTGCAACCTCGAGATGATTGTCTCCTTAGAAGCTTAGGCAACCAATGCCAATAACCGTTACGCCATGTGTCCTGCTGGACTTGTACACTCTTCTATCGGGAGGCTGAGGAACTGTCTTGATGCCCATCTTGGTCAAATAGTCTGTGACAAGGATGGAGTTGTGGACTGGTGGAATATCTTGGTGGAAATGCCACTGACCCGAATTGAAGAGTGCTGGCCTCTTCCGACCGAATCTCTTGCTGAACTCCCTTAAGACTTCAACATAGTAACTTTAACCCTAAACCTTTGGCCAATCAACTCTGGTGTATTGACTTCCTTACTCCTCCCACACCTCTCATCATCCCTCATAGACTCTCTGCCTTCCTTGAATCTCTTATGCCACTCAAAAACTGATGCTTGATTCATGCAAGATGTTCCCAAAGCACTCTGAAGCATTCCATACGTTTCTGAGGCATTTTTTCCAAGTTTAAAACAGAATTTTATTGCATATCGTTCTTCTAAAGTGTCCTCATTGCATTTTTGAAATGCACCAGCTGTGACAATCATGTTTTAGCAGGGTGTATTCCAATTGCTTCTGTAGCTGTTGATTTGAACCTGAAATCATAAAAATCGGTCAGTCATCTCATAAGATGTATAGTAATAACATACTGAATTCTCAAGAGTCCACGACCATTTAAAATGCCTGTACAAAAAAAGTCTGGAAACTTATTGAAAGCACCACGTATCTTCTGCAGCGTTTGCCCAGTCGGCTGGGGCTGTAGAATACACCAACTGCAACTCTGCAGATGGGTACCCCCCAACGAGTATCCTGGATTTGATGGTGAGGTTCCAGTGATGTTGGAGCTTTGGGAATGCAGACCACCCTTTCATTGCCATTGCTCTCAGGTCCACTCTGGCACAGAGTGGTTGCGCCTGATATGGGTCTAACTATGGGTTAAATATAACTAAACTTCATACTTATGTTAAACTGAATTGTTTGAATTAGAACTGTTTGACTAAACTTAATAGCTTGAAATAAAACTGTTCTTGACTATTAAACTGTATTTACATTTAAACTGCGAGCATATGCTAAACTGAATTGTTTGAAATAGAACTATTTTTTGATATTGAAACTTTACTTACACTAAACTGCATTGCTTAATATAGAACTGTTTTAACATTTAACTGTGTGTGAACAAAATCTGCACTTATACTAAACTGAATTAGCTGAATTAGAACTGTTTGAATAAACTGAATAGCTTGAAATAGAAATGTTTTTGACAATTAAACTGTGTACGCAAGCTAAACTGAATTGTTTGAAATAGAACTGACTATTTGCATAAAAATGGATTTGGCGTTGAATAACCTACAAAGGTTGATATGCCATAAAACCGAACCTACCAACCAACCAACCAAATTCTGTGGCGTAATGGTCCAGTTTCAATTTGTAAAGCATAAATTTATGAACTACACGTTCTTCAGTATGGCTTTCAAATCACGTACGGACTGAATCAATGCACAACATGTCAGTCACCAAATATCACAATACTACTTACCACAATGGGCAATCTTCACGGCCTGAGCTGATTCGGTTATGTGATATACGCGGGACAAACTAGCATATACAAAAATATAGAAAAACTTTTTACCCTAATGAAAACGATTTACAATATTTCTTTCAAGAAAATAACTAAATAAATAAATAGAGAATAACCAAATGTCCGATTAAAGATTAGAATGTTCTTTCATTTTTTTCCCCCTTCGAGAATAATTTTGCACTGAAAATGAAGGAATCGTATAATCCCAAATGTTAATATGGTCATAGAGTACACATTTTTGCCTTTAAAAATCTGGGATTGTTTTCAGACAGTTTTGTGACAATCCTTTTAATTGTTCTACTCTCTGTTGGCGCTTAAAGAAAGATTATCTGTCCTTCCTTGTTATTTGAAAATTCTTTTGAAAAAAAGTCTCGATATGAATTAAATAACCCTCTTTCTAGTAACTCCAATCAAGAAAATTTCCATCTCATGTACATATCACCCAAATCCTTATCCTTTCCCACATATGAAATTCCTCTTTATGCTTGTATGTTCATATCTATCTATCTATCTCAGCTTCCTCATCTCTCTCTCTTTCTATATATATATATATATATATATATATATATATATATATCAGTCTGTTTCCCAATTTTTCTTCGTCTCATGATTTTAGTTAGGGAGAAAGTAGCATTCACAAACCATTGCTGACTCTGTGTATACGCTATTTTTTTTAGATCGACAAATGCTCCATCATTGATTTTGAGCTTCCTTAATTTATTGATAGATCAAACTACATGATCAATATATATATATATATATATATATATATATATATATATATATATATATATATCGGGTTGTTGGGTTTTATGGCATATCAACCCTTGTAGGTTATTTAATGCCAAATATATATATATATATATATATATATATGATAAATTATGACGTTGAAACCAAAATTTGTTGGGGTAACTCATTACGAATTTCATTTATTTAGATAAAAAAAACCCGTAAGGAATGAATATTGGAAGAACTAAAGTCTATAACAAGGTTATCGTGCTGACGTATGAAGGAACGCAAATTGTAACGGAACTTTTTAACTTTGCGAATGAAATCCGTCGAAAATGTGTTTATGTTCTCTATTTGATCTATGACATAGGAAGATATGTAAATATAAATGTTATATCTGAAATAATGTATTTCATCTAAGTAGTGGATAGTACTTACAAATGTTTGAGAAAGGTTTATGCTAATACAACCTATGTCAAATGAAGTGTAATTCCATTTATTATTATACACGATATATATATATATATATATATATATATACATTAGTTTTTATATATATTTAATAGCATGGATACTTATCTGCAGCCAAAGGTTTCATGCTGTTTTATTACGACAATCATCAGACAGGTAAGCATCCATGCTATTAGATATGATATATATTTATCATTATCATATAATAGCTCTATCACTGATATTGAGCACCCTCTAAATTATACGGCATTTGGTCTACCACAAACCCACCAAGTGGGATAGTCACAACCATACACTGTTAAAATGATTATATAAATCAGGGCGAGTCCCTGCGGCGTAGTGGTTAAGGTATTGGACTGTGACATCGTATTAAGCGAGTTCAAATTCTGGTCACGCAATGACGTTCACGTTTTTACTAATACCCTTAGAAAATCATGAACTTCCTTTTCTCTCCAGGTGAGTGTTAAATAGTACCACTACTATCCTACATTAAATAACCCGTGAAGTCTGATATGCCATTAAATAAAGAAACTAGAAACCACATACACACACACATATATATAAATATATAAACGTTTTCTGGTTTTATTGTTTCATACATACGCATGTATATATATATGTGTGTGTGTGTGTGTGTGTGTGTACATGTGCATGTTTATGAGTATATGTGTGTATAACAGTTGCCAAGTAAAGAAAACGCATCATATTAGATAATAGATTAACCGTGTTCGTTATTTGAGAAGTAGTGTAGATCATTTAGAATTACAGTTAAAGTACTCTGATGAATAAAGCAACTTATAGTCCGATTTGCAAATGAATGATATTTTGTACGGGTTTGAAATTTGCGCTGAATGTCATTCTAATAATTCACAATCTGTCACTCTTCCGTTCTTTGACACATATATACTCATTTCTCCTATGTTTGTATATATGTACGTAACCGCTACCCCCTGCCATATATATATATATATATATATATATATGTGTGTGTGTGTTGGTTTAAGGTTATGTATGTGTGCCTGCATATATATATGTATATATACAGGCATACATATACACCTAAATACTTGCGTCTAGTCGACTTACCCTGTAGAATACACCGACTGCATCTCTGCAGGGGGTAAGACTCCCCAAAGATTGTCCTGGATATGATACTGAACAATCTAATGACGAAGTTCCTGTAATGCTGAAACTTTGGGAAAATGTGGAGTACCCCTTCATTGCCATAGCTCCCAGGTCCACTCTGGCCCTGAGTAATAGCATTTCATAGGGTCCTATCTATAGGTCAAATAAAACTAAACTGTATACAAATGCTAAACTGAATCGTTTGAAATAGAACAGTTTTGAAGTCTGTTTATTTGTATTAAAATGGATTTGACATTAGATAACCTACAAAGGTTGATATGCCGTAAAACCCAAGCAAACATCTCAATATACTTGTTGTCTACGTTCATTAGGGTGCACAAACACACATATCTATGAAGCCTGAATGTAAACAGACTTGCATTTTTGGTGCAATTTCTTTCTTTCTTTCTCTTGTCATTCTCACTAGTGCTCTTTTTTTTCTCTTCTCTCTCTCTTTCTCCCTATCTATCTATCTATCTATCTATCTATCTATCTATCTATCTACAGCTACCCCCCATCCCTTCTCTCATTTTCTCTCTATATATATCTTTTGCAACTCGACACATATATACTGTCTGCCTTTGTCTCGACATTTACCCCACTCTTTACAACTACCACTCCACCTCTACCCCCATTTTTTCTCTCTGTCTCTCTCCCCACGCCAACCACTCTCTCACCACATCTACCACTCTCTCTCTCGACATCTTCCTTTCACTCAACATCTATCTCTCTTTCTACATGTACCTCTCTATTTACATCTATACCCCTCTCTTTCTGTATCTACAACTACGTCTCTCTTTCTCTCGCTCACTCTCTCTTTCGCTACTTGACACATTTATATTCTCTCTTTGTTCCTGTAACTACCCCTCTCTCAGCATCTACCTCACTCTCTCTCTCTGTACATCTGCCCCGTCTCTCTCTCTCTCTTTCTATACGACTACCTCTATCTCTCTCTTCATCAACCTCTCTCACTACATCCACCTCTCTCTCTTTCTCTAAGCGTATCAACAAATACTCCCTCTTTCTCTTTTTCTTTCGCTACTTGACATATATATTCATTTCTTCTATGTTTTTGTCGAAGTTTAACTTAACAAAAATAGCACATAGTTGCGGGAGTTTCCCGTGGTGTAATGGTTATCGTCGTAGGAAATGGACAAGGCGACACGAGTTCAAATCCTGGACGAGACTGATTGCATCTATGTAAAGCAGGAAAAACACACAACAACAAACACCCCCTTCCCCCCAAAAATGACACATTATAACCATGGTGTAATGGTTATCATCGTAGGAAATGGACACGGCAACTCGAGTTCAAATTCTGGACGAGACTGATTGCATTTCACATAGCACTAATAACCTTGGGAAAGGTATGAATCCAATTATTCTCCCTCCAGCTATGGGTAAATAGTAGGACACACTAGGTTCTTCAGCCTTGGTGAGACTACTAGTCTAGGAGAAGGAAAACTCTGAATTCAAACCTGCTAAACTCCGCTTAAAAATTGACCTTGTGTCATATCCTGCCCGAGCGGAGGGGTTGGTAAATATGATAACCCTTATCTATTATCATTTTTTTTTACCTGGTACTTTTTACACATAGTCTTTTTCTTTTTACCTTTTTACTTTTTTTATCTCTCCATTAACTATAGATGATAGGGTCATTAAGAGAAAAAAGTTACAAAATTTCTCCAAGCGGATTAAACTACGTCACACGTGTATCGTTCAAAAAGTTCTGAGCCTCACAAAGATTTTAGAATTGTCGCACACATCTCTCTTTCGTACGGGCCTCACTTTTACAGAAATTGTTATTTATCGCTTCCTCCGAGCAGACAGGAATTGACACAAGGCCTTTATTATAGTGGGGATTTTAGGGAAGGGGGCTGTCGGACACGAGTCTTGGATCGTGCTCAGCTGACCTATATTAGTCATAAGTTCATTGGGGATAATGTGAGCCAAATGACCCGACTGGGACTTGTATTCACTTCGTACAATGTGAGTACATATGACTGCTCATAGTTTGAACTAGACCCGAAGGTCGAGTGGTATAATATGCTGTCAATGATTCTTCAACCACCAAAAGGTGGCGCAGTCGAAGTTGGGAGCCATTCGGCCTCGAATTTATCAGTGACCAAGATGGTCCAGCTAAAAAAGCCAGGTAAGTATCAGAAGAAATCTGAATTAGGGTTTGTAGTTTTATTAAAAGTGGTTCAGTTATGATTTCTCTTTCTTGGTGAGGCTGAGAACTTTTTGACCTATTCTCATATATAGATAGTAAGATGTATAGTCCTACTTCATTACCAAAACCTTATCAGTATATGATTTTTTTCATTGTAATGGCTTACACACGAAAATGTATTTAGCCTTGAATAAGAATTGACATGGAAATCCCAAGGAAATTAACACTGAATGAGACATTAATTAAATAACAAGGAACAGATGATTTGATTGAGAAAAAGTACATTATTAATTATTCAGATACAATTGTCTTTATATAAAGTTCTGCAAACACTCATTAGTTGAAATGTCTGTCTGATGTCACACACGCGCGCGCGCTAACATACATACACACACACACACACACACACACACACACACACACACACATACTGCGGGTGTGCAGAATCTTAAAAAATGTGATATAATTTGAGATGTTCAGAATGTTTCAGAAAAATTGATATACTTTCGTGATCTAATAATTTGACCACTTCTAGTTCAAACGACATCAAATTTTAACGGTATGTGTGGTTATATAACTCAGACTGCTATGTTTATTATTTAAACATCGCTTGTTTTCCAGTGAATCGTATTTCTAAATCCGAAAAGAAAAAGACATGAAATATTTCCTAAATAATTTTGAGTTGTTTCTACTGATGCGGTTAAAATTTGAAACCATTTGGGCGGGAATTGGTTAATTATTCAGATTAAAAAATAATGGCAATTTTTTTGAAACGCCATATATATATATATATATATATATATATATATTGCGACACAAGATCAATTTTAATTAAAATTCATAGTTTTCTTTCTCTTATACAAGTTGCCTTACTAAGACTAAAGAGCCCAGTCTCCCCTACCATTTATTTATACCTTTCATAGTTTTCCTTCTTCTATACAATTTGCCTTACCAAGATTAAAGAGCCCAGTCTCCCCTGCCATTTGTTTTTAGCTTTCATAGTTTTCCTTCTTCTATACAATTTGCCTTACCAAGACTACAGAGCCCAGTCTCCCCAATCATTTATTTATAGCTTTCATAGTTTTCCTTCTCCTATACAATTTGCCTTACCAAGACTAAAGAGCCCAGTCTCCCCTACCATTTATTTATAGCTTTCATAGTTATCCTTCTCCTGTAGAAGATGCCTTACCAAGACTACAGAGCCCAGTCTACCCTACCATTTATTTATAGCTTTCATAGTTTTCCTTATCCTGTAGAAGTTGCCTTACTAAGACTAAAGAGACCAGTCTCCCCTACCATTTATTTATAGCTTTCATAGTTTTCCTTCTCCTGTAGAAGTTGCCTTACCAAGACTAAAGAGCCCAGTCTCCCCTACCATTTATTTATAGCTTTCATAGTTTTCCTTCTTCTGTAGAAGTTGCCTTACCAACTATTTATTTATAGCTTGAGTTAGAAAAGATGGATGCATGCTTTCATGAAGGGTAGCAGCGAGAAATTAAATGTTCAGAACTCTGAACCGACGACGATAACCGTTAAGCTACAAGCAACTCCTTATGTATGTATTTATGTATGTGTGAGTGTGTGTACTTATGTGTTTAATCAACTCCTTCGCCACTGGCAGACTGCGACACAAGGTCAATTTTTCGACGGAGAACGCCCGGTTTAAATTCAAAGTTTTCCTTCTAGACTGGTTGGTCAAGTACTAAACCATAGAGGGAAAAGATAGATTCATGCCTTGCTTAAAGCTACTAGCGTAAAATGAAAGGCAAACAGCCTAATTCAGGTTTAAAACTCTAAGAGCTATTCAAGCAATTTTATTGCATTCGTTCAGATTGAGATGTAAACCAGCAGAAATTGCTTTCAAAATTGGATTTTAATATTGAGATTGAAGGGTATACAAAGAAGAGTGACAAGACTAATAAAAAGAGTAAAATATTACAGTTACAGGGAGAGATTGAAGAAATTATGATTAACTTCATTTCTAGAAAGGACAATGAAAGATGAGCTAATTGAAACTTACAAAATAATTAATAGAATTTATAATTATGGTGAACATTTTTCACAATTACTCTTCAAACTGGTAATTCGCTGTCAAAAAACCAAGTCAACTAACCAATTGAATTCTTTTTTTTTTTTTGATAATTGAGTAATATATTTTTGGAACAAACTGTCTAATTAGATTTAATTTAAGAGGGCATTTTTGGCAACTATGGGATGAATTTATCAACAGATTTTGATCTGAATATATATGTTAGATTAATATTGCTCTGAGCAAAATATGCTTCGTTCAAAATCTTTTTTAAAAAGGTTGTTGAATGAAGATATGAAAAAAGAAGAGATGACAAAGAAAGCATAGCAAACAAATAAGCAATAATGACAGAAAAACGACAAAAGCTCGAAAACAAAAATGGGAAGAAAAACTACTGTGTGGATATTGCAGACGTCAAACATTCTGTAAAAGGGAAATCTCAGGAAAGAAACTTCTTCTCTTCTAAAAGCAGTAGAAAACAACGCCATAAGGACCAATTAGATTTAAAACGAAGATCGGTTGAGCAAAACAGAATAGCAAGTGTAAATTGCGCAGAGAAAGAGATGAAACGGTTAATTACATAGCAATGCAAATATAGCCAACTAGCACAAAAGGAATATACATATTTACCAACCCCTCCGCTCGGGCAGGATATGACACAAGGTGAATTTTTAAGCGGAGTTTAACAGGTTTTAATTCAGAGTTTTCCTTCTCCTAGACTAGTTGTCTCACCAAGGCTGAAGAACCTAGTCTGCCCTACTATTTACCCATAGCTGGAGGGAGAATAATTGGATTCATACTTTTCCCAAGGGTATTAGTGCTATGTGAAAAGCAACCAGTCTCGTCCAGGATTTGAACTCTTGTCGCCGTGTCCATTTCCTACGACGATAACAATTACACCACGGGCACCTCCAGGCGCACAAAAGGAATATAAGGCACGGCATGATTGGGTGGAAAAAGAACTCCTTTGGGAATTGTGCAAAGATTGTAAATTTGGTTTGGTTTGGTTTGGGTTTGGTTTTACGGCGTATCAACCATTGTAGGTTATTCAATGCCAAATCCATTTTAAACAAATAAACAGGTCTATTTCAAAGAATTCAGTTTAACATAAATACACAGTTTAATTGTCAAAAACATTTCTATTTCAAGCTATTCAGTTTAGCAGAAGTACACAGTTGAGTTCTATTTGATCCATACATAGGACCCTATCAGGTGCTGCCACTCCGGGTCAGAGTGGACCTGGGAGTGATGGCAATGAAGAGGTTCTCCGCATCCCCCAAAGCTCCAGCATTACTAGAGCCTCACCATCAAATTGTTTAATAATAACAATAATATGAATAATTGATTTGTCTTTGTGAAGAGAAATTACATAAGGAGATTTTAAAAAATGTGGCACCATAAAGCTACCATTGCGCCAGTAATCGTGGGAGTCCTGGGTATGATCAAGAAAAGGACCGTTAAACATATTTATAAGAAACTTGGCAGTCCCAGCCTGTATGCCATACAAAAAATTGCACTTTCCAGAACTGTTCATCTGTTAAAGAGAGTACTATTAATATGAATGAAAAATATCAGCCAAAAGAGGCAGCAAAAAACAAAACAAAACAAAACTAACCCTGATACCCCCCTCCGAAAAACAAAAGTAAAAACTCAAACAAACAAACAATAAACAAAAAATGCATAGAATGCATATAATTACAAGCTTTCCTCACTTTGTTGAAGACCTGGTGAAAGATTGAAAGAATGCTGCGAATTAGCACAGAAGGAGTATAAGACTAGACATGAGTGGGTGGGCAAGGTGATCCACTGGGAAACGTGCAAGAAATTTAAATTTGACCACACCAACAAATGGTATATGCACAACCCAGCACCTGTCCTAGAAAATGACATACATAAACTCCTACGGGACTTTGACATACAGACGGATCACCTAATCTCGGCCAGAAGACCATACCTAATAATAATAAAAAGAAAAAAAGAGAATCTTCAAAATTGTGGACTTTGCTGTCCCGGCTGACCACAGAATAAAACTGAAGGAATGTGAAAAGAAGGATAAGTACCTCATGAACATGAAGGTGACAATTATACCAATTGTGATTGGTGCTTTTGGCACAGTAACTAAAGGATTATTAAAGGGCATGGAGGATTTGGAAGTTGACGGACGAGTGGAGACCATCCAAACGACAGCATTATTGAGAACGGCCAGAATACTGAAAAGAGTCCTGAAGACTTGAGGAGACTTGCTGTCACTCAAACTTCAGTGAAAAACCATCAGGTAACGCTGATGTGAAAATAACTAAAGGAGTAAATGATAATAATGATAATACTACTAATAATATACAGACCCATAAGGTGCGTACCGAAGATATGGAAAATACTGACGGCACAAATTAAGGTGGGAGATTTACGATTCGCTCAAAAACCGCAGATTGTTCCCCGATGAACAGAAAAGTTGCCGCAACGGAAGCAGAGAGCAGGAGCACTACCACATATCGATCAACACATCCTCAAACAAAACAAAACGGAAAAATCTAGCTATGGCGTTGTTTGACAAAAAAAAAGGCATGTGATATGGTCCTGGAAAACTGGATAATTGACTGTCTTAAACTGTACAAGATATCCGACGAAGTCATAAAGTTTATCGAAAATACCATGGAAAACTGAAGAGTCGAACTGACGGTAGGAGCACAAAGCTTAATAGAAGTGAAATTCTAGAGAGGGATCTTCCAGGTAGATGAGCTATCACCATTACTATTTGTAATAGCGATGATGCCTCTAAATCACATGCTTTGGAGACGCACTGGAGGACGCAAACTTCATAAATCGCAAGAAAAAAATCAACTATCTAATCTACATGGACGACATCAAACTGTTTTCCAAAAATGAAAAAAAAAAAAATGGAAATCCTAATACAGGCAGTGAGGATACACACTTGTATAGTGACGATATCGGGATGGAATGTAGCATAGAAAAATGTGCGATAATCACAATGAAAAGCGGAAAACGACAAATGACGGAAGGAACAGAGCTACCAAATCAAGGAAAAATCAGAACGCTCGTAGAAAATGAAACCTAGAAATACTCAGGAATATTGGAAGCGGACACCATCAAACAAGCGGAAACGAAAGAAAAAAAATTAAAAAAGAACACCTCAGACGAACGAGAACAACTCAAACCAAACCACATAACAGAAATCTCATCAAAGGGCTGTCCTCCTCGTAAGATATTCGGGACCATTCCTAAAGTGGACGAGAGAAGAACTTCAACAAATGGACCAGAGAACGAGAAAACTCCTCGCGATGCATAAAGTCTTACGTCCCAGAGTTAATGTCGACAGACTATATGAGCCGAGAAAAGAAAGAGGAAGAGAACTTGTCCGTATTGAAGATAGCGTCGATACCTCGATAAGACGTGTCGAAAACTACATTAAAATAAGCCAACAAAGACTGGTTACAATGGCCAGGAACAAAAGAAACAACACAACGACCAAGAGAACAAAAATAACTAGAAAACAAAAAGGGGAAGAAAAACCATTGTATGGATATATCAGGCGACAAACAAGCGAATTCTCACACGAGAAGACCTGGACATAGTGAAGAAAGAGAAACCTTAAGAAAAAAAAAACGAATCTCTTCTAATAGCAGCACAAAACAGCACCTTAAGGACAAACTACTTTAAAGCAAAAATAGATAAGACGCAACAAAACAGCAAATGTACGTCATGTGGTGATAGAGACGAAACGATTAATCATATAATAAGCGAATGTAATAAATGACTTCAAAGAGAGCATAAGACTAGGCACGACTTGGTGGGGAAGGTAATCCGCTGGGAATTTTGCAAAAAATTTAAGTATGAACATACGAACAAGTAGTATATGCACAACCTAGAATCCGTTCTGGAGAATGTAACGCCCAAACTTCTCTGGGATTTTGATATTCAACCGGATCACCTAATTTTGGCCCCGCGACCAGACTTAGCGACAGTCAAAAAAAAAAAAAAAAGAAAAAAAAAGAAAAGGAAAACCAGCCAGTGGACTTTGCTTTCCTGGTAGACCATTGAATGAAATAAAAAGCGAAAAGAAAGATAAGTTCCTAGATCCTACAAGAGAACTAAAAAAAAACCAAAAAACTATGGAACATGATGGTGACAGTGATACCAATGGTGGTTGGTGCGCTCGGAACAATCCCCAAAGTATTGGTAAAAGGACTGGAAGATTTGGAAGTAAGCGGACAAGTAGAGTCCATCCAGACTACAGAATTATTAAGATTGGCCAGAATACTGAGAAGAGTCCTTGAGACTTGATTTTGTTTGGTTTGGCACATCAATCATTGTAGGCTATTTAAAGCTAAATCAGGTTTAATCATATATATTATATATATATGATTTGTAAACATAAATCAAAATTAAATAGTTCCAAGTATTGCTATGTATCAGAAGCATTTCAATTAAACAGTTATTTATTTACACACAGTTCTATTTCAAACAATTCAATTTACAATAAGTCATTTGTTTGCACCCAGTTTAAAATTTCAAACAGTTCTGTCCGAACCATAGATAGGCCCTATCCGGTCCCACCACTCCGTGCCAGAGTGGACCTGGAAGCGATGGCAATGAAGCGGTACTCTGCGTTTTCCCAAGCTCAAGCATTACATGAGCCTCTCCATCAGATTGTCTAGTGTTATATCTAGGACACTCATTGTGGGAGTCTTACCCTTCGGCAGAGATGCAGTCGGTATATTCTTCGGCCCCAGCCGATTGGGCTGAATGGAGACTTCAGGAGACTTGCTATCACTCAAACTCCTGGAAAAAACCATCAGCTAACGCTGGTGTGAAAAATTCTCCAAGGAGTAAATGATCTTGGTACAGTCACCAAAGGATTGATACAGGGACTAGACGACTTGGAAATAAGAGGATGAGTGGAGACCATCCGAACTACTTCTTTATTTGATCGGCCAGAATACTGAGAAGTGTCCTGAAGACTTGAAGAGACTTGCTGTCACTCAAACTCCAGTGAGAAACCATCGGCTTTACGCTAGTGTGAAAACTCTCAATATGATAATAATAATAATAATAATAATAATAATAATAATAATAATAATAATTGATTTCCCCAATAATGTGAACCAGGAACCAGGAACAAAGATTGGTTTTAAAACTTACGTAACGAAGATAAGAGCATTGAGATGAGGTGTGTCGCGATGGCCTAAAAAGTTGTTGATTAAACATTTAATTTAGGCATATTTAAAAGTTCTTTTAAGAAAGTTTCAGCATTCAATATATATATTGTGCATAAAAAACGAGGCTTTCAAAACATGTTATTGCCGACTCTGTAGGCCAATTCTATTTATCATATTCTCACAAAAGTCTTCTGTTAAACCATAAATTGTTTACTTTACAAAAAGCCAAATCAGAAACCAATGAAAGTGAAGAACATGTTGACAAAATAAGTTTAAAATTCGATTTACTAACCCCTTGCTTAATCAAACATAAGGTCAGAAACATTGGTTCTCTGGCAAAAATCGAAATCACTAAAAAGGATTTGTTAGTCTGACTTGTACATCATTACACTACGAAAGGATTCTCCGTAGAATTAGCCGATATATAATTCACTAAAATCTGTTGGGCGATAAAATATTATTTATGCTTCGATAAAAAAGTTTCTCTCGTGGGATTAAGTAGCTTTTAAAAGTGCTATAACACATTTTATATGGCGATATATATATATATATATATATATATATATATATATATATATATATATATATATATATATTGGTGGCCTGGAGACCATTCAGTCTCGAAGTGATACTCCACCCGACACGAATGTCAGTTGCCTTGCTAGAGAAAGCTTTAGTAGACCCGAAGGTCTAATGCTATGCTTATCATTTATCCTTGGCTCACCCGAAGGTGGCCCGAAGACCATTCGGCCTCGAAGTGATACGCCACCCGGCACGAAAGGCAGCAGACCAGCCGAAGCCAACTAACAAACTTGATAGTGCTGTTAACATTATAATTGGCGCTAACGATTATGACGTCATTAACACACCGAACGCTCTAAATTAAAAAAAAAAAACACTAAGGAAAAATAAATAAATGCATAAATAAAAGGCTGTGGAAAAACTTCAAGTAATTAAAATCTCTTTACACTCAAAAAGTACCCAGATATTAAACACAAAATGTTAAACTGGATTAAAAAAGAATAACATCTTCCCTAGACGTTTGAAATTGACGTGGGAAATCGCTAGTGTAGAAAATTTTGGACAATTTTTATATTAGACTAAACCAAATATAGGAAAATTTGAAAACCATCACCAACAAAAAAATTATAAAAATTTGTTGAAAAAAAAAAGTGTTTTCGCAAGGAAAATGCTTTATATCTATCTATCTATCTATCTATATATATATATATATATATATATGGGGGGGGGGTCCGCATGAATACACATTCACATATATACAAAAATAAATATATATACAGATATATATAAAAAAAATTGAAAAACAAAATAATCCAAAAGTGATGAATTTATTAAGAAGGAAAATCGACATTGAAACATTTCGGTTTTAATGAACCTTCATCAGGACTTTAAGATGGTGAAACCAGGGTTGATAGAACAACGATTGATGCTCATTATACCTGATACATATCCAACCCCTTCGCACGAACTCTTTTGGTTTGGTTTACTTTGGTTTTATGGCATATCATCGATTGTCGGTTTTTTAATGCGAAATCATGTTTATTCATATATATATATATATATATATATATATATATATATATGATTTGTAAACACATTTTGTAGATAACATTCTTAAACGAGGCAGACCTCTTTTTGCACATTGTTAAATGGTTTAAAGTCACAATTTAACATCAGTCATTTATTGGTACACAATTTTTTTCTTTGTATCTCATAGATAGGACTCTATCAGGTACTACGAGTCCGGGTCAGAGTGGACCTGGGAACAATGGCAATAGAGGGGTATTCAACATTCTTCAAGTTCCAAGGCTGGAACCTCGCCATCAGATAGTTTACTGTCATATCTAGGAAATTCATTAAGAGGGGTGGGGGTCTTACCCCTCTGGAGAGATGCAGTTGTTTATTTCTATAGCTCCAGCCGACTGGATACGACACAATGTCTATTTTTTCAGCGCAGTTTAACAGGTTTAAATTCTGAGTTTCTTTCTTAAATAGACTGGTCACCATACCGAGATTAAAGTGTTCCGTCTGATTTACTAGTTACACATAGATGAAGGAATGATAGTCGGATTAATATCTTCTCCAAGATTATTAATCCGTTATTATTATCCGTTTCCTAGGACAGTAAACATTAAATCACAAACGCCTCTTTAAGCATGTATATATATATATAATTTTTTTCAGTTGGTCCAATTAGAGAAAAAAGTGAATACTTTAAAATGAATTGACTTACAGGGGAATTTGCTTTTATCTTATTTATTTTTCTTCAACACGTGTTTCTGTTCCTGAAGATGACTTAAAATGTCAGAAACACTCGCTGAAGAAAAATCAAATGACCTAAAAGCAAATTCACTTGTGAACCTATTCATATTAAACTATATATATATATATATATATCCCATAATGTTGAGACAAATTTTAAATGCAAATAAGATAAAATCAGCTCTTTATTACGAGACACCCTGTATATGTGTATTCATATATATTCTTCTTCCGACTGCAGATGTTGCAGATTATTTTCCGAGCTTTTCTTAGTCTCATGCTGCAAGGTCAGTCAGTTAATAAAGATGAATACGTAGCGTCAAAATTGCTCTGTGAGAAGAGTTTGTAAACCGTCGTTCTACGGCAGGTGCCCACCCGTTTAGGCTTTTTTTTTTACGAGTTAAGTTTTACAAAGATTTGCCGGTCGTCCTCAGCAATACGATATCAATGCTTTTTCCTTTTCGCTTCATATAAACATTAACTGCAAACTTTAAACCGTAGATAAAATTAATTGCACATTTGCAGTTGCAGATAAATATCATTGCACTTCCCAATATTTCTTCCTTGAAATTTATATTTCATTGGTAATAAAATCAATGCTAATTGTAACATTGCTTTAACTTTACGAGATCTTGTTAAGATTAGCAAATATCTACGCACAAAGTCAAATGGAGAAGGGTATAATGGAATAAGAAGACTGTGTTGTTCCTGTCAACTTTTTACGATAAAATACGAGGGTGAGTCAAAAAGTAATGCCTTTTTCTTTCTTAGAAGAATAATTACCGACATAGGAACATGCATCATAAGGAAGATGGTCCTCTGTGGATCACATGCCTGCAACTCAACATAGTCACCGTTTTTCTCAATAGCAATGGCCGACCTTCGAAAAATTCACATGACTGTTCTTTGAGCCACTTTATCACTGCAGTTTTCACTTTCTCATCATTGGTATTCAACTGGAGTTGGAACTAATTTACTACAATTCCGCAGTTCTTAAAATTAAAAACCATTATATGGATATATCAGGCGACACCACGAGGACAACCTCTTAATTAGTCGAATAAATAATAGCTTAGGATGAAATATCTTGAGTATCCAGTGTGTATCGAACTCACATATTTATATTAATTGACTGTAAAACAAGCTTGCTAGCCACTGTTTTACATCAAGGTACACATCAGGATTTTGATTGCTGATTTTCAAGCCATGCAGACTCTTCCTGTTTTGAATTCTGGCGCAACACAATCTTCTTAAACTAAGATTGCTATTAAGAGCCTAAAAGTGCATATTAACCATCGATGACAAAGTTCTATGTTTGGGCTCAGTGAAAAAGCTAGTACTTCCACTACTGATTTTCAAGGCAGGCACATCACTACTTTCATTCGAGCTTGAACTTTACTTAGTTTATAATAAATCAGAAGAAATTGAAACAAAATAAAAACAAATCCATTATTTTACTTTTTGTGTTGCTGTCTTCGAGATTAGCCAGCAAACCTCTGTACTATGACAAGGTTAACCAAAATGTTTAGAAAACTTAATTTAATCCGAGAAATAAAGCTGCAGGCGTATGGAAGCCCCATAAGGATCAAACTAATCTTTGTTTGTTTGTTTGGATTTTTTGGCATATCAATCTTTGTAGATTATTTAATACCAAATCCATTTTTGTACCAATAAACAGTTCTATTTCAAACAATTCAGTTTAGCATAAGTACACAATTTAATTGTCAAAAACATTTCAATTTCAAGCTATTCAGTTAATCAAACAGTTCAATTTCAAACAATTCATTTTAGCGTAAATACAGTTTCAAAGTCAAAAACAGTTCTATTTCAAATAATTCAGTTTAGAATACAAAACAGTTCCATTTCAAACTATTCAGTTTTGCATAAGTACGCACTTTAAATGCTAAAACAGTTCTATTTTAAACAATTCAGTTTAGCATAAGTACGCAGTTTAATGAAGTAAGCACTTTAAATGTTTAAACAGTTCTATTTCAAGCAATTCAATTTAGCATAAGTACACAGTTTAGTTCTATTTTACCCGTAGATAGGACCATATCAGGTACTACTACTCCAAGCCAGAGTGATCCTGAGAGCGATGGCAATAAAGGGTTACTCTGCATTCCCCAAAGCTCCAGCATTACTGAAACCACACCATCAGATTGTTTTGTGTAATATCCAGGACACTCGTCGGGGGGTCTTCCCCCTCTGTAGAGATTCAGTTGTTGTATTCTACAGCCTCAACCATTTGGGCAAACTAAAGTAGTTAAACAACCTCTAAAACTACAACCAATGGAATTAGCAGACTTAGAAGATGTTTAAATTGTTTTTGCTTTTTTTTTACTCAACAGAAACTCAATATTGAGGTAAAAATTATCGAATTCATTTAATCAAGATTAATGCTTAGTTGTCTCTTCTGACAGCCTTGATCTTTTCGGGTCTGGATTTTACTAGTTTAAAGAAGAGCATAGTCGGCTGGGACTGTAGAATACGTCGACTGCCTCTTTGCTGGGGAGTAAAACTCACATACAATGAGTGTCCTGGATATGACATTAAACCATTAAGTGAGGCCCCAGTTCGGAAGCTTTTGGAAATGTGGAGTAAAGCTTCATTGCCGTTACTCCTAAATCCACTCTGATTCGAAAGTATAATACCAGTTAGGCTCCCAAATAGAGTTCCAAATAGAACTATTTAATCATTTACAATACTTGAAACCATTCGACTGTTTGCAAACAATGAACAGTAATAACTAAAACTAGTTGATTGTCCGCAAACAATAAACAGCACAGCTTGAAACCATTGATGCAAACGAATGAGCTCTGGCTTGTTTAAAAAACATTACCGACAAATTATGCCCTTAAAAATCATATATATGTAAAAGCCGGATTAAATAACCTACAAGTGTTGATATGCCTTTAAACCTAATAGCCTAATCTAACTTGATTTAAAATAATGCTTTTGTTCATTAAAATTTAATCGGCTTAGTGGTCTAGTGGGCAGAGTGTTCGCCAATGGTCTGTGAGACCTGGGTTCAATCCCATGTCGCGTCATACCAAAGACTTTAAAAATGGTACTTGATACTGCTTTGCTTAACACTCAACAGTATAAGGTGCGTATCAGGGGTAAAGTGGAGAAATCCAGGGAAAGGAGTAGCGCCCTCCCCTACACCTTGGTGAAGTAGCTATTGAAAAGGGAGCCTCCGGGTCACCCTCGTCTAAGGTCGCCAACTTTAGTTAACTATCTATTCTATCATTAAAATTGTTCCAATTTTACTGAATGGCAGTTAATTGATTTTTTTAGGTGGATGGAGCATCTTCATGGACCATTAAAAAAAATTCCTCCATAAATATTTAGTTGGATTTAGACCCAGACCATCCACTGGCCATATTGTTGATTTTACGGGAAAAAATCTTAAATCCCCTTTACTCTGTGACAAGATGCATTATCGTCTAGAAAAATTTCTTCTGTCATCACCAAACCAGTTTTCTATTCATAGAATGAGAAAATTATCTTTTATTTCAATGTATGCATGTGCATTGATTGTTGGGGTAATGATCCTTTAAAATGACGTGCAACCCCAAATAATAAATGGCTTTGTTTATTAGTTTTAATGGATGATGGATTAATTGATTTTGAAATTTGTTCAACAATCTATGATCTACAATTATAAAGAGTATAAAAATAAATCTTCCCTATTATTTTATAAAGGTAAACACATCACACTTAGTAGCAATTTGAATGTTTTAATATTCGGTTACACTCTTCTGTCTTCATGGGTCGTAGAACTAATAGAACTATCATCGTAAATTAATGCTTAGTTTCTTTGTTTAATGGCATATCAACCTTCGCGGGTTATCTAGTGTAAAATCAATACTTTTAGAAGCACTATAGTGGTACTATTAACCCATAATTGGAGAGATAAGGAATTTATACTTTTTCTAGGGATATTAATCCAATTGATGCGTTAAATCAATTTTTTAAGATGTTTCAAATGATATTGAATTACGAGGGTTGTTCTTAGCACTCCTACCCTCGACTTTAGATTTGTCTCACTCCCACCCATTCTTGACGTGTACAACATTTGCACAGAAATTAAGACAGAAACTGAATGAGTTTTTCTAGCTTTATAAGAAGTGAACAAGTACCACCATTCTGAGTTAGAGTGGACTTGGGAGTAATGTCAACGAATGGATGACTTGACATTCCTTTGAACTTGAGAACTGGAGCCTCACCATCAGATTCAGATTGGTGTCATAAACAGGATGCTTTTTTGGTTTAAATGCAGTTTAACTTAAAGAGCTTCTAACGTCATTCTATGACGTCATTCTATGACGTCATTCTCTGACGTTAGAGTAGCCAATAAAATAATCTAATGGCCGAATGATCGGGAGAGGAAGCAGTCTACATGGTGTAGTGGCTAACGTGAAGGACTGTGACATAGAAGCAAGCAAGTTCGAGCTCCAGTCGCGCTATTACGTTCACTTTCGGAGAAATATCCTTGTGAAAAGTATAAACACCCGTATTCCTTCAGCTCTGGGTTAAATAGTACCACAACTGTTCTTTTAAAAGTGTGGATTTAGATGACGCATGAAGGTTGATATATTATTAAACAAAGAAACCAAGTAAAACCGAATGATCATACTATGAATTTATGTGTCATAAAAATTTTCTGGGAAATTGTTGGAAACTTTTTCATAAATCTAAAATGGCAGGATATATAATTTAATTCAACGATTCTGTTAAGTCTTAAAAAGCAAAAGATATTCTTTAATGGCTTAATTATGATGTTTTTAATTTAGACGAATAGATTGTTTTGCCTTCTACTTCTGGAGCTCTAGGAAGTGTGCAGTACCCCTTCATTGCCATTACTCCCAGATCCACTGTTAGAGTCCTACCCATCGATATATTTGAAAATGATTAGTATTTGATAGTAATATTGAAACCATACAACAAAGATTACAATTTTTGTACTTGATAGGAATACTTGAAACCATACAACTGTGTGAAAATTATTTGTATTGGATAGGGATACTTGAAATCATACCACTGTGTGAAAATTATTTGAATTAGATAAGAATACTTGAAACCATATATTAGATATGTATTAGATAGGAATACTTGAAATCATACAACTGTGTGAAAATTATTTGTATTGGATAGGAAAACTTGAAATCATACCACTGAGTGCAAATTATTGGTATTTGATAGCAATACTTGAAACCATATAAATGTGTCAAAATTATTTGTATTAGATAAGAATACTTGAAACCGTATTACTGTATGAAAATTATTTGTATTGAATAGGAATACTTGAAATCATACCAAAGTGTGAAAAATATTTGTATTAGATAGGAATACTTGAAATCATACCAAAGTGTGAAAATTATTTGTATTAGATAGGAATACTTGAAACCATATGACTGTGTGAAAATTATTTGTATTAGATAAGAATACTTGAAACCATATAACTGTGGGTATAAAGGACTCAAGAAACAAACTATTCAAAAATCGAAATATTAATGTACAATGGAAACAACTTTCTAACCTTTACGCTTAAAATAACCGTAGATGAGTTGTTAGTTTATTTTTTTCGGTTGTGTTTTAAGACATATCAACCCTTTAAATGGGCTGGCTTGCTTTTAAAATCAATATTCGATGCTACACCCTACAAAACAGCAACTTTATGGCCACTGACCTCCTATCACACAAACCATCCGAGTCAAACGATCAAAACATGCTGGTAGAAGTAAGGACAAACTCATAAGCTAGTTTCTCTTATGGACTACTATGCATGGACGCACCAGTGTTCACCGACCAGCAAAACCTAACATTCATCAACTCTGTGCGGACACTGGATATCGTTTAGAGGACTTTTTAAGAGTGATAGCTAATAGGGTGAGTGAGAGAGAGAGAGAGAGAGAGAGAGAGAGAGAGAGAGAGAGTCGGCATGCCCTGATGATGTAGGCGACTACATTCGTCGCAACAATAATTTCCGCAACAGATGCAGTCTTGGCCAGAGTTTGAACTTGGCTCGCTGAGTTAATTTTCTGTGATTATAGCCATTACAGCACTCGTAATGTGCTATACTAGCATTAATATTAAAGGTCTAATATATGACTGAGTTGCTTATACACTCTTAATGTCAAAGGTCAGTGTTTCAGCTGAGTTAGAGATCAGCATATCTAATGCAATTTTTAAATGAGACGGATATGCATTTTTAAGACAATTTTTCTAACCCTCATTTGATCTTGAGCTTTTCTTCATTTGTCAGGGACAATAGTTATTCTATTTTCTGTCTTGTGGCGCTCGTGGTGTAATGGTTTTCGTCGTCGAAAATGGACCCGGCAATCCGAGTTCAAATCCTGAACAAAGCACTCATACTCTTGGGAAAAGTATGAAGTCGACTATTCTGCCTCCTGCAGTGGATAAATAGTAGGGCAGACTGAGCTATTTAATATTGATATTGTAACCGGTTGTGGAGGAGTAAAATTTGAATTCAAACCAGTTGTACTTTTGTGAAGAGACAGAAATACATAAATCGATAAATAGAAATTTGTAAACAGACCGGTAGATAGATGTATGTTAATAAAAAACTGATAGATAGATTAACAAAATGATGGAGAGATCGATTGACAGACAGACAGACAGACAGATAGATAGATATAATGATGGAAAGATCGATTGATAGATCAAGAGAGAACTATATAAACAGACTGCTAGATAGATAGATAGATATAAACTGGCTGATTGATAGATATATGTTAAAAGATTGAGATACATGTATATAAAGTGACTGATAGCAAACTGGATAGCGAGCTGGCTACCTAGTTATACAGATCGAGTTATAGACAGACTGAGAGATACATAAAGTGACAGACATCCATTTAGATAGATAGATAGATAGATAGATAGATAGATAGATAGATAGATGTGACTAGATTGAGATTGATAGAAAGAAGTGAAATAACAAACATAGATAGAAGGACTGATACAGCAATAGATAAATAGACAAATAGATAATTAACTGACGAGATAGATTGTCAAAATTTACTTTGTGTCAGATCCTGATCGTGGTTGAGATGTTGTCAGTCTTGATATGAATATCTTGGTAACTGACTCTGATTTCCGATTGGTAGGCATCAACCCAAACCTCCCTGCGTTCTGTTTAATCGCCAGCTTTCTTGATCTTGTTGCAGATAAAATACGATGGTAGACAGAGGTTACATTTGCGCACAACCAGTTATAGGAGCAAAGATAGCGTA
Source organism: Sepioteuthis lessoniana (assembly GCA_963585895.1). NCBI lineage: Eukaryota > Metazoa > Mollusca > Cephalopoda > Myopsida > Loliginidae > Sepioteuthis > Sepioteuthis lessoniana. Next base: position 109,387,556 of record OY757912.1, on the reverse strand, counting down.
ACAATTACTGACATAGAAAATAAAATCGGGGATCCGAGTTCAAATCCTGGAGGAGGTTGTTTACGTTTCACGTCACGATAACGTTCATAGAAAAGGCATGAACTTTCTTCCGCTAGTTATAGGTAAAATAGTAGAGAAGGTTGGGTTCTTTAACCTTGGTAATGTAACAGTCGAAGAGAAGGAAAAACTTTCCGCGCCCAGCTGCAAAATTGACCTTGTGTCACATCGAGCTGATGGAGGTGGGGTTGGGTAAATACAAACCTCGACGGTCTACTCTCAGACAATCTCCTTCCCGGCCAGAGCACATGTAGCAAAAAACGGCTGCTATATCTATCGCCAGTTTTGACAGATGGCGACCTGCAGGTGATGTTAATGAATACCAATGTCGAAAGATATAAATTTTCTTTCTCCTCGATAGCGATGGTTCCTCCTTCTCAACTTGCTACTGCTGTTTTATTCGCCTTTTTTCTGCAAAATGTTTTTGGCGAAGAACTGTGCCAACTCAAACAAAAACAGTATGTACGCATTTTTTCAAAACCGCTTCTTATCACATAGATATATATTTATTCGGTTATCGAAACACAAATAAAAGTGCATGTTCTGGCTTGAAACGCTATGTGTAGACAACTGTCTCTCTTTATCGTTTCATATAAGTTGCGTCAGATAGATCTGACATGATATATTTTACGTAGTCACTTGTCATGTCTTCAGCTTTAATAGAATATAAAGTGAGCCATTTGACCTTAGCTGATCTCTAAGCAGTGATGAATATTTCATATGGCGTTGTTACAATACCATCTGTTCGTCAAATATTCTTGTAAACAGACATTTTCTGCCTGGGTTAGCATTTTTAATACTTGAAATAATTCACTCAATCAAAATTAATCAACTATGCTAGCCTCTCCATAATACAAATTTATCATGTCTAAGAGACCCTTCGTTTTCAAAGAAGTTTATATTATTTAGTAAATAGCCAACGATTAGAATTAAGTGAATTCCATAGATTTTTCATCTGTTGATCAAAATTTACTTAAATGCTTTGTGGGAGGGGAAGTTCCCTTGGCATTGTAGATAACGTGTTGGACTGTGACATCATAGTGGTAATTTACGAAGTTCTTTGCTTCGATGTAGCACAAGGCCAAATGAATGGGGCACCCAATGAGACTCGAACTCACTCGTGTAGGTTTGCTAGTCTAGTTTGCTAACCATTACACCACCAGAGGTGCCCTGTGACATCATAGTAAGCGAGTTCGAATTCCAGTCGCGCTGTTACATTCACATTCGAACTAATGCACAAGGAAAATGTATGAAGTCCTTTATCCTTAGATAGTATTTGGTTTTAGCACTAAATAACTCATATTGACATACCATTAAATAAAGAAAAAGACAAACCAATAAACGACTGTGTGGAAGTTTCAAAGTTTGAAGACGGAATGAGTTTAAGAAATACAAGTCGAGAATCGTAACTCTTGTTTTGTTTCTGTAGTTACGTTCATACGGAACCTTTGGGGAATGTGGAGTACACCTTCTTCATTACCCTTGCTCACCGGTCTACTCTAACCCAGAGTGGTCGTACCTGTTAGGGTCCCATCTATGGGTTAGATAGAAAATTTTAGTCATTTACTATACTCCCATTCAACAGCATGCAAAATTAAATTGAATTATTTGTGTTAAATAGTAATACCTGAAAACACAAAACTGTTTGCAAACAAAAGAGCTCTGGCTCGTAAAAACTCTTCGTTTACAAATCTCTTTCTTACTTTCTTTCTTTCTTTCTTTCCCCACCCCCTATCTCTCTCTCCATATATATACGTGGTGCACCCAATAAGTTTCCAGACTTTTTTTGTAAAGGCATTGAAAATTCACTATGTTATTGCTATACATATTATGAGATGACTCAGCCATGTTTATGATTTCAGGTTCAAATGAACTGCTACAGCTGCAATTGGAACCCACCCTACTAAAGCCTAATTGTCACAGCTGGTGAATTTTAAAAATGCAATCTGTACGTGAGGACACTTTAGAAGAACGATGTGCAATAAAATTCTGTTTTAAACTTGGAAAAAATACCATAGAAACGTATGGAATGCTTCACACTGCTTTTCGACCATCTTGCATGAATCGAGCGTCAGTTTTTGAGTGGCATAAGAGATTCAAAGAAGGCAGGGAGTCTGTGAGGGATGATGAGAGGTGTAGGAGGAGTAAGGAAGTCAATACACCAGAGTTGATTAGCCAAAGGGTTAGGGTTAGAGTAATATGTTAAGGTTTTAAGGGAGTCCAGAAAGAGATTCCGTCGGAAGAGGCCAGCACTCTTCAAATAGGGTCAGTGGCATTTCCATCAGGACAATGCACCAGTCCACAACTCCATCCTTGTCATAGACTATTTGACCAAGATGGGCATCAAGATAGTTCCTCAGCCTCCCTATACCTTGCTCCCTGTGACTTTTGGTTATTCCCTCAGTGCAGAGACTGTCGTTATGAGACAATTGAGGATATGAAAGAGGCTGTGACGAAGGTCATTGACACGCTCACACAAGAGGACTTCTATGGGGCCTTTCAGAAGTTGTTGGAACGGTACAACAAGTGCATTCAAGCCGGAGGAGATTACCTCGAAGGGGACTATAGTTTCATGTGTGCACTATCAATAAAAGTGCCCATACAAAAAAGTTTGGAAACTTTTTTAATGATCCCCGTACGCTCATACTGGACCTTTGGGGAATGTGAAGTACTCCTTCTTCATTACCATTGCTCTCTGGTCTACTCTAACCCGGAGTGGTCGTACCTGTTAGGGTCCCATCTATGGGTTAGATAGAAAATTTTAATCATTTACTATACTCCCATTCAACAGTGTGGAAAATTGAATTGAATTATTAGTGTTAAATAGCAATTCGTGAAAACACAAAACTGTTTATATATATATATATATATATATATATATATATATATATATATATATATATATATTATTTAAACAGGTTTGATTAAATAAAATAAAATACTTGTTTTGAATTTTTTTCTTTTTTCTTTCAAGATTCCTTATGTTTTATTTAGGTTACAATCTTGAAAGTTGTTGATAATTTCTCCACACACACACACACACACACACACACACACATATATATATATATATATATATATATATTTGATTGATTATAATCGACATTTTTTGTCTACATATTTTTTTGTTAACCCTTTTGAAGTGCGGTATTGATCTTATGATATTCGGCTGAAATTGGTTCATAAATCTTCCATAATTAGTTATTTCCTAAGTACTTTTCGCTCGACTTTAGGCCATGATCAGGGGAGGTTGTATTACTAAAGTGATGTAACTTTTGTAAGTACATTATTACTTTGTAAGAAGAAAAGCGTCTGTACTGTGGTATTGTGTAGCGTTTACTTTTTGAACCTGTTCTATAAATAACGTCAGTAGCTAAAGACATTTAAGTACATTAGCACTGGTTTTAAAAATAATTCAGTTAAGTTTGGGCTGTGTGTTCTTAATATGTAGTACCTCGAGAATCTGTTGTTTTTGCTTGTTATTTTGATGTTTTGATATTTATAGAACAGATTCTAAAAGTAAAAGCTACACAATACAACAGTACAGACATTACATCACTTTTTTAATACATCCTCCCCTGATGATGGCGGAAAGTACTTGGGAAATAAGTAATTATGGAAGATTTATGAACCAATTCCAGCCGAATATCATAAAATCAATACGGCAATATGAGAGGATTAACAAAAAAATATGTAGATAAAAAATGTCTATTATATTCAATCAAATATGTATTAATGAAGAAATGCTGCCAAAACACACACACACACACACACACACACACTCATTTATATATATATATATATATATATATATAAAACTGTCTGTAAAGATGGACAAAAAAAGACATACGTGAATAGACAGACACAATAACAGATAGATATGAACAGATTGAGATAGACATATATATATATATAAAGAGAATAAACAAACATAGGTAGGTACATGTTAAAGACAGTAATAGATAAATAAATGTATTTTGTCTATGAAGACAGACAAGTGGAAAAATAAATGGGAAAGATAGGCAGTAGAGTGTTCGCCACTGGTCCAGGAGACCGGGGTCCAATCCCTGGTCGAGTCATACAAAGACTCAAAAAATGGTACTTGATGCTGCTTTACTTAGCACTCAGCATTATAAGGTTAGGATCAAGGGTAAAGTTGAGCAATCCAGGGAAAGGAGTAGCACCCTCCCCTACATCACGGTGTAGTAGCTATTGAAAAGGGAACCTTCGGGTCATCCTCGACTAAGGTCACCAGCTTACTATATTGAAATAAATAGAAAGAAGTAAATAGAGACATAGATAAGTTTGTATATATATATATATATATATATATATATATATATATATATATATATATATATGCAAAGAGATAGATAACTGTCGGTGAATATAGCTTGCTAGATAGATAAACATAAGTACACGAGACGAGTAGACGCATAATTAAGCACGCACATACGCGCGTCCGCGCACACACACATATATGTAGAAAGAAATAGATAGATAGATAGATAGATAGATAGATAGATAGAAACTGACTTAGATGAATGGAATTCAATAGAAAGACAATATAGATGCATGTGAAGAGACAGCAATAGATTAATACATAGTGAACTGTCTTTGACGAGATAGATAGATAGATAGATAGATAGATAGAAAAGAGAGAGAATAGAATTGAGATAGATAGATAGATAGATATAAACAGTGGTAGATGCATAAATATACAGGCATAAGTAAAGTAAAGTTAGCGACCATAGTCGAGGGTGACCCGAAGGCTCCCTTTTCGATAACTACTACACCAAGGTGTAGGGGAGGGCGCTACTCCATTCCCTGGATTGCTCCACTTTACCCTTGAACCGTACCTTATAATGCTGAGTGTTAAGCAAGGTGGTATCAAGTTCCATTTTTAAAGTCTTTGTTATGACTCGACCTGGGATTGAACCCAGTTCTTCCGGGCCATTGGCGAACACTCTAACCGCTGGGCCAAGTAGTTATTTGTTTGAGCTCTGTAGCTGATTTTTCGAACAATGCTGCGAGCAGTCTTAGACAAGTCCTGGCGGCAACACCCCACAAGACACCAACTATACGGCCACCTGCCTCCTATCACGAAAACTATCCAAGTTAGACAAACCAGACATGCAGAAAACTGCTGGAGAAGCAGGGACGAGCTCATAAGTGATGTACTCCTATGGACCCCCACATATGGCCAGGCAAAAGCAGGACGACCAGCACGAACATACATTCAACAGCTATGTGAGGATACAGAATGTAGCCCTGAAGACCTGCCAGAGGCGATGAACGATAGGGAAAAAGTGGCGAGATAGGGTCAGGGATATTCGTGCTAGTGGCACGACATGATGATGATGATATACATATATATCGATATAGATATGAACAGAATGAGATAGACACGTAGGTATATCAGACTCTCACTTACATTACGTAGGTCATCACTTGCACACACACACACACACATACGCACACGAACAAATACACGTACATGCATCTATATGGTTTCTCGAAGAGAAATAGTTACAAAAGATTATTTCAAAAAGTTATGTATCATACTTTTATTTTACTCAAAGCCACGCTCAGCAAGGACAACTTGCCTTGATCGGTGAAGATGGTTTGGTTTGATTTGGTTTTATGGCATATCAATCATTAATGGTTATTTAATGCTCAATCCCGTGTTTACATATATATCAAATATATGATTTGTAAACAGATTTTGTTGATACACACAGTTAAATGATCAAACAGTTCTATTTCAAACAATTCAGTTTAGCATAAGTCATTTGTTTGAACTCAGTTTAAATATCAAACAGTTCTAGAAATGACACTTTCAGGTGCTACAACTCCGGGTCAGAGTGGATCTGGGAGCTGTGACAATGAAAAGATACCCTGCATTCTCCAAAGTTCACCATTACTATATCCTCGACATCAGATTGTTTAGTGTCATATGTATTTCAAACAATTCAATTTAGCATGAGTCAACACAGTTAAATGGTTCCAACTATGGCTATGTATAACAAACACTTCAATTAAATATCAGTCATTTGTTTACACACAGTTAAATAATCAAAGTTTTATTTCTAACTATTCGATTTACAATAAGTCATTTGTTTGCACTCAGTTTAAGTGTGGAACAGTTCTATTTGATAGGACCCTGTCAGGTTCTACCCGCTGCTGGCCAGAGTGGACCAGAGAGCAATGACAATGAAGCATTCCCCAAAGCTCCAGCATTACTGGAGCCTCACTATCCAGGGCACTCGTTGTGGGGGCCTTACCCCTCTGCAGAGATGTAGTCAGTGCATTCTTCAAGCCTAATCGACTTGCCTGTATCGGCAAAAATTAACAAAATATCAAATGAATGGTAAAAAATGTAAGAAAGGAATAATGAAATGAAACAACATAGCAGACATAAAAACTAAGACAGATTAAGATATTTATTAAACCCTGGGCGCCTCAGGTAGTTTAATGGTTGTAATTTGTTGTGTTGTGGTAAGGAAGAGATACAGAGTGAAATAGAGTTAATTACTTATTAACTCAAGTGGTACAGTCCGAAAAATATTATAAGTCTCGCGCTGTGGGTGTTACGTCCGAAGTTGGTCTTACTACTGACCGAGATCTTTCAGTACCGACGTGCTTAAGAAACTCGACGTCTTTTATACCTCCGAGATACCAGAAGTCAAGTGGTACGAGCCACTATACAACATAATTTACTAAGCTTTTCGATTAGATGTGGCACGAGGCCGCATGAATGGGGCACCCGATGAGACTCGAACTCACTCGTGAAGTTTGGCTGGTTTAGCTTGCTAACCATTACACAACCTGAAGTGCCCTCAGTAATCAACGAAGCTCTTACCCTGGATGTGACACAAGGCCGAATAAAAGGGGCACCCAATAAGAGTCGAACTCACTCGTCTACATTTGCTAGTCTAGCTTGCTAACCACTACACCACCAGACGTGTCCTCGGGTAGTTTAATGGTTAGCAAGCTTGACAAACAAACCTGCAAGAGTTAGAGTCTCATTGGGTTCCTCATTCTTTCGGCCTGGATCTAAAACGCTTAGTAAATGACTACTTATTAAACCTTCACTTGAAAAGACCAATGTTGTCACTACAAGGTAAACGTCGATGGAATAGTTTGATCCACAGGTTCTATGTTTAAAAAGCTCTTGGAATGGTACATGCAATAGACTTGAAGAACTGATGCCACACTCAGGAGTTTGCAAAACAAATTTCTACTGAAGTTCTCGGTTAAGAGTTACAAATATACGCCGCTCATCGGAACATCTTCCACAAAAGTATAAATAGAAAAGAGAAGTAGTGGTTATATTTCAGCGATGGGAAAGTATAATATTGACACTAACGATACACAGTTTCGGTTGGTTGGTTGGTTGGTTGTTTTGTTTTACGTTTGGTTTGGTTTGGTTTGGTTTATTGAGTTTTATGGCATATCAACCTTTGTAGGTTATTTAACGCCAAATCCACTTTTATGCAAATAATCAGTTCCATTTCAAAGAATTCAGCCTAGCACAAGTACACAGCCCGACTGTCAAAAACATTTCTATTTCAAACTATTCAATAACATATATAAAAACTATATATATATAACAATTCAGTTTAGTGTAAATACAGTTTCAATGTCAAAAACCAGTTCTGTTTGAAATAATTCAGTTTAGCATAAGCCCGCAGTTTAAATGTAAGTACGGTTCAATTGTCAATTCATTTCTATTTTAAGCTAATCAGTTTGATCAAATAATTCAGTTGAGCATAAATATGCCGTTAGTTCTATCTAACTCATAGAGAGGGCTCTATCAGGTGCTACCACTCCGGGCCAGAGTGGACCTGGGAGCAATGGCAATAAAGGGGTACTCCGCATTCCCCAAGATTCCAGCATCACTGGAACCTCACCATCAGATTTTTTAGTGTCTTATCCAGGACACACGTGGCGGGGGGGGTCTTACTCCTCTGCAGAGGTGCAGTCGGTGCATTCTACAGCCCCAGCCGACTGGGCAATTTGTTTTACGTCGTATCAATCCTTTTCGTACCATTTAACGCCGAATCAAGTCATTTTGATGAAAGTTTGTTAGTTTCAGTACAGTAATTTTCAGATATTGATTTGTTTTTATATACTTTGGTATTGTTTATATTTTTATTGGTTAGGTCTTTAAATTTTTCCATGTAGGCCCACTGCTTTTAGGAAGGACATTATAGTGTCCACTTTAGTTTTTTAAAAATAGTTCTTTCATAAAGCTTTCATTGTAAAATCTTTCTCTTATAAGGGCCTGATAAATGCATTTAAAGAGAAGATGTTTTATTGTGTAGGCAGTATAGCATGCATGGTACATTGGTTGCTCTTCTTCTTTAAGCAAGTCGAACTGTGAAATCCTTATGTGACTTATGCGCAGTATGGACAATAGTACTTATTCCTTTCGGCTTTTTCTGAAGCTTTGCTTCCATTCTCCTAATATAGGCTTGATTTCTAGAAGTTTGTTATATTTAGTGTTGCTTCAGCGATGCTGCCTTTGTTGTTGTATATATTTGTTTATTTTGATTTTCAAGTATGTATTTGGAATCTTGAATTTTTTTTTCAGAAGCCATACTTAAGGCAGATCTAGCAGCTTTGTCAACTTGCTCAGTTCCACTAATTCCTTTATGACTTGGTGTCCAACATAGCAATGTTTCGTTATCATCTGAAATTTTTTTTCTAATTTACATTGGAGTTTTATTATTAGTGGGTTTGCAAGTTTATTTCACATTTTTTGATAGAACCAAGTTTTCCATTGTCAGTCTAGATAGCCAAAAATGTAGCTGTTCAGAAAGTATTTATGTGATTGAATCAAGCAAGATGGTTTCTCAGACCAGGTGGCTGGGGCTGTAGAATACACCAACAGCATCTCTGCCGAGGGGTAAGCCCCTCAACGAATGTCCCGCCATCAATGAATATCATTAACTAAGCTGAAGCCTAAAAGATTAACAGAAAATCGCTTTTTAGGGCTGAAGACGAGTAGAACGTGTCATACTTTTTGATGAGCTGATAACAGAAGAATGATGTACAGTGTGCTCCAGATTGATCGAAAAACTCTACTTAGATTTTGAACTCAGAGTCTTGGGTATTCCTAAACCGCTTGTCCTACCAAAGCTTGAGTTCCTCTTACTATTTTACACATATATGAGCTGTAGAACGGGTGGATGGATACATGCCTTTCTCAAGCATGAAGTGAAAGGCAAACAGTTTTGTCCAGGATTTGAACACGGTTAGACGTGTCCATTTTCTAAGACGATACTTATGACGCTGCGCATGTATGTATAAAAGAGAAATGTTTACAAATAATTATTTTAACCATTTTCCCTAAATAAAAATCTGAAAGGAATAAGGATATCAACTTCTCATTTTGTCTCACGAAAGTAATGTAACAAAAGAAACAAGGTTACGTCCTCATTTCTTTTTAGTTTATATATATATATATATATATATATAAAGACAAATACCTGGAGACATACGCAAAAATACGAGATTTACAATATGAAGAAATTTTATTGAAATCGCAAGGGCCATTTCATCTGAGATTTGTCACGCAACAGCCTTCAGAAGTCATTTAAAACAATGTAAATAAGATTATGTAAAAGGTGGGTGAAAAGGAAAAAGGATAGCAAGACGAGGGTAGGGGGTAGAGAAAAAATTAAAACCACCAAAAAAAAAAAAACCCTATGAGATATCTCCTAATAAATTCAAAGAGTGTTTTGGGTTTTGTTTGCATTGAGAAAGCCTATGAAATAAAATATAAATGGCCTCCTGGACAATTAGATGTTGTTTAGTCCTATGAAAGACCACTCAAAACACTCATCACTGTAATCAGCTACATAACTCTTCAAGGCATTCAAATGATCACAGAGAGCAGAATTGAGCATTCAAAAGGTTGCTGCTTGACAAATCTCAGATAAAAATGGCCGTTCCGTTTCAATAAAATTTTTTCATATTGTAAATCTCCTATTTTTGTAGATGTCACTAGATATTTTTCTTTTTAAATTTGCACGTACCAACAATTTATATATATATATATATATATATATATATATATATATATATATATATATATACGAGGTGCCATCAATAAGTTTCCAGACTTTTTTTGTACAGGCATTTAGAATTGTCGTAGTCTCTTGAAAATTCTGTATGTTATTTCTATACCTCTTATGATATGACTGACCAATTTTTATGATTTCAGGTTCAAATGAACAGCTACAGCAGCAATTGGAATACACCCTACTAAAGCCTGATTGTCACAGCTGGTGAATTTCAAAAATACAATCTGGACTTTAGAAGATCGATATGTAATAAAATTTTAAACTTGAAAAAAAAAATACCATGCGATGAAAGCTGGATCTACTGCTATGATCCAGAGACCAAGAGACAGAGTTCCCAGTGGAAGCATGCTACCTCCCCTAGACCTAAGAAGGCCAGACAGAGCAAATCCACCCACAAACTTTTAATGATCCTTTTTTTGACAGCACTGGCATGATCTACATGCACTGGGTTCCCACTGGACAGACAGTCAACAAGGAATACTATGTTGAGGTTTTAAGGGAGTTCAGGAAGAGATTCCTAGGGAAGAGGCCAGCACTCTTCAAATCGGGTCAGTGGCATTTCCACCAGGACATTGCATCAGTCCACAACTCCATCCTTGTCACAGACTATTTGACCAAGATGGACATCAAGACAGTTCGTCACCGTCCTTATAGTCCAGACCTTGCTCCCTGTGACTTTTGGTTATTCCCTAAGCTCAATGAAAACCTTAGAGGCTGTCGTTATGACAATTGAGGAGATGAAAGAGGCTGTGACGAAGGTCATTGACGCGCTCACACAAGAGGACTTCCATGGGGCCTTCCAGAAGTTGTTGGAACGGTATAACAAGTTCATTGCAACCGGAGGAGATTACTTCGAAGGGGTCTAGAGTTTCATGTGTGTACTATCAATAAAAGTGCCCATACGAAAAAACTCTGGAAACCTATTGAGGGCACCTCGTATATATGTGTGTGTGTGTGTGTGTGTGTGTGAACTGATGTATCTATAAAACTTACTGTGAAGGATATTAATAGACAGCAGTAAATATGTTCAGATTTCTGTAGAAGTAAACCGCTTGATATCGATACGATCACAGAGATCATGTATCCGCCGTGAACACACTCACATAGATATTTACAAATGGATACACAGATTAATCCCGTCAATAAATAGCTATAAACAGACTTCGATTAATCTGATATGGACAGAGTAAGTTAAGTGTAAACGTCCGAGAAAAAAATGATAGTTTCAAATGATGAGAACATTTTTTTATTCTTTTATTCTTGTTGTTTTAATTTTCGAAAGAATGAATTATCATCATTCAATATTCAATATATCATTTGGCATCTGCCCCTTCTATGCACTTTCCGATAGTTTCACTAACTGGATTCTAAGAGGCACACTTTTTATTTTGGTTTGGTTTGGTTTGGTTTTATAGCACATCACTCATTGTAGTTTATTAATGCCAAATCCATTTTTAAACATATAAACAGTTTGAGTTTAAGTATAGTTTTTTGTTTACACACAGTTGAATGTCAAAAAAATTCTATTCCAAACAATTCAGCTTAGCACAAGCAGACAGTTTCAATGTAAAAAAAACCCAGGTCTATTTCAAACAATTCAGTTGAGCATACAAAAACAGTACCATCCCAACCAATTCAGTTTAGCATCGGTACAAAGTTTTGTTCAATTTGACACATAGATAGGACCGTATCAGGTGCTACCACTCCAGGTCAAAGTGGACCTGGGAGCGATGGCAATGAAGGGGTACTCCGCATTCCCCAAAGCTCCTGCATTACTGTAACCTCATCGTCAGAGTGTTTAGTGTCATATCTAGGACACTCGTTCGGTGGAGGGTCTTACCCATCGACAACAAAGCACTCGGTGTATTTTACAGCCCAACCCGACTGAGGAAGCGTACATTTTATATGTAAATGCTGGTGGTCTCACCTTTAACGACAAATTGATTAGTTTTGTTTATGGCATATCAACCATAGTACGTTATTTAATGCCAGATCCTGTTTACACATATATATCAAATATATATATGATTTGTTAACATCTTTTGTTGATAACATTCTTAAATGAACCTGAGAATTTTTGCACACAGTTAAATGGGTTCAACTATTGCTCTCTAACAGTTACAATTTAACTTCAGTCATTTCTTTGCACACAGTTTCTTCTATTTGATCCATAGAAAGAACCCTATCAACTGTTATTACTCAGATTCAAAGTGAACCTGGAAACAATGGCAAAGAAGAGATACTCTACATTCCAAAAATCTCCAAGGCTGGAGCCTCGCCATCACATAGTTTAATGTCATATCCTGGGCACTTTTTGAGCGGGGAGGGTCTTACCTCTATGGAGAAATGCAGTTGGTGTATTCTACAGTCCTAACCGACTGAGCTACAAAAGAGCGAGTTCAATCTTCAGAAGAGAGAGTTAGCGCTTACGTAGCCTTCAAACTCTTTGGAAAGTCACGAATCAACTTCTCCCTTCATGATACGGGTAAAAAGCAATCAATCTAGATTGTTCGGTAACAAATCGCGTCAGAGACCGTTCCTCGATGCCGGCACTAGGTAACCTATTACTGGTTGCATATTAAAAACCATAATGTTTATTACCGAAGAAAATTGAATCGGCGACTCGAAATAAAATGCATTTCACTACGTGGTAATGCCCTTGGAAAAGGCATGAATCCAACCCTTTTTCCTCCATCTATGAGTAAATAGTTGAGCAGACAGAGTTCTTTAGCCTTTGCAAGGCAACCGGTCTAGAAGAAGAAAGCTCTGAATCTAAACAAGCTGTACTCCGCCAAAAAATAAATCCTCTGGCATATTGTGCCAACTTGTTTTGTGAACCCATGCTGTGTTTATTGCCCAGAGCTTGAGGAGGGTTCACAAAGCAAAAAAGAAAAAATCAATTTGAAGTTTGAAGAACTGAATTCGCTCACAGATGGAGGGGTGTGCGTCACCTTGGACCTTCCTTTGGCTCTGTCTGCTCGTCCCATTCGTCTAGCAGGAATTTTACCGAGCCAGATCCTAATAGATCCCCCAGTTCTTTGGGTGCAAGTGGATTCTATGGGCATCTCTCCAGTAAATTTCTCTGACCAACTCGTTCTGACGGATTCCTCTAACTGACACTTTACACTCCGTGTTACCTGTACTTCGAGTAAACAAAAGTCCTTAGTCAATTCCTGTTTCTTTGACCCCTTTTCACGTGCTCTGTTTAGCCCCATACACATTCAAGGCCGTGAGATCACTTCATTCAAACCCACGGCTGACCTACAGGTCTGCTAGGCGGAAGATTGGTGGATGAACTGCTTCTTCCTTCTTCGATTTTTTACATACCGTATAGACACGTCTACACTCATATACACACAAACTTGGGTGATTTAATGGTTAGCAAGCTAGAACAACAAACCTACACAAATGAGTTCGAGTCTCATTGATTACACCGTCGGTATGGCCATGAGCCACATATAAGCAAAAGGCTTAGCAATTACAACACACATACACACACACACACACACACACATATATATAAATGTACCCACACCCACTCATACGTCCACTGTGACACGCTCACACACGTCTAACTCTATAATACCATGCCAAGGATCCATAGTGTTACAATATCCTCCCCATGGGTAAAATAAAAACAGGCAAGTAACCCTCGTCGATCTGAAAAATCTCACGAAAGGGAACGTTCCGATGACCTAATGGGTGATGGGAGATATCCATCCATTTTCAATGGCATAACCCAGACTAAGTTAAGCTTTGTAATTAAAAGCCGTTGCAAAAAGACCGATTCATTAGTGTTTTTTTAGTCATACAGTTTTTACCGTAATGCAGTTATTTACAAGCTCATCTAACATACCAGTTCGTGTAGTGAATGGTTGTACGAGTATTGTAACCTTATGCCAGACAAGAATAATATTTGTCTTCGCAGTAGTTAGCAAGCCGGTCTCTTAGAGTATCTCTATGTCAGAACAAATTACAACTAGTAAATAGTATCTTAATTCTTGTGATTTGTATTTTTTGCTTTCAATTAATTGGTTTTCGGACTTTCACAACGGTTATTGCACCTATAAACTTTCATGTTCATCTTTTGTTCTTCATAATCCTCACAGAACCGAGGGACAAATGTTGGTTTGTTTTAGAGCATGTTGGTTTCGGTTTCTTTGTTTAATGTCATATAAATCTCCATGGGTTATCTAATACCAAAGCTATACATGTAGAAGGACAGTATTTGTACGATTCAACACATAGCTGAGGGGGTAAGGGCTTCATGCCTTTTCAAAGGGTATTAAACCGAAAGGGAACGTAATAGCGTGACTGACGTTCGAACTCGCCTACCACAATGTAATAGTTCATGGGGACGCTGTTCTCAGCATGTGGGGCCATGACGAATCAGTCGAACAAGTACCGTCTCTAGTACCGTCTACGACACAAAAATGTTATATTCCCAATTATTCCAAATTTGTACACACTTCACATTTAGTTGCAATGTTAATTTTCTAAGAACCTGTATACTGATAAAATTCCCAATATTCTTAAAAAATTATCGCAAACATATTCATCTGATTCATAGATGGGATCCTATCAGGAACTTCTACTTTAGGTCAGAGTGGACCTGGCAGTAATGTCAACGAAAGGTTGACTCCACACTAACCAGATATTCAGAAAGGTTGACTCCACACTAACCAGATATTCAGAAGTGAAGCATCACCCCCGGATGCAGGTGTTACACCCAGCACACCCCCTTTTTTGGAAGTGGCTTGCCCCTCTGCAAGAGAATGCAGTCGGCGTATTCTAAACCCAACCAACACGTTTTGATTTTTATTTGTTTCATTTTCTTTGACCTTTGTGCTTATATAACCGAAAATTCTATGATCTCATAAGTATAATAATTAGTGTTATTTTCACAGGTTCTGTGAGTAATATTGATTCTGACCATTCTTCTTTATCAAATGATAAAGGTTTACTTCATCTAACACACACACACACGCACACACAGACACACACACACACACACACACATATATATATATATATATATATATATATATATATATATATATATATATATATCAAATGATAAATGTTTACTTCATCTCTCGGTCTCTCTCTCTCTCTCTCTCACACACACACATATATATTTACATCATCTTACACACACACACACACATACACACACACACATATACACACAAATATATATTTACATAATCTCTCTCACACACACACACACACACACACACATATACACACAAATATAGATTTACATCATCTCACACACACACACACACACACATATATACACATATATATATATATATATATATCAAATGATAAAGGTTTACTTCATCTCTTGGTCTCTCTCTCTCTCTCTCTCACACACACTCACACATATATATGTATATCAAATGATAAGTGCTTTCTTCATATTTCTCTCTCTGACACACACACACACACACACAAACACACACACACAAATATATATATATTTACTTCATCTCACACACACACACACGCACACGCACACACATATTTACTTATTCTCACACACAAACACACACACACACACACACACACACACACATATATATCAAATGATAAAGTTTTACTTCATCCCTACTCTCTCACACACACATATATATATCAAATGATTATAGTTTACTTCACCTCATACACACGTGCGCATATATATATATATATATATATATATATATATACTTCCTCTCTCTCTTTCTCTCTGTCTCTCTCTCTGTCACTCTCTCTCTCTCACACACACACACATACACACGTATATACATGTATATATTTTGAATGAGTTATGGATTGAAATCTTATGTATGAGAAAGACACATTTGTGAAATTAAATCAGATCAACATTTTTCACCAGATGTCTTGAGTCATCAAAATATAAATTACTTCCTTATATATATATATATATATATATATATATATATATATGAGAGAGAGAGAGAGAGAGAGAGAGAGAGAGAGAGAGGGGAGTGAGAGATTACATCATGAAGTATACTCTGATAGAATAAAGCTATCAGTCACTTTTGTAAATATGAGTTTATGGTAGTGAACATCTTGTCAATATAACCCGACTGACGGGAAGACATTTTAAATATTCATGCTTATAGTTGAAAAGAATTTAAAAATAATTATCTGCTAATGTTGTTACGACGTTTATTTGAGTGGCATGTCTACCTCTCTTGAGGATAGAGTGTTCGCCAATGGCCCGGGAGACCGAGGTTCAACCGAAGGGTGAGTCATACCAAAAACTCAAAAACTGGTACTTGATACCACCTTGTTTAACACTCAGCATTATAAGGTAAGGATCAAGGGTAAAATGGAGTAATCCAGGGAAAAGAGTAGGACCCTCCCACCCACCTCGGTGTTGTAACTATTGCAAAGAAGCTTTCGGGTCTCTCTCGACTACAGTTGCCAAAGTTACTTACGTATATATATATATATATATGTGTGTGTGTGTGTGTGTGTGCGCGCGTAAAAATATGTGGAAAAGTGGATAAATCAAACACTTACAATGGGTTTAGAAGTAATATTACGAAGAAGTTCTTCCTTGAATAAAGAACGAAATATTACTACTAAAACCTGTTGTAAGTGTTTGATTTATCCACTTTTCCACTTTTTCTTATCATCTCGTCAGATTTACCTCACACACACATACACACACACACACACACACACATAAATACATATATAT
Source organism: Sepioteuthis lessoniana (assembly GCA_963585895.1). Lineage (NCBI taxonomy): Eukaryota > Metazoa > Mollusca > Cephalopoda > Myopsida > Loliginidae > Sepioteuthis > Sepioteuthis lessoniana. The sequence goes on along the minus strand of OY757912.1, from coordinate 109,370,690 downwards.
ATATATATATATATATATATATATATATATATATATACACAGGCGTTCGTGGTGTAATGTTTACCGTCGTACGAAATGAACACGATGATCCGAGTTCAAATCTTGATTGGCCGTTTGTATTTCTCAGAGCTCTAATACCGTTGGGAAACATGTACATCCTACTATTCTCAATCCAGAGATGGGCAAATAGTAGGGCACACTGGGCTCTTCAATCTTAGTGCGCAACCGGTCTTGGAGAAAAAAATCTTTAAATTAAACCCTATTAAACTCAGCTTAAAGTCAGACCTTGTGTCGCGACCTGTTTGTGCGGATGGCAGGGGTCTATGAATATATATATATATATATATATATATATATATATATATATATATATATATCATATACATTCATGACATTTGATCAAGTCTGTACTTGAATTAGATAACCCGTAGAATCTAAAGTGAGCAAATAAGATTAACACTTGTAATATAGTTATAACAGAGGAAGGTCGGAGAACCTACCGACTGAAAGGTAATGATCGAAGCAATGGAGGGAAAGCTACTAGCTCGAATAATTAGTCGGATTTTGAAACACGTATATCGGGTGCTTTGTTGAGTTATTAACAGCAATCAGCCTGAAGGTGGAATTGTGTTAATGAAGATAAATTTGTTCAAAATGTCTAAAAATATCATCGGGTGACAGAGGAAAAAAGTGCGAAATACAATCTGGTTCGTTTGTCCCTGAAATCGGTGTAAGCTTAAATCAGCCGCACTTCTCTTCTGTGACAGATTACACTTACAAATGACATTCGCTACTTACCAATTCCATAAGCTTATACGTCTGTATTTATAGAAACGGGCTATTGAGCGTCTTCAGCGACCACCAACCGGCTGTAGATTCGATCAAAAGCGTCTCATAAAAAAACATCTGTGATAACTGAGTGATGGCCCAGGGGACATCAAAAGCAACCCCAGCAGATTGGAATACCGGAGCAACAGAAAAAGCTTTGAGATTTCTTGGAGGAAGCCCAAGCTTAGGTTAGGTGCACGGAGCAGGTGCAACTGCAGTGAACTGTACGGACAGAAAAAAACAACAACAAAAAACAAACAAAACAACGACGAGGTATCGTAGAAGAGATCGAACTATTTGTATACAGTATCGAGTGGGATAAAATCACTTCACTGTGGAATTTTTGTTAAAAACGTGGCCTTCTTAGGCCATTTCTATCGTGATAAGTTCGATACTTAAATCATGCCCAACAACTATATCCATGTATTTGATAGATACGAACTTAATAAGCACAGACACTTTTTCAGATGTGTGTATAAATGTCCTGATAGGGTTGCCTTGCTATCCGGCGAATTTATCTACAATAATTTATTCATAGATTCAGTTCATCTAAAATAATGTACCACAAATTACAATTCATGTAAATAATTTCTCTACAGATAAATCCATAATAATTCATTACCCTGTCAGCTGCTGCTGTAGAATACACCGACTGCACCTCTGTAGAGGGGTACCACCGACGAGTATCCAGGATATGACACTAAACAATCTGATGGTGAGGTTCCAGTGATGCTAGCGCTTTGAGGAATGCGGAGCACCCCTTCATTGCCATTGCTCCCAGGTCCACTATGGCCTGGAATGGTAGCACCTGATAGGGCCATGTCTATGAGTTAAATAGAACGAACTGTTTGACTAAACTGAATAGCTTAAATAGAAATGTTTTTGACAATTAAACTTTACTTACATTTAAACAGCGTGCTTATGCTAAACTGAATTGTTTGAAATGGAACTGTTTTTGACATTGAAACTGTACTTACACAAAATTGAATTGTTTAATATAGAACTGTTTTGACATTTAACTGTGTGTAAACAAAATCTATACTAATACTAAACTGAATTTGATGTATTAGAACTGTTTTGAAAATTAAACTGTGTACTCATGCTAAACTGAATTTTTTTAAATAGAGTAGACTATTTGCATAAAATAGATTTGGCGTTAGATAACTTACAAAGGTTTATATGCCATAAAATACAACCAACCAAACCAAACCAAACCAAACCAAATCAAACCAAACAATAATTCATCACTAGATTCTTTTAATTTTATCTTTATTCAAAAAAATTAAAATTCAGATCAAGATGTTTGCACAGGTGATTAACTTTCATAATAAAATAATAAAGTTTGTACGACTCAGGAAGTTTGTGTTAGTTCTTTTCTTACTTTAGCATTAGTAAAGTAAGAACAATTCTTTAAAATTTTGAGAAGAAAAAATATTAAAAGTTTTTAAAATGACGTTATAATTCCACATTCTTTTTATATTGGAATAATGCATTTTAGAAACTTGAATATTTGCTGAATAATGTCTGTTAAATTTTTATTGAATAACATCAAGCACCATCCACCCTAACACCTGCCCCAAAACAATACCCCCCCCCAAAAAAAAAACTAGCAAACACTGAACTTTTGTATCCAGTGGAATTTTTAAATCATCTCGATCTATTTCTGAAAAAAATCCCATTACCTTAACAATAAAAATCTGTATCATTAAATACTTCTTTCACACTAGAAGATTTTTTTCAGAAACCATAGCCTGGTCCTTAAAAATAACTGATTCTGACTGAATGATTTCAACGGCAGTTAGTTGTTTTTTGCACACGGTCCTATCTAATACGAATAATTTTAAACCGATCAATTTGACCCATAGATAGCATTCTAACAGGTTCTACCACGCCAAGTCAGAGTGAACCTGGGAGTAATGGCAATGAAAGGATACTTCAAACTCCCTGAATCTCCAGAACTGGAGCCTCACCATCAAATGCAGTTTAGTATCATGCCAAGGACTCTCCTTTATTCGATGGGGGAGTTCTTATCCCTCTGCAGTGGATATCCTATTTACCCAATCCCTCCGCTCGGGCAGGATATGACACAAGGTCAATTTTTAAGCGGAGTTTAACAGGTTTGAATTCAGAGTTTTCCTTCTCCTAGACTAGTTGCCTCACCAAGGCTGAAGAACCTAGTCTGCAGTGGATATAGTCAGTATATTCTAAACCGACAGTACGAGTAAAAAGATAGATTCACGGCCTGGTAAGTAATCAGATATTTGACACACCACTTCATTAATATTTTGAGTAATTATTTCCTGTATCAACGTAACATTTTTTAAGGTCAACTTTTTATTAAAGGATTTTAAGAAATATTTTTATCGGGTTCTTAGTGATCGGTATACTTGCTATCTAATTATTGGATATTACTAACAAGTTCATTACTAAAAATATCATCAATAATTGTAGTTTGGAAGTAATTCAGGCGACAACCTTCACCCCTCCATTGAAAGACTTCACTTGCATAGCTGCCAGAACTTGGTATAGCTTTGTACTTGATTCATATCTCAAAATAGAATTTTGTTGAATGACGGTATGATCTTCATTTGACTCAAAATATTACTATTAATTTTGCTTTCAAAATAATAATGTACTCAGATGCCTCTATATAGCCTACCAGTAGGACAATATAAATGTTTCGATATAGTCTGTCAATGGAACAATGTAGATGGCTCTACTTAATCAACCAATAAGACAATATCAATGTTTCTTCATAGTCTGCTATTAGAAGAAAATAGATTTTTCTATGTAGTCAGCAGATGGAACATATATATATATATATATATATATATATATATATATATATATATATATATATATTCTAAACAGTTTGTCAATAGAACTATATAGATGTTTCTATAGAATATGCAAACAAAAAATTACGGATATTTCAATATAGTCTGTCAATAGGACAATATATATATTTCTATATATTATATAAACACAACAAAGGGATATTTCTATGTTACCTGTTAAAAGAAGAAAATAGATGTTTTTAATAGAACAATACTGATTTTTCCATTTTGTCTCCCAACAGAACAACATATGTATGTTTCTATTCAGTATACTCACAGACCAACATAGATATTTCCGTAAAATCTGTCTATACAACAATATAGATGTTTCTATATAGTCATAATTTACTAAGCTTTTGGCTTAGATGTAGTACAAAGTCATATAAATGAGGCACCCAATGAGACTCGAACTCACTCGTGTAGGTTTACTAGTCTAGCTTGCAAGACATTTCACCACCAGAGGCGCCTAGATGTTTCTATATAGTCTTTCTATAGAAATCTAGCTGCTTAACAGTTCTTTTAAATCTAAAAATGTTTTGCTAAACGTTTTAGAATTTTAAAGAGCCCAGTGTAAAGGGTTTTCCACATGTTTTCTACTGCGGTCCATTTTACGATATACCTCAAAACTGAAAAAAAATTAATTTGAGAAACAACTGTATATATTTTAATGTCCTATTCTAAATGGAAGGCATCTAAATCCTTATCTAAACGGGTTCTTTTTAATAAAAAAAAACACAGTGCAGCTTATTTTTATGGTAATTTCGTACAAACCTTAATACGACTACAATGCAACTAATATTACCAACATCTGCATCGCATTTAAATCTAGAAGGTCTCAAGTTTTATGCACAAGTGTAAAAAGCGACTTTGATTAATGTTTCGTAAGACTAAACATTGACAAAGAAAGTGAATGCAACGTCATCCCGGTCTTTTGTTGTTGTAATAGCGGTATTCTAATTCAAATGACATATGGAATGTTTTGCAATGATATCAGCAGGCGGGTATGTCGTCGTAGTTGTTAAATAAAGCTTGAATGATTCGTAGAATGGACCCTTAAAAATGATTTGCTTATACCAATGATTTTTGTCCAAGAATATCTTTTTAAAAGATAATAAACACGCTGATAATAAACACACACGATAATGTCAATGTTTTTAGTGATCTATAGAGCTGTCGTCTAAATTCAGTATATTTGTTACAGGACTGAAACAACTTTATACCTGCAAAGTTTAACAGTGCAGTATATACGAGAAATAGAAAAAACGTATTCATTTAGCTATACCCAGTGGTGAGGTTCCTGTTCCAGAGCTCTGGTGACTGTGGAGTACTCCTTTGTTGCTTTCACCCCCAGGTCGACTGGAGGGGGGGGGGCTTAACATAATCGTTTGCAGGAAAAGGAAACTGTAACCTAAGTTCAAATACTTGAAAAAGGTTTGGATCTCTTTGTTCTCACCACAGCTATGAGTAAATAGTTGGGAAGACTGGGGGGGGGGGGGGAATTTACTAAGCTTTTTGCTTAGATGTGGCACAAGGCCATATGAAAGGGGCACCCAATGAGACTCGAACTCACTCGTGTAGGTTTGCTAGCCGAGCTTGCTAACCATTACACCACCAGAGGCGCCTAGTTGGGAAGACTGGGTTCTTTAGCCTAGGTACAGCAACCAGTCTAGGAGAAGGCAGACTTTGAATTCGAACCAGATTTGCCCAGCTCAAAATTTGATCTGTGGCGAGGGAATTGGGTAAATAGATACTGGGGGCAGTGGAAGTCACTTGTTTTTGGCATTTAGAACTGACCTTGGTGCTTTTCCTTTCGTGGGTTGACAGCTGTGCTAAACGAAACCGTCAATCACATCGCTTGCGTCACTGCTGAATCACATTTGCGCACCACCTGTGTTGACAAATACTATTTGTTGTCCGCAAACGTTCAACAAGTGTCGATGAAATTCAAGTGAGCATTTTTTTCGCATGAAAGATTTAAATGACACGCTTCATCTTTTTTTGTCGGACGTCATTTTACCTGATTGTCACTCATTTCCAATTCATTATAAAACTAAAATAAACTAAAGGTTGCTGGAGGTAATACTAAACTTCCACCATCGTAGGCCATCACGATAAAATAGGAAGCATTATTTTCGGTGCAAAGATAATAATTCCCTTCGTTGCCATTGCTCCCAGTTTCCTTTTCAGTAGCACTTGTTAGGGCCTCATCTACAAGTTAAATAGATCTTTTTGAAATTTAGTTGATTTAGATAGGAATACTTGATACCGTATAAATCTAAATTATCTGGTTTGGTCAGTTTCTTTGTTTAATGATATATCAACCTTCATGAGTTACTTAATTCCAAAGCCATCTTTTTAGAAGAACCGTAGTGGTACTATTTAATCCATAGCTGATAGGATAAGGGGATTCATACTTGTACTTTGGCCAAACAAAAACGAATCAAGTCTCGTGTTAATCGTACTATTTGTGTTCTATAGTAGCTGCAAGGCCAAATAGCTGTATGGCAAGTGTTCTGAGAGGTGTGAGATGGATAGCAGCTCCGTAATGTTATGTTAGGTGAGGGTTTTTTCGGAGAGTGGATCTTTACCTGACCTTTCTATGAAGGATGATTGAATTTTCGATCTTTCTTTGATTTCCCGAAAAGAAAACATGTTCCCGACTTCTTTCTGGATGAAAGATATTTCTCTTGTCACGTTAAGACTCACCGATACCAACGCGAGGAATTTTTGTTTTACTTTTATTACTTATTTGTCCGCCAATAATTAACCAAAATACAATTAATTTTGGAGCAAGAGGGAGAAAAGAAGAGAGAGGCAGACAAAGATATTTCTCATAGCTTGCTCTGATATCTCTAGACTCTTCGATTTTGGAGATCACAACTTTCGGAGTGATTTATGGTCGGACACACTCTCTTTAACTCAAGCGCACACTATGCCGGTCGTCTACCCTCTTGACAGTTGAATCCGTACTGACAGTCGAATACTCACTGAGTTCCCATTAGAGAGGGACCCTTTTATTAATTACAAAAAACCTTCGCCTAAATTTTCAGATCATCCAGCACGAACTTTAAAAATGGCTGCTATGGAGTCAGGGATTTGTTATTTATTTTGTCTATGTGAGAAGACAGACCGATGATTTAGTTTATTTATTAAAACGTATCAGTTCCATCCAATCTCCAACATAATGAAACAATACCTTTCACAAGAATATTAATTCGAAAGTAAATATAATAACGTGACTGAAGTTCGAACTCGCTTACAACGATGTGGCAGTCCAGCATGGCAACCACTTGGGGACTCTCTTGTAAATTCTTTGTTTTTAGAATATTTACTTGTAGCTATGATTGTTGAACCTACCCATTGCCATAAAGTTGGATTAGGGTCAATCCTTGATGTCGATGGTGTACTAAAAGAAAGACCAGAGAGATAGATAGATAGATAGATAGATAGAGAGAGAGAGAGAGAGAGAGAGAGAGAGAGAGCAATCTAGAACACTTTTCAGATAAAATTTTAGAAAAATATGAAGTTAAAAATGGAATTAGGAATGAAAGAAATTTAAAAAAAAGAAAAAAGAAAAAAAAATACTAAAAAAGACAAAACAAAACAAAACAGAAAAAACAAACGAACAAAAAACAAATATCTTTAGAAACCTGAAAATCCTTGATTTAAAAAAACGACTTGCAATGGCTCAGTTGGTAATAACGTTTATATCCTCCAGCATGATAAGAAAATTTCGTGCTGGCGATGGAATGTTCGATTTTTTTGTGGATACTTGTAGAATCCATATATATTATAGGCACGGTGCTGTAGTGGATGTGAAGCTCCAGAACACTATTTTTTCTGAAATGGAAGTGTAATTAATAGAAGTGTAATTAATGGAAGTGTAATCAATGAAATATAATTCAAGGAAGAGTAATTAATCGAAGTGTTATAAACTTCCATTAATTACACTTCTATTAATATATATATATATATATATATATATATATATATATATATATATATATATATATATATATACGTGGTGCCTTCAATAGGTTTCCAGACTTTTTTTGTACAGGCATTTAAAATTGTCGAAGACTCTGGAAAATTCAGTATGTTATTGCTATATATCCCATGAGATAACTGACCAATTTTTATGAGTTCTTGTTCAAATAAACAGCTACAGCAGCAATTGGAATACACCCTACTAAAGCCTGATTGTCACAGCTGGTGAATTTCAAAAATGCACTATGGATGTGAGGACACTTAAGAAGAACGATATGCAATAAAATTCTGTTTTAAACTTAGAAAAAATGCCACAGAAACGTATGGAATACTTCAGACTGTTTTTGGAGCCACTTGCATGAATCGAGCATCAGTTTATGAGTAGCATAAGAGATTTAAGGAAGGCAGGGAGTCTATAAGGGATATGAGAGGTGGAAGGAGAAAGGAAGTCAGAACACCAGAGTTGATTGGCCAATTAAAGAATTTCACGGATAAGGACCGTCGTGAGTCTATAGAGACAATAAGAGCACAGTTTGATGTCAGTGTGGGAACTGTACACACAATTATTCGCGAGGGACTGAAGATGCGGAAGATTTGCACGAAGTTTGTCCCAAGGGTGTTCAGAGAAGATCAGAAAGAAAGACGTTGTCATGACAGCAGGGAGATGGTCGAGCTGATAATTCAGATCCCGCTGTTCTTGATGCTCTGGTGACCTGCGATAAAAGCTGGATCTACTACTATGACCCAGAGACCAAGAGACAGAGTTCCCAGTGGAAGCATGCTGGCTCTCCTAGACCCAAGAAAGCCAGACAGAGCAAATCCACCCACAAACTTTTGATGATACTTTTTTTGACAGCACTGCCATGATCTACATGCACTGGGATCCCACTAGACAGACAGTCAACAAGGAATACCATGTTGAGGTTTTAAGGGAGTTCAGGAAGAGATTCCGTCGGAAGAGGCCAGCACTCTTCAAATCGGGTCAGTGGCATTTCCACCAGGAAAATGCACCAGTCCACAACTCCATCCTTGTCACAGACTATTTGACCAAGATGGGCATCAAGACAGTTCGTCACCGTCCCTATTGTCCAGACCTTGCTCCCTGTGACTTTTGGTTATTCCCTAAGCTCAAGGAAAAACCTAGAGGCTGTCGTTATGAGACAATTGAGGAGATGAAAGAGGCTGTGACGAAGGTCATTGACACGCTCACACAAGAAGACTTCCATGGGGCCTTCTAGAAGTTGTTGGAACGGTACAAGTGCATTGCAGCCGGAGGAGATTACTTCGAAGGGGTCTAGAGTTTCATGTGTGTACTAGCAATTAAATGCCTATACGAAAAAAATCTGGAAACTTTTTTAATGAGCCTTGTATATATATATATATATATATATATATATATATATATATATATATATATATATTGTCTTTTACCTCTGTCTCAGTGTATGACAATATCATTGAACTTAGCTGCATCCTTTGACAAAAATCTTTAGCACCCTGTTGGCAGGACTTAGAACAAGCTGATTGTATCCCCTAATGAAAGGTAAGACTCCTCCCTAAAAAATGAGGCATACTGTGTATGAAACTAAACTGCATCTGACTGGTGAGGCTTCAGTTCTGGGGATCTTGGAAGTGTATAGTATCTCTTCGTTGCTATTACTCCCTGTTCCACTCTTCCTCGGAGTGGTAGTACCTGTTAGGGTCCAATTTATGAATCAAGTAGATCTGTTTTTAAAGTATTCATATTCCATGGGACCGTACGCCTAAAAGCTACTTAAGAAACTATAAGAAAAATATGAACGCTATTCCCTAACCTCTAAGCATAAAATAACCCTAGATGGGTTAACATGGTGTCAAAATAAATTCTTAAGTAATTTCATAAGGTCCTTGATATTCTTTATCTCTTTTAAATTTCAAAATCATATAAGTTAATTCTCCTTTCTTTTGTTTTATTTTTTGTTCTATCAAAAGATTGGGTTATAAAACTTTTATCTACGTTTAATTTGCACCCCCCTCTAAAAACAAACAAAAAACAACGCTGAAAAAGTTCGTCGAGCATAATAGTTGTGGAAAGAGAAAACACCGCATATCTTAAAGCAAAACGATAAAAAATATTTTACTCTTTGATAAATATTACAAAAAAAAGCAGTAAAAATAACAGACATGTCCTTACCTGCTATGGTCCTCGGGGCACTATCTATGCAGCGTGTTATGAGCCTGAAAATTCTAGCTGAGCCCTTCTCTCTCCAGGTCCACAAATGGTTTGAATTCAAAGCTTTCCATCTCCTAGGCTGGTTGCCACACCACTGTCAAAGAGCCGAGTCTGTCCTACTATTTATACGTAGCTGGAGGGAGAATAATTGAATTCATAACTTTCCCAAAGGTGAAATACAGACACCTTCGTCTAGGATTTGAACTCGGGTCACCGAGCCCACTTTTCACGACAATAACCGTTACACCACAAGCACCTCCATATAATGAATATATAGATATAATATTATAAATAAATAAAATTTTTAGAGTTAGATGGATTAAAAAATGACCTCGTTTTTTTTTTTCAATCAATTTTTTACAGTAAATTTATAACAACCATGTGGGCATTTTCAAGGGAATTTTGTATTAGATTCAGTCACTATTTTTATTTTATTTTGCGAGGTTGTGTATACGGTAATTCCATTCTAGATCAACATGACTCTCAATTTTGGGAAACCTGCATTTTTTTTTCAGCCGCCCATTCATTTTATTTCCGGGCGCCGTTCATGTATTATCTTAAGTTACAAAATAGGTTAAAAAAATATTTGCCATTAACTTAAATATCACTCGTTTTCTTGAACATTTCTCCGTTGACTGTAGCGAGCCCCAAGGAGACGGGACGTCTTGGGGTGACATGAGGTCGTCGTATTGAATTTTGCTTCGTCTGCCACACTGTCCTTTAGATTGCTGGAAGTAGTTGATGTTCTAAAGTGGTCACCCATCTAAATACTGAACTTTCTCATCGTTGCTTAATTTCTGTGACCGATGATTAAAATGTGAATTGGCTGTAAATAAGTGAAGTTGGCGACCATAGTCGAGGGCAACCAGAAGGCTCCCTTTTCAATAGCTACTACACCGAGCTGTAGGGGAGGGTGCTTCTCCTTTCCTTAGATTGTTCCACTCTACCCTTGATACGTACCTTATATTACTGAGTGTTAAGCAAGAGGGTATCAAGAACCATTTTTAAAGTCTTTGGTATGACGCGACTTGGGATTGTATAAGTCAACATAAATCCATTTAATCTCCGCCAATTTTGCTTCGTATTGTAAACAAAAAAAGTTTAATTAGTGGATAGCAGTGGGTAATACACAGATACAACACAAGCGTAACACACACACACACACACACACACACACACACACACACACACACACACACACGTATATATATGTAAATATATATATATCCTCTCCATATGAGCTGGATGCAGCAATTTGTTAAATTCTGTTAAACAATTTTGAGATCAGACTTTTCCTTCTCCTTGACAGGCTGTCATGACACGGTTAAAGAGAATAGTCTGCCCTACTATTTACCCATACCTGAAGAGAGAATAGTTGGATTTATACCTTTCCAAAGGGTATTAGCGCTATGTGAAATGCCTTGTCTATGATTTGAACTCGAGTCGTCGATTCCATTTCCCACTACGATAACACCACGGACGCCTCATATGTGTGTGTGTGTGTGTGTGTGTGTGTGTGTTAGGGTCAGTAAATAAAGTAAATAAATATTCAGTAAATAAAGTAAATTTTGATTAAAGAGGTCGCAGTGTGGCACGATGGTTGACATTCATTTATGTGGGTGTGGGTCTGTGCCAGTCAGAAGATTCTTTTGTCTGTTTTGGCGAGAAACCCACACAAAGGGCGTGCGCGCGAGATTACCTACGAGACCGATAGAGGACGAGAGAAAGCAAAGGTCCCAGAGCAGAACAGAAGAAAGCAGAGAACAGAGCAGAACAGGACAGTCAGCTGGAGAGAGCAGTCGACAGAAGTCGAGGGAAGCCGACGGTCAGAGAAAGGCGACGGCAAGGACCTGTGGACCCAGAGGCCGGGTTTGCCAACGTGAGAGGATGAGTCAGCATTCCTGGTGGCTGTGTGGGAATTTCGCTCGAATACACGCTCGTGATAGCCAACAGATGCACAGAAAGCTGCACAAAAGTGTCACAAACACCTTCCTTCTTGCGCTTGAGCTAACCCAAGTTCGTGTTGTTTGTTTTCTTTTCTTCCACCTTCTCGATTGTGTATGTTGTGTTTTGTGTATTTTTAAAGAAATGTGAAATACCCCTGGCCGGAGATGAGAGAAACTACTAGACTATCAGATGGCCATGAGTGGTTTAGGAGATTGAGATAGTGGGGGTCGGCCAGCGGGTGTATTGTTACAGCAGTAGGATTCATTGTTTAAAGTGACATCTTTTTCAAGGAAACCAATAATTATGGATTTTCTTAGGTCCCAGAACCAAGTAAGCATGACTTATTTTAATGACTGCTGAGCTCGTAACTTTTTATTTACCGGTGATTCAGTGTATTTCCACTCAATGGCCTGTCTATTTAACGAAGTCTTGTAGTGGCAAAGTCATGTTTAGTGCATTTGTAAAGATTTTTTTAAAAATTAAAACTTGCTTCTCTGCATATATCACACATTCTTCGGTGAATTTCACATGGTTTGCACTTGTCAGCTTGCAAAAATTTGATGACCGGCCTCTGTTTAAGCATTGAGCACTATTTTTGCTAGACTGAAATAATGTTTGCTTTTTAATCGATGTCAAACAACGGAAAAAATATGAAAAAAAAATTGCCTTTTCAAAAAATCCCCTTATTTATCGAATGACACTCGAATCTATCTCTCTCTCACTCTCTCTCTCTCTCTCTCTATATATATATATATATATATATATATGTATATATATATAAACTAAAAGTAATCTAACGTTCTTACTATTGTTTTATGACTTTAAGTTTCATATTAGCTGTGCAGCAATTGAAAGAATGCGAGATTTTGATTACAATAAGCTTGTATACTGCTCTGCTGGTTAGCTTTCGAGCACTTTTTGATTTATCGAACGCTTTTTAAATGATTATCTATTCTCACCAGTTTAATATATGTGTGTGTTTGTGTAATTTTATTTGATAAACACTTCTTGAGATGATCCGATGATATTTAGGAAAGTCATTTATATCTGAGAAAGTCCATGCAAAAATGTATACGCACCTACGATGTGGGGCATAGCATACAATGCAGAGCTATCTAAAAAAATCGATCGAATATGTCCATAACTACGTAAATCATATACTAAGATATATATATATATATATATATATATATATATATATATATATATTGGAGAAATGTGGAATGATGGATATGGTATGTAGATATAAAATATGAAAAACTAAATATTCAAAAAATGTATTCTTATATTGGTTATGTTTGGGTCTATCAGTTCATCATCAGAACAATTGTTGTTGAATGTTTCATCTGAACAAATATTTTCAATTGGAAAAAAAAATATATTTGCGCTTTTCATCGCCAATCGCGTTCCATTTCAAACTAGATGCATGTTTCTGTGAGGATGAATATTTGCACTCAACCAAATTACAACGTCCACTCTGTCTTATTTTCCAAGCGGCCATTTGCAAGTTGTTTGGGACGCGTGAGTGATGTTCGACTTTTTTTTAGATAACATTCAGTTGTATACGAAGGGGATTATCTTTCTAAAAGAAGTTGCAATGCAGAAACGGGGGAAGCAAAAATAAACGTACAATTTTGGCGAACAAAATGAGTAGAGACGTAGAAGTATATTGAACTGAACTGCAACAAGCTGTTTCGGAGGATATGGATGACCATTTCTATTTGAAGGTCATTCCTGAGTTTGAGGAGAGTTGATCTGTGGCTAAATGGGACGAGAAGGTGGAATTGGTGTGCGATCCATTGAGAGAGAAGAGGCTTGATCGTTTCATCCTTCTTCGCTTAACTTGGAGAGTGTTCACGGTGTACCAGCAACTCTTCGAAATGGAGAAATCAGACTCGGCCTTAATTATGGAAGCATTGAATACAGTTTGTGCGCCAAATAGTTTTAAGGCGTATGAGAAGTTTGAGGCACTTCTGACGCACCCAGGTGAGATTTGCGAAAGTTGGTGGTTCTTTTGGGAGGAATGCCGAACCGTACGATGGGGTGCATGTTTGTGCACATACATTCTGGGCTAATGGAAAGGTTCTTGCTGTCCCCTCCTTCAGAATGGACGCTCTGTCTCTTGAAGAGCCTGTTGGCCCGAGCTGGAACGAGTAAGAAGAACACTGCTGCAGTGAAGGAACCAGTTATTTCCTCGGGGCAACCTACCCAGATTACTCAGTACTATGGACCTAATCATTTCACAATGGACTGCGTGCGGAGTCGCTAAACGGCTCACGTACTTTGTTATTAGTGCAATAAGATCGGCCACTTGGTTCGAGACTGACTGGGAAACAAGATTAGAGATGAATCGTCGGTGACCGTCTATTCTTATAGGTAAGGTGTAAGCACGGTGCTACCTTCTGTTACAGTTCTCCAAGACTCTTGATGCTCACACTCCATCTTGAGTACAAAGTCTGTCGGTTATGGTTGAAGCAGGATGTGAAGGGGATCACTCTGAACAGAATCACACTGGCCAACTGCGGAAGAGGCACGATCAAGATTTGCATGGCGACCGACAACGCTTCTACAATCGACGTGCTGGTGTTGTGGAAGAAAACTTCGAAATAGGACCTGTTGCTTGGCATCGATACCATTCAGGCGCAGGGCGGCGTCCGATTCACGCACTCTGAGAGTTTTAAGTTTGAGGAGATGCAGCCCATTTGTGCAGCGTTTCGTGTTTAAGAGGCCGGTTTTAATGCAATATTCGATGAGCGGCGGAGAGAGAGGGTTGCTCTTTGGAAGTGCTCAGCGGGTTGCGGACTGGAGAAATTAGGAACAGGATTTCTGAACATCTGGTTCCTGAAAAACTGAGGGCAGAGTACAAGCTGTATATATAGATAGACAAGCTCTACTCCGATACTGATAACATGTTTGGCCCGCACAAGGGACTGATACCACTAAAAGTAAATCCCGTGATAGAATATCGAGAACTGAACACCTTCGTTGACCCATCATAGACACCGCAGACGTCTGTGTGGAGGAATTATGAGAATAGAGATAGCAGAGTACGAATGTATCTATTTAAGACCTTAGGAAGGTTCATGTTGAGAAATCCGTTGCCGTACCAGATCGGCGTGTTTAAAAGACTGAAGTATTGTCCAACCAGTTTGATATGTCACCCTTGTTCAAACAGTCCGTGCTCATGGTTTGTCGGAACACGACAATACAGTAAAAAGAGCGACGCCTACATATGTTACCTGCATACGTTAATGAGGCTGTGACACCATCGGAATCCATGCGAAAGTATCTGGAAAGGAATAGATTGACTAGCAAGGGTCTGGAGAAGTTGCAGAATGGTGCCAGGGTTTTGGGACTAGAAAGTAAAGTGAGGAACAAGACGACTGGAATGGCGGTGAAGAAGCAGTGCCGTGAATTATATTGTAACCGTGACTCGGAGAGGCATTTTCTCAATGTGTAGTAAACTGGTGGGACACTTTCTCGTGTGTGGGTTGCAGCGAGTGGTGATAGGTTTTATTGACGTTAAGCCACCGCCATCATGCAGAAATAAGATAAGGAAATCATTGATGCTCCCCGGGGACGTATGTTAACAGACACCCTTGCCTGAATGCGGCAACTAGATCCTACCCAAGGAGATTTGTTCTTTGAACATAAAAAATCTGGACGTGTGGGTGGATACGAGATCACTGGCTGTAGGAGTTGCGCTTGATGTCTCAGAAATCTCGGTTGAACACCAAAGACACAAGAGAAATACTCATTAGAAGGCAGTTGAACATGTTAATTTCATTGTTAGAGGAGTACAAACATTCGGTCGATGTTGCCCTGATGTGATCTGAGCAGACTCAGTCAACACTGTGCAAAAGGAGATCGAGCTTGTCAAGTCTGTGTGTGCTTTGGCTTCGAAAAATCTGAGCCCTACACTGGTGACTGAGATTTACCAACGCAGTAGACACCTCGGAGTTAAATGGACGCTGTGTTTCATGAGAAAGGTCAAACTGTCCGAATCGAAAAGAGCAGCGTAGTCAATTGTTCTGAGTTGTGAGGGGTATCAGTTTGCGGACACAGCTTCAGCGCGATGGCGGAAATGAGGGCTCACTGTAGGCGAGACGTGGAACCCGCTTGGCATGGACAACACACATTACAACATTTGCCATTTTTTGACACTGATTGATTGCGGCCCCGTACAGTTTTCTATCTGGCAGCCGCTGCTTCAGCAATATACTGTGTATGTAATCTGACAATTGGAGTCAGTGTTCTACGATCCTGTTCCCCCCTGCCAAGCTCCCTGCCGATAATAACATGGCCTTCTGCAGTCAGTAATTCAGACGGATTTTAATTTCTGCGCATACAAACCGTATATAGAGAGAAGATCGAAAAGGATTGCTGCACAGAGGAACTGCACCGTCCTGGAAGCCGTATTTCGGTATAACGTAACACACAAAGACAATGTTTCCACTGCGTCCGGACTAACCAACCAGCCACATTATACCAGATTTGAATGATGGAAATTGACGCTGTATCCCAGCTTAAACGACCAGGGGTGTCGGCTCGGTAGAGAGAAAGGAACGCAGTCTGGGTAAAAAAAAAAATAACCATATGGACGGTGCACGTCAAAATTTAGAACGGATCGTATTACAGGGGTTATCAGTCTGCAATCAGTGATCGTTGACGATCTGTCTCAGTGCTTGGGAAATGTACGTCCACTGCTCATTTGAAGGTCAATAGTGAACAGTGGCAGCGACAGATTTCCACAGAATCATGGATGGCGGTTGCCTAGCTCTAGTGCAAGAAGCAGTGATATTTCATCTCAAAGCGAGGATGGGACGCTTTCTCTTTCCATGGATTCTTACTTAGTCATCAGCACGTTTGACGATTCAGCCAGGGTGGAGGAAGTTACTGTCCGACTTCGAAGGAGTGCGACGGTGAAACGGCTTGCCAGCTGTCATTTGTGTGATCGTACAAAAGAAATTTTTGCACTCACCTGTCTCAAAACGTCCTCGCTATCTAATTTGCTGAGCAGCCATTTTGAAATTTGTTTGAGACGCATGCGCAATCTTCGTCATTTTTGTACTTAATGCTCATTTGCATGCGAAGATGATTACCGATCTAAAATAGGTGGTATGCAGAAACCGGGGGGGGGGGGAGGGGACAAAAATAGACTTACAATTTTGTTGAACAGAACGACGAGTGACGTTGAATTCTAAACAACAAAGACGCACAATAATGATGTCAGTCAAGTTTGAAATTTAATGCGATTGACGTTGAAGAGCGTAATTCTTTTTTTCTTTCAGTTTTATTTTTATTTTTTCATTTGAAAAGATTTTTTTATGAAATATTAGACAACAATTGAACTGCTCTGATGATGGTCGGAAAGACCGAAACGTTGGCAATGTTTGTATAAATAATACGTTTTGAATATTTCATTTTTCATATTTCATACATATGAAATGCTTTTTCGTCTGTCACTAACCCGTCTAATTCCTCATACCTAAACTTATCTGTTATGGCTTTTAATTCTCTGAAGAGATGCGACCGAAACAAAAAATCCCCTTTTTTAGAATATTAATTTATTTCATTCATTTTAAAATGCATACGCTTTTAAAAGTACTGTTTCAATTCTGTACATACCACAGAATCTTTATATATATATATATATATATCCTCATTAAGTCGCACTGCTAACACAGGTTTTCCTGGCTCTCTCACGCACTCGTTCCTATTATTTATCGCCCCCGGCGGGTCTTTTAGACTACATGCTGTGTAAGTGACTAATATATATATATATATTTTGTGACAGTCAACCAGAAAGACGATGATGAGCCTTTCTCTACAACTACGTTCTAACCTCTGTTGATAAATTTTAAGGACAAGTCAAATCGTCTGGGGTTATTTTATGCCTTGAGGTTAGGGAATCGCGTTCATTCTACGTGTATACTTACATTTTTGTTTAGTTGTTTAAGAGTTTATTATTAGATATTTTGTTTTAACGATGTCAAAATCTTCAGTTATAGTTTTTTAATAATTACATTGTATAGTACTGATCATGCTTACTATTATAATTCTTAGTATGATTTTATTTCTTTTAAAAAGGTCAAAAGGTCATCCATGTCGACATTTTCAAATAGGTCAATATTGTTTGCTTTGTGAGTTAAATTAACGCATTCTATGAGAAAATGTTTAACTGTCTCGGATGATTGATAAGCTACATACTGCAATTGTTCCATTTATTTGAGCATAAAGGAGCTTAGAAGTCTTGTGGGACTTATACACAATTTGAATATAGTGACTTGTTCCTTTCTCGACTTTCTAAAAGATGATTTTCATTCTCCTTCAGAGAGTTTTGTCATTATGAATTAATTGTATAAGTTTTTACTCCAAAGTTTTAGCCTTTCTTTTTTTTACAGAAGAATTTGTTGATTTTGTGTTTCAATTCAGTGTATGGAATATAGATTTTGTTGGTTGCGGAGCAGTCCCAAAACTTGATCATTTTCGCCACATTACACGACAAGTGCCAAACGATGAAAGTAAACGCCCCACTTTGAGAAATTCGCGCCTTGACGTTATTTTCGCACTACGCATTGCTATAACTAATACTGGTTTGTCAGTTATGTTCTGGAGAATCTATATTTCCCTTTTCTTGGCCGGCACACACTTGTGCTAATTTCAACAAATTAGTACTAAATGTGTTAAGTGTCTTTATTTTTGTCCCGACAGCAGCTGCACGACCACCTACCCCCATCTCTAAAACCATCGAAATAAGGTGATCAAGACATGCGGGACTCTACTGGAGAAGTAAGGACGAACTATAGGCCTCTCCACACAAACGTGCCAGTATTGGCCGACCTACAAGAATTTACCGACAACAGGTCTGTTCGGACACAGAATATTGTCTAGAAGACCTACCGGAAGCGATAGATAATTGGGATGAATGGAGAGAGAGAGAGAGAGAGAGAGAGAGAGAGAGAGAGAGAGAGAGAAAGAGAGTGTGTGTGTGTGTGTGTCAGGGAAACCCTTGCTAGCAGGGCGACATGATGATGATGATGATGATGATGATGATTGTTTTGAAGTAGACATGGTTATGAGCTGTGGCATTTTTGAACATCGAAGTGTCTACTTCTTCTTTTTCGTTAAAAACTTTGAGTAACGGCTCTTAGCGGCTTGAGTTCTAATTCACTTACCAAACTTGCATAATTATTTGTCTCTTTTCACTCGGAAGAACATGAACGAAACGCGGAAAGACTTGGTGAATTGAATTCAATGACCAACGACCACCGACAAATTAGCAAAATTGGGAATCCTTTTGATTTCTACTTTTTTGTCTTTCAATGTAGCCTACAAATGAAAACCCCTACAGTAAATAACCTAGTTAGCTGGGGCTGTAGAATATACCGACTGTATCTCTACAGAGGGGTAAGACCCCCACCCAACGAATATCATGATATGATATTAAGCAATCTGATGGTGAGGCTCCAGTCAAATAGAAGAAACTACATGTGCAAACAAAGGACTGAAATTAAATTGTGACTATTATATAGCAATATTTGAAATCCTTTTACGATGTGCAAAAAAGAGCCCAGGTTCGTTTAAGAATGTTATCTACAAATTGTGTTTATATATATATATATATATATATATATATATATATATATATATATATATATAATGTATGTATGTATGTATGTATAAAAAGGATTTGGCATTAAATAACCAACAATGATTGATATGCCATAAAACCAAACCAAACCAAACCAAACTAAACAAGAGTAAAATTTAAAAAAGCAAATACTATTTCTTACTGTATAAAAGTGTTTCTTCATACACAATCATTTACAAAGCTACCGTTTTCCATTCACTTGCAAGAAGAGCTTAACAACTATCACGACAAAGAAGGGCTTGTTATGTCAGCCTTCAAATACACAGTAAATAAGTTGCGCTTAGCGTAACAGTTATCGTCGGAGGAAATGGAAGCAGGATTCCAAGGTCAAATCCCAGACAAAGCTGTTTGAGTTTTACTTCGGGCAAGAGTCTCTAGGAAAGGCATGAATCAATCTATTGACCTCCCTCACGCAATTATTGGTGAATAGTTGGCCAGATTAGATTCTCTAGCTTTAAGGGACACTCTTTAAAAACTGACCTTGTGTTACATCTTGCTCGTGGCTGAAAGATTAGGTAAATACATACCTAAATGTTTACCTTCCAAGGTGAAGATCTCTCATAGAAAATAAAAACAAAGCAAAACACCCCATAAAACAAAATCAAAATAAAACAAAAAATAGATAAAATAAGATAAAAAATGAAAACAAAAAAAGCAAACATACCAAAAACAAAAAACAAAATCAAAATAAAACTAAACAGAAGAAAACAACCTCTATAAAATAAATAAATAGAAAAATAAATTCCCCCCCAAAACAAAACAAACCAAAACAAAAAAAAAACAAAAAAAAATAAAAAATGCACCCCCCACCAAAAAAAAAATTTGCTATTACAATTTTTTCAAGCAACTATTAACATCTTTTTTCTTAATATAACGTTTCGGCCGATATAGTCTCCAGGATTCACGTGTAATCTAAAGTTTTAACAAAAAGTATATTAATTTTTCCATATGTATTTAGCCTATATTCGTTATCTTTTCTGAATACACCTTTTTTCTGTTGATATAGTCTTCTGACTTCCCGTATTGTTTGAAGTTCTAGCATAAGTGTATTTCTAAACCATATTAATATTTCTCATAGCTTATAAAACGTTTCTGCTGATACAGTCTCCGAATTTCCTTTATTGGTTGAAGTTGTAAGATTCTTATTCCATACTAGCGATTTTGCAGTGCGTAGCACGGCTTTGCACTATACTCTGCAAGCGAATTGTTCACTTCACAACAGACTGATTACGTTCACATCCTTGCCCGCTTTGCGAAGAGTTTGATGCGGTCGCAAGTTCACTATACAGTATTTGAAATGTCGTCACATAATCTCAAAGACTTTTTCTCTCCACAAAATGTAGAAAAGTATGGCCGGTATAATCTTTAGACTAAAATAATTAAGTTTTTATTTATATTTTCTACGAATAGATAGTATATAAGGATAGATATGATATATTTCACTTACTTATTCGTTTGGTTTGCGTCAGCCAGGTTTTACCTGTAACCCATGATTCATTTTTTACCTGAGCACTCTTTCATATTATTTTCAGCCAAATGAATATCAACTATTTCATTATTACAGATATGCATCTAATATTGCATAATACATATTACTTTTTTATCACTATACAGTATTAGAAATATTGTCATATGATCTCATAGACAAAGTCTTCTCTCAGAATATACAAGGGCATGCCTAGAATTATCTTTTGCTTAAAAAATTAAGTTTTGTTTCTATATTCAATCCATATAAAATATTGGTTGAACTAAGCACAGCTCTATAAAAAACATTCTTCATAGTTTGAGATGTTTCTCCAATCTAACTTCTTTTAAGAACTTTGATTTGACCATTGTCTTCATTTACCGAGGTTTGACTTACCGAGGCTTGTTCGTTTGGTTTGCATCAATTAGATTTTACCAGTAACCTTACCTGTAATTATTCACTTATTACCTTAGAACACTTAGATCTTACATCTTGAATATTACTTTCTGCTAGATACATACGAACTATTACATTATAACAGATTCGCGTCACATATTGCGTAATACATATCACCTGTTGTAACCCTTACCTATCATCGTATACTTTTTACCTGGTATCTTTTACCTTTTACCTGGTATCTAATATCTTTTACACATCGTCTTTTATCGTTTATCCTTATACATCTTTATTTATACATTTACTGTAGATGACTGGATTGTTAAGAGAAAAAAGTTACAAAATAAGCTGTGTTATATATAGATATTACACAAGAATGTTGAGAGCAATATTGAACAAATCCTGGCGGCAACACCCCACAAGGCACCAACTATACGGCCACCTGCCTCCCATCACGAAAACTATACAAGTTAGACGAACCAGACACGCAGGACACTGCTGGAGAAGCAAGGACGAACTCATCAGTGATGTACTCCTATGGACCTCCGCATATGGCCAAGCAAAGACAGGACGACCAGCTCGAACATACATACATCAGCTGTGTGAGGATACGGGATGTAGCCCTGAAGACCTGCCAGAAGGGATGAATGATAGGGAGAATAGGTGAGAGAGGGTCAGGGATATCCGTGCTGGCGGTACAACATCATCATGATGATGATATATAGATATATTCGATGTTAATTCTACTATATGAATGCACCACATGGTTACTGACTAAGCGCATAGAGAAAAAAGCTTGACGGAAATTGCACAAGAATTTTACGAGCTGTATTGAACAAATCCCGGAAGCAAAATCCCACAAAACAGCAGCTTTACAGCCACCTACCTCCCATCTTTAAAACCATCCAAATAAGACGAACAAGACATACCGGACACTGCTGGAGGAGCAAGAACGAACTCAGAAACGACATTCTCCTATGGACCCCTTCACATGGACGTGCAAGTATTGGACGACCAACTAAAACTTATCTACAACAGCTCTATACGGACACTGGATGTAGTCTAGAAGACCTGTCGGAATCGATGGATGATAGAGACGAATGGAGAGAGAGAGAGAGAGAGAGAGAGAGAGAGAGAGAGGGTCAGGCGAATCCATACTAGCAGCATGACATGATATATATATTATCCGTTATCTTTATTTAATAATCTTCATTTTATCCAAATATTTACGCCAACGCAAGAGGGCGGACTGAAAAGTTTATTGGCTGAAAAACTTATAGGCTAAAAAGTTCTTATGATGATGTCATACCTGCTGTTGACTTCTTTTCCGATCAGTGGGGGCCAAGTACTGCAACACCGATTGAAAAAGTATGCGTATTGCAAGGGGAACTATGGTGAAAAACAAACTTCATTTCAACATATTACATCACAGTGTTTTGGTCAGCCTGTGAACCTTTCAGCCGTCCATCGTATTCTTAGGCATTCATAAGGGAAATCTTTTACTGACGGTGGTCATAAGAAGTTCCTCAGTCATATTTTTTCTTTTCTTTTAATCACTACAAAATCACCAGAGTCAAGCGTGACGTGTGAAGGTCATGCTTAGGTAGTATTTAAATGAGACATACAAAACAGGAAGGGCCTCATTTGTTTGTTCTTTTCTTGTGCCCAGCGTCGGGGAATGGTGAAGGTTATTTGGTTCACGAATCCATTGGAATATGTCAGGGTTTGCGCCATAACGAAATATAAGGGATGGGTTTACAAAAAAGCCCTCAATCATATCCTTGTAGGAATTTGAACAGTTAGATGTAAATAATTATAAGTAAATAAACAGTTTATTTTTCTGTCTTGATGCAATGTAAACAAACATCGTCAGTGATTTGAAAGGACAAAGCCGACTTTAATGCAGTTATCTTTTAAATTCTAACCTACTTATTATTTTGTAGATATTTTTCATAATCAACAAGTTATCTTTTTTTTATTTATTCATGTTTTTTTTAAGATATTTTTGGGCCGGCGTTTATGTCGTCTTTCGTCTTTTGAAATGTAAAAGGAATTTTAACGAAAATTCTTTTCGTTCCGCTACACCGGCATTGACGTCATTCCTCGCCCGTTTATCATCGTCAAAACCGGTCAGTGTAAGTTGCAGAGGGAGAAATACTATGAGTTGTTTTATTTTCTGAAACGAAGTGTTTTCAATAATCCACGTGTCTTTTTTCCTGTTTATGTTTACTTCTCTGTACAGTATTTTTGTTTTCATATTTTCGTTACTTTCAGTCACATGTTTAGGCGATCTGTTTTGTTTTGTTTTGTTGGGATTTTTGTATTTCTTTTTATAGGGAGATCGTTAAAATAGAATCTCAAAATTTTGAACAAAGAGTAGGTTACAACGAAACTTGAACTCGCATCCAGTGCCACGAAAACAAACTATAAGAAATACAATGGGTTCATGAAAAGTTCTCCGTTCGACCAAGGAACGTGCAGACTATGCCAGATATTTGTATCACAATTCAACACGCATAGCTTGCATCTTCCGAGTATGACACTAAACTGCATATCATAGTAAGGCTCCAGTTCTGGAGCTCTTGGGAGTGCCGAATCACCCTTTTTCATTGCCATTACTCCCAGGTCCACTCTGACTCGGAGTGTCGGTACCTGTTAGGGTCCTATCTAGGGGTCAAATAAATTTATTTAAAAATTACTTGCATTCGATTAAACCTCTTAAAAAACAACACAAAAATGTAAATCTGAATCTACAATGAATGTGATTCTCTAACCTCTTGGCATAAAATAACCCTAGACGAGTTAATATGTTGTTTCTAAATCAATCAATGATTTGAACATCTTGCATTTTAAATGTTTAAAAAGTCTGGCGAGACGACATTTGATATTGAGTTCAGTTCTCACTGGGTGCCTCATAATTCTGATCTTGTGATAAACTAAGCTAATCTTAGCAACTGGCAACACAGTAACTAGCAACATAGATAGTTTCTCAGGAATAGAGTAATTATAGGCTTATAAAGTATACATTTCCACATAACCTTAATATAGAAAACGAATAAAAAACAAATTACTTACGTTGGAAAGAAAAAAAGAAAGAAAAGGTGGGGTGATACTTAATGCATAAGATCGTTGAGACTCTTTGGCGACAGATACTTCCGTAGTTTTAGTTGGGCATGGATTATTTTTAGATAAATATATATATATATATAAATAAAGAAACTGAGATTGATAGGGGCAGACTGAAATTGATAGATAGAAAAACATTGAGATAGAGAGGGATAGACTGAAATCGATAGATAGATTGATAGATAAGTAGATAAATAGATAGATAGATATGAATAGACTAAAATAATTGAGACTCTCTGGCGACAAATACTTCCGTGGTGTGGGTTGGGTAACGATTGTTTATTAGAAAGAGAATTTATTGGATAGACTGATAGATTGATAAATAGATATGACTAGAATGTGATAGATAGATAGATAGATTGGTGGGAACCAAATGAGAACAGATAGATAGATAGATAGATACCCCTTCCTACATAGAAAAATTTGGCGTATCGGGCATGACACTAAATTACATCTGGTGATGAGACCCACTTTTGGATCTCTGGGGAATGGAAAGTCACTTCGTGGCCATAATTCTCAGGTCCACCCTGACCTGTTAGGTCAAATAGATCTCATTAAAAATTTCTAGTATTACGATAGTTGTACAAAAAGTTTTAAGCCCCACACAGAAAAAAAGGAGCAGGGCTGAACATCGTTATCGTTGCTGTACACTACCACTAAAAAAAGCTAATTCAGATTTCCGTCTTAATTTTTGTGCATGTGAGGCCCATACAAAGGTGAGAGCTGTGCAACAAATATAAAATCTGTTTGAGGTTTATAATTTTTGAACGGCTCTCGTTCATAGAAATACTTAGAGATTATATAAGTGTGCATTGAAGCCGCTTGTAGTGTAATGGTTATCGTCGAAGGGAATTGACCGGACGAACCGAGTTCAAATCCTCTATAAGACTGATTGCATTTCCCATAGCGCTAATACCCTTGGGAAAGTTATAAATCTCACTATTCTGTCTGCAGCATTGAGTAAATAGCCGGGCAGAGTTCAAGTTTGGTATGGAAACCAGAGTAGGAGAAGGATACTCTGAATTCAAAATCTGTTAAACTTCACATAAAAATTGATCGTGTGTTGTATACTGCTTGTGTGGAGAGGTTGGGGAAATACACATATAATTTTGAATAAAGAAATTATTTTTTTTATTAAATAGGAATACTTACATGAAAGTAGATTTTTTGTATGGAAATATTTGCTTGAAGCTTTAATTGTTTACATAGGATCATGATTGTAACCATATAATAAAATAGAGATTGGCTTCGACATCAAATATCTCAACACTCATTGGGGTGCTTCCAGTGGTGTCATGACTAAAGAGCCGGATTGCAACTTTAAAGTAAGCAAGTTCGAACCGGTCGCGCTTTTACGTTCACTTTCGGACTAATACCCTCGAGAAAAGTATGAACTTCCTTATCCCCACCCCCAGCTATGGGTTAAATTGTAACATTACTGTTCTACAAGGATGGCTTTGGTATTAGAACCTGATGATGATGGTTGGTTGGTTATTTGGGTTTTATGGCGTATCAACCTTTGTAGGTTATTTAACGCCAAATTCTGTCTCTCTCTCTCTCTATATATATATATATACCTTTTATCAATGAATACTTAGTAGGTAAATTTTTCTATAAGCAGGATTTCACTTGTTTGCACATGATTAGTCAGTTTTAATTCGCCATATTTTTTCGTACAACCCTGTTTCTCGCAAGAAGGACTGAACGTCATCTATTTTGATGTTTTCGAACAATTCGGTTAAACTAGTCACTTTGAAAAATCGCTTTCTGATGACAGCGAAATCTCTGCATTCTATAAGAATGTGTTTAACCGTGCAAGTTGTCTGACACGTCAAACACTGTGGTTGTGGTTCCTGTTTCAGTATGAAACCGTGAGTAAAAGCCTTGTATGACTAATCCTGATGATGAGGCTCCAGTAATGTTGGAACTTTGGGTAATGCGAAGTGCCCGTTTATTGCAATCGCTCCCAGGTCCACTTTGACTCAGAGTGGCAGCACTTGATTTGGTCCTATCATATGGTTAAAACAGTGTACTTGTGCAAAATTGAAATGTTTGAAATAGAACTGTTTATATGTATAAAAATGGTTTGGTTTGGTTTGCTTGGCATATCAACTTTTGTATGTTATTTAATGTTAAATCCATTTTTATACAATAAACAGTTCTATTTCAAACAATTCAGATTAGCATGAATTCACAGTTTAATTGTCAAAAACATTTCTATTTAAAGCTATTCAGTTTAGTCAAACAGTTCTAATTCAAACAATTCATTTTAGTATAAGTATAGTATTTGTTTACACACAGTTAAATGTCCAAACGATTCTATTTCAAACAATTCAGTTTAGCGTAAGTACAGGTTCAATGCCAAAAGCAGTTCTATTTCAAGCAGTTCAGCTTTGCATACAAAAACAGTTCTATTTCAAACAGTTCAGTTTAGCATAAGAACTCAGTTTAAATGTCAAAACATGTCTATTTCAAATAATTCAGTTTAGCATAAGTACACAGTTTAGTTCTATTTGGCCCACAGATAGGACCCTATCAGGTGCTACCACTCTGGGCCAGAGTTGACCTAAGAGCGATGGCAATGAAGGGCTACTCCGTATTCTCCAAAGCTCCATCAATAGTGGAACCTCACCATCAGATTTGTTAGAGTCATATCCAGGAGACTCGTTTGGGGTGTCTTACTCCTCTGCAGAGATGCAGTCGGTGTATTCTACAGCCCCAGACAATTGGGCTAGTATAAAAACAGATTTAGCATTAAATGACCTACAATGGTTGAAATGCCATAAAATGAAACCAAACCAATTTGGCATTACATGACCCACGATGGTTGATATACCATGGATCAAAGAAACCAAACTATCCAATACAACTAACCAATCATTTTTTTTTCTATATTCAATTTCATTCATTTAATCTCGTATATTTTAAAATGGCCAGACCAAATACTTCTTGAAATACAT
Organism: Sepioteuthis lessoniana; assembly: GCA_963585895.1. Classification (NCBI taxonomy): domain Eukaryota; kingdom Metazoa; phylum Mollusca; class Cephalopoda; order Myopsida; family Loliginidae; genus Sepioteuthis; species Sepioteuthis lessoniana. The sequence goes on along the minus strand of OY757912.1, from coordinate 109,343,278 downwards.
TAAGAAAGCTGAGGCATTTAGGATATATTTTAGAATCTCCTCTATATTCAGTTAACCTATCTCCAAATGACAGTCATCTTATTATAAGTACAAGGGCGAGTGAAAAAGTTTTTTATTTTGATATGTGCTAGTTTTCAGGATGCATATCATGTGACCGAAACAGTTCAAGGAGTGAAAGGTGCTCGCTGGGGTTGGTAGTATCTTGGTATTTTGTGCGCTGACATATTGTGTCTGATTTGAAAGTCGCACAAATGAACCGGCCATGTTGTCTAATTTGGGTGCTTATACTTTACAAGCCACCCAAAACAGTTGTGGCGCAAAAGGTGAAGGCGCAGTTGATCAGAGTACAGTAACGAGAGAGTTGAAGGAATTTCGCTCGAGTTGCAAGAACCTCGACCATCAGGTAAGGTCAGGTTGACATAAAACCGTGGATTCCGAGGCCGTACACCAAGTCATAGGTACAAATCTAGCAATTAGCTCTCGTAGAGTCTCTCGTGAATTCATCATCTAACAGTCTAGTGTGGTTCGTTGCCTTCACGATTTCTTCAAAATCACATTGAGCTACCGAATTATGCCTCATGTGACCAAAATATTGCAAAACTTATGACCCACTCTAGTAATTTGAACTTTTTCTTCGAGATAAGATTCAATAATCAGTGGACTGTTAGTTTGGTTTTCAAAAATATTCAATCTTCTACAAATAAAGAAATTTATAGTTTGGTTTGGTTTGGTTTTGTGGCATATCAACCATTTTAGGTTATCAATGCCAAATCCCTTTTTATACATATAAACAATTCTATTAAGCATAAGTAGACAGGTTCAATATCAAAAACAGTTCTATTTCAAACAATTCAATTTAGCCTAAGTTCACTGTTTCAATGTCAAGTAATTCAGTTTAGCATAAGTACGCCGTTTAGTTCTATTTGACCCATAGACAGGACCCTTATCAGGTGCTACCACTCCGGGTCAGAGTGAACCTTTCGGCGATGGGAATAAAAGAGTACTCCGCATTCCCCAAAGCTCCCGCATTACTGAAACCTTACCATCAGATTGTTTAGTGTCATATCCTGGACACTCGTTGGCGAGGGGATCTTACCCCTCTGCAGAGATGCAGTCGGGGTATTCTATAGCTCCAGCTGACTAGGCTAAAACTTGTTGAGACTAGATACACGATGTTTAAAAATATTTTAACATTTCTATGGGAGTTCCTTTGTGATATTATGATTTCAAAGAATCCACTAATTCCCAATCCCAGTCAATACATTACTGGAATCTTCCCCAGTTGGTCTCTGTAATATCAGTTCTGCTTTTCTAATAAAGATCCTTCCATAGAAATATTAACATTTTTAATCACCTGTAGGAGATTCCAAGAATGTATTTACAGGATTAATGAACATTTAGAGACTCTTTGAAATTCTATCATTAAGGTACTCCCAAAAGGGTGCTAACATTTTTTGATCACCCTGTTTTATCATAACTAATAAAATATGAAAATATGAAGTATTGTTACATAATAGATTGGCAGAATTTATCCTTTGACAGGTAGTATAGAATGGTTTAAAATGGTGTCGAAAAACGGTTGGGTCATCTGGTTTGATTGAGGTGTTATGAACCTAGGGTAATTTGAGATCATGGCTTTGATTGTACGAAAAGATCATGTGATTGGATGATCCTGGAAATTTAGAAATATGATAAAGTCAGTCAAAAGTTTCCATCGAGAGAAGATCGAATTTCATCTCTGCGTTGATCACTGACTCCTCGTTTATTTGGCCGGGAAATGCGAAATATAAGTCGCCAAGCAATAAAAGTAATATGTGCACCTAAAAATGTAAATGAGTCCCAAGGAAAATACACCAGAGAAAAGACTCGAACAAAATGTCGACGACCAGAACATAGCAAAGAGGCGACAAAAGAACAAAGAAAAGAGCTGGATGAAAAACGGCAGAGTCGTAAAATAAACTTTATATAAACCCGTACGTAACACGTACCTTGAAGGGGCATACTGCAACGAAAGAGTTTGAATAAATTTTCTGGTCTCCCTTTTCCACCAGAAAACAAATGTTGCCACAAATGCAAATTAGACTTGAAAATGAATCTCGAATACCTAGATTAATTTTATTTTATCTTCTGGGGGAATTTTTGCCCGGAGAATTATTTTACTGATGTTTCTTTTTTTTTATGGAGTATTCTTTTCCGCCATGGGCTTTTTCCCAAGACCCAGGAAAACAAGGATCCAGAATGCTGATTTTCAAGGCCTGTGTGTTAGACTAAGCAAAGTTTAGTAAATAAAGACTTTATTATCCGAAAATACAAAGTATCCTAGCTGTGAAACTAAATTCCATAGAGTAATGAGGTTCCAGGCCTGGAGTTTTGGGGAGTGTTGAGTGTTGTATAACGGAGAAGCAAGTGACAACAACACTTATCTATAAAAGCAAAAACTCTCTTCAAGGAAATGTCGAAATTTTTGTTTTTGTTGTTGCTGTTTGTGTGTGTGTGTGTGTGTGTATGAGAGAGAGAGAGAGAGAGAGAGAGAAAGAGAGAGAGAGAGAGAGAGAGAGAGAGAGAGTCCGGAACAGCTATGATTTATGCCAGGTTGAGATACATATCCAGAGCCTTGCTTCTTCGTGCTTCTTTCACAGGGAGCGGGGTGATACAGGGTTGGTTTCTTAGCTGAGGGGGAGGGGCTGTCACCGAAGACGACGTGACTTGTCTACTCGGCGGACTACTCTCCTCGATTGACCCTGTGGTTGAAAACTGCCATCATTATATATTTTCTGGACGCCCACACATCATTTTCCGGTGTCCCACTTACGCAATTCACCCATCAAATTTACATGGCATTTTCGCTGTCTTTTTTTACCTTAAGACACAGGTGAATATCCTGTTTTGAATTCAATAACTAACATGGCCTGTCAAAAGTCAGGTAAGAAATGTTTACCTGTTTAAAATGACAGTAAAGATGCATTTTTGCACTGTACATATAATCGGAGACCATAACAGTTAAACTGACTTCAGCATGAAATAACCCAACAAAGGTTGACATGCCTTAAAACCAATCAACCACATAATTATGTGCAAATTATTTGTATTAGATATGAATACTTGAAACCATAAAATCATTTAAAAATTATTTATCTTAAGATTAGTTACTTGAAACTATAATTGTTTGCAATGCAAGAAACACTGACTTTGTTATTTAATAACCAATCAAAGGTTGACATGTCTTCAAACACACCAGCCAACCAACTTACATTGCCAAGCTATTTACTTAGTTTCTCAAGATCAGGTCAATTGTCATTCTTTGTGGCTGGAACCATGTAACACAGTAAAGTCTATGCGATGGAAAGGAGATGGATACTGACAAGTAACCCCCAATTATACGAACGATCAGGTTCCATGAAATGTAATCAATTGACATATCACTCCGATTACCTAATACGTTATGGGGCAAGTTCAAGGTTGTACACAAATGACACAGGTTCATACATGTGGGTCATTCAGAATGTTTTAAACTTACTAGAAATGTTAGAACTCTGAATAGCGTATCGCCCTTACATACACTCTTCTCTGAACGTATAAGCTGGGACTAGAATACAGCGACTGCATATCCTTAGGGAGGTAAAACCCTTCTAAGAGCTGTCAGGGGTCTATTAATAAACTGTGTTCGGTGATGTGACACTAGTTCTGAAGCTCTGGGAAGTAAAGGGTCTCCTCTTCATTGCTATTACTCCCAGGTTCACTCTGATTCTGAATCGTAGTATCTCTTAGGGAGGTAAAACCCTTCTAAGAGCTATCAGGGGTCTATCAATAAACTGTATTCGGTGATGTGACTCTAGTTTTGAAGCTCTGGGAAGTAAAGAGTCTCCTCTTCATTGCCATTACTCCCAGGTTCACTCTGATTCTGAATCGTAGTATCTCTTAGGGTCTCATCTATGGATCAAATAGACCTAATTGAAAAGGATTAGTATTTGAATGGAATATTTGAAAGCACATATCTATGTACATATAAATGACTATTATCTGATAAGATGTACTCTTATGGATCCCTACACATGGCCGCGCAAAAGCAGGACGACCTGCATGAACATACATTCAGCAGCTATCTGAGGATACAGGATGTTGTCCTGAAGACCTACCAAGGGCGATGAACGATAGGGAGGAGTGGCGAGAGAGGGTCAGGGATATCCGTGCTACCAGCGCGATATGATGATGATGATTATTTGATAAGAATTCACATAACTATGCGTGAATTATTAGAATTGGATAAGAATACTTGGAACTTTACAACTATTTGCAAATTATTTACTTTGAGTTAAAACAGTTGACAAATGATTATCACTACTTATTATTGTTTGTAAAACCGAAAAGACTTCGGCATTAAATAATCCTAGAAAAGTGGACAACCAAATTCCTTTTACACTCCTACAAATTTCTTTCATAAAAAGTAATTTGTGTCACACCCTAATATAACAGGTTTTTATTATTCCTAATGGGGAATTATACGATTAAAACGGATATCATTTGGTAATTCTTATCACTAAAACTTTGAAACTGTAACCAAAAATAAACATATATAAGGGGTTTGTTTATTTTTTGAATATCAAATATTCATATTTTTTGTTACATACTTTGATAATCATCATTATCAGCATCATGTCGTGCCGCCAGCACTGATATCCCTGACCCTCTCTTGCCTCTTCTCCCTATCGTTCATCGCCTCTGGCAGGTCTTCAGGACTATATCCCGTATCCTCACATAGCTGTTGTATATAGGTTCGAGCTGGTAGTCCTGCTTTTGCCCGGTCATATGTGAGGGTCCATAGGAGTACATCACTTATGATCTCGTCCCTGCTTCTCCAGCTGTGTCTTACATGTCTGGTTCGTCTAACTTGGATAGTTTTCGTGATGGAAGGCCGGTGGCCGTATAGTTGGTGCCTTGTGGGGTGTTGCCGCCAGAACTTGTTAATTATATTCATTTTGTTATATGAGAAATAATGAAATTTTGGTATCGTTGATTACGAAGAAAATATACTTTTATAAAAAAAAAAAAAGACAGTAAGAGTGTCCTTATTCTATGAGCGATATAATAGTTATAAAGCTTAGTGATGTCAGGCATAAGGCTATTATAATGGAGGTGGCCGTGGTGTAATGGTTATCGTCGCAGGAATTGGACACGGCGACACGAGTTCAAATCCTGGACTGATTGGATTTCACCTTGGGAAAGGTATGAATCCAATTATTCTCCCTCCAGCTATGGGTAAATAGTAGGGCAGACGAGGTTCTTCAGCCTTGGTGAGGCAACTAGTCTAGGAGAATGAAAACTCTGAATTCAAACCTGTTAAACTCCGCTTAAAAAATTGACCTTGTGTCATATCCTGCCCGAGCGGGGGTGTTGGGTAAATATGATAAGGCTATTATAATGAAGTGCCCAGAGAGAATAAACAAAGTAAATAATTGCTAAAAAGGCAAATTTCATAACCATAAGTGTAGGGTATTTGGTCATTATTAAGATAAGTCTGGCATAAGAACAAACTTGCTGAGCATCAAGTGATAACCAAAATCATTATAACTGTTAAGATTCACTTTCTAATCAAGGATCCAAGGAGGTGGGTATCCAGGCCAGACGGGTTGAGGAGAAATATTTTGTTGCTTCAGTTTTAGAAGTACAGAAGTAATACACAAGAGGACAAGAGAAGGGAACTTTCTTCTCAAGTGTGTGTAATCAAGGCTTAGCCTAGAATAAGGCTATAATAGTAGGACACGCATCGATGATCGATTTCACGGTACAGAAATAGTTTATTATGTTCGTTTGTTATCAGGATGAGTCTAACGCAAGGCCAGAAGTGTGGACTATGAACAGATTACAGTTGTCGTTGTTCACGAAATTCCCTTATTTCGGATTATTCCACATTAAGGGTAGGGGGTGAATACGGTACTATAGTAATCTTAGTATGACCCAAGAGTAAAAGTGTCGGAGCCACTTCAGTAATGAGAGACAATGCTCCACGTTTATAAGTTTTATATTTTCTCTAAAAAAATGTTGAATATGCTGAATTTTATATAGTCACTAATCAAACTTAGTTATGGCACAAGGACAAAAGTACAGAACACCCAGTGAGAATGAAACTCACTAAAAACAGTCTTTAAAAGGACAGCAATGGTACTGATTAATGCCCCTTGTAAGAAAGATATAAATACTCTAGGTAATTCCAACATTAGATATATACACGAATTTTGCCAACTTTACTACACGTATTTTGGTTTCTAAGTTTGATTTGAAAAGGGGTAAGATTTGCTTATTGCACAAAGTAACTGATATTTTGTCCATTTTGATTTGGTTTATTTCTTTCATGGCATATCAGTCTTGTTATTTAATGCCAAAGACATCTCTATAGAAGAGCAGTGGTTTAAAGCTGCTGGTATTTGTGTCGTAACGTCGAGCGGCCAGAATCCCAGCCTAGGAATCTAAAATTGCTGCATCGGTATGGCCTATCGAATGTTGTAATTTTATTACTTTTTATATATTTTGAATAGTTTATGAGATATTGTAATCTGTTATTTAATAGCCTGTAAATCTGTCAATGGTTTCAATCCTGGATAAGGCTGGTTGCATTTCGCATAGTGCTAATACCTTTAAGAAAAGTACGAATCCAACCATTTTCCCTTCTTCAGTTGGTAAATAGTAGGACAGACTTGGATGTTCAATATTGCTATGACCTAGAGTCGTATTATGTTCGTAGTGGACGGGTTGGGTAAATACACACACATACACGTATATATATATATATATATATATATATATATATATATATATATATATATATAAAATTTGGAATTAAACAAAACCCAGCCCAGTCGGTGGGGCCTATTGATTATACCGACTGCATCTCTGCAGATGGGTAAGACACCCGCAACAAGTGTTCTGGATATGATTGTAAACCATCTGATGGTGAGGCACCAGCCTTGGGGATTGAGAGAATGGGAAGTACTCCTTGATTGCCTCTGCTGCGAGGTCCACTCTGATCCGGAGTGGTAGCACCTAATAGTGTCTTATCTATGGTTCAAGTAGAACAAACTGTGTGAAAACAAATGACTTATGTTAAATTGTGATTGTTATATAGCAATACATGAACACTAGCAATACTAGTGTGCAAACAAATTAATTCTAACTCATTTTGAATTACCTCCAAACTATGTGTGCAAACAAATGGCTGATGTTAAATTGTGATTTACATAGAAATACTTGAAACCATTTAGCTGCGTGCAAAAAAAAAAAGAGCTCAGGTTCGTTTAAGAATGTTATGAGCGAATTGTATTTACAAATCATATATACATTTAATTGTATGTATAAACAGGATTTGTCATTAAATAACTCACAGTGGTTGATATGCTATAAAACCCAACCCTACCCAACCAAACCTAACGAAACGCGCACATAATTGCGAGATTTTTATTAGAGCAACATATTAAGCATAAGTCTACCCTTGGGTCAAATTTAGCTTAGTATGGCACAGGGTTAAAAAATGGGTCATTTGTTTATTCAGTTTCTTTGTTTAATGATAGATCAACCTTCGTGGATTATCTACTGCCAAATCCACCCTTGTTGAAGACCTGGGAGACCAGTAGTGGTACTATTTAACCCATGGTTGGGGGAATAAGGAATTTCATATCTTTCCCGATGGTATTAGTCTGATAGTAAACATAAAGGTACCACTTGATTTCGAACTCTCTTACTACGATATTGCAGCTCAGCACGTTAGCCACAACACCTTGTAGATTTTCCCCAAATAGGACACTAAGCAAGAATTAGAGATTACAGTTCAGAAGTCATTTGAGATTAAACGTTTTTTTTTTAAATCTTAAGAAAATTTCATGTCGATAAGTGTCGGTCAAGAGGAAACAGTTTTCAGCAGAAATGGTCAGTAGGATTGGAAATTGGAAAAGAAATTTTTAGCTTAATTGGATACTAGATCAACAAAGTTTGGTATCCTGCGAAGATCATATTCATTAAAGTAGACTATCAGTCTGGCTTGCAAACAATTACTTTGTGGCGGGACCCCATTGATGTGGCTATATATGGATATATTAAGCACTGCAGGTAAAAAAAAAAATAGAAAGTAGCAATTAGTACTTATTGCTACTTTGTTTTCATTTTGTCTGACCAAATGAAACATGCGACAGCAAATGTTGAATAAAAAAATGCCAAATTGCAAAGACACTAATCCTATTAATTAATACGGTATTAGACTTATCCGTCTCAAAGAGTTATTTTTGTACGTTATTCTCTCTCTCTTTCTCTCTCTCTCTCTCTCTCTCTCTATATATATATATATATATATATTTGTTATAATTTTTTTCGTAGTTGGTCCAAAGAGAGAAAAAAGTAAATATTTCAAAATCAATAGGTCCACTAAGAGATTTGTATTTTTTAAAGAATTATTTATTTTCTTCTTACATAGGTGTATGTTTCCAGCCATTGTTTTCGTCAGAGAACATATGTGGCACAAGGCCATATGAATGAGGCACCTAATGAGACTCGAACTCACTCGTGTCGGTTTGTAAGTCGAATATATATATATATAGGTTGAAATTTGTAAATTCGGCTGTTAATGTCAGCTTGAATTTGATTAGCTGTTTTGAAGTTGTGCCGTTATCCCCGCCCTACTGTTATTAAGTGAGACCCAGAAGCCTTCTCCCTTTTCCTTTGTTTTCTTTTTCAGCACGAATAGAAGGCTCTCTCTGGCTCGCTCCTTTTTCTTTGCAAGTTCTTGTTTATTCACCTTCGACATTAGGTAGTTTTTTAAGCACGGTAGCTTGAGAAAAATAGGCCCATTAGTCTTAGGCTAAGCCTCTTTAACTTACAGTGTTTTAATTGTTGAAACAATAAGCAGGCTATTTGTGGTTTTGGTATGCTGTCCCCTTCAAAAGAAAGTTGAATCTTAGGTCTGGAGGCGGTATTATTGGACTCTTTACCGACAAAGGAAGCTGTTAGCCCTGGTCAGAAAATGTGGTAAATGCCTCTGTAGGCTCAACAAAAGAAAATTCAAGTTGAAACGAAAGATATTCATCTAAGAGAAGGAAGCGGTGGTCTATTCGGAGTTTACTTAAAGAAATAGTAAACTTCGTTTTCAACACGTCTACACAGGAAACTAGAAGAAAGCGGTTGTCCAAGTTGATTCTACACAAGAAGGAGATGCCGAAAAGAAGAATAAACCCTAAAATTTGGTTTCTAAATGAACTTTGATATAAAATATCAAAGAAAAGTATTTTATCATTAATAAAAGTTAAACTGACAGTAGGTGGTTGACGACATGGCTTCGAGCAAGTCAGTCGTTGTATTTTTTTTACCGTTCTTTCTTTTTTTGGTTATAACATTGTCATTACTTGAATGTATGTAATTTTTGTTATTTTATGCAATGTTTTCGATAAGCATAGGGAAAAATATGTTAAATTTATTTCCCTTGAGATAAATTAATTTGTAAGAATTGGTCGTTTTTTTGTTTTTAAGAAATATAGATACACTTTTCTTTCAGGTAACCAAAGCCAACTTCCCTTCACCCTTTTTCTTCTTTATCTTTTTATACTTTTCTCTCTCCCTTTGCCAGGCCTGACAGTAATTGCTAGATGATTTCTTAGGCAGAGATAAAGTTTACTTGATTTGGGTAGAGTTGTACTTTATAGTGACTAATATTCGGATAAATTTGTTAATTTTTCGTGTGTTGGTTGTTATAATTTAAGACCTAAAACCTGGCATATTTTTTGAATTGAACACATTTCTCATAAGTATTTTTATTTTATTTTAGATATGCTTGATAAAATAGGACAGACACTTCTCTGTCTATCTTATAGTTGATTCGTCTAAGTCTTTGTATGAGTTGTTTGACATATTGATGGGATGAATTCAAAACGGCACCATATTTTTCTCCGACCATCCAAGTACTTTCGACCGCCGCTGAAACTATCTTCGAGAAAACGAACAATGATATGACAAATTTAATGATTAGTCATATGCATTTATATAAAGAGGAAGATGAACAAATAGGAACATTACTTTTATGCTGTCTATTTATTTTGTTGTTCACAAACAGTTTCAACCTTGGATCGTCGTCATGAGAAAGTGTTTTTGTGGAAAAATGGTGTTTTAAAAGTTTATAAAGACACACACACACACACACACATACACACACACACACACACACACATATATATATATATATATATATATATATATATATATATACGGTCAGCCTAAAAACTGTATACACACTTTATATATCTAATAAATTTAGCATTAAAATATCTATACTGATTTGTTCTTTTCTTAAATGTGAATACATTTTTGAGAACTCTCTCTCTCTCTCTCTCTCTCTCTCTCTCTCTCTATATATATATATATATATATATATATATATATATATATATATATAGCTATATAGAAAACAGACTAGAAAGATATGAACAGACTTAGAGGGAGAGAAAGAAGAATTTCTATGTTTAAAATAGCAGTTTTAACATCTATCTATCTATCTCTACGTGTGTATGTTCCTATAAACTCCACACGTACTCTGTTTGTTTCTTCTAACGAATGTATATATATATGTATATATATGTGTGTGTGTGTATGTGTGTATGTATAACGGATACATTTTTAAAGTATCCATATGTATTGGTGTACATATACGCAGAATCTATCTATCTATCTATCAATCAGAATAAATCAATTGTTTAAAAACGATATGCAAATCAAAAAGTGCTCAAATACTCATCACCAGAGCAGGATAATGTTTAAAAGAAATTAAAATTTCACTTCTTTTTATAATAATCCAATTATCAAAAATTTTATGTTATTGGACAGGATAGAATCATCAAATGAACCTTTGGACTATCATACTTCTTCATTTACTTAACTGGAAAATCTAATTTGAATTTGATGCAACGCTCATTCGATGGAAGGAATTCTAAAAAGATCAATTTTAAAATTTTTAAAATAGATAATAAATAAAGGAAAGAAGAAATAAATTTAGAATAAAAAGAACTGATTAATAAACAAACGAACAAACAATAAAAAAAGTCAAGAAAGAATAAATATCCGAATGAACGAAATTGAGGTATGTTAAAGCAATAAGATATCTAAGACTCTTTGGCAATTGAATCTTCTTTCCATACATTAATTATTTAATGATCATAAATCTAAGCTCGATCTATAAATGAGATCGACTTATAGACGAGATCGACTTATACATGAGATCGACTTATACATGAGTAAATTCGAAATTTAAAAGAAAAAGGGATTTGATATTTTTCTGTTGGGAGGTTTCACTTCTGCGTGTTATTTTGTCTTTTCCGGAAAAAAATTCTAATATTGTCGCTTCTTATTCAGCATATTATGCTTATAAATAAAATTCACTGATAAAGAAATGTTTATTTATTTTTTAAATAAGAGTCTGTTTATCTCACCGCAAGTTCGCATGACTTTTAATCGTCTCTAAAGCATCTATAGAAAGTTCTTTTTTTTTTATGGTTTTCTTGCTTTTTTACAAGTGTAACTTTTTTGGAAAATAAACAAGTGCTTACTTCGATAATTTAGCAACGAATACCCCTCATCTGTTTCCTTTCCGATCACACTTCATTTTCATCTCAATGGGCATTTTTAAAAGAAAAAAAATCATTATACCTCCTATTTTAGGGAAGGAAATGTAAACAAGAGTTTAAAATAAATGTTGATGATTTCGGTCTTTTGGTGCAAATATGTGGAAAAATATTTTGATGTTAATCAACGAGTCTGAAAAAGAACAGAGAATAAAAAAAAAGGAAAAAGAAAGAAAGAAAGAAAGAAAGAAAGAATGATATTCATAGAATGAATAACTGAAAAGAATAAGTAAGTAAAAGTACCAGATAAATAGAGAAAGCCATGAAAGAAAGAAAGAAAGAAAGAAAGAAAGAAAGAAAGAAAGTGTAATATATAAAGAATGAATGAATGAAAAAAATCAGTTGCAAGAAATACAAAACAAAATCGAGAAACTGGTAAATAAATAAATGTGAAGAAAGAAAGAAAGAAAGAAACGATAAGATCAAAAGAATATGTAACTAGAAATACCCCCAAATGGCGTAAAAGGTTCAATGAAAGAAAGAAAGAAAGAAAGAATGAAAGAAAGAAAGAGTAATAAATAAATATATTGGGTGACATTATAGCTATAAGATAGTTAAGTCTCAGGGAAAAAGTATTAATGAAAAAAATAAAAAAAGAACGAAGGAAAAGCTAAGAAATAAATAAATAAAGAATTAAGTAATTAGAGAGAGAGAGAGAGAGAGAGAGAGAGAGAGAGAGAGAGAGAGAGAGAGAGAGAGAGAGAGAATTCTTTGTATTGAATGAATAGACAGAAAGAATAAGTACTTAAAAATACAAAATATGGAGAATGTGATAAACGTAAGAAAAAAAGAAAGCAAGGAAATGTTCTAACTGATGAAGAGTCTTTAAAAAAATAATTCTTTCCCGATTCATTTTCATTATTTGATTTTAATGCTTCATTCTTCCTTGGCTTGTTTTTGTTGCAAAATAAAATGCAGACGTAGAACCCAATTAGTTGTCAAAAGACTTTTTTTTTGCATCTAGAAATCAATAAGTGTATCAACTCAACGCTTTTGACATTGTCTGCTCATTCAGGATGTTCAGTGCAGTGTTTTTGGCGTTCAATGTAATGCGCGGACAAGCCTTTGGGAAAGTTGTTTTTTATTGACGCTATCTCGTGCTGCGATTGGATCGGGGTGCTGTCTTGGCAAAATAGTAATTTGTTTATTGCTTACCGGTACATATCGGATGATGAAGAGAGAGAGAGAGAGAGAGAGAGAGAGAGAGAGATGTCAGTTTTAAGAAATTTTTAAACAGCTGTTTTTGTCGAATAAAAATATCATGAAAGAGTTGAGTTAATTTAAGGAAATATGCGTATTAATTATCTCAAGGGGGCAATTGGTCACTCTTAAAAAAAAAAACACTTGAAAAAGGTTTTTTTTTGTATAATTAAATTATGCGTGATAAACAGAAAAAGTTGACGAGTTTATCTTATTGAAATTTTTCTTGACCAGGTTCTTTTTTTGTTCATCTTGGAAAAAAAAGAATTCTAAACTCGTGTACATAAAGGTGGTTGGTAGACTTTGCGGCACGTCAAATCTTGATTGACTATTTGATGCCAATCAATTTGGTTTCAAGTAAATAATTATTATACTCATTGATAGCTATTATAATTTCAAGTAACTATATTATATATTTGTATATTATAACTTTAAGTAACTATACTAATTCAAATAATTGGGCAAGTTAGACTAGCAAACCTACACGAGTGAGTTCGAGTCTCTTTGGGCGTCCCATTCATTCGGCCTTGTGCCACATCGAAGCAAAGAGCTTTGTTAATTATTACTAATTCAAATAATTTGCACAAAGTTAAATGGTTTCAAGGTTGGTTGTATTTTATGGTACATCAACCCTTGTAGATTATTTATTGCCAAATCCTCTTGATACATATATTTTAGATATATATGATTTATAGACAAATAGTTTGTAGACAATAATTTTTAAACAAGCGATAGCTCATTTATTGGTGCACGGTTGAATGGTTTCAAGTATTTCTATTTAACACTAGTAATTCTATTCAATATGATTCATTTGTCTAGTTCCAAGTGTTGTTATGTGATACAATTAATTTAACATCCCTCATTTGTTTGCATGGAGTTAAATGGTTTCGGGTAAAGAAAATGATTAAATATTTTTATTTCACCCATTGATGAGGTCCAACAGATACTATCATTCTAGACGATAGTTTACCTGCTCAGTCGGCTGGGGCCGCAGAATATACCGACTGCTTCTCTACAGAGGAGTAAGACCCTCCCAAAGAGGGTCCTGGATATGACACTAAACAATCTGATGGCGAGGTTCTATTAATGCTGGAGCTTTGGGGAACACGGAGTACCCCTTCATTGTCATCGCTCACAGACCCACTCTGGTCCGGAGTGGTGGCACCTGATAGGGTCCTATCTATGAGTCAAATAGAACTAAACTGCATATTTATGCTAAACTGAATTGCTTGAAATAGAACTGCTTTTGTATGCGATATTGAATTGCTTGAAATTGAAGTGTTTTTGACATTGAAACTGTACTTACGCTAAACCGAATTGTTTGAAATGGAACTATTTTGACAATTAACTGTGAGTAAACAAAAACTATACTTATACTAAACTGAATTGTTTGACTAAACTGAATAGCTTGAAATACAAATGTTTTTAACAATTAAACTCTGTACTCATGCTAAACTGAATTGTTTGAAATAGAATTGTTTATTTGTATAAAAATGGATTTATCATTAAAGGTTGATATACCATAAAACCCAAACAAGCAAACATAATTTACCTGAGAATAATGGCAATGAAAAGGTACTCTACATTTCCTTAAACTTCGCGACTAGAGCCTCACCATCAAATATTTTAGTGTCATATCAGGACATTTGTTGGGGTGGTTTTAGTCCTCTGCAGAGATGCAGTAGACGTATTCTACAGCCTCAGCCGACTAAGCTGTAAATGGTTTCAAATTACAATTCCTATTTATAAATATCCATATTTACCAACTCCTCCGCACGAGCAGGATCGGACACAAGGTCAATTTTAAAGCGGAGTTTAACAGGTTTGAATTCAGAGTTTTCCTTCTCCAAGACAAGTTGCCTCACCAAGGCTAAAGAAACCAGTCTGCTCCTACTATTTACCCATAGCTGGAGGGAGAATTATTGGATTCATACCTCTCCCAAGAGTATTAGGGTTATGTGAAATGCAATCATTCTCGTCCAGGATTTGAACCTATTTATAAATATAGCCATTTCAACGAGGCTAAAAATACTCCTGCTGTATTCCCCCGCAGAAGAGTAAAACCCTTTCAAAAATGAGTGTCGTGAGTATGACACTAAAGTGCATCTGATGGTAAGACTCCAGTTCTGGGGAGTGTGGGGTATACATTCATTGCCATTACTTTTAGGATTACACCGCCTCGGAGTGTTACTACC
Organism: Sepioteuthis lessoniana; assembly: GCA_963585895.1. NCBI lineage: Eukaryota > Metazoa > Mollusca > Cephalopoda > Myopsida > Loliginidae > Sepioteuthis > Sepioteuthis lessoniana. Next base: position 109,328,235 of record OY757912.1, on the reverse strand, counting down.
TATTAGTCGCGTCTTTGAGTGGAATTGATCTGTTAGAAAATAAATCGTATTAGATATAAACCATATTCTTATTTACCAACCCCTCCGCTCGGGCAGGATATGACACAAAGTCAACAGGTTTGAATTCAGAGTTTTCCTTCTCTTAGACTAGTTGCCTCACCATATAACTGCAAATTAGTTATATTAAGAATAGTTACTTGGCGTTATAATTGTTTGTTAAGAGTCATTATAACTAGTTACTTAAACCATATAACTATAAGCTAACAAATTACTTATTAAATAGATTTTTGGTTTCTTTGTTTAATGCTATATCAACCTTTGTAAGTTATTGAATGCCAAAGCCATTCTCCTAGAACAGTAGTTGTACTATTTAACCCATAGCTGGGAGGATAAGGGGATTCATACCTTTCCCAAGAGTATTTGTCGGAAAGTGAATGTAATAGCGCGACTGGAATGCGAGCTCGCTTTCTACGATTCCGCAGTCCATCGCTTTAACACTTACACCACGAGGACACCCCCCTTATTAAAGAGAATATAATTCTGTATAAATAATTAGTATTAGATAAAGATACTTGAACTATTCAACTGTGTGCAAATTATTTGTATAGAATAGGAAGACTTGGAACCATATGACAAAAACAAAAAAAAAAAACAAAAAAAAAAAACCCAACAGCAAAAAATCTTCCGAAAGAACAACACAAAAATGTAAATATAAACGTACAAGGAGCGGGATTCCCTTACATGTTGGCATAAAATAACCCTAGACGGATTAAAAAGCCATTAAGTTAATCAATCAATCAATCCTTTTTGTTTAATAATAGTTATTTACAGAGGAGGTGCCCGTGGTGTAATGGTTATCGTCGCAGGAATTGCACACTAATACCCTTGAGAAAGGTATGAATCCAATTATTCTCCCTCCAGCTATGGGTAAATAGTAGGGCAGACTAGGTTCTTCAGCCTTTGGGAGAAGGAAAACTCTGAAGTCAAACCTGTGTGCAAAACTCCGCTTAAAAATTGACTTTAAACTCCGCTTTAAACTCCGCTTAAAAATTGACCTTGTATCATATCCTGCCCGAGCGGAGGGGTTAGGTAAATATGATAATAATTATTCACTTTGAAGTAATCCTAATTGATATGAATAATTTGCCGCCAAGGGGGAGTTCCTATTGTGTGCTGGACTGCGACATTGTAGTAAACAAATTTGAACTCTAATTAGGCTATAACGTTCACTTTCAAATTAATGCCCTTTGGAAAATTTTTGACCCCCTCAAGGATTATATAGTACCAAATTCTGGACGAGACTGATTGCATTTCACATTTTGGAGTAATGCTAATGAAGTGTTACTCCACACTCTTCAGATCTCCAGAACAGGAACCTCATTCTAAGATGCAATTTTGTGTCATACGCAGGACATCCTTTTTTTTTCGCGGGGGTAGTCTTACCTCTCTGCAGGGGTCACAGTCAACGTTGTCTAAGCCTCTTCAATGGAGTAATATTTTTTTTTATCATAGTTATAAACTTGATTGATTGATTGATTGTTTAATTAAAAAACTAAGCAATTCAAGTTCATTTTGCAAATTGATGATAATTTAGTGTTCACGTTGCGTTGAAGTTGATTTTTTAATCATCCAGCTTCTTGATATAACAATGGAGATGCCCGTGATGTAATGGTTATCGTCGTAGGAAATGGACACGGTGATATGAGTTCAAATCCTGGACGAGGCTGATTGCATTTTACATAGCACAAATACTCTTGAGAAAGGTATGAATCCAATTATTTTCCCTCCAGCTATGGGTAAATAGGAGGACAGACTGGGTTCTTCAGCCTTGGTGAGGCAACTTGTCAAAGAGAAGGAATACTCTGAAGTCAAACCTGTTAAACTCCACTTAAAAATTGACCTTGTGTCCTATTCTGGTAAATATGGTATAGTACCACTATTGTACTTCTATAAATATAAAATAACCCACGAAGTTTGACAGAGCATTAAACAAAGCAAACAAGCAATTACATGGTTTCAAGTATTTCGAGCAATTATATGGTTTTAGGTAACTAATAATAATAAAAATGATAATATATGTCAAGAAAAGTAAGAGTAAGAGGATCCGTCAGCATTGAAAGTGACACTGATGAATCGATATAATGACTCAAAGACTACATAAAAAAGATCCGAGGGAGACTGATTACAGCGACAAGAAACGATACAAACGACACAAAAGATAACAAAAATGACTAGAAAATAAAAATAGGAAGAAAAACAACTGCATGGATATTTCAAGTAACAAACAAACGTAATAACACACGAGAAGACTTGGAAATGGCCAAGAAAGGGAAATTGTTAGAGAGAAACAGGATCTTTAAAAAAAAAAAAAAAAAAGGACAAAACAGCACCAACTATCTCAAAGCAAAAAAAAAAAAAAAAAGAAGATAAGGTGCAACAAAATAGCAGATGTAGATTATGTAGTGACAGAGATGAAACGATCAGTCACATAATAAACAAATGTATCAAATTTGCCGAAAAAGAGGATAAGACAAGACACGACTGAGTGAGGAAGGTGATCCACTGGGAGTTATGCAAGAAGTTTAAATTTGACCATACGAATAAATGGTATTTGCTCAATCCAGAATATGTCCTGGAGAATGAGGTGCACAAACTTCTCTAGGATTTTGAGATACAAACGGATCCCCTAATCTTGGCCAGACGAACAGACCTAGTGGTTGTCAAAAATAAAGAGAACCCGCCAAACAGTGGACTTTCAATCTTACCCTCTAGTTTGCTGGGATAGGAAAGAAAGCAAAAAGAGAGATAAGTATCAAGACCTTGCTTGAGAACGAAAAAATTATGGAACATGAAAGTGACGGTGAGTCTAATTGTAATTGCTGCGTTCGGAACAGTCACCAAAGGACTGGCAAGGGGACTGAAGAACCTGGAAATAAGAGAATAAGTGGAGACCATGCAAACTACAGTATTATAAATACTGAGAAGAGTCCTGGAGACTTGAGGACCCTTGTTGTCACTCAAACTCCAGCAAAAAACCATCAGCTAACGCTAGTGTAAAAAACTCTCCAAATAATAGCTTCTTGTAAGTTGGAATATTGACTGGAAGATCCCTTTGACATGCCGTGTAAATTGCGTGGGTGGCTTGCTAGATGGACCTGATGCCGAAAGCAGAAAAACAACAGGAAGTACACATGTTTCCTAAAACATGACGCAGGTGCTTCAATAGACACTGGCGGAAGTGCCACGTAAATTGCGGGGTTATATACTGGAAGGAGGCGTGTCCACGTGCAACGTGTAGCTGGGAGTTGTGTCAACGAGAATTGCTTGTCTGTCCGAATAATTATATAAAGTAGGGAAATTTCGGCCCTGGTAGAACGAAGTAGAAAGGCATTAAGGTTTCACAGAAAAATCGCACCGTCGCCCCTGTGGGTGTGTGTGAATTTCAGCCATCTCTGGCTCTTTCTTACTCGATGCATACATACATTTCGAGTAATAAAAAAAAACAGGAAAAGAAACAGATTATATTTTTATGCATCAACGTTGTTGTTGTTCTTTTCGATATATAAGAGTAACTATTCCTAATATAAATAATTTCCATAGATTTGTATGGTTTCAAGCATTCATTACATAAATAATTTTCAAACATGTTTAGTTGACCCAGGCCAGAATTGACATTGTTAATGAGGTGATGATTTAACACTAGCCAGAGCGCCATAAGTAGAGCCTCACTACCGGATTCAGGTTTGTGTCATACCTTGGATACCCCCACCTTTTTGTTAGCGAGAGGCGTCTTACTCCTCTTTAACGGATAAAATTGGCGTAGTCTCAACCTCATCGAGAGGAGAAACCTCATGTCAAGGAATTACAGGTTTAAATATCTGAGGTATAAATATACACCTTTTATTGCCAGTAAGTGACAATCTATCCGTAAAAAGTTATTTCAACAGTATACGCGATTTTGTCGCCTGATATAATCAATATCCCTCATAAATAAATACACCCATAAACTTTTAAAAAATAGAAATTGTTTTGTTTTTTAAACCAAAAATGTCATGCCCAGTCGGCTGGGGCTATAAAATACACCGACTGCTTCTCTGCAAAGGGGTAAGACCTGTGAGCGATGGCAATGAAGGGTTACACTGCATTCCCCAAAGCTCCAGCATTACTGCAGCCCCACCATCAAATTATTTAGTATTCTTAATATGACACTCGTTGGGTGAGTCTTACCCCTCTGCAGAGATGCAGTCGGTGTATTCTGCAGCCCCAGCGGAATTTGCCCTCAAAATAATAGGAAAAACCTTTAAGATAGAAATTAATTGGTATCATCAAAATTATTTTTTAAAATTATTTTTTACTTCACTTATTAAAACGAGTGGAGAAAAATTGAAAATCCAAAAATGATGAATATATTAGAAGAAAAATCGACGTTAAAACGTTTCGGTTTTAATGAACCTTCGTCAGGACTTTGAATTGGCGAAACAATAGTTGATAGAACAACAATGGATATTTAATAAAATACAAAAATAGAAGGGTAAGAGTGTACACAAAGAAAGATCATATAACCTTTCAATCATTCCATCAGCGTTCTTTTTCGAAAATCTATCACGTGATTGGCATAGGCAATGATGTTAGATGGAACCACTAAGAAATATAACGGATTAAGAAGAAGAACGTTTTGAGAAGTTTTCGCCATAGTCTGTTTATTATTATTTTTGCATCTCTTTTGAAACAAAATGTTATTTATTAATATTGTATATGATTACCTACCTCTCCTATGGACCGTAACAGAATAGTTGCGTCCATCTTATTAATTAGCTGTCAGACAGACAGGGTGAGGCTGGTTATTATGTATTATGAATTCCTTATCAAATAAATATACAATAACCAAGTATTTGACTTTTCTTCTTATTCGCTATGATTACATATCTCCTACCTTCTCTTTGCGTGGGTAATTAACCGCCTTTACCACGGCCGAAAAATTAATGAAAAAATTAAACTAAAAGATGATTTACATAAAAATGATCTAATCTATGCTTGTTTCTGTGATTTTCTAATTTATTTTAGTTTGGTCGTTTTTTTTCTTTTTCTTTAGTAGCTTGTTAATGGTCATTTAATGCGAAAGCTGTCTCTGCAGAAGAACAACAGTGATACTATTTAACCCATAGCAGGGAGGATAAAGAGTTTCATAGCTTTCCAAAGGGTATTAGCCCAAAAGCGAACGCAATAGTTCAAGTGAAGTTCAAACTCGATAATTTCGAGGCTTCAGTCCAGCACTAGAACTACCCCTACTTTGTTTTTTAATACCTTCTTGAAAATTCAGGAATTTAAAGGAATTTGGTATAAAAAGCAAGGATTTTTTACTCGTCCTCTAAAAATGTTAAAGGTTATGCCGATAAGAATTTGTTCTGTAGTAATTTTCTACCATTAAAATGTTATGAAGCCCAAAGAAATTGGGTTGAAGGTCAATTTTTCACGTCAAAAAGTAGTACACATGATTTAGAAGAAGAAATATACTGGATCTATCACACTGAAAACAAACCCAGGAAACTCTCAAAGCTTACAATATTAATGGTCCAATCCTTCTTTGAAGTAAAAAAAAAAAAGTGATTTAACAAGAAAAGAATTGGAAAAGGAAATCAATCAATAATTTCTTATCGATGTCCAGCCTGCATCTGTTCGAGACATTCTAATAATGTTTGGCTATCCAAGATGTAGCTCGAAATGCTTCTAAAAGTTGCAATAAAGAAGAATTGATTGCAATGGTCAAATCATCTTCAAAATCGGCCCATTGAAGACAGGAAAAAAGTCTCATTGCCTGATGAGTCAAAAATTGAGCAACCTTATGGAATTGCCCTAAGACACTATCGAAGGAAAAAGTATGATATATATATATAGACATCCACAGACAGGCTATTTCGTTGAACCACAACTCATTAGTGTGGCTAGACACGCGAGATGCTTCAAGCTGGGTTCGAAATCCTGCTGACTTTACTCCACTCCGATATCTTACTGTATAGCCATCGTCATTCTCAGTGCAAGCAAAGGAATTTTACGTGTATATATAAGTTTGTTTAAATATACGCTTGACAGCTACCGGAGTACTCAATTAATATATATTTAAGTACTTTTTGAACTGCTACGTCTTCATATGGTTGAAAGCTGCCTAAAATCTGGATTTTTCTCAGAGTTCGAATATTTTCGACTGTTGATAATCATTATGAAGAAGTTGTCATGGTATTGTGTCTGGAATTCAGAATAGTGTAATGATATCGAGGACCAATGCAGATTTTTCTAAGTTTTCATCACATGCTAATGACATCATGAGCGCACTTTTATAAACTGTAATATTAGATAATAATGTTTAAAAACGTATCCTGTAGGTAATACATGAGAGTTGTATTCGTGTCATTTCATTCACTGTCATAAAAAAAACCCCTGAATTAATAGTTCTTGTCCCTCATATTTAATGGAATGTCTGAAAGAGAATTCTACCTATGTATATATATATATGTAAAGATTGTTGTTGTTCTAACGAGAGAAAAGTTAATATTTTTAAATGAATACGTCCGAAAATGATTTCGAATTTTGTATTTAGGCTTTTATGTTTTCATGTAGTTCTGTTTTACACGATCTTGAGGCACGTCTCAATATTTGTCTATCTTTTCGCTTTCTTTCTTTTTTCTTTAGTAGTCCGCTCGACCGGCGAAATCACGAGATGGCAAGTTCTTTTTTTCTAGTTAATTATCACTAGATCTGGACGTATAGCCGGGATTAGGTGACCCATTTATATTTCAAAATCCCAGAGAATTTTATGCGTTTCATTTTCAATGACAAATTCCGGTTTGTGTACATATCATTTGTTAGAATTGTTAAATTTTAATCTCTTGAAGAATTTCCAATCCAAGTCTTGTACTTTTTTGAGCCAATTTGTCGCGCTTGCTTATGTGACTGATCGTTTTATTTCTGTCTTCACATGACGTACATTCCGTTGCGTATTATCAATCAGTCCTTATGGAATTAATTTGTGTTGCTATTAAAAAAGTTTCTCTTTTAAGGTTTCCCCTTCTGTTAATGTCCAGGATATCTCATAAGCAATTCTGTAGCAATTTCACTCAGTGTCGAATTACATTCTATTTACAGAAAAAAAAGTGGAAGAAGTACATTATAACAATTAGTGGAAGAAGTACATTATAATAATTAGTGGAAGAAGTACATTATAACAATTAGTGGAAGAAGTACATGATAATAATTAGTGGAAGAAGTACATTATAACAATTCATGGAAGAAGTACATTATAATAATTAGTGGAAGAAGTACATTATAACAATTATTGGAAGAAGTACATTATAATAATTAATGGAAGAAGTACATTATAAGAATTAGTGGAAGAAGTACATTATAATAATTAGTGGAAGAAGTACATTATAACAATTAGTGGAAGAAGTACATTATAACTATTAGTGGAAGAAGTACATTATAACAATTCGTGGAAGAAGTACATTATAATAATTAGTGGAAGAAGTACATTATAACAATTAGTGGAAGAAGTACATTATAATAATTAATGGAAGAAGTACATTATAACAATTAGTGGAAGAAGTACATTATAATAATTAATGGAAGAAGTACATTATAACAATTAGTGGAAGAAGTACATTATAATAATTAATGGAAGAAGTACATTATAACAATTAGTGGAAGAAGTACATGATAATAATTAGTGGAAGAAGTACATTATAACAATTCATGGAAGAAGTACATTATAATAATTAGTGGAAGAAGTACATTATAATAATTAGTGGAAGAAGTACATTATAATAATTAATGGAAGAAGTACATTATAAGAATTAGTGGAAGAAGTACATTATAACAATTAGTGGAAGAAGTACATTATAACTATTAGTGGAAGAAGTACATTATAACAATTCGTGGAAGAAGTACATTATAATAATTAGTGGAAGAAGTACATTATAACAATTAGTGGAAGAAGTACATTATAATAATTAATGGAAGAAGTACAATATAACAATTAGTGGAAGAAGTACATTATAATAATTAATGGAAGAAGTACATTATAACAATTAGTGGAAGAAGTACATTATAATAATTAGTGGAAGAAGTACATTATAACAATTAGTGGAAGAAGTACATTATAACAATTAGTGGAAGAAGTACATTATAATAATTAGTGGAAGAAGTACATTATAACAATTAGTGGAAGAAGTACATTATAATGATTAGTGGAAGAAGTACATTATAACAATTCATGGAAGAAGTACATTATTATAATTAGTGGAAGAAGTACATTATAACTATTAGTGGAAGAAGTACATTATAATAATTAATGGAAGAAGTACATTATAACAATTCATGGAAGAAGTACATTATAATAATTAGTGGAAGAAGTACATTATAACAATTAGTGGAAGAAGTACATTATAACAATTCGTGGAAGAAGTACATTATAATAATTAGTGGAAGAAGTACATTATAATAATTAGTGGAAGAAGTACATTATAACAATTAGTGGAAGAAGTACATTATAATAATTAGTGGAAGAAGTACATTATAACAATTAGTGGAAGAAGTACATTATAATAATTAGTGGAAGAAGTACATTATAACAATTAGTGGAAGAAGTACATTATAATAATTAGTGGAAGAAGTACATTATAACAATTAGTGGAAGAAGTACATTATAATAATTAGTGGAAGAAGTACATTATAACAATTAGTGGAAGAAGTACATTATAATAATTAGTGGAAGAAGTACATTATAACAATTAGTGGAAGAAGTACATTATAATAATTAGTGGAAGAAGTACATTATAACAATTAGTGGAAGAAGTACATTATAACAAGTTTATGCTATATATCTCTCTTGATAAATTCTAATAATAAAAGGGAGCACAAATAAAGACTCTAGATTTACTAATTTGCAAATTGGATTGAAAATTGTTCGATTCTCAGATCACTTTAACCCGACTTTGCTTAAAAAGTGTTCGCTATTTTCTGTATACATATAGTATGTTTCTTCTGTTGGTTGGATCAAAGGTCTAATCTTCCATATATTTGAGCAGTCACGGGCAATTTTTTTCGAAAAGCAGGCCGCCTGAGATATGGTTCATCATCAGACAGGACGAATTATTAAAAAGAATAGAGGTAGTTTTATGTTGAAGTTACTTCAACTATTTTTACTACGTAAGATCATACGGGTAATTAGCTATCTTAGAAATAGAAATTTTTTTCTCTCCGTTAAACATTTTTTTCAATATCATCATCATCATCATCATGTTGCACTGTCAGCGTGGATCTCACTGACCCTCTCCCGCACTCCTCTCTATCGTCCATTGCTCCCGATAGGTCTTCAAGGTTACATCCTGTGTCGGCTCAGAGCTGTTGTATGTAGGTTCTAGCTGGTCGTCTTGCCTTTGCTCGTCCATGTGAAGGGGTCCACAGGAGTATGTCACTTATGGGTTCGTCCTTACTTCTCCAGCAGTATCCTGCATATCCGGTTCGTCTAACTTGGAGAGTTTAGTTGATGGGTGGCAAGTGGCCGTACAGCTGCTGCTTTGTGGGGTGCTGCCTCCAGGACTTGTTCAATATTGCTCACAGCATTCTTGTGGAAATATGAAATTTCGATAAACGCTCTTTCCCACTTGAAATTAGGCGGGCCTTTCAGAAAGCACCGCGGGCCGCATGTGGCCCATGAGTGTATTAAAGTTTATAGAGATTTTTTTCTTTCTTTGACGTGCTAGTGACGTCATTTCTGTCCCAAGTGTTTCAGGAATTAAAAAAAAAAAGCCTGCTCGTAAGTCGTACTGTATAATATTTCCGCGACGATTTTATTTTCATTTATTTATGAAATAGCTAAGCAGGGAATGGCCCTTTGTCTAATGGAGAAGAGTGTGCAAAGTCTGTTTAATTGAGGAAATGCAAAGAAATCAACTCGGCATATGTCATACAAAGATTCGCATTGTTTGACTGGACCATCTGCACATGGGATATACCCGTATACATTGTATCCACCAGTACCTACTGCCTTTTTGCGCGCGCTAGACCTAAGCCTGACAAAACGATGAAATTGATCATGGGTGTGTACTTCAAATCCCAAATCGCTTACCAGCTATCTGGCTGATAGTAATGCGAACAACACCATACGACAATGTAAACTAGGCCTTTGGAATATATATATATATATATTTACATATATATATATATATATATATATATGTGTGTGTGTGTGTGTGTGTGTGCATTGTTATGAAAGATGAAAAGATTTCAGATTTCGTTCAGATAACGCACGCCCGTTTCGGACTAAATTCAACTCCTTTCCGTAAATTAAGGATTAACACATTCTTTTTTGTTAGTTTTTTTTTTCAATTAATATATACTCTGTATTTTGGTTTCATCTTCTCTGTATTTATCGACCCTTAGACCCCTTGTCATCACCACACCCATAGGTGCCTCCACCCCACTGTGCTCCTGGCAGGAAAATTATCTGAAAAACGTAAAAAACTGTAATTTATTACTTAACAGTTTTACAGGCTTTTGATTATAAGCGATGGCGAAGCAGAAATATGGATCCCCTCATCGGGAATTTAAGCCGCCCACTTGGCTGAGTGATAGATTTTTATAGCATCTCAACTCGTCAGGCGATATTTAATGCCAAGAAGAAAAAAAATTGCGCCCATTTTACTTACATATTTATGCTTTTTGTGTAGTTGTTTCTTAGTTTTTTTTTGTTTACAGATTAGATCTATTGGATCCGTAGATGGGATTCTTACTGGTACTATAACTTCGTGTCAAATTAAAAGCAATGAAGAAGAACTCCAAACTTTTTTAGATCTCAAAAACTGGAGCCTCACCATCAGGTACCGTGTTGTGTCATACCCAGGATACTCATGGTGCCTTCGTGGTGTAATGGTTAAAGCAAAGGACAGCAGAATCGTAGTAAGCGAGTTCGAACTCCAGTCGTTCACTTTCGGACAAATACCTTTGGGAAAGGTATGAAACCCCTTATCCACCTAGCTATGGGCTAAATAGTACCACTACTGTTTTTCTAGAAGAATGGTTTTGACATTAAATAACCTACGAAGGTTGATATACCATTAAACAAAGAAACCAAACCAAACTCTCATATTACACGGTTATCTCAATTTGTTGGTAGCGACACAAATATCGGTCGGGTTCTATGGGTTAAGCTACTATGGTACAAATTCACATACATAGAACTCACATGAAGAACAAATCCACTAGAATGTTTGATTGCCTTGCCAAGTAACGTTTATCTTTGCACCCACAGAGAATCAAAATTACTGCAATAGTAAAACGCTTTCCAAATTAGCTTAGCGGGAAATTACCGTAACGTTTTCATTGATACTCATTGATCTTTGCTTACTCAAGCACAAAGCAATTATAAACTTCGCACCCAATTGATGAACTAATTGATTAATTTTAATGGCATATCACATTTTCAGGGATTATTTTATGCCTTGAAGTTAGCGAATTGCGTTCACTGTACATTTAAATCTATATTTTTTCTGTAGATGTTTCTTAAGAGTTTTTTTTTGGCACATAGTCCATGTGAATACGAATAATTTTAAAAAATATCTATCGGACCTGTTGTGTAGTGGCTCGTACCACGTGACTTCCGGTATCTCGGAGGTGTAAAAGACGTCGTGTTTCTTAAGCACGTCGGTGCCTAAAGATCTTGGTCAGTAGTAAGATCAGCTTCGGACGTAAAGCATACACAGCGCAAGACTTATAATATTTGTTGGCCTATACCACTTCAGTTAATGAATAATTAACTCTATTTCACTGTGTATCTCTTCCTTACAACGATACAACATGACCAATAGATGGGACCCTAACAGGAAATACCTCTCTGGGTCTGAGTAAATCTGAAAGTAATAAGAATAAAGGGGTACCCAACACTCCCCAGATCTCTAGACTAGAGCCTCATTATCAGATGTAATTTAGTGTCATATCCAGGAAACCAAGGGGAACATACAAGTGAAATTGAACTCATTACAACCATGATACTTGTAATCTTTTTGAAATTAGGTAAGTTAGGTTTAGTAAGTCACAATGCTATAAGTAGTAAATGTTTAGTTTGGTTTGGTTTGGTTTTATGGCATATCAACCATTGTTGGTTATTCAATGTCAAATCCTGTTTTTACACATATATTAAATATATATGATTAGTAAAATCATTGTGTAGATACACGCAGTTAAATGATCAGTTCTATTTCTAACAATTCAATTTAGCATGAGTCAAAGTTAAATAGTTCCATGTATTGACATATATAACTAATGATTCAGTTAAACACCGGTCATTTGTTTACACATAGTTAAATGATCAAACAGTTCTATTTCTAACAATTCAATTTAGCATGAGTCAAAGTTAAATAGTTCCAAGTATTGACATATATAACTAATGATTCAGTTAAACACCGGTCATTTGTTTACACATAGTTAAATGATCAAACAGTTCTATTTCTAACAATTCAATTTAGCATGAGTCAAAGTTAAATGGTTCCAAGTATTGACATATATAACTAATGATTCAGTTAAACACCGGTCATTTGTTTACACATAGTTAAATGATCAAACAGTTCTATTTCTAACAATTCAATTTAGCGACTCATTTGTTTGCACTCGTGTTAATGTTTTCAAGTATTACTATGTATCACTAACAATTCAATCAAACAATCAGACATTCGTTTACACACAGTTGAATCATCAAACAGTTCTAGTTCTAACAATTTAATTCAGCATAAGTCATTTGTTTTCACAGTTTAAGTGTCAAACAGTTCTATTTGACCAATAAATGGGAACTTATCAGATGCTACTACTCCGGGACAGAGTGGACCTGGGAGTGATGCTATTGAAGAGGTATTCTGCATTACCCAAAGTTCCAACATTACTGGAGCCTCACCATCGGATTATTTAGAGTCATATCCAAAAAACCCACAGTAGGGTGGTGGTCTTACCCCTCAGCCGAGATGCAGTCGGGGTATTTTACAGCCTCTCCCAGCTGACTGGGCTTAATAAAGGTTTAGTATAACAATGCTAGTAGTAGTATCTGTTTAGCATCACATCTCTCTCTCTCTCTCTCTCTCTCTCTCTCTCTCACACACACACACACACACACATATATATATATATATATTCATAATTAAAAGTGTGACCCGTACAGATGATAGATACAGATATATAGTTACAAATCCGAGTATTTATATATAGATTATTTATTATATAATTATAACAAGCTCCATTATAATAAGATTATATAATAAGATTATATTTATATATAGATTATTCTGCTCGTCACGGTTGGCGTTAGTTCTTCTGTTAGTGTTCAGGTTTTTATTTGTTTGGCAATGCATTTTCTAATAATATAATTTACAATGTCTCGGCCATAAATTAGGACACCCCCTAAACCATCTTTTACAAAAAGGCAATTTTCTTCTAAACAAAAAATAGGAGGATTTAATTATTTCTAATGTTATATTATCCTGTTTGGTGTGCTGGTTGTGTTTTACGGCTTATTAATCCCCGTACGTTATTTAATGACGAAATTAGTTCATACACATATATTAAATATTTATGATTTGTAAACGAATATTTTGTAAGACACACTTTGTAAACGAGCCAGAGCGCATTTGCTTGCACAGTCTAATGGTTTCAAGTATTGCTATCTAACACTAATAGTTTTATTTTCACACAGGTAAATGGTTTCAAGTATTCCTATCTAACACTAATATTTTTATTTTCACACAGGTAAATGGTTTCAAGTATTGCTATATAACACTAATAGTTTTATTTTCACACAGTCAAATAGTTTCAAGTATTGCTATCTAACACTAATAGTTTTATTTTCACACAGTTAAATAGTTTCAAGTATTGCTATCTTACACTAATAGTTTTATTTTCACACAATAAAATGGTTTCAAGTATTGCTATTTAATATTAGTAATTCTATTCAATGTTATTCATTTATTTGCACACAGTTAAATGGTTTCAAGTATTGCTATTTAACATTAGTAATTCCATTCAATGTTATTCCTTTGTTTGCATACAGTTAAATGGTTCCAAGTATTGCTATGTAATACTAATAATTTAATTTAACCTCAGTAATTTGTTTGCATATAGTTCAATTATTTAAAATACAGAAAATTATCAAATATTTTTATTTGACCCATAGATGGGACTCTAACAAATACTACCCCTTCGGTTCGGAGGGAACCTGAGAGTAATAGTAATGAAAAAGTACTAGATTTTCCCTCAAACTCTAAAATTGGAGCGTCACCACCAGATTGTTTCGTTCCATATCCAGAACACTCGTTGGGACGGATGTTACCAGTCTGCAGATTTTCAGTCAGCGACTTCGACAGCCTCATGAATCAGAACTGATATTACTAGACATTATTTATTAAAAAATGCTACAAAACTAAATCTCACGAACCCTCCGCCTGATCTTTCTTAAGAACTTTCACAATTTCAGGTTTGATTCTGTCGAGAAACAGATCATTATAGTTTCAAGTAACTGTTCTTTATACAAATAATTTACCGCCATATGGCATCAGGGATTCTTATCAAATATAGATAATTTTTAAACATCTATTTTACCCATACCTAACAGGTATTACCACAACTCGTCAGAGTGGTTCAGGGAGTAATGGTAATAACTCCACACTCTCCAGGGTCATTAACTGGATCCTCACTCTAGATGGTTTACTGTGATGCGCCCCTTTTTTTCTTGGCTGGGGTCTTACCCCTCTGAATAAAATACTGTCAGCACATTTCAAGTTTTATTGACAAGGCACAATAATTTTCACTAACCCTTTTAACAAGGCAAGAAAAAGATGAGACAACTGATTGGATTTGAAGTCGAGGATAAGACTATCCATATTCATTTGTTTCATTATAAGCTATTAATGACTTGAAGTAAGAATTCCTGCCACAAGGCCTTACCAAAAAAAAACAAAAAACAGAAAAACAACAACAACAAAAAAACAAGACAAAACAAAACAAACAAACAAATAAACAAAACCCAAACAAACAAAAAACAAAACAAAACAAACTTTCTCCCTGCAAAAGCAAAGCCTACTACCAGCAAATGCGTCAGAAATTCTTCACTCAGACTTTTAACTAACAGTAGAATACAAGTGTTTTTATCCTCTCAGAGAATATTTGACTAAGTTAATGTTTCTTGCTCGTCGATTTCTTATTATATCCTAGAAAATGGCTGACGACGGAGACATAATGTTTGACAATTAAAAAAACCCTTGGTTTAATCAATTAACTCTCAAATCGAAAATTCAAGGCTTCGGTCGTCATCAAGCGAGATTCGGGAAAACACTACATCTGTAGGGAAGTAAATTTATGTTTTATGAATTAATCTAATTTAAATTTAGTTGCCTAAAGGTGGGATGTTTTGACGAATCTCACCTGAGGATCGTAATAGTGAAACACAGATTTGTTGGATGTTAATCTCTTGTTTATTTTTTTATTTCTTTTAATATTGCTCTTATGGTAGAACTTGACGCAATGTCTAAAAAAGAAAAAAAAATTAAAAACAGAAAAGCTGCAGACTCCGACGAAAACTCACTGACAAGAAAATTTGAAAACATACTTCTCTGATTATGCAATGCAGTCTAGAAACAAATTTTAATAAAGAAATGGACAAGTGTTTGCATCCTTCCCTTCCTCAAGATAAGTGACTTTAGAATCATTAAAAACTACAAACGCATAACTCTTACTGTTATATCTGCGAACGTTTATAATGCTCTGCTTCTCAATGGAATTCAACCCGAAATCGAGAAAATTTACGAGAACAATCAGAACAGCTTTCGAAAAAAATCGTTCCATAACCTCATCGATTCTGACAATCCGTTTAATCGTCGAAGGAATATGGGCAAAGAATCTTGTGATAACACAAGTGTTCGTAGATTTCTCCAAGACATTCGATTTCTTACCCAGAGGAAAGATGGACCAAATACTACCTGCATATGGTCTTTCTAAAGAAATTCTTACTTTTAACAAGGACACTTTACAAAACCAAGAAAACAATGGGTCCCTTACGTGATGGAAACAGATTTTTGAAATTGTCGCTGGGGTCTTTTAAAGATTAAAAAGAACTTTGTTTCTGTTTCACAGTTGTAAAACTTGTTTGCATTCTTCTGCCGATATTGTTATTTTCATTATATTTCACTTGGTTTTCTTTAAAATCGTTTCGTTAAAAAATTTGCTCGACTGTTAATCAAAAAATATCAAGAATTGGTAGTGATATGTTTAGACAGAAATCACCACTTTGTCACATGGGCTGCAAAGCTATGCATCGACCCTTGTTTAAAATATTTAAAACCTTAGTTGCAATACTTCGGATCTGAGCACTTTGGCGAAGGAATTAACAGTTGCCACTTCCGTAATGCAAAGCTCTTCTAAAGAATTGAGCACTCCGCTTTTTGATAACGTAAAATGTAAACAAACGAAAGTTAACATGTATGCGTTAAACTCCTTAGCTTGCGTTGGGTCGACTATGGAGTGAGAAGTATGTTATCGGTCTGACTATCACTAGATCTGGTCGTCTGGCCGGGATAAGGTGATCCGTTTAAATTTCAAAATCTCAGAGACTTTCGTGCATCTTCTTCTGGACGGATTCTGGATTGTGCATATACCATTCGGTAGGAGGTGCCAGTGGTGTAATGGTTATCGTCGTAGGAAATGGACACGGCGACACGAGCTCAAATCCTGGACGAGACTGATTGCATTTCACATAGCACTAACACCTTTGGGAAAGGTATGAATCCAATTATTCTCCCTCCAGCTATGGGTAAATAGTAGGACAGACTGGGTTCTTCAGCCTTGGTGAGGCAACTAGTCTAGGAGAAGGACAAAACTGAATTCAAACCTGTTAAACTCCGCTTAAAAATTGACCTTGTATCATATCCTGCCCGAGCGGAGGGGTTGGGTAAATATAATATACCATTTGGTAGTATGGTCAAAATTCTATTTCTTGTACAATTCCCTGTGGATCACCTTCCCTACACAGTTTAGTCTTATACTCTTTTTGCGCAAATTTGCTGCATTCGCTTATGTGATTGATCGTTACGTAACCTACAATTATTATTATTATTATTATTATTTGAGAGTTTTTCACACCAACGTAAGCTGATTGCCTTCCATTAGAGTTTGATAGACAGCAAGTCACCTCAAGTCTCCAGGACTCATCTCAGTATCCTGCCCGATCTTAATAACGCTGCTATTTGAATGGTATTCACTTGTCCTCTAATTGCCAAGTCTTCCATTCCCTTCACTAGTCGTTTTGGGATTGTTTTAAACGCAGCTATTACAACTGGTATGACTGTCCTCTTCATGTGCCATTGTTTTATTATTATTATTATCATTATTATTATTATTATTACTCATTAGAGTTTTTCACATCAGCGTAAGCTGATGGTCTTTCACTGGAGATTGAGTGACAGCAAGTCTCCTCAAGTCTCCAGGACTCTTCTCAGTATTCTGGCCATTTTCAATAATGCTGTTGTTTGGATGGTCTCCACTTGGCCGCCAACTTCTAAATCTTCCAGGCCCTTTAATAATCCTTTAGTTACTGTGCCAAAAGCACCAATCACAGTTGGTATAATTGTCACCTTCATGTTCCGTAGTTTTTTCAATTCTCTAGCAAGGTCAAGTTACTTATCTCTCTTTTCATATTCTTTCAGTTTTATTCTGTGGTCTGCCGGGACAGCAAAGTCGACAATTTTGCAGATTTTCTTTTTTTGCTGATTATTACTAGGTCTGGTCTTCTGGCCGAGATTATGTGATCAGTTTGTATATTAAAGTCCCATAGGAGTCTATGTGTATCATTTTCAAGGACAGGTGCTGGGATGTGCATATACCATTTGTTGGCATGGTCAAATTTCAATTTCTTGCACATTTCCCAGTGGATCACCTTGCCCATCCAGTCGTGTCTAGCCTTGTACTCCTTCTATGCCAATTTGCTGCATTCGCTAATTATGTGATTGATGGTTTCATCTCTGTCACCGCATAGTCTGCTCTTGCTATTTTATTGTGTCTTATCTATCCTCGCTTTGATAAGATTGGTTCTTATGGCGCTGTTTTGTGCTACCATTCGGAGAGATTCTGTTTCTCTCTTAAAGTTTCCTTTTCTTAGCCATGTCCAGGTTTTGTCGTGTGAGATGTTGTTTATTAGTCGTTTAAAACGCGCATGGAGTTGTTTTTCTTTCCATTTTTGTTTTCTAGCTTTTGTCATTCTTTTATCTTTCGTGTTGTCAGTATTGTTTCTGATGGCTGTACTCAGTCCTCTTTCCAGTTGTTCTATGTAGTCTTCGAGTCGTTGTATGAATGTGTCAACGCTGTCTTCAATGCTGGCCAGTCCTCTTCCTCCCTCTTTTCTTGATGCATATTGTCTGTCCACGTCGTCTCGGTGATGTAATGCCTTGTGCATGGTCATTAGTTTTCTAGTTCTTTGGTCCATTTGTCTAAGTTCATCTCTGGTCCACTTGAGAAAGGGTCCCTAGTATCTAACGAGGGGTACAGCCCAAGTATTTATTCCTTTGATAAGGTTTCTGCGATTGAGTTTTGTCTCGGGTAGTTTTCTTGTTCTCCTGAGATATAACTTTTTGTTGTCTATCCAGGCCATAGCTAGATTTTTCCGTCTATTCTTGCTTTCATTTAGGATGTGTTTATCTATGTAGAGTAATTCTGCTGTGCCTCTGGATCCCTCTCCTTTGAGAGTTTGTGACACCAGCGTTAGCTGATGGTCTTTTACTAGAGTTTGAGTGACAGCAACTCTTCTCAAGTCTCCACGACTCTTCTTAGTATTCTGGCCGATCTCAACAATACTGTAGTTTGGAGGGTCTCCCCTCGCTCTCTCATTTCTTAATCCTCCAGAAACCAATCCTTTGGTGACTGTACCGGGTACGCCAATTACAATTGTTCTCACCTTCACTTTCATGTTCCATAATGTTTTTCAGTTCTCTAGCAAGGTCCAAGTACTTGTCTCTCATTTTGCTTCCCTTTTAGTTTTACCCTGCGGTCAACCGGAACGGCAAAGTCCACTATTCAGTTGGTTTTCTTTTTTTTTTTTTGTTGATTATCACTCTGTCTAGTCGCCTGGCTTAGATTAGGTAACCCGTTTCTATCTTAAAATTCCGAAGAATTTTAAGCTTCTCATTTTCTAGGACGGATTCTGAGATGTACCTGATTTTAACTCTCTTAAGGTTCCCATGTTCTTGGTTCTTACTTTGATCACCAGTTCTTTTTGTCTCTTTTCCAGACTTTTAAGGACCATTCCGAGCGCTCTTACAAGAATTGATATCGGCTTCACCTTTATTTTTCACAATTTTTCCAGTCCTCAGGCAAAGTTCAGGTATTTATCGAATTTTTCGCTTTCTTTTATTATTACTCTGTACTGCCTTTGAACAGCAAAATCAATTATACAAGCTTTTTTTCTCTTGTTAATTTACACTAGGTCATGGCTTCTGGCTGGGGTTGATTGATCCATTTCTATCTCAAAGTCCCAGAGAATTTTATGTTTCCATTTTTGAGGATAGATTAGCATATAACATTTGTCAGCATGGCCAAATTTAATCGCTTGCATAGTTCTCTGTGGATGAACTTTCCCACCCATTCGTGCCCAATCCTTTTTCTTTTTCTACCAGTTTTGTTGTTTTGGATATTCTAATTGTGAATAAAGCTGAAAATTTTGTGGCATTATTCTGACAATTTTGTGGCATTATTTTAAATTAGGTCTCAAAGTCACTGGCACTTCTCACAAAATTGAGGAAATGACTCTAAATGATTCAATACCTTGCTTAAATATGAAAAAAAGGCATGAATTCACATACCCAAGATAGTTTGACAAAGACCAGTTCCATTTTCTTTCGACAATCGTAGTGAGCCTGTGACGAGGCTTTTTGTCAAAATATCTAGGGTATGTGAATTCATGCCTTTTTATGTTTTTTTAATAGAGAGTATTAGGTTGCTCTTACACTGCGTAACGAATTATTAATGAGGTGACAATTTTCTGTTTTATTCAAAAAATACAAATTAAAATTTAACGAAATTTTTACAGATTAATGACGACTGTTACATGCGCATGCTGAGTAAAAACTACAAAGTTCTGAGCAGATGTAAACAAAAGGCAGCGATTTGCATGAGTAAAATGATTTTCTCTGTTAAAGATTATTAACGATTGACTCCATCGTGTTATTATGAGTCGCCAATATGAACTGACCGCTTCTGAGAAGTCTGTTATAACATGTGAATTTGCAAAAAGTAAATTAACATTTCAATTATCCAAAATAATTGGAAGATATCACAGAACCGTGAAAAAATTTGTTGGAACTTCTACAAAGGTACGTAAGAGGGCCGATTAGAGTCACTCGTTGCTTGTTTCCCAACGTTCTCAGTTACGAATTAAACGTGAAGCTGCAAATAACCCAGGCCAAATAAGTGGGGAAATTTTCAGGCACATTGAAGAAACAACTGTGCCCAGAACTACACGATATCATCTGAAAAAGGTTGAGACATGGTTGAGACTGGTGACAGTGCCTCTATGAACAAAAATATACGTAAAAAAATGTCTGAAATGAGCAGAAGATAACATGGTCTATTTCTCGAAGATTTTGTCCACGGATGAATCACCTGCTACCCTTGATGGCCCTAAATTTTGAAGCAAGGGATGGAGCATAAACGGACGAGATCGTCATCAACGCTTGAAATGCAAATAAGTAGGAGGTATCAAGATTTAGGCTAATATTATTAGAGGTATCACGGTTGATTCGTGGAAAGTGGCTGATGGTATCAAAATGATTGCAGTTGTTTATATAGACTTCTTGAGAGAGCACCTAGAACCTTGGTCAAAAAAGGCAAAAGTTCACCTTCAGATTTATGCAAAATAATAGTCCCTCGTATGCGGTGCATAAAGCTATAGGGTCCCTGTATCAATTCGGCTTCTGTGGACTTCGAAAGATGAACTGGCTCAACAATTCTCCGATTGAAAACCTAACTGAAAACTTGTGAGGAATTCTGAAGCGACGAGTTTTTGAGAAAGGGCGTCAATTTAGAAGCAAGGAGGACTTGTGGCAGGCAATATTAAAATGTATCCTCTGTATCAAATTAGATGAGATTGTGAAATTGACATGTTCCAGAGACCAGCGTTTTATCCCAGTCATTTCAATAAAATGATCATATATCTCTTATTTACCAGGTTCACAATCATTTTTTTCAAACTCTGTTTACTTATTGATTTCTATTTATTTCATGTCGGTTACATTATGTTAAAAACTGCAGAACAACCATTTGGTTCAAATAAACTTAAATAATTGAGGTAAACAGTTCCACCTTAAATAAATATAGAAAAATAAATGCAAATATGAAAAAAGAGAAATGTCAAATTATATGAATGCACAAATAATGATAAAGAATAAATAGATTGATTGATTTTTAACAACATTTCAACATAAAATAACCCATTTGTTGTTATTTTTTTGCCAAGTGGTTAGGAATCTCATTCACTGTACGTTCATATTTCTTTTTTTTCTTGATTTTAAGAGTTTTTTGCACATATTTCTATTGAATACGAATACTTTTTAAACTTATCTATTTGACATAGAGGGGATCCTATCAGGTACTACCACTCTTGGTCAGAGTGGATCTTGGAGTAATGGCAATAAAGGGGTACTCCCCACTCCCCAGAGTGAACTTGAACCTCAACATCTGATGCAGTTTAGTGTCATACTCGTGGTCACGGGGAGGTAATTTGGTTTGTTTTTTTGGCATATTAAAATATTTTTGTTTGTTTAATGCCACATCCTGTTTATATATATACATTATGTTTATACATATATCATGTTTATACATATATATAGATGAAGTGTGTATATATATATATATATATATATATATATATATATATATATATATATATATGATTTGTGAACAAATTTTGTAGATAAATACTGTTAAAAGATCAAACAGTTCTATTTCTAACAATCCAGTTCACCATTTATCAATTGATCATTTATCAATTAAGTTAACAAAGTTAAATGTCTCAAATTATCAATATGCATCACGAACAATTCAATTAAATATCAATCATTTGTTTACACACAGTTAAATGATCAAACAGCTCTATTTCAAACAACTCAATTTAACATAAGTCGCAAAGTTAAATGGCTTCAAATATTGCCACGTATCCCTAACATCAGACATTTGTTTATACGCAGTTAAATGATCAAATTGTTCTATTTCTGATAATTCAATGAAGCATAAAACATTTGTTTGCACTCAGTTTGAATGTCAAAACAGTTCTATTTGACTCATAGATAGGACCCTATCAGGTGCTACCCCTCCGAGCCAGAGTGGACCTGGGAGTGATGGCAATTAAAGGGTATTCTGCATTCCCCAAAACTCCAACATCACTCGAGCCTAAATATCAGATTGTTTAGTGTCATAAACAAGACACTCGTTTGGGGTGTCTTACCTGTCTGCAGAGACGCAGTCGATGTATTCTACGAAAAATACACAGAGAAAGTTAAGAAAGTTAATGTTTAAAGAATAAAATATAAAGTCGATTAATCGTCTTTAAAAAATTGTGGTCAGAAGAACAAAATGTTGGACAAAAAATCAGACCGATTCAAAAAAAAAAAAAAAAAAAAAAATACCCCCCCAAAAAAACAACAAAA
Organism: Sepioteuthis lessoniana; assembly: GCA_963585895.1. Lineage (NCBI taxonomy): Eukaryota > Metazoa > Mollusca > Cephalopoda > Myopsida > Loliginidae > Sepioteuthis > Sepioteuthis lessoniana. Next base: position 109,305,514 of record OY757912.1, on the reverse strand, counting down.
ACCCCAACAAAAAAAAAAAACAACCGAAAAACAAAACAACAAAAACAGAAAACAAAAACAAAAAACAAAAACAAAAAACCCAACTAATTACTGTATCTATAACAATCTGTGCATAAAGCAATTAAAACAACATTTTCTTGTTTACATAAGTTTTAATTACACTTCTCCAATAATTTAAATCAGTCATAATTTTTGTAAATTAGTTTCTGTGAATTTTTGAGCAACCTTACAATTTTTACACCGCATGTGCGTATAATTCTTGTAATTTCTATGAAAATTTTGTTAAATTCCAACGTGTAGTTTTTAGACGAAATAGAAAATTGTCATCTCGTTAATAATTTGTTTGTGTAAAGTCATATATCGTCGAAAACGTCGACATTTTGAGACGACTAGTGCGAAATCAAGGTTAAATTGTTTCACATCTGTTCTCGCAGATTGTTAATCATTTGATGCAAAGTTCTTAATGAGTGTCATATTCGTCACGTCATGCTGTATAAATTTCATAAAGACAATAATACAACAAAGACAATGGTAAGTATGTTGTATAATCAGGTTCAATAATTGTGTTGGTTGGTTGCTTAGTTCAATGGTTTGTTTTACGTCATATCAAGCCTTGTTGGGTTATTTTATACCGGAATTAGTTTTAGCAAAACAATTATAGCTTCGAGTAACTATTCTGAGTAGAAATTATTTGCACACATTTGTATGGTTTCAAGTATTCCTATCTAATACTAATAATGTGTACACAATTAGATCGTTTCAAAACCTTTTAAGCAATTAAAGTAAAGTTGGCGACCTTAGTCGAGGGTGACACGAAGGCTCCCTTTTCAATAGCTACTACAGCGAGGTGTAGGGGGGACGCTATTCCATTGGGGGGTGTCGTCCTGGTGTAATGGTTAAAGCGACAGACTGCGGAATTTGTACTCCAGTCGATGGACTGCGAGTTTGTACTCCAGTCGCGCTATTACGTTCACTTTCGGGCAAATACCCTTAGGAAAGGTATGAACCTCCTTATCCTCCCAGCTATGGGTTAAATAGTACCACTACTATTCTAGGGGAATAGCTTTGGCATTAAATAACCTACAAAGGTTGATATGCCATTAAACAAAGAAACCAAACCAGCTATTCTATTCTCTGGTTTAAGTAAGTAAATAGGTTCAATAATTAATTATAATTATCCAGTGTAAACAAACGTATCTTTAAGTAACTATTTCTAAAAAGAATAATTTTCACACAAGTCATCATCATCAAGCCACCCTGCTAGCACGGATTTCCCAGACTCTTTCTCCCTTCGTCTGGTCCTATCATCCATCGCTCCTGGCTGGTTTTCCAAACTACATCCTGTGTCCGTACAAAGCTGATGTTGGTAAGTTCTTGTTGGTCGGCTAACACTGGCACGACCATGTGTAGGGGTCCATAGAATAAGGTCAGTTATAACTTCACACAAGTACATGGTTTTAAATTAGTCAATTGATATCATGGCATATCAATCCGTTTAGGGTTACTTATGCCAAGAGGTTAGAGAATTGTATACATTTGTACTTTGCTTTTTTGTTTCTTTAGAGCTTTTGCGTATAGTTATATATCAGCTATTCTTATCTAATACAAATAATTTACAAACAGATCTACAACTCGTCCAGGGTTATTTTATGCCTAGAGGTTAGGGAATTGTATACGTTTATACTTTCCTTTTTTGTGTAGTTCCTTTTTAGTCTTTTTCTGTATGATTATTTGATATCAGGTATTTTTATCTAATGCAAATAATCTGTAAACAGATCTATGTGATCCATTCAAACCGTCTAGGGTTATTTTATGCCTAGAGGTTAGGGAATAATATACATTTGCACTTTTCTTTTTTGTGTAGTTTCTTAAGAGTTTTTTGAATGGTTATATGATATCAGGTATTCTTATATAATGCAAATAATCAGGAAAAGGATCTATGTAACCCATAGAGGGGTTGCTTATAAGAATAGACTTGACGTGGAAATAATGGCAATGAAGGGGTACACTACTCTCTCCAGAGTTCCATAATCGGAGTCTCACCACAAGATCCTATTAGGCGTCATACCAAGAGCACCACTATTTTTTGGCTGGGGGGGGGCGGTCTTAACGCTCTGCTGGGGATGCAATCAGCGTATTCTTATCACCATCGACAGGACCTTCACAATTACTGATATTTTTATCTTATAATGATAATTTCAAAATTGATATATTTTACCCGTAGTTCCGTTACTGGAGTCTCACAAATGGATACGGTTTAGTGTTCTATGTAGGAGACCATTTTTTGGGGAGGTATTACCACTCTCAGAGGATATAGCCAGCGTATTCTATGCTAAACCGATAGGGTACTCAAAGACAGTGTGCAAATAGCAATGATAGCAAAGCAATTTCCAAATGAATTAAATTGTTTTTAAAATGTTTAATAATTCTGGAAAAAACCTTACTACTCGAGAATAATATCTTGATGGTATCTGCTGGGACAAACCCTTGACTGTACAGCTGTTTCGTGCTATAATCGTGAAGCATCGAAATGTTACCGTTTTCAAACAGATCAGTGGATCTAGACTGGTGCCACATTGTATCTGTTCAGGCATTTGGTTTTTATTAAAATAGAAAACACTGAAACTCGTAATCTGTTTTGCAGAATGTTCATTGCAGAGCCGAGGTTTTTCGCCAGTGTATTCTTTAAAGATGTTTTTTCGATATTGGTGGATTATCAAAATAATTTTATTCCTTGAGTATTTTCACACCAGCGTAAGTTGGTGGTTTCTCTCAAAATCCGAATGACAGTAACTCTCTTCAGGTCTCCAGGACTCTTCTCAGTATTCTGGTCGATCTAAAAAATGCTGTAGTCTGTGTGGCCAAGATTTTTCCTGATTTGCAATTTTTCCTGCCCCCTTTCCGAACTTTAGGGATCTGTTCCAAGTCCACCAACTACTACTGAAATCACCGTCACTCCAGTTCTCTAGCAAGGTTCAAGTACTTTGTTCCGCTTTCTTTTATTTTCACTCTATGGTCGGCTGAAATGGTAAAATTCACAAGGTTGTTAGTTATCACTAGGTCTATCACTATGGTCGGGGTTTAGTTATCCATTTATATCTGAAAATCGCAGAAAAATTTATGCGTCGCATTGTCTAGGATTGATTCTGGTTTGGGAATATACGATTTGGTTGTATAGTCAAAATTTAATCTTTTGCACAATTCCCAGTGGATCAGCTTTCATTTTGTCCTAGTTTGCTGCGTTCATTTGCAATGCGATTAATCATTTCAGTTCTTTCCCTAATCTACACTTGCTATTCTGTTGGGTATAATTGATTCTCACTTTCATATAATTGGTCTTTATGGAGTTGTTTTGTGCTTCTATTAGAAGAGATTCCCTTTCTCTCTTAGAGATTTCCTTTTCTTAGCCATGTCCATATCTTTTCGTATGCGATCTCGCCAATTAGTCACTTAAAATATCCATACAGTTGTTTTTCTTCCTATTTCTGTTACCGAGTTTTCATTGTTTTTCTTTCTGTACTTATGTTACCAATGCTACTATTGGTCGATTTGGTCTCTCATTGCTCTTTTTAATGTAGTGTTTGAGTCCCTGTATTGATGCCACATGCAATCCTCAATTCTGGTGAGTTTTCTTCCTTCCTCCTTTTCTTAACACATATAATATCTCTTGGTTGTAAAGCCTTGTACATATAAACATCAACTTTCTTGTTCTTTTGTCCATTTGTCTGAAATCCTTTCTTGTTCATTTTAAAAATGGTTCCAAGTATCTTGCAAGGGGAACTATTCTTTGATGAGATTTCTGCTTCAGAACTTAGTTTTAAGAAGCTTTCTCATTCTTCTGATGTATTTTTTCATTCCACTTTGATTGTGCCCAATTCTAATATTCTCAATTATTTGTAATTTTCTTTTTCTGAAAGTGTTCTGGTTTTTTCCTGATTTTGTTGTTCTCTTCTTTCCGTTGTTTCTCTTTTACAATTTTTTTTCATTATCAGCAGGAAACAATCATCAATGCCAAATTCCATTCTTATATTTTGGCTCTATATTTTCATAATTCGTATAAGGGTTTCTAGTTCTTTTTAAAATCTTTTAGCAAATATTGATATCTTTTATTTACATGACGTGGTTTATCTTTTCCTGTGACTTTGTAAATTTGTCGCCTCTTGTGCATTTTCTAAGAATATGATTAAGTGGCATCATTGCAATAAGAAACAATCTCCCTGAAGTTGCCTTTCTGGGTTTTTACTTCTGCTAGGGTTTGTCGTCCAGCAGCTAATATTCCTTTTCTGTTTTCCATAGCTTTCGTGATGAAGTTTATGACTTTGTCGGATATTTTGAATATTTTTAAATGTTTTATTATCCAAGTTGGCGGGACAATGCCATAGACATTTGTGTAGTTAAAGGTAAAGATTTTATCGGACTGTAATTCCTGTTTCTTTTTTAGGGTATTTCTAGATCAAGGTAGATTTACTCTTTGCCATCCACTCGGGTATTCTACTTCCTTCGAGGTATTTATTCAGTTTCCGAGGCAATCTGTAGTGAATGGACGTGATTTTTAAAACTAAAATCCATTTATGCCATAAAAGCCTGGTATTTTCCAAGTTGATACCTTCTTACTGACTCTTGGTGCATATCAGCCTCGGAGCCTTCTTTAAGACCGTGCAATTCTTTTCGCGTGTTATTTATCCATTCGACATTTCTTTGATATTTTTTCTACTCTGATATTTTGCTGCTGAAATGTATTTTCTTTGCACCTGGTTGATCATTTCTCTTTATAATTTTCCCACATAGTTGCTAGAAGAATTTTCTTTTCTTATTTTAGAAGGTTCTATTTTGCTTGTATTGCTTAGTTCTGCCCCGGTATCTCTTGAGTCTCGCTTCTTTCGCTAAGATATTTTTTGGTTTATTTCTTTTGGTTGTTTTGTCAGTTTTGTATGCTATCTCTTCCCAGTCTTCCATTGTGTCCTTTGTATTTTTATCTGTTTGGATAGTTTCTTTATTTGTCTTTCAGCCTCATTTCCCATTCATTTTTAAAAAATTCAGTTTGGGTTCCTTCGGGGGATACCAATTTTGTTATTGACTAGTTTGGCTCCTGCATAGATTAGAGAGTTTAGTTCGTTGATCTTGTCCGTTGGGATGTTTTTGATCATTTATTTACATTTTCGGTTTCTACCGTAACTTTACTCCAGTCATTGATACGTTAGGGGTGGTATTGTGCTCTTTTTTTCGATTCTTCTTCTTCTTCTTCTTCTTCTTCTTCTTCTTCTTCTTCTTCTTCTTATTATTATTATTATTATTATTATTATTATTATTATTATTATTATTCATTACAGTTTTTCACATCAGCATAAGCTATTGGTTATTCACTAGAGATTGAGTGACAGCAAGTCTCCTCAAGTCTCCAGGACTCTTCTCAGTATTCTGGCCATTTTCAATAATGCTGTTGTTTGGATGGTCTCCACTCGGCCGCCAACTTCCAAATCTTCCAGGCCCTTTAATAATCCTTTAGTTACCGTGCCAAAAGCACCAATCACAGTTGGTATAATTGTCACCTTCATGTTCCACAGTTTTTTCAATTCTTTAGCAAGATCGAGGTACATATCTCTCTTTTCACATTCTTTCAGTTTTATTCTGTGGTCTGCCGGGACAGCAAAGTCGACAATTTTGCAGATTTTCTTTTTTTTGCTGATTATTATAAGGTCTGGTCTTCTGGCCGAGATTAAGTGATCCGTTTGTATATTAAAGTCCCATAGGAGCCTGTGTGTGTCATTTTCAAGGACAGGTGCTGGGATGTGCATATACCATTTGTTGGCATGGTCAAATTTCAATTTCTTGCACATTTCCCAGTGGATCACCTTGCCCATCCAGTCGTGTCTAGCATTGCACTCCTTATGTGCCAGTTTGCTGCATTCGCTTATTATGTGATTGATGGTTTCATCTCTGTCACAACAGAGTCCGCATTTGCTTTTTTGTTGCATCTTATCTATCCTCGCCTTGATATGATTGGTTCTTATGACGCTGTTTTGTGCTGCCATTAGGAGAGATTCTGTTTCTCTCTTAAAGTTTGCTTTTCTTAGCCATGTCCAGGTTTTGTCGTGTGAGATGTTGTTTATTAGTCGTTTAAAACGCCCATGGAGTTGTTTTTCTTTCCACTTTTGTTTTCTAGCTTTTGTCATTCTTTTATCTTTCGCGTTGTCAGTATTGTTTCTGATGGCCGTAATCAGTCCTCTTTCGTGTTTTTCTATGTAGTCTTCGAGTCGTTGTATGGATGTGTCAACGCTGTCAAGTCATCTTCTTCCCTCGTTTCTTGGTTAATATAGTCTGTCCACGTGGTCTTTGGAATGTAATGCCTTGTGCATGGTCATTAGTTTTCTAGTTCTTTGGTCCATTTGTCTAAGTTCATCTCTGGTCCACTTGAGAAAGGGTCCAGAGTATATAACGTGGGGTACAGCCCAAGTATTTATTCCTTTGATTAGGTTTCTGCTGGATAGCTTTGTTTCGAGTAGTTTTCTTGTTCTCCTGAGATATTCTTTTGGAATTTTGCTTTTCATTTCGACTTGTTTGATGGTGTCAGCCTCCAAGACTTCTTGAGAATTTTTTATATCAGCGTTAGCTGATGGTCTCAAGTCTCATGTCTTCAGGACTCTCCTCAGTATTCCGACCGATCTCAATATTGAAGTAGTTTGGATGGTCTCCACTCGTTCTCTTATTTCCAAGTCCTCCAGTCCTTGTATCAATCCTTTGGTTACTATGACAAGAGCGCCAATTATAATTAGTATTATCGTCACATTCATGTTTCACAATTTTTTCATTTCCTTAGTAAGTCGATGTATTTGTCCCTCTTTTCGTATTCTTTCAATTTTACTATGTGGTCAGCAGGGACTGCAAAGTCCACAATCCTGCAAGTTCTCTTCTTTTGTTGGTTACTATAAGGTCTGGTCGTCTGGCCGGGATTAGGTGATCTCTGGCAAAGTCCAGGTATTTGTATATCTTTCTCCTCAAGATGACAGGTTGTTTTGTTCGCGTTAATTAAAACTAAGTCTGGACATTAAGCTGAGCGCACCGATCTCATTTTCTCCTCTCTTGACCATCAAACAGGGTGATGTTTTATGTAGTCTAATATGAGCTTATAATTTCGGGACACTCAGTGAGGGTCAAAGTTACTTCAGCAGAAAATTCGTTGTTTTTTTTTACATAGCAAGATGCTTTTGTTTTGCAGACTACAAAGCTCTGTACTTGTACGCACCGTTGAATATACATTCCCGTTTTTTTTTTGTGTGACTGTTTATCGTATCACTAGACTATTATGATAAATGTAAGAAGAGTTTGAGGCAAACAGATTGCAAGGATATTTAGATAGGCGTGTTTAAGTTGTTTTAAATATGATATAAAATCGACAAAAGATAAAAGCTTCGGTCACATTCTAATGTTACGTCAATGTTGAAAGTGTATCTTGCTCATTATTCAAAAGAGAACACACACACACACACACACATAATATATATATATATATATATATATATATATATATACATATATATATATATAGGTGTGTGTGTGTGTGTGTGTGTGTGTGTGTGTATTATCAGTAATATTTAAAACAAGACTCACGCAGTTTTAGTGATAGTGCTCAATATCCATGATAGAGCCACTTAGTAGTCAAAATGTTGGGTAACCATCAAAAACGATTAAAATGATTATCAAAATATAAAAACTACCAAAAGCGTCAAAACCGTTTGTTGTAGGGAAAAGTAATCAGCCAAAAACAAACTAAAAATTCGGACGTTAAACCAACGAAAAGAAAGTTCTGAGAAATTTGATCTTTTGGGAGTACATCCGGGAATTTTCTTTTAAATTATAACTTTTCGCTACAACAAAAGGAACATTGACCAGAATAATCACTTACTATGAGTGGCTAAGCCATTTAAGTTAATCTAAGAATTATAAACGCACACACACACACACACACACACACACACATATATATATATGTATATACAGGGTGCGGAAGAAAAATTAGGAATATTCTTGTATAATAATAAACGACTCTATTATAAAACATTATTAATTTTCATTTAAAAAATAAACAACCATTTAAGAAAATAGACACAAAACAGTACATTTATTCAATATGCCCACCATTTTCTTTTTCAGATATTTTTTCAACACGGCTTCGAAACGATTTGCATGACTTCAAAATAAATTCTTCCGACATTTTATTCCAATCCTCCTCAATAGCAGTCTATCCAAACCAATATTTGGGCGGGAAGTTGCTTTTGTTTTCTAAAACGCCCCATATAACGTAATCAAGGGGACTAAGGTCTGGGCTTGATGGAGGCCATAAAGAAACTCCAATTATTTCGGAAATCCATTTCTGCTAGGTTTAGAAGTTAAGCAAATCATAGATTCTTTGTCGATTCTTTTCTTGCTCACTCTTATTAGGCTGAATTTAACGAAAAAGTGCTTGAATAATAGAGCTAATTATGAAAATTCAGATTTATCAAGATTTTTCAAAAGATGGACTAATCAGACAAAAAAATCGTTTTAAAAATTATTCCATATTTTACTTCCGCATCCTGTACGTGTGTGTGTGTGTGTGCATGTATGTGTGCGTGTGTACTTGCGAATAATACTATATATCTATCTCTTTATCTCTCTATCTACATATATACCATTCCACATGTATAAATGTATATATATATATATATATATATATATACATGTGTGTGTGTGAGTTTGTGTGTATTTCCCAGTGTGGGGTGTAAAGTTCATAGATTATAAAGTTCATATGATATCGCCATATATGCTCTGAATAATTTTTTTACAAATGATATCCATTCACTTCAACATCGATGAAAAAAACTGTGTGGAATGCAATGGGGTCTATGTTGAAAAATGCACCTCATTGTCACATTCCTCGACTGTATCTTGGTCACCCTAAGAGGTTTTCGGCTTATCTTTATTTATAGATATATAGAATATTCTCCGAGGAAAATTTCAACAGTGATCCCTAGAAAGACTTTATCAGGTGATCACTCCGGGATCCGGCATGATTTTGATGTTTTATGATCATTATCAACAACACAGAATATTCTATCACAACTTCCAACCATTGCTACCATCAGAGAAAATGGCTTCGAGCTAAGAGAAGAAGCAAAAGGTACACCGCAAAAACAATCACGGACGCCGACTACGCTGATGACTTGGCGTTACTGGCGAATACGCCTAATCAAGCAGAGACACTACTGCATAGTCTGGAACGAGCCGCACCTGGCATTGGCCTCCATGTCAATGCACACAAAACTGAATATATGTGTTACAACCAAACGGGCAACATTGCCACACTAGACGGAGCCTCTCTGAAACTAGTAGACAAATTCACCTACCTAGGAAGTAGCGTCTCATCAACCGAAAAAGACATCGACACACGACTGACGAAGGCATGGACGGCTATCGATAGGCTCTCGGTCATATGGAAATCAGACCTAACCGATAAAATGAAACGCAATTTCTTCCAGGCAGCAGTTGTGTCGATACTGCTATATGGATGCACTACATGGACGCTAACTAAACGGCTGGAGAAAAAACTAGACGGAAATTACACAAGAATATTGAGAGCAGTACTGAACAAGTCCTGGCGACTACACCCCACGAGTCACCAACTATACGGCCACTTGCCTCCCATCACGAAAAGTATACAAGTTAGACGAACCAGACACGCAGGACACTGCTGGAGAAGCAAGGACGAGCTCATAAGCGATGTACTCCTGTGGACCCCCACATATGGATGTGCAAAAGCAGGACGACCAGCACGAACTTACATACAGCAACTATGTGAGGACACAGGATGTAACCCTGAAGACCTACCGGAGGCGATGAATGATAGGGAGAAGTGGCCAGAGAGGGTCCGGGATATCCGTGCTGGCGGCACGAGATGACGATGATGATGATGATGATGATAACTGTACTGTTATTTTACAACCACTTTATATGTTTCCTCGTTTTTCATTTGCCCAGTCGGCTGGGGCTGTTGAATACACCGACTACTTCTCTGCAAAGGAGTAAGACTCCCCAATGATATAACACTAAAGAATCTGATGGTGAAGTTCCAGTAATGCTAGAGTTTTGGTGAATACGGAGTATCCTGATAGGGTCCTATCTATCGATAAAACAAAACTAAACTGTTTACTCATACTAAACTGAATTGTTCGAAATAGAACTGTTTTTGTATGCTAAACTGAATTGTTTGAAATAGAATTATTTTTTTACATTAAAACTGTGTACTTATGCTAAACTGAATTGTTTGAAATAGAACTGTTTATCTCTATAAAATAGATTTGTCATTAATAAACTAAAACGGTTGATGTGCCATAAAACTAAACCAAGTCAAATCATGAAACGTTCTCCGTTTAGCCAGATACCCGGGAAATTGTTGATACCATCTGATCCCTTCCTATCAATCAAATCATCAGTGGTAACCTGAGCATGGCATAAAACTACATCCGGTGGTGAGACTACTAATCAGGAAATCTATCAATCAAATCATCAGTGGTAACCTGAGCATGGCATAAAACTACATCCGGTGGTGAGACTACTAATCAGGAAATCTAGGGAATGTCATCGTCATCATCATGTCGTGCCGCCAGCATGAATATCCCTGACCCTCTCTCGCCACTTCTCCCTATTATTCATCGCCTCTGGCAGGTCTTCAGGGTTACATCCTGTGTCCTCACATAGCTGCTGTATGTAAGTTCGAGCTGGTCGTCCTGCTTTTGCTTGGCGATATGGGGGGGGTCCATAGGAGTACATCACTTATGAGCGCGTCCTTGCTTCTCCAGTAGAGTTGTACTTTATTCCCATAACGCTGACCCTGAGAAGTGATACTTGTGGGGATCGTATATATGGGTTAATTGAGTTTTTTTGTTGTTGTTTTGCCTCCTTTGTTTAATGGCATATCAACCTTCATTGGTTATTTAATACCAAAGCCATCCTTGTAAAAGAACAGCAATGATAGTATTTAATCAATAGTCGTAGGGGATAAGGGGCTTCATACCTTTTCCTTGGGCATTAGTACGAAAGAGAACGTTATTGCGCAACTGCGGTTCGAACTCGGTTACTTAGACGTTGCGGTTCAGCAAGTTAGCCATTACGCTGCGAGGACACACCTAGGATTTATTTGAAAATTATTACTATTATTAGTATTGGATAAGGGTATGTGAAGTCGTATAGCTGGGTGTAAGCAAATGATAATTATTAAACAGAATTATTAGCGGTGAATGAGAATGCTTAAATTCTTATACTATTTAACTATAAGCAAATTAAACCACCTGGTGGCCTCCCCGCCCCACAAGTGATACCTGCTTTGCAGGGTTGAGATCATCGCTTTGCGCCTGAGGCGCCTTCAAAATAGGGAATACCTACGGAGTCAAGTATTTTTGTGACGGCTGTGCATGAGTCTCGATTCGTGTATGGTCCCCACAATGAAATGACCTTGTGCCGTTCCAGCCAGGTTGGCAAAATATCTAACAGTGCGCAAATTATTTGTACTAAGAATAATTATTTGAAGCTATAATTGTTTTCTAAGAATTATTATGAACCAGACATGCAGGACAATGTTGGAGGAGCAGGGACGAGCTCATAAGTGATGTACTCCTATGGACCCCCACATAAGGCCGAGCAAAAGCAGGACGACCAGCGTGAACATACATACAGCAGCTATGCGAGGATACAGGATGTAGCCCTGAAGACCTGCTGGAGGCGATGAACGATAGGGAGAAGTGGCGGGAGAGGGTCAGGGATATCCGTGCTTGCGGTACGACATGATGATGATGATGATGATGATGATGATTTGAAACTATATACTTGCAAATTATTGGCGTTAGATTGGGATACTTGAAACTATGTAACGACATACAAATGATACCACTAAATAGAAATAGATACTTTAAACCATAAAATTGTGTAGAAATGATTAGTATTTGATGGGAATAATTGTAGCGATACAAATGTGAGCTGATAGATTATTACGGACAAAAAATTGTATATATAAAAACATAGAATAGCACATGGAAAATGTAGTTATAACAAGTAAATATTTTCGAAGAAATACAATTGTGGCATTAAATAACTCATAAATATTTAATACGCCGTTAAACATATAAACCAAACCATTAAAAGTAATCATCTATTCATTTATAATAATCTATTTTCTGAAACGATCGACTAAATGGTAAACTTAGTTGACGGACCAGTGACCTAACCTTGAAGTGTAAGGCACTGTTCTATATCCCCTTCAAATACAAACAGTTGTGTCATCAACCATTGATGATCTATTCATATCCTTTCATTTACATTGTCGAATATTAACAGTCTAAGAAAGTTACAATAGAAAAAAAAATCAACCGAAAAATTAAGATGGTTCGCTGGTTGGGTTTTATGGCATATCAACGTTTCTAGGTTATTTAATGCCAAATACTGTTTATGCATATATATAGTTGGCCGACTGTAGACGAGGCCAACTCGAAGGCTCCCTTTTCGATTGCTTCTACATATAGGTGTAGGGAAGAACGCTACTCCTTTCTTTGGACTGCTCCACCTACCCTTGACCCGTACCTTATATTAATGAGGCATCAAGTATTATATTTGAGTCTTTGGTGTGACTTGACCTGGGATTGAACACACACACACACACACACACACACACATATATATATATATATATATATATATATATATATATATATATTAAAATTTCATGATTTGGAAGGTTGGTATCATTTTAGATAAGTCAGAGCTCATTCATTACTTTGCAAACAGTTAAATGGCTTCAATATTGTCGTCAAGGACAAATAATTCTATTTAATATCAATCATTTCTTTCTACATCGTGAAATGGGTTCAAGTATTCTTATCTAATATAAATAATTCTATTTAGTATTAATCTTTAGTTTGCTCAAAGCTGACTTCTTTCAAGTATTACTATGTAACTCAAACAATTCAATTTAACATCAGTCATTTGTTTGCATACAAATGGTTAAACAGTTCTATTTGACCCACAGAAGTGAACCTATTTGGTACTGCGACCCCGTGTCAGAGCGGACCTTGGATCAATGACATTTAAGGAGTACTTCATATTTCTCAAAGCTCTTGCACTGGAGCCCAACCATCAATTGCCGTTTAGTGTAAGACATTCATTGGGGAGGGCTTTAACCTTCCGTAGAGATGAAGTCGGCGTGTTCTACAACTCCAGATGGCTGGGCTGGAAAATTCTAGTTAAAATTAAGAATCGACAATTTTTCCTAAAAAGAAACATACAACACTACAAGTGAAAAAATAATAAAAAAAAGTAAACCGTATTTGACCACTTATAAGACACACTTTTTTCCCCCAAACATTTGGGCTGAAGAATACGCAGACTCCATCTCTGCTGAGGGGTAAGACTCAACCCCAACGAGTGTCCTGATTATGACACTAAGCAATCTGATGGTGAAGCTCTAGTCCTGGACCTATAGGGAATGTGGAGTGCCATTTCATTGCCATTGTTCCCTGGTCCACTCTGGCTAGGAGTGGTAGTACCTGATAAGGTCCTATCTATGGGTCAAATACAACTGACATTTAAACTGTGTAATGAAATGACATGTTTAATTGACTTGTAAGTGATACATAGCACGACTTGGAATCATTTAACTGTGGGCAAATTAATGGTGTTCAGTTAAATAATTAGTATTAAAAAGTAATACGTGTAAGCACTTCACCCTTGTGAAAACAAATGATTAATATTGAATAGCATGATTCGTGTTCGATTGCAATAATTGAAACCATGTAACTGTATAGAAAGAATAGCAATACTTGTGCGCAAAAAAAGGTGAGTTCTAATTTTTTTAAAAACAGAATTACTTATAAATCCTATTTAAATGTGTACAAATGACTGATATTAAATTAAATTGTTACTCTTACTTAGCAATACTTGAAACTATTTAACTGTGTGCAAACGAATGAGTAAAGTTGAATTGAATGATTAATGTTCAGTAGCAATACTTGTAACCACTTAACTATCTATAGTAAATAGAATTATTCCAGTTAGATTGAAATATTTGAAACCATTTAACAGTGTGCAAAAATAAAATAAAAAGAGCTTGGTCTCGTTTAAAACAACAAAATCTGCTTACACATCATATAACACGACGGTGAGCGGGGCGTTACCTTGCCAAACACAGAGGCTATTCTTGGGCTTGTATCCTTGTCTGGTGATGCCAGGAAATTCCTTGAACAATCGGGATCAATCCGCTATCCACCCACGTTGTGATTTAAGATCAGGACTGTGAATTAACTATTAACCGTTTTCGCATTTAGACAGACGCCTCTACCCAGTTACGTTAGAGGAAAAAAAAAAGAAAAGAAAATCTGTGAGCAACCCCCACCAAAAATAAATAAATAAAATAAATAAATAAAAATAACAAAAAGCAAAAAAGAAAACAAAACGTTTTTACGATAATATTAGCGTTTGGCGTATAATATAGAAATTGCCTATCATCTACATTTTACACAGTACAATTCTTTCAGAGACCGACAGATATAGCTTATTTCTGTCTTCCACTCGGCAGTAAGATACAAGGCCAGTAGCTCGTCAAATTTTGTCTGTCATCCGATCGATCTATCTTCTAAGTCTGTTTCTTTTCCTCGTCTCATTTCCAAGGGGGTGTCCTCGTGGTGTAATGGTTAAAGCGATGGACTGCGGAATCGTAGTAAGCGAGTTCGTACTCTAGTCGCGCTATTACGTTCACTTTCGGGCAAATACCCTTGGGAAAGGTATGAACCCCTTCTCCTCCCAGCTATGGGTTAAATAGTACCACTACTGTTCTTCTAGGAGAATGGATTTGGCATTAAATAACCTAAAAAGAGTTGATATGCCATTAAACAAAGAAACCAAACTCGTCTCATTTCCCGAGTCTCACTGACCTTCTCTGACTACATTCAACTACGTCAAACCTCAACCCGTCTTCCCAATCGATTAATATCCCTTCCGAGTCTCTCATGTTCTGACTACATTTCACTGCGTCAGTTTTTGACCCGACTTTCAAATCGATCTAATTTCATTTCTCTTATCCTTTAATTTCTGCATTCTCCTCTGTGTATAGTACATTTCACTCAAATTCCTGGGCTAAATTTAGCTTCAAAAATTGTCTAATTAATTTGTAAGCTTTGAACTGAAAGCATTTTGTTTTCATGTTCAAATGAAATGAAAAATTCCTGATGACAGCATTTTCATCCCATCAATCGAATTTTAGATATTTTGACAACAATAACGATTTTCATCGATCACCAATATCCTTAATGTTTGATAAACTCTCTTTTTGATCTATGTACATCAAAACGGATCCCGTAGCAGAAATGTTCATGATAAAATAAACAATACATTTCTTTTTACATAGCGCTTTCAAAAGCTTTTATACACTCGTAGTGTATTTTCAATAGTCTTCTAAAATCCATATTAATTTTCGTCCATTTTTCTGGGTATTAAATTTCCTCTGTCGGTATGAGAACTCACTATGTTATAATCATATGTTTAATATATATGTATAAAAAGGATTTGGCATTAAATAACCTACAATGTTTGATATACCATAAAACCCAAACATACCAAATTTTATATATTAGATATATCTGTATAAAAAGGATTTGTCATTAAATAACCTATAATGTTTGATATACCATAAAACCCAAACATACCAAATTTTATATATTAGATATATCTGTATAAAAAGGATTTGGCATTAAATAACCTACAATGTTTGATATACCATAAAACCCAAACATACCAAATTTTATATATTAGATATATCTGTATAAACAGGATTTGGCATTAAATAACCTATAATGGTTGATATGCCATAAAACCCAAATTAAACCAAATCATAAATATTTGATATATATCGGCATTAATCCCTTCAAACTAAATTAAACAAAAAATGTATCAGAAAATCACGCAGCATCTTTTAAGATCAATAATTATTTTTAGCTGGCTGACTGACTAATCATCATCATCATGTCGCGCTGGTAGCACGGATATCCCTGACCCTCTCTCACCACTCCTCCCTATCGTTCATCGCCCTAGGTAGGTCTTCAGGACAACATCCCGTATCCTCACATAGCTGCTGAATGTATGTTAGTGCTGGTCGTCCTGCTTTTGCACGGCCATGAGTGGGGGTCCATAAGAGTACATCTCTTATGAGTTCGTCCCTGCTTCTCCAGCAGTGTCCTGCATGTCTGGTTCGTCTAACTTGAATAGTTTTCGTGATAGGAGGCAGGTGGCCGTACAGTTGGTGTCTTGTGGGGTGTTGCCGTCAGGACTTGTTCAAGATTGCACGCAGCATTCTTGTGTAATTGCCGTCTAGCTTCTTCTCCAGCTGTTTTGTTAGCGTCCATGTAGTGCACCCATATAGCTGTATCGATGTGACCGCTGCCTGGAAGAAACTGCGTTTCATTTTATCGGTTAGGTCTGATTTCCGTATAATCGATAGCCTATTGATAGCTGTCCATGCTTTCGTTAACCTCGTTTCGAGAGTTCTAATACTGCAAGTGCCCTTGAGGTAAACTGCAAACAGCTCCCCGAATGTGAACAAGGAGACTTTCGCTTTTACACCAACTCTTTTCTAAAGTAATAGTGAATGACAGGAGGCGTTCGTAGTGTAATGGTTACCGTCGTAGTAAATGAACACGGAGACCCAAGTTCAAATCTTGGGTAAAACTGTTAACCTTTCACATTCGTTGCATTAGAAAGGTATGAATCAAACTATTCTCCCTCCAGTTATAGGTAAATAGTTGGACAGACTGGGCTCTCCCCCCTTGCTATGGCAATCAGTCCATGAGAAGGAAAACTCTGAATCTAAACCAATCAGACGCCACTTAAAAATTGACCTTGTGTCGCATTCTGCTTGTGCGGAGGAGTTAGTAAAAAATGTATGACAGTCGTACTTACTGGTATTTTTTTCTTCTAAGCGAATTTAACTGGAGTTTGCAGGTTTGAACTTGCCTACAGGGAAAAAGCCGGACATTGACATAATGGTTAGAGTGTTCGCCAATGGCCCTGGAGAGTCATACCAAAGACTCAAAAAATGGTACTTGATACTACCTTGCTTAACACTCAGCATTATAAGGTAAGGATCAAGGGTAAAGTGGAGCAATCCAGGAAAAGGAGTAGCGCCCTCCCCTACACCTTGGTGTAGCAACTATCGAAAAGGGAGCCTTCTAGTCACCCTCGACTACGGTCGCCAACTTTAGTACTACAGAGAAAAGAAAACCAGGGATACTTACCAAAACTTTACACTTGTACTCAAGTATGGTTTATAGAATTAGAACAATTCATTCCTGGGAGTTAAATTATTTGAAGTTCCTTGTAGGCTCTCGAGTTTGACAAGAAACACGTGAAGAAAGCCTAAGGGTGCATCTACCAAAACTTTATGAATATAACTATAAAGATAAAAACACTAATCTGAATACACTAAAGGATAAAACTTATCAAGCTTCATCTGAAAAATATACTCAAATAATATTACTGGTACTTGTAGTTTGTAACTGGAGTTTGTAGGTTTGAACCTGTCTACAGGGAAAAGCCGGACATTGACATAATGGTTAGAGTGTTCGCCAATGGCCCGGGAGAGTCATGCCAAAGACTCAAAAAATGGTACTTGATACTACTTTGCTTAACACTCAGCATTATAAGATAAGGATCAAGGATAAAGTGGAGCAATCCAGGAAAATAAATATATAAATAACACCAGTCAAAAAGAAAATTAAGTGACCACACTTAACCAGGCATGCAGCTAAACAAACCAATGTAAATTGTTGCAATTTAATAAGGATCTGAATACACATGAACATTTAAAAATGACCTGAATGCGAGAAGGTCCACGAATGTAAATCGAAAACACTTCACCAGACTTGCCCAGTCGGTTTGGGCGGTAGAATACACCGACTGCATATCTGCTGAAGGGCAAGACTCTTCCAACGAGTGTCCTGTATATGACACTAAGCAATCAGTAATGCTAGAGCTTTGGGGAATGCGAAGTAGCTCTTCATTGCCATCGCTTCCAGGTCCACTATGGCCCGGAGTGGTAGCACCTGATAGGGTCCTATCTATAAGTCAAACAGAAGTAAACTGCGCACTTATGCAAGACTGAATTGCTTGAAATAGAACTGTTTTGACATTCAATCTGCGTACTTATGCTAAACTGACTTGTTCGAAATGAAACTTTTTTGTATGTTAAACTGAATTGCTTGAAAGAGAACTATTCTTGACATTGAAATTGTACTTACGCTAAACTGATTTGTTTGAAATAGAACTGTTTTTGACATTGAAACTGTACTTACGCTAAACTAAATTGTTTGAATTAGAACTGATTAAACTGAATAGTTTAAAATAGAGAAGGATGGATTTGGCATTAAAATAACATACGAAGGTTGATATGCCATTAAGCAAAAAAAAAAAAAAAAGCCCCAAAATCAAAAAAACAACCAACCTTCACCAGACATACTTTGCTTAAAACTGTTGATTTGAAAAAAAAATTAATTGAGTTATTTTATCAACCGATGCGGTAATTCAATATGAGAAATATGTTGTTTCGTTGGCTTTACGGCATCTTAACTCGTGTTGGGTTATTTCATGCCGAAATCAGTTTAACAATTATGTTAGTAAATCTTATGCAGTATAAAAAGTATTTTGAATCATTTTAAATCTCTTTCAATCTATTAATGCAGTTTAAAATCATTTTGAACATTACCTTAAACAGATTCATTTTAATCATTGATAAAACCTCAATCGGTACTATCACTCTCGGTCAGAGTAGACCTGGGAGCTATGGGAATAAAAGAGGGAATCCACGTACCCAAGAGCTCAAAAAGTGAAATCGGATCCAGCTTTGTGTCATAACCAGAACATTCTAGAGAAATTAGGAATAGAGTAATGGATGAATTGAAAGGCTTGATTTGTTATTCTGTCAACCAATGGCGCTCAGTTGAGTGTGTTTAACCAGACCGCCCAAACGCAAAATAAACATCAATGTGAATCTCGACAATGTCTTATCCTTCATTATTTCTATTTGTTCCTTGTTGTCGAGAAGGTGGAGTAAAAAAACTAAGCATTAACATAAAATGAATGATAGGCTTTAAAACCATGTCAACCTGTTTACGGTTATTCTATGCCTGGAGGTTAGGGAATCACGTTCATTTTATGTTTATATTTCTATTTTTTAAAAAGTTTTTTTTGGCACATATCTGTATGGTTTCAAGTATTCTTATCCAATACTAACAGTTTTTCGGTTTCAAGTAATTATGTCTATTTATATGACTATTTATATGTATACCAACCGATATATTGGCGTAATGGTTAAAGCATTCGCCAATGGTCCCGAAAACCGCAGTTCGATCTCGAGTGGCGTCATACCAGAGACTTAAAAATGGTACTTAATAATTTTTTGTTTAACACTCAGCATCAAAGGGAACGGATTAATGGTAAGTGGAGATATCCATGGAGGTGAGTAGCACACCTCCTATACCTCGGTGCAGTAGCTATTGGAAAAGGAGCCTTCGGGTCATTATCGACGACAGTCAGCCAACTTATATATATATATATATATATATATATATATATATATGTACCAGTCCTTCCGCACGAGCAGGATGTGAAACAAGGTCAGTTTTATGAGCGGAGTTTTACTGAGTTTGAAGTCTAAGTTTTCTTTTTTCTAGGCTGGTTGCCATACCAATGTCAAAGAGTCCTGTTTGCTCTACTATTTAGCAATAGCTGGAGGGAGAATAGTTGGATTCACACCGTTCCATAGAGTATTAGCCCAATGTGAAATGTAAACAGCCCTGTCGAGGATTTGAACTCGGGTCATTAGGCCCATTTATGACGACGATAACCATTACATCAAGAACGCCTCATATTTCTATTAAAAATAGTAATTTGTTTGCTCACAGTTATGTGGTTTCAAGTAACTTTTAGTAATTCTTAGTGAACAATTTGAGCTTCAAGTAACTATTTTAACGTACAGTAAACACGATTTCTTTATCTCTAGACATTAAATAATCCAAAACGGATTGACGTGCCGTTAAAATCAATCAATCAATCAATCAATCCCATTTATGTTTTTGATTCTGCTTGTTTGTAATACAATTATGCAAGTTATCAGTAATTGAGGTGTTCTTATTTAATCTATATTCTTTCTTTTGATAGATTGATTGATTCTAACGGCATGCCAAACCGTCAAGGGTTATTTTAGGCCAAGAGGTTATGGCATCACGTTCATTGAAAGTTTATATTTACATTTTCGTGTAGTTGTTTTTAAAGATTTTTTTTTTTTTTTGCGCACACTGTCCTATCGAATTCGTATCATTTTTAAATAAACCTATTTGGCCTAAAGATTTACAGTTACTACGATTCTGGGTGTGAGTGAACCTGGGAATAATGGCAATGAAGGGTATTGCGCACCTTATTTTTCGAGGGTTGATCTTATTCCTCTGCAGAAGATATAGTCAGCGTATTCTAATCCGTACTAAGAGAACGATCCCTTCTTTTAAATATAACTGGATGCTTTCTTTTCTCACCATGTCGAATGTCACCACATCTTTCAGTTCCTTATGGTTTCCTTTGATTGCTTTCTCAGTTCCTTATGGTTTCCTTTGATTGCTTTCTCAGTTCCTTATGGTTTCCTTTGATTGCTTTCTCAGTTCCTTATGGTTTCCTTGGATTGCTTTCTCAGTGGACGGTAACCAACTCCGGTTGTATTGGCTGCCAAAGCACCAATCACACCCTTCATTATCAGAGATGTTTCTTCATCTTCTACGGAATGTTTGACATTTTGTTTTTTTTCCGGTTTTCATGGCTGTTTTTTTTTAATATTTTATTTTTTTACAAAAGTGAGTTTCGGATGTCACGTAAAATTCTATTGACTCGTGCCTTGCTTTTCTTATACGCATCAACAAATGACGTCAATTATTGTGCTCCAGTTGAAACCTGTGTGCTAGACTAAGTCAACTGAGACCTAACTAAGCCAAGCTTTATAACCAACAACAAAACGAAGGATTTATCCGACCTCCAGGTTAGATTTGACACAAGGTCATTTTAATTGTGGGTCACGCACACATCGTTACTCATGCGTGGCCATCAAAAAATGCCTTATCCCCGTCAGCATTTCTATTTGGAGGCGCCTCAGGCACCGTTCGAGACACACTAGATAAGTATACTTTCTTTCTTTCTTTTAATGGCATATCAGTCTTCGTGGGTTATTTTATGTAAAACCAAGAAGAATAGCATCGGTACTATTTAAATCATGGCTGAGGGGATAAGAGGTTCATGTCTTTCCTAAGGTTTTTAATCCAAAGTGAATGTAATAAAACAACATAAGTTCTAAGTCGCCTACTTTGAAGCCTCAATTCAGCACTTTAGCCATTAAGTACCGAGATAAATATAACAACAAAATTTTGTTAGTGTCAATTTCATCGTTGGTGAGCAGTATACTGATTATGAAATAGCTACTCGCAGACATTTTAAGGTTAGATTATTTTGTTCTATGACATATCAAACACCGTAGGCTATTTTATGTCAAATCCCCCCTCTCTCAATATATATATATATATATATATATATATGTATAAGTGTGTATGCGCGTGTATGTATGTGTGCGTGTGTGTGTGTGTGTGTGTGTGATTTGTAAGCGACCAGCTTGAAGATAACTTTACTTTCTAACCGAGTTAGAACTCTTTATATGCACAAAAATAAATAAATGGTTTCAATTATTGCAATTTAATATTAGTAATTCTGTTTTTCAAGTATTCTTATCTAAAACGAACAATTTTCACACAGTGGTATTGTTTCAAATAATTGATGATAATAATCCATAGTGAAAAATTGAACAGTTCTATTTAAGTCACGAGTTATAATTTTATGGCATCAAATATTTCTATCAAATGTGAACAATTTTTATATCGGTCTATTTGAGCCATTGGTAATACCTCACGCGTACTACCACTCAATATGGACCCAAAGAGTAATGACAATGAAGAGGTACTCGACATTCCCCAGACTCCAAGACCATCAGATACAGTTTAATGTTATACCAAGAACACGCAGACATTTTTATGTCATTTACAAATTAAACGCACAAAATCTTATACTCATGCAAATGTCATAATATTTTGACATAAAAAAGCTCGAGTTGATGAACAACAGCAACAACAATAACCAGCACAACAACAATAACAACTTCGAGAACAAGAATGATAATAATAACAACAACCAGAACCGCAACATGAAGAAGAAGAAGAAAAAGAAGAAGAAGAACAACAACAACAAAAACAACAACAAGCTAAGAAGAAGAAGAACAAAAAGAAGAAGAACAAAAAGAAGAAGAACAACAAGAAGAACGAGAACAAAAACAAGAAGAACAACAAGAAAGAGAAGAACAAGAACAAGAACAACGGCAAGATTTTTCGTCATTCCAATATCAAAATTCTTCCATCTACGTCCTTAAAATGAAAGTAATTTCCCAACCCTTCTGCATGGTCAAGTTTTTGAGTGGAGTAAAGTTGGTTTGTATTCAGAGTTTTCTTTCTCCTCGATTGATTGCCTAACAAACGCTAAAGAACTCAGTCTACCCGACTATTAGCAGATGACTGGGCTGGAAGAGATAGATTCATGCCTTCCCCAAGGGTATTAGCGCGAAGTGAAACACGAACAACCTCGCCCAGAACTTGAACTTTGGTCGCCGATTCCATTTCCTCTGACGATAATCATTACGCTAAGCGCGCCTCAGATGTACGTTCATATTTTCAAATGCGTCACCATCAACTGAATGACAAAAAGATTGGATATCAGAATCATGATATATTGCGTAATTTCATCCTTACCTTTCGTTTTCTCATGGCAACGATATTGCACAGTGGGGAGGAAAGTTTACTGAAAAATGGAAAGGTAAATTTTGTACGTGGCATCAATTCTTACATCAGGTGTCTCTAACAAGTTCAGCCTGATGGTCACAAATTTTAAGTCAGGAGGGCCGGGGCCACGATTTTAGAAGGACAGAAAAAGCAGCTAAATTCACAAGTTATCATTCATAATTTATTTATGGGACATTTAACTTTGTTTACAATCTCAAAAAGATGTTATGGCCTGGCTAAATGAAGAGGTTGACTGGAGAAGGAGATCAGACAAGTGATGATTTGACAGTTGCTAATGCAGCGGAATATTGACAAGGTTCATTTTAGAGAAGAACAGTTCACAGCGATATGTAGTACCAAACATGTTCACTACTTGCTTGTGGGGAGTGATACGGTCGGAGAATCATCCAGATGGAAGCACGAGATTCTTAAAGAATTCGAGGATGGGACAAGCAAGAAACTGGTAATTAAAATCTTTTGAACACTGAAGATCAATGAGTTCTATCTGCAGTTGTAATGGAATTTCTTCGCAGACAACATGAAAAGGTGAGAGAAAATTCATAGAGTTGGAAGTAGGGTCGCACGAATGGGCCTCGAGGGCTGCATGTGACACTCAGGCCGTGGATTTGGGGCCCCTGATTTGATGAATAATGTAACTCTTGTTTGAGGGATAAAATCTCGCAAAAAATATCTTGTGATCAAGTAACAAGAGTTTTTCGTTACTTGCAAGGCTTAGTGTAATGTTAGCAAGTTAAGCTGATCCTATTTACCCAACCCCTCTGCTCGGGCGGGATATGACACAAGGTCAATTTTTAAACGGAGTTTAACAGGTTTGAATTCTGATTTTTCCTTCTCCTAGACTAATTGCCTCACCAAGGCTGAAGAACCAGTCTGCCCTACTATTTACCCATTGCTGGAGGGAGAATAATTGGATTCATACATTTCCCAAGGGTATTAGTACTTTGTGAAATGCAATCAGTCTCGTCCAGGATTTGAACTCGGGTCGCCATGTCCATTTCCTACGACGATAACCATTACACCACGGGCACCTCCAACAAGTTAAGCTGATAGGCTTTTGTTTGTGCGTTCGATTCTCGATTGTGGCGATATACTTCTGACCTTGTGTCTAACTAAGCTAAGCTTAGTAATTAACAACAAGAGGTCTTCATTTTGGTGACATATACTACAATTACTCGAGAGTAATGATGATTTGTTAGTTGAGTTTTATGGCATATCATCCCTTATAGGTTATTTAATGCCAAATCCTCTTTACGCATATGTATATATTGAATGATATTTACAAATTAATAGTTTGTAGGTAGCAGTTTAAACGAGCCTGAGCTCATTTGTTTGCACACAGTTAAATGATTTCAAGTATTGCTATTTAACACTAATAATTCAATTCAACTTTATTTATTCATTCATTCATTTGCACACTGTTAAATGGTTCCCAGCATTGCTATGTAATACTATAATTCAATTCAACATCAGCTATTTGTTTTCACATAGGCAAATGGTTTCAAGTATAAAAAAAAACATTGAATATATCTACTTGCACTATATAGAGGACCCTAACAGGTACTACCAGTCTGTGACCGAGTGGACCTGTGAGTAAAGATATTGAAGGTGTACTCCACATTCTCCAAACTCCAGAACCGGAGTCTCAGCATCAGATGTAGTTTATTGTCATATCCAGAACACTCGTTATTTGGGTCTTACCCCACCGAAGAGATCCAATTGGTGTATTCTACTGACCTAGCCGATTGGGCTTAGAGTGATGAGATAACATTAGTTATAAGCTCGTTTCTATCGATGGAAAACATGACAGTTTCAATCCTCAGTAGAGACTGTAGCATTTATACTTACTTTTAACACTCTATCTAGGTAAATATTGTCTTGCTCATAGAGAGAATTGCTCATTTGCACAAATAAAAGGCTGCATCTGGGGTCTATGTCCAAAAATAATTAATTTTTTTGTGTAATATAAAAAAAAAGTTCCATTTTTTTTCTGTAATGAAGACCATTTGACGAACCTTCTGTTCGTAAATTGATTGATTATTGATTTTAACGGCATGTCAATCTGTGTAGGGTTATTTTATGCCTTGATATTTGGAAACTGCGTTCATGGTACATACATATTCACATTTTTGTTTCTTAAGAGGGTTTTTTCACTCTGATATCAAGTATTCCCATCCAATACAAATAATTTTCACTTAAATGGTGTTAAGTATTCCTATCCAATACAAATAATTTTCACACAAATGGTGTTAAGTATTCCTATCTAATACAAATAATTTCCACATTACTGGTGTTAAGTATTTCTACCCAATACAAATAATTTTCACACAAATGGTGTTAAGTATTCCTATCTAATACAAATAATTTTCATATAAATGGTGTTAGGTATTCCTATCCAATACAAATAATTTCCACATAAATGGTGTTAAGTATTCCTATCCAATACAAATAATTTTCACACAAATGGTGTTAAATATTCCTAATACAAATAATTTTCACATTAATGGTGCTAAGTATTCCTATCTAATACTAAAGTTTGAAGTAATTATTTCTTCAAAATAATTATCATTAGTTTGAACACTGTCATATGGTTTCAAGTAATTAATAATAAGAAATTATAGTTTTAAGTAACTATTATAGAAACAGATAATTTATAGTAATATGGCATCAAGTATTACTATCGAATACAAATAATATTTAAACCGATCACTTGACGCATAGATGGGTCCCTTACAAAGTGGACATGGGAGTAATGGCAAAGAAGAGGTATCTATATACCACAAGACTCTGAAATCAACCAACGAGTATTTCGTGATGTTTACTCTAAGCGTCAATGCAAGTTCGTTACCATAAACATAGTTGGATTACTTGTTGTTAAATCTGCAGTTCTTATATCGAACAAATCTGTTCTTTTCACGAAATGTCGTCGTTGCATTAGACACTGAGCGGAAGACATTTGCAATTCTGTTTCGACGGGCAACTAGCAAAAGATTTGGAATTTCTTAATGTATTCCTATAAAAGGACTGCTTTTCGCATGAACAACTTTTGACAAAAAACACCTCATTTAAAGATGGGTGTGACAAAATAGTTCTCTAGCTGAATGTTTATGGAAACATATGGGAAAAAGATCATGATTTACGATGTAAGTAGTAGGGATATTTCATGTTGCCCGGGATGCAATGGCAATCACATTCAAGAGTTCAAATTAACCCTCGTTTTGTCGATGTCATAAGTTACAAAACAAACAAAAAAAGAAAGAAAAATGAGGTGTATTTATCCAACCTTAACACCACGGTATGGGTGTGACAAAAAGTAATCCACAAAGGTTGATATGCCGTTAAACAAAAAAATCAAGTTAAACCATTTTAAACAGGTAAATACTATATCCTTTTGAAGAACCAATGTATTTAACCGATATATTTAAGTAAGGTTTAAATTCAGTTTTACTTCTCTTAGGCTGGTTGCAAGGCTAGAGAACCCAGTCTACCCTACTATTTACCCATAGCAAGAGCAGGGGGCCGAAAAGAGTTGGGTTTATGCCTTCTATTATATGGTCGCCACCCCCTACCAGCAGTGAGTTTTCCTTCTCTGAAACTGGTTGCAAGACTAAAGAACTCAGTCTGCCCTACTATTTACTCATAGCAGGAGGAAGGGTCCGAAAGGAGTTGGGTTCATGCCTTCTGTAGTATGGTTGTCGTCTCCCACCAGCTGTGAGTTTTCTTTCTCTCAGACTGGTTGTCTGGCCAATGTTGAAGAACCCGATCTGATTAATATTTATCCATAGCTGGGAGTTGGAAGAGAATATATTTATTCATGTTTTCTACAAGGGTATTTTTGCACGAGGTAAAACAAAAATACAGCCTCGTGTAGGTTTTGAACTCGAACCAATGATTCCATTTTTTTCAATGGTAACCGTTACGCTGATCGATCTTCCTATTGATGGTAGCGCAGTTCCTGGTATTTTATCGATTTTTAAGCAGTAGCAGAATCATTGGTAAGATCTTAGTTCACTTCCTCGGCTAATATACCCTTCTTTAAATCAGGCACCCTGATACATTTGGTGAAAGATGATCGCTCCATAAGCTAGTTGGTTGATTGGTTGGTTTACGGCGTATCAACCTTTTTCGGGTCATTTAACTCCGAATTAAATTTCAAATAATTCAGTTTAGTATAAGTATAGTTTTTTTTTTTCGTTTATGAACAGTTCAATGTCAAAATAGTTCAGTTAAATTTATTCAGTTTAGCATACAAAAACAGTTTTTTTCCAAACAATTCAGTTTAGCATAAGTACACAATTACCATGTCAAAAATAGTTCCATTTCAACTAATTCAGTTTAGTATAAGCGCACAGTTTAGTTCTATTTGACCCGTAGGTAGGACCCTATCAGGTGCTACCACCCCGGCTTAGAGTGGATCTAGGAGCAATGGCTATGATGGGATACTCCGCATTCCCCAAAGCTCCAGAATTACTTGAGCCTCACCATCAGATTGTTAAGTGTCATATCCAGGTATTGTTACACCACCTGGACTCTGATGAAACGATTAGAAAAAAGATAGCTAAGAACTACACAAGAATACTAAGGCTCGTTTTTAAAAATCCAGGAAACAATACCCTACAAAACAACAATTGTACGACTACTTACCTCCCATCACTTAAACGATCAAAGTAAGAATAAGACAAGCCGGACACTGCTGGAAAATTAAGGGCGAACTCATTAGCTACATTTTCTTGTTGACTCTTACGCATGAGCACACCAGTGCTGTTCGACTAGCAAGACTAACATCAGCTGTGTGAGGATACCGAGTGTAGTCTAGAGGACCTATCAGGAGCGATGAACGATAAAGAAGGATAGAGAAAGGGTGAGTCAAAGGACTCTACGATATCAGCATACCCCGCTGTTGATAGCTGAATGACTATATAAAAACCTTATCTTTCTGGTAAAATCGGAAATTATCTCAAGCTTTAGCTGTATCAGTACTATTATATGGTTGCACCACTGGAGAAGATGTTTGATGGCAATTACGGAAGACTGCAGCGTGCTGCTTTCAACAAATCCTGGAAGCAGTACTCAACAAAATAGCAGCTGTTCGGCCATTTACTTCCCATCCTATAGGCTGGGCAACGCTGGTAGAAGTAGGGACTAACTCAAACAATGTTCACCAATACACTCCTACACATAGGCATACCAGTGTTGGTTGACCAGCAAAGACTTATATACATCATTATTGTGCGGATACTGGATGCCGTCTAGCGAACTTACCAAGTGCAGTGATAAGATAAGAACGGATGGTCTGAGGAATCCGAGCTGACAGGACCCTCTGGTAAAGATAATGACACAATAGTTCCTGAAAAGTTCTCACACCAACCACCTTTGTTTTAAATTTGTATTTTTTTTATGTCCTGGGAAAACTTGGGAAGGGATGTGCCAAACATCCTAAATTGAATGACTAATTCGTACAACAACAAGGTTCTTGGCCATTCCTTTATTGGTCACGCCGATAACTTTTCAATATTTACCACCTATTTACTAAGTATTTACCACGTGAATACACTAGGATTTTGCCGAAAAATGATACACCCCTGCTTTCATGTTAGAAGCCATTTTGCCGGATTGTCACTCAGCAACTATTTGTAACAAGGCAAAATAGATAAAACTGTGGCCTAAGTTCAACGTCTATCACCATATGTGTACTGAGTATGACTCTAAACAGCATTTGGTTGTGATATTCTAGTTTTAAATCTTTGAGGAGAATGTGGTCAACCCTTCGTGGCTATTTCTCCCAGGTCTACCCTGACTTGAAGTGGTAATACCTGTTTATGGGATACTGCTTGGAAGGAACCGAGTTTTATTTTTTTCAGAGAGATCAGATTTCCATTTGATCGACAACTTGTCAGTAACAGTCCACGTTTTTCCTAAACGTATGTTGACATCGCTTTCAGTAGATTAGATATTGCTATTGAGGCTTGCCATTTAATGTAAAGATGACATCATCTTGTTTAAAACACATGACCACTGTTTTATCTGCGTCCACGTAGAGACCAGTGTCTACAAATGCTTGCTAAAGTCTATGCAGCAGGTACTCAACTTGGGAAGGTGTATTTGCAAGAAGTGCAAGATCATCTGCGTAGTCAATGTCGGTGGAAGTTTCTGCGAGATATACCAATTGTATATATTTGTACAATTACAAATGGTCACGTATATGTGTATAGATTTTTGTGTAATTATTGAATTTGACCATGAATAAAGAATTTCAAAATTGCTTCTTAATGAAGTTAAAAATACAAATAGTTTCCTTATTTAGCATATGAATTCAAAAACCCTATTGTGTATACTGTAGGTTGAATTAATCTTATTGGATTTTACAATACCTATAATTGTTCACACTTTTTTATAATTACATAAATTTTAAATTCATTGAAAAGCCATGATTTTAATATTTCTTAGGAAATACCTAGCCAAAAGAAAACAAGGGTTGTTATTTACTAAACTTTGCTAAGTCTGGTACATAGGTTGTTCGAAGTACCTGTTATTACTAAGTGGTCACCCATTCATGTATCATGCAGGCTAACTGTTGCTTAACTTCGGTGACATAACAAGTCTTTGTTTTTATCAAGCACCCGCCAGAGATTAGGACGTGACACCATGTTGGTTTAATGAGAGGTTCCTCGCGATAAGCAAAGCTTAAATGTCTTTACTGAATCTGTCAATACATTGCGCATGCGTGTTTCGATTATGGTAGATATTTCCAGAAAACGGGATAGGCATTGACCTTATTTACGTGTAAAAGTTAGGATTATATGGATATTTATGTTACTAAATAAATCTTGCTAATTGCACCAGATGTACAAATGTTTTGGAACTATATACGTTATATAAAATTCAATACTTTTAATTCCAAGTAGGTATCTAAAATCCTGGAATAGAGACCAGAATGGTAAACTTTATGATTAGGAATAAATTACCATTTTTTTTTTAAATCTAAAAGTCTGTATTTACCCAAACACTCTGCCAAGAGCAGGAAGTGGCACAAAGTCAATTGCGCAACAGAGTTTTCCATCACCAAGATAGGTTGCCGTACCGAGGTTAAAGAGCCCAATCTGTCTTACTATTTCCACATAGCCGAGGGAGGTACGTTTAACGTAATGTTAATTGCCATATAAAATGGAATCGACCTTAGTTCAAATTTTGAATGAGGTTGTTTGCGTTTTATATCATGGTAATGCCCTTTTTAGGGAGTATGAATTCATTTCTTAACACCAACAGCTATGGGAAAATAGTAAGACAGGTTTGGGTCTTTAGCCTTTGTTAGTCAACCAATGAAGGAGAAGAAAAACTCCCCCATAGAGTCCTTCACACCTTCTCTTCCTCCAACTTTCCTTCCATTTTCCCTTCTACTGCAACCAATTTGTTCAGAATCCCGGAAGCTCAAGAACAGTCTGCATAAACTCATATTAACGATTCCAAGATTTTACTATTATAGTGAAAACAGATATTATTAAGGAAAATTCTGATCAAAAACTGACCTTGTGTCACATTCTACCCATAGATAAGTGGGTGGGAAGAAAAGCTGGATTAATGCCTTTTCCAAGGGCATTAGCGTGAAGCGAAACGCAAACAACTTTGTTCAGAATTCGAACTCGGACAGTAGTATCGATTTCCTAAGATGATAATCGTTACGACATCTAAGCATATACCTTGTTCCAAGTGAATAATTGGTCTAAAACAATGCAACGTATTTCATTATTTTCCTCTAACACGCTTATGTAGGGTTTGTCAAAATTAGTTTCGTTTTTTTAATAAACAAAGAGTTCACGAGAAACTTCTCGAGAGCTCCAATGTCATCATCATCATCATCATATCGTGCTGGCAGCACGGATATCCCTGACCCTCTTTCGCCACTCCTCCCTATCGTTCATCGCCCTAGGTAGGTCTTCAGGACAACAACCTGTATCCTCACATAGCTGCTGAATGTACGTTCGTGCTGGTCGTCCTGCTTTTGCGCGGCCGTGTGTGGGGATCCATAAGAGTACATCTCTTATGAGTTCATCTCTGCTTCTCCAGCAATGTCCTGCATGTCTGGTTCGCCTAACTTGAATAGTTTTCGTGATAGGGGGCAGGTGGCCGTACAGTTGGTGTCTTGTTGGGTGTTGCCGCCAGGACTTGTTGAGGATTGCACGCAGCATTCTTGTGTAATTGCCATCTAGTTTCTTCTCCAGCCGTTTTGTTAGCGTCCATGTAGTGCATCCATATAGCAGTATCGATGTGACCGCTGCCTGGAAGAAACTGCGTTTCATTTTATCGGTTAGGTCTGATTTCCATATAGTCGATAGCCTATTGATAGCTGTCCATGCTTTCGTTAACCTCGTTTCGATGTCCTTTTCGGTTGATTCGACGCTGCTTCCTAGGTACGTGAATTTGTCTACTAGTTTAAGAGGGGTTCCTTCTAGAGTGGAGATGTCCCCCGTTTGGTTATAGCACATATATTCCGTTTTATGTGCATTAACATGGAGGCCTATGCTTGCTGCTGTTCGTTCCAAACTATGCAGAAGTGTTTCGGCTTGGTCAGGTGTATTTGCCAGTATCGCTATGTCATCGGCGTAGTCGGCGTCGGTAATTGTTGTTGCGGGGTATCTTCTGCTTCTTTTCTTCGTCAGTTCGAAGCCATTCTCTTTGATTTTGTCAATCGATGTTCTAAGTACGTAGTCTAGACAAATGATAAAGAGATACGGAGCCAGCGTGTCTCCTTGTAGTACTCCTGCTACTATGTCGAAGTATTCTGTGTCTCCATCTGGTGATCGTACTTTTACTTTAGTGTTTCTATAGAGAATCGTTATTGCCGCTACGGTTTCTTTAGGTATGCCGTACGCTAGTAGGATTTGTTCCATCTTTCCTCTGTGAATGGAGTCGAAAGCCTTGGTAAAGTCGACAAATATTAATGTCGCTTGTAGGTTCTTTGCCCGTACACCTTCAAGGATTCTGCGGATGGTTAATATTTGTGAGGTCGTAGATCTATTTCTTCGGAAGCCATTTTGGTTTTTTCTAAGTATGTTGTCGATTTTGGGTTCTATTCTGTTTCGTAGTAGGGCATTGTAGATTTTGGCAGCTATGGATGTAAGTGTTATGCCTCGGTAGTTTTTGGCTAATCCGAGGTCCCCCTTTTTAGGGAAGGGGAGTATGCATCCCTTCGTCCATCTATCTATCGGATTTTGATTGTATACTGCGTTGCAGTGTCGGAGCAGTATGTCGTCGAATTGTCTGGTCTTCCATACTTCCGGGGGAATTTCGTCCAGTCCTGCAGCTTTTCTATTTTTAATTTTTCTGAGAACCGAGTCGAGTTCTTCTTGTGTGAACGGTCCAAGTTTAATGTCTAATTGTTTGCTAATTATTCTGGTGATTGGTTCAGGCGTTATTTTTGGTGGGTTTCCAAGTAAGGTAGCTACATTTAACGGAAACCCCAGAGCAACAATCGTCTCATGCTACAGCCCCACCAATGTTAGTGAAGAAAATGAAATAGTCACCTTCTACGATGAGTTATCCTCATTAGTGCGTAGCATCCCGAAACACAACATGTTAGTCATTGGCGGAGACATGAATGCACAAATCGGGAAAAACGGAAACAACAAAAACAGCCTCCACAACACGTCAAATAGAAATGGGCAACATCTAACAGATTTCATGATAGAAAATAGATTAGCATGCCTCAATACAAACTACCAAAAAAGAGAGGGCAAACTATGGACATACACGTACGCAAACAATACTAAAGCTCAGATAGACTACGTCCTTATAAACAAGAAATGGAAGAATAGTGCATTGAATTGCGAGGCATACTCCTCTTTTGAGGGTGTGTCCACCGATCACCGAATAGTCACGGCGAAAATACGGTTAAGCCTACGAAAAAACGACAAACGAACAGCGACCACCAAACACTATGACTGGGCCCTATTAAACAACAAAGATGTAAGAGATAAATACGTATTAGAATTAAGAAACAGATTCGAAACACTACAAGAAAAGACGGAAAAAAGTACACCAAACGACGAATACGAAAATTTCGTCAATGCACACCTCGAGGCAGCAGCAAAATACATTCCAACAAAAATTAAAACTAAATATAGAGTCCCATGGGAAACTTTAGCGGTGAGAGAAAAACGTGCACTAGTGAAAACAGCCTCCAAAAACTATCGAAAAAACCCAACAAACACAAATGCCTTAAAACTAAAAACGGCACAATATCAATTAACAGGCATATATATAAAGGAACAGACAGAATACATTCAAAATCAGATAGATAAGATTAGAGACTCGGTGGAAGATAGACAATCTAGAATTGCCTGGCAAACAATAAACGAAGTGAGCAGAAGAAAGAACACGGCCAAAGCAAAACTTAAAGCAGCAAACCAACAAGAAAGAATAAAACTGTGGAAACAGCTCCAATGTAAATTTTTAAAAAGATTATACAATTTTCTGTCTATGGTAGATTTCCATTATTCTAGGTCTGAAACTATTTGAATGCCTGTATGTATTAAGCCAAACCTGCACATTGGACAGAATTTAGCCAAACCTGCGCATTGGACAGGATGTAACACATAGTAAATCTTAAAATGAATTAAAACTTGTTTGAATTCAGTTTTTCTTTCTCCTAGATTGTTCTCCTAACAAAAACTCAAGAACTAAAAACTAGTAGGAGAGCAAAGAGATTCATGTCTTTCCCTTGCGTTTTAAATTATCAAAATCGACAATTTCTCGCTTATTTCAATGGATCAGTTGTACCATATTTGCAATGACGCTATGTGCGAAATGGACATATAATATTCATAACGATAGAACATATAAAGAACATAGGAATCCCGGAATTCGAAAACACGTAACGACTTCTCGTTCAGGTACGAAACCTTTTTATTAACTGTGAGCTAAAGGTTTCGACGTAAGGAGGAGAGACACAATCTTGCTATGCTATCTTATTCATTCGGCCCCCATCTCGAGCAGCCCCCGTCTCGAGCTGCCCTCATAGGGCGCAAGTTCGCCTCGCGTCTGCGAGCTCCAAAAATCGATCCTTCTCGTTTGGCGTCTAGGACTCAACTCTTACTTTCATCAAATCTCACACAAACCTCCGCGCGCTTCCGGTGCGTGACGTCACCCGCACCCTGTCACCGCGTTTCGTCTCGGACTATTATGACATCTGAGTGACACCTCCATCCACCCGCGCGCGCCCGCGTTAACACCTGCCTCAATGTTGCACCTAACTAACCCATGTGCTGAGCCGAAAGGTTCTCAGCCTAACTAAACTCAAAGGCATGAACCGAAATCCCTCGGCTATTATATAACGCAGTCACGATCCTTAAAATACTCAATCCAGGTCTGGCAGGTACGGTCAGATTTTGTTTTATTCACTGCGAATTCTAGAAGTCTGCGAACACTTTCAGGATCTTTAAGGTCCATTTAGAGATAATAACGCCTCTAAATTACCAGTATATAAAGATTGGTATGAAGGTAGCAGGAAAAAATATAATCCAAATAGGTGAATATATCATGAAATTGGTATCTATTATGATATCCAAAGCAAAAGGTACAATTGAATACTATTGAACTAAGTAAATGCCCACGGGAGATAAAAATACCCGAATGGATATCAAAAAAGAAAAACTATCCTATTCTAGAAAGACCTCTAAAAGAAAAAGGAAGTCCTCATGGTTTTGTGGCTAACGTGCTCGACAGTGACACCGTTGCAAGCGAGTTCAAACTACAGTCGTTCTATTACGTTCACTTTCAGACAATTACCTTTTGGAAAGGTTTGAACCCACTAATCCCCCCCTCCCAGCTATGGGTTGAATAGTACCACTACTATTTATCTACTAGGATGGCTTTGGCATTAAATAGCTCTCGAAGGTAGATGTGCCGTTCATCATCATCATCATGTCGCGCTGGTAGCATGGATATCCCTGACCCACTCTCGCCACTTTTCCCTATCGTTCATCGCCTCAGGCAGGTCTTCTTCTGGACAACATCCCGTATCCTCACATAGTTGCTGAATGTATGTTCGTGCTGGTCGTCCTGCTTTTGCACGGCCATGTGTCGGGGTCCATAAGAGTATATCACTTATGAGTTCGTCCCTGCTTCTCCAGCAGTGTCCTGCATGTCTGGTTCGTCTAACTTGAATAGTTTTCGTGATAGGAGGCAGCTGGCCGTACAGTTGGTGTCTTGTGGGGTGTTGCCGCCAGGACTTGTTCAAGATTGCTCGCAGCATTCTTGTGTAATTGCCGTCTAGCTTCTTCTCCAGCCGTTTTGTTAGAGTCCATGTAGTGCATCCATATAGCAGTATCGATGTGACCGCTGCCTGGAAGAAACTGCGTTTCATTTTATCGGTTAGGTCTGATTTCCATATAATCGATAGCCTATTGATGTGCCATTAAAGAAGCCAAATTAAACTAATCAAAACAAACAAAAAAAAATGAAAGAAAAACAACTGTTCCAAGAAACTACGGACCAGTAACATGATCTGTAAAATCGTAACTTTTGGAAATAAGATAAGAAAAAAAAAGTTCTTTTACTCTCTTGAAAGCCTAACTCAGACAGCTGGGGCAGTAGAATACACTGACTTCATCTCTGCAGAAGAGTATGACTTCCCCAACAAGTTTCCTAGATATGACACTAAACAATCTGATAGTGAGGCTTCAGTAATGCTGGAGCGTTGGGGAATGTGGAGTACCCCTTCACTGTCATTTTTCTCAGGTCCACTCTAGCCCAGAGTGGTAGCACTTGATAGGGTCATATCTATGGGTTAAATAAAACTAAACTGTAATAACGCTTAACTGAATTGTTGAAAATTGAACTTATTTTTATATTTAACGGTGTGTTTAAACTGAATTGTTTGCAACAAAACTGTTCCGATATTTAACTGTGTGTAAACAAAAAAAATTATAGTTAAATGAATTGTTCGAAATTTTTATCAAAATGACTTCATTCGGCGTTAAATAACCCTAAAAGGATTGATACACCGTAAAAAAACCAACCAACCAACCAACCAACCAACCTCTTGAAAGCCTTGGACTATTCCCCGAAGAACAAAAAGCGTGTTGCAAGGGAACAAGAGAACAGATATATAGACCAGCACATTCTAAAGTATGTAAAAATAGCAGTCCCTGTACATATGTTGACATCGCTTTCAGTCGAGGAGATACTGTTACCGAGGTATATGAATTGTTTTATTAATATTATTTATATTATGGATTTATATTCAGTCATTTGATGAGTACAAGGAATACTTTCTGGAGTAAAGAAAGAAGTTTTGATACTTTTATTCGAGAGCGGATAAAAGGATTAACAAAAAAATAAATTAATAAATAAAACAAAAAAAAAAAAAAAAGAAATGTTTTAAAAATCTATTTTCCCTTTCTGGATATAAATAGTGATTTTGGTTTTAGAATTAGTTTAAAAAACATGCAATTTTGTATTTATATTTATAATTTTTCGTGATTTGGTTAAATCTTACTTTAAGTTTTCTTTTTAAATTTTCCATTGATTTTATTTAAAGAAACTAGTTCTTTGATATATTTTGTTTAGATTTTCAGGCAAAGCAAAAAAAAAAAAAAAAAATCTGTTACAGACGATAAACAGCTGAAACTCAGACAGGCCGAAGGCCAGTTTAGATAATTGTAAATACTTGCTAACAAAAAAGGTGTTTTCTTTTTTTGTTATAAATTCATTTCTAATTATTAGATCTATCATTTCTATTGTTCATTTGGACGAGTATTTTCTTTCATCTTTTAAAAAATATTTGATTTACCAAAAAAAAAAAAAAAGATAAAGAAAGTAGAAGTCAAGATACATTAAATAATGACTGACAAACTATCCTTTAAAAATAAGCACCAGTTCCTATAAGAACGCTAAAGTTAAGCAACGATGACCCAGTTCAATATCCAGGTGAGTGATCACTTAAGCAACAGCGGGTACTGTAAGCAATCTGAGACCAGTGTGCAATAACATTTTCCCATAGTTGGTATGTGTAGGGTACTATTTACCAACCCCTCCGCTCGGGCAGGATATGACACAAGGTCAATTTTTAAGCGGAGTTTAATAGGTTTTGAATTCAGAGTTTTCCTTCTCCTAGACTAGTTGCCTAACCAAGGCTGAAGAATCTAGTCCGTCCTACTATTTACCCATAGCTGGAGGGAGAATAAGGGGGTTCATACCTTTCCCAAGGGTATTTGCCCGAAAGTGAACGTAATAGCGCGACTGGAGTACGAACTCGCGTACTACGATTCCGCAGTTCATCGCTTTAACCATTACACCACGTGGTATGTGTAGGGTAGAACACATGATGTCATGCCTTTCTCAAGTGAAAGGTAGGCAGGACGTCGATAACCGTTACGCTAAGAAGGACTTCTTCTGCTGCTCACAAATAACCTGGATTGATATTTACAGTAAAAGGATTAATCTAAACTCAATGTTAAATAACAATATAAAAAATATTGAAAACAATATCAATCTATACTCTACGTGAAATAATTTTCACATTGAAAATAAAGGTATGGTTATGTTGAGAAATACGAAAAGTTTCTAATTTTGAACAGCCATGGATTTAAAGGGTTAAGGCTTCTTTACCTAAAACGGTATTTAGGGAATCTAAGGGTAAAGTAACAGATCGATTCTTTTAAAAAACAAAACTTATACTTAAATCCTACCAAACAAACAGATAAGACCCACCCAATTGCTTAAGTAAATGATATCTTTTTACTAAATTTATAAGTTCGTTTATTCAGAATCATAAGGAAAACAAATAATTCGAAATTCGCCTGAGAGAATTTATTCTTCTTCTATAATGATACACTCGTATCGTCTATTTTTCTACCATTTTGTTTCACTCCTTTTTGAAGAAAACAAACTCAATGACCCTATCTCGGTCCATCGTCCGCGCCATCTTGACGACATCCTCTATCACAACTTCCGTGAAAAGTGGGATCTGTATGTATGGTTACATGAAACTTTTTACTTCCTCACAAAAATAAGTAGCCTATTTTTTGGTATATATATATATATATATATATATATATATATATATATATATATATATATATTTCTTAGAATGACACAAAAGTACATTCAAAACCCTGGTAATTTATGTCGCTCCTATGAGGTCGACCTTTTATAGAAATAACTATTTTTTAAAATAAATTTCAAGTTCCCTTTTTTTAATTCAATCTTTATATTAGGGTTCAGGAAGTAGCAATTGACTATTTTCGAATCAGCACTCACCTCCAGAACACCTTGAGCAAATCCATGTTAATATTCTTCACCTTATTTATTTTTTCCCTGTTCGTCTATTTTCAAGCTTTTCACATTCTGCCTTCTTTTTTGGGGGTGGTCTCCGTGGTGTAATGGTTAAAGCGATGGAGTACGAAATTGTAGCACGCGAGTTCGAACTCCAGTCGCGCTATTACGTTCACTTTCAGGCATGGGTTAAATAGCAACACCACTGTTCTTCTAGAAGGATGGCTTTGGCATTAAATGACCTACGAATGTTGATATGCCATTAAACAAAGAAACCAAACCAAACCAAACCATTCTGTCTTTTTTCACTCACTGAGCGTTTTAAGATTCTTCACTGCAATGCATTCTAACTCTATGGCCAGTTCAGTATACGCTGGTTCGATGCAATGAACTGTTTAGTTATGTACTTACTGGTTGTGACATAACCTACTGATTGTGCCATAACTCGCTGGCCAGTTCGATACTCACTGGTTGTATCACAACCCGATAGTCATTTCGATACTCGGTTGTCGTTTCGATAAACGCTGGTCAGTTCAATACTTACAACTTGTACTACAAGTCGGTAGTCATTTCGATACTCGCTGGTCAGTTCGATACTCACAGGTTGTGCCACGACTCGCTGGTCAGTTCGATACATGATGATCAGTTTAATGCTCATTAGTTATGCCATAATTTAGTGGTTAGTTCTTGCCCAGTCGGCTGGGGTAGCAGAATACACCGACTGAATCTCTGCAGAGGGGTACCCCCCCTAACGAATGTCCTAAATCTGACACTAAACAATCTGATGGTGAGCTTTGGAGAATGCGGAGTACCCCTTTATTGCTATCGCTCTCAGGTCCACTATAGCCTGGAGTGGTAGCACCTGATAGGGTCCTATCTATAGCTCAAATAGAACTAAACTGCATACTTATGCTAAACTGAATTACTTGAAATAGAACTGTTTTGGCATTTAACGGTGTGTTTACACTAAACTGAATTGTTTGAAATAGAACTGTTTTTGACATTTGACACTGTGAGGACAAAAACTATACTTATACTAAACTGAATTGTTTGAATTAGAACTGTTTTACTAAACTGAATAGCTTGAAATAGAAATGTTTTTGACAATTAAACTGTGTACTCATGCTAAATTAAATTGTTTGAAATAGAACTGATTATTTGTATAAAAATGGATTTAGCATTAAATAACCTACAAAATTTGATATGCCAGAAGACTCAAACACCCAAACAACCTGTGGTCAGTTTGATACTCACTGGTTCTGCCACCACTCGCTGGCCATTTCAATACCAGCTAGCTGTGTTACTATTGTTTTAAAAGGTGTAACGCAATTCTGAGTAAAGTTATCTTGATTACGACAATAGTTTGATCCTTAGCAAAAGCTAAACATTTGTTATTTTGTTAAAAACTTGCTCAGATAATAACAATGAAATGCATCAAGTATTCTACGTCATAAATGTTTTCAAGAACTTTTCTCTTGTTCTAAACACATCAAACGAAATTTCATTTAAGTATTGATTTGACATCAAAGTATTGAACAAAACTTTTTAAAAATCGTCATTTGAAAAGCATTTGATAAGATATATATAACACAGATTTCCTTATTGAAAATATATAACCCTGGACAACCAGGTAAAAAAAATGAAAGTGAATTTTATTAAGAAACTGAATCCAGGAGAGAAAGAATACATTTTCTCGCTTCAAACATTTGAACAGCTGAGATTCCGCTTAAACAGACTAGACAGATGGTTCAAACTTTTAGGCTTTATATTGCTTTCTTAACTTTGGTCTACAGGTCTCAAGTTGCATTAAGTACCTCCTATTTCTTTGAGGTCACTAATCTAAGAACTGAGCAGCCTCATTGCCGACTTTCCGCAAACCGGTACTTAACCGCAAGCTTAAAAATGATGTATACATTAGATTTGACACAATATTGCAAGTATAGGCCACACAGGGAAGTCTAATCATTCATTTTTGACAAATATTTCTTTAACTTTTATACGATTAGTATGGTTAGAGTGCTCTTCAATAGTCTGGGAGATTGGGGTTCAATCCTCGGTAGAGTAATATCAAAGACTCAAAAATGGTACTTAATGCCTGCTTGCTTAACACTCTGCATTATAAGGTATGGATCGAAGGTAAGTGGAGCAAAAGAAGTAGCGCTGGGTTACCGGGTGTATTTCTTACGACGATAACCACTACGCCACAAAGGCCTCCTATATACAATTGCTAGTTTTATTAGGGATATTATTTGTTTTTTAATATTTTAATAAGATTATATTAGAATATTATTTTTTGCTAGTATTGCAAAACTAAAGGGTAATAGATACTTGTATGAATAATTATGGTTGACAATGTTTCTAATAAGAATTTTAAATATTCAATTAATTATTATAGTGCATTTTACCGTGATAAAAGTGATCTTATATATAGTATTCGGCAATGGCCCGGGAAACCAAAGACTCAAAAAATGATACTTGAAGCCTCTTTGCTTTACACTTAGCAGTATAATGTACGGATCAAGAGAGCAATCCAGGGAAATAAGTAGCAACCTCTCCTACACTTTGGTGTAGTAGCTATTGAAAAGAGAGCCTTTGTGTCTCCCTCGACTACGGTCGGCCAACTTAGATAGATAGATAGATAGATATAATTTTCGATCTTCATTGGTTACCCTATTTACTAACCCCTCCGCTCGGGCAGGATATGACATAAGGTCAATTTTTAAGCGGAGTTTAACAGGTTTAAATTCAGAGTTTTCCTTCTCCTAGACTAGTTGCCTCACCAAGGCTGAAGAACCTAGTCTGTCCTACTATTTACCCATAGTTGGAGGGAGAATAATTGGATTCATACCTTTCCAAAGGGTATTAGTGCTATGTGAAATGCAATCAGTCTCGTCCAGGATTTGAACTCGTGTCGCCGTGTTCATTTCCTACGACGATAACCATTACACCACGGGCACCTCCAAATCTTCATTGGTTACCAGTGGCCATAGACTGAGAAGTTGAAATTTACTATGGTAGGCCGACAAGGAAAAAATCCAGAAATATGAAACCCCCAGTGTGAAGAGAACTCTCAAACAATGATCTGCTCGCACGAGGTGTTCATTAAAAAAAAAAAAAGAAAGAAATTAGCGTAGCTTATATGTTGCGCAAAGTTACACATATAGAGGATCAAATGAGAATTCTGAGTACTCGTTATATAAATGAATATCAATATAAATGAAATAGCAGTAAAAATCAACATTTCTCAATACTAAATTCGTTGTTTGTTGTTCAGGTTTTATGGCATATCAACCTTTGTAAGTTATTTAATGCCAAAATCATTTTTACACAAATAATCAGTTCTATTGCAAACAA
Source organism: Sepioteuthis lessoniana (assembly GCA_963585895.1). Taxonomy (NCBI): domain Eukaryota; kingdom Metazoa; phylum Mollusca; class Cephalopoda; order Myopsida; family Loliginidae; genus Sepioteuthis; species Sepioteuthis lessoniana. The sequence goes on along the minus strand of OY757912.1, from coordinate 109,263,938 downwards.
TTCAGTTTCCCGTAAGTACAGTTTCAATGTCAAAAACAGTTCCATTTTAAACAATTCAGTTTAACATAAGTACACAGTTCAGTTCTATTTGACCCATAGATAGGACCCAATCAGGTGTTTTCACTCCAGGCCAAAGTGGAGCTGGGAACGATGGCAATGAAAGGGTACTCCGCATTCCCTAAAGCTCCAGCATCACTGGAACCTCACCCTCAGATTGTTTATTGTTCTATCCAGGACACTTATAGGGTGGGGGTCTTACCCCTCAGCAGAGATGCAGTCGATAAATTCTACAGTTCCAGCCGACTGGGAAACTAAATTCATTGTTAATGATATTAGAGGTATTTCATGGTAATTTGAGGCTGTTATCCCAAACATTAGACAGTCATCATTCTTTTTAAGAGTTAATATGCCCAAACAATCTTTATAGTAGTACGGTTGTGGTACTATTTAACCTATAACAGAGGGGACTGATATCTTTCCCAAGGGTATTGAAATTGAAAGTAACAACACAACTGAGGTTGGAACTTGCTTTCAACGATATTGCAGTCCAGCACGTTAGCCATTACGCCACAACGTCCCCTCCACATATCTATCAATATTTGCGTGTCTTTTAAAGTGTAGTAACTGTTAATTTCCAATTTATGCGTCAAATGGATCTGTTTGAAATAGTGAAGTTAATCAACTTTTTAAAATGATTGTGAAGATACATTTTTTGTATAGTTATTTACTAACCTTTGCTTAATTGTAGCACAAGGCCTCATGTATGGGGCACTCAGTGAGTATCGAACTTACAGGTAATCGCTAACTCGTCTAGTTTTCAAACCGTTACACCATATGTAGCGATCTTGTGCACTATTACAGTAAAAGATAATTGTCAAATAGACTTCAGCGTAAAATAAATAAAACGTAAGTTGACATTCCGTAAAAATCAACCAACCAACCAGCCAGCCTAAGATGTTACATAAGTATATGGAATACCTAATATCATTGCATGCATCGCAATAAAATTAAATAATGTAATCTGATTAAAGTAATCATAGTTGATGCAAAAAAATGCTGTTTGTAAGACATTTTTATATGTAGGTTACCAGGACAATCAGTTGGAAGCTCAAGCAGTTGCCCGCTATAATATGTCTGTTTCATCAAACTTAATATTTCCCCCCATCATTTTTAAATTTTTGTGGAGTCTCAGCCCAAGCCCTTACTAGAACCACCAACATTTGCAGAAAATATGTCAATGTAACTATTGAGAAAGAGTACCTTTTATATTCAAAATTTCAAGGTTATTGAGGATCTTTAGCACTAGTTCTTCGTAATTATTGACTGTGTGTTTACCATATGCTCTTAACAAATGAGACATAAATACACAGGGCAATTCCAACTTTAGAGAAGAACACAAGTTTTGCAAACCTTATCGGAGAGACCGACACGTATTTTGGTTTCCATTTGAAAAAGGGCAAGACAATATTGTTGCACAAAGTAACTCATATTTTGCCTGTTTTGGTTTGGTTTATTTGTTTAATGGCAAATCAACCTGCTTGGGTTATTTAATACCAAAGCTATCTTTGTTGAACAACAGAAGCTGTAAAATTTAACATTTAATTGGATAAGGGGTTTTATATTTTACTCGAGAGTATTAGTCTAAAGAGGACTGTTTTCCTTTTTTAGTGAAGACGGGAGTGTATTCGCATGAAATTTAACAACATACATCGGGTTGATTGATCAGCTGATCTTAATGGCATGTCAAACCGTTTGGGGTTATTTTATATCTGAAAGTTAGGAAATTGCGTACATTGTAAGTTTATATTTACATTTTTGTGTAAATTCTGAAAAGTTTTGCTTATATGCTATCAAGTAATCTTATTGACGACTTATAATTTAGTCATAGTAATTTTTCGTTGGCTGGTGATTTTATTTCATCATTAGACGCTACCCTTATAGATCAGTAGCAGTAGTTTTCAAACTGAACTATCTGACCCTGGCCGTTGAACTGTGAAGTTTTTCCGCCCAGCATCTTCACCCAATTTCGGATTCATCTGCCTTACTTCCCATCTACCATACTGCTTCCCATTACGTTTAGTGATATATGTTTAGAAAACATTTTTCTTTCTTAGATTTAGGTTTTAACTTAATCCAACGATTCACTTTAATTATATATGTATATTTTTTAACCTGATTGTTTTCTTTTAATTTGTGGCTGAAGCAACAAGTGTACGGCCACTTATCACCCATCTCTAAAACCATCAAAGTAAAATGATCAAGACACGCGAGACACTGCTGGAGAAGCAAGGTAGAACTCATAAGTAACGTTTCATATGGACCCCTTTTCATAGTCGTACCAGTTTGGCTGACCAGCAAGATCTTATCTACAATAGCAGTCACAGGATATACTTTTTTATTTTCAAATAGAGGAATTATATTATAAATTGAATGACTATGATCAGAAAACCCGGCAAGAATTGCACGTGACATAATACGGAACCTCTAGACAACTGTTTCGACCTTATTAGGTCTTATCAACAGTGCATACAGTGATCTCCCCAACTGGATATCGAACCAGCGATCACAAAATGCAGAGCCGAAACTCAACCACTGAGTAACTCATCCACATCGCACGCAAGTGATGCCAAATTAACTAGTCATGGTAAATGCACGACCCTGCCGGAAGAGATGGATAACAGGAACGGATAGAGAGAGAGAGAGAGAGAGAGAGAGGGGGTCAGGGAAATCCGTATTAGCAGCGCGACTTGATGAAGATGACGATTACTTATAATTTGCAAACATATCTGACCAATAGATGGGGCTCTAACAGGTACTACTGGTTCGTTTCAGATTGGCCTGAAAGTAATGGCAATGAAGGGGTACTCCATAATCATCAAAGCTCCAAAACCATCAGATGCGGTTTATTGTCATAATCAGAGCACTTCCTTTGTAGAGAGGACTTATCTTTTTGCTGGGGTTACAGCAAGTGTATCCTTAGCTCTGCTGACAGGGAATAGAATACATCAGGATCACTTCACAAAACAATAAGAACTTGGAAGAAAAAAAGCAAAACGTGATTTTTTAAAACTGTATAATGCTATCATTTCTTTATACTCTTTGAGGAGTTTTTCAAACCAGCAGTAACGAGGGGTTTTCCCAGAAATGTGAGTGACAGCAAGTGTTAATCAGTTCTTCAGGATTCATCACAATATTCTACTCGATCTAAACAGTGCTTGGAATGGGACAATTTCAATTCTTCCATAGATCTCCAATTCACCGATATCTTTTCTATCTTTTCTAGCTTCTTAGATATGATGATGATACTACTACAACTACAACTACTCAACCCATTCGGCTGGGGCTGTAGAATACGCCGACTGCATAATTACAGATGTGTAAGACCTTCTCAACGAGTGTTCTCGGTATGAGACTAAACTGCAACTGAAGTTATGGGGTGTGAAATACTCATTCATTGCCATTACTCCTAGGTCCACTCAGACACAAAGTGGTAATACCTTTTAGAGTCCCATCTATGGGTCAAACGGAACTGTTTAACCATTCAACTGTGTGCAAATAAATGACAGATGTTCAATTGAATTGTTAGTGTTATATATCAGTTGAAACCATGTAGCTGAGTACAAGCAAATGATTAGAAATCAAATTATTCGTGTTAAATTGAAATAGTTGAAACTAATCAACTGTATGCAAACGAAAGATTAATATTAGATAGAATTATGAATGTTCGATAGCAATACATTTCACTGTGTGCAAATAAATGAACACGGGCTTGTTTGAAATACAACAAACTATTCATATATATATATATATATATATATATATATATATATATATATATATATATATATATATATATTGTATAAAATTCTAGAAAACGGAAGTATTGTTTCAGCCATGTTTGAATGTTGTAATGAAAAGGCGGAAGCGTTTATTTCACCAGTTCAGTACAACTGGATTATTTTGTTGTTGTTACTCGTGAGTATTTGCGAAAGCAATCTAGAAAACACACACACACACACACACACATATATATATATATATATATATATAAAGAGAATTTGGGATTAAATAACCTACTAGGGTTGATATGCCATAAAACTCCACCAAACAACCCCTACTGTTCTGACAAAAATGGACTCACCAAAAATAATTAATTTTATCAATAATCGACAGGTAGAGGAACAAATTATGGAATCACTAGATTAAAAAAAAAAAGGCATGCAATACCCAAAAGTATTTATTGCCTGTCTCCTGGCTTTTATGACAGCCTCAATTTTTTTAGCCATCCCCTAAACAAATGAAAGACAATATTTTTTTATCGAGCTGCTTCCAGCTTTCTTGAATTACGTTCGACAAATAAGCAATACATGTTGGAAGCCTTATCATGTTTTTTTTTTAGTTTATGGTTCAATTTCTTTGTTTAATGACATGTCAACCTTCGAGAGTTATTTAATTCCAAAGTTATCCTTGTAGAAGAACGCTAGTGGTGCTATTGAACTCATGGCTTGTGGATGGATAAAAGAGTTTAGACCTTTCTGGAGGTAGTAGTTCGAAAGTGGAGGCGATAGGGTCATTTGAATTCGAACACACGTACAATGTCAGGGTCCAGTATTTTCATCATTAAGTCACGTAGACTGCCGGTAAGTTTTCTTTTTAATTAAACCGATGAATTTTCAATCGGATTAAGATCCGGACGGCTTGTTGACCATTTCATTATGTTCATTTTTAATCAAAATAAATTATTTTAGATAATTAGACATATGTCTCATGAAGCCAGAAGTTTTGGCTCTCTGACTTGAGTTTATTTTATTTTTCATGGATTAAAAATAAGTTGAAAAACGTTTTCTGACAATGTGTCATACTGTACCGGATTTTAAAGAATTTTAAGGAACGATTTCTTGGTAGAGTAAGACGAATTCAGTCTTGAAAGTAATGAGTCACCCATACTTCCGATAAGAATAACGTTTGAACGAATTTAGAGTATTTTGGGAGCGCTAAATTCAAAAATAACATTAATTTTACTGAAATAGATGTAAGTTTTGAGATAATAGATGATATCAAATTTGTTAATATTTTTTTCTGAGTACCCAACTTATTCATGTATAAAACGCAACTCTAAATTTAAGTTTCAAATTTCTGAAATAAAACAAAAACTGCACAAAAAAACAAAAAAACAAAAAACAAAAAACAAAAACAAAAACAAGCAAGGAAACAAACAAAAAAATAAACAACAAATAAGCCACCTCGATAACAAAAAAACAAAAACAAAAACAAAACGAAAGGTAACTTGTATATAGCACGCTCTGACATTTTAGAATTTTTAGAAGCGAAATGTAACATTTGTTATCCGATTTGCATAAACTAAAAATGAAAATTTATGCAATTTACTTATATTTTCAATGAAAAAAAACGATGTATTTAAAACAAACACATGGTCATATTCACACAAAAATGTTACAAACTTGGGGCAAAAATAAACTCATGCTTGGAGAAACAAAAATTATAAACGAACACTGACACTAGGAGAAACCAACATTATAAACAAACACTGACACTAGGAGAAACCAACATTATAAACAAGCATTCACACAAGGAGGAACGAACATTATAAAAAAAACACTCACACTAGGAGGAATTAACATTATAAACAAATACTCACACTTGGAGGAAACAGCATTATAAACAAACACTCACCCTAGGATAAACCAACATATAAACAAACACTCACACTAGGAGGAACTAACATTATAAACAAAAACACTCACACTAGGAGAAACAAACATTATAAACAAACACTTAGACTTGGAGGAACTAACATTATAAACAAACACTGTCTCTTGGAGAGACAAACATTATAAACAAACACTCATACTAGGAGAAACCAACATTATAAACAAACACTGACACTAGGAGGAACTAACAATATAAACAAACACCCTCACTAGAAGGAACTAACATTATAAACAAACACTCACACTAGGAGAAACAAACATTATAAACAAACACTAATACTTGGAGAAACAAACATTATAAACAAACACTGACACTAGGAGAAACCAACATTATAGACAAACACTGACACTAGGAAGAACTAACATTATAAACAAACACTGACACTAAGAGGAATTAACATTATAAACAAACGCTCACACTAGGAGAAACAAACATTATAAACAAACACTCAAACTATGAGAAACAAACATTATAAACAAACACTCACACTTGGAGAAACAAACATTATAAACAAACACTGACACTAGGAGGAACTAACATTATAAACAAACACTCACACTAGGAGAAATAAACATTATAAACAAACACTGACACTAGGAGAAACAAACATTATAAACAAACACTCACACTTAGAGATGCAAACATTACATGCCATTAAAATTAATCGATGTTAATTATTGTTACATTCTACTATTATTTTGCTGACCGTGATTTCGGGGAGTCAAACAAAAAGTTTTCAGACGCATTTAAGGTCTCCATTGATCAACTGATTGGTTTATTGTTTGCTTGAGCCGGAGCTCATTTGTTTTCACAAAAGTAAATGTTTTCAAGTATTGTTATGAAACACTAATAATTCTATTTAATATTAATCATTTGTTTGTACACAGTCAAATGATTTCGAATATTACTATTTAATATTTGTAATTAGATTTATCAAGTATTCCTATTTAATTAAACACCAATCATTTGTTTGTTTACAGTTAAATGCTTTCGAGTATTGCTATTTATTGTTTTCACACAGTTAAATGATTTCATGTATTGCAATTTCACACTAATACTTCTATTTAGCAATAATGATAAACCATAGTAAAAGATTGAACACTTCTATTTGACGGATAGAGGGGACTCAAATAGGTAGAACTTCAGGTCAGAGTGGAACTGGGAGTAATGGCAATAAAAGGATTCACCACCTTCCCCAACGCTAGACTACAGAATCGTAGTAAGCGCGTTCGAACTAGAGTCGCGCTATTACGTTTATTTTAGGACAAATACCCTTGGGAAAGGTATGAACCTCATCATCCTCCCTAGCAATGGGTTAAATAGTACCACTACAGTTCTTCTGGAAGGATGGCTTTGGCATTAAATAAGCTACGATGGTTGGTATGCCACTAAACAAAGAAACCAAATCAAACCTCACTCTCCAAAGCTCCAGGACTGAAGCCTCACCTTCATATACAGTTTAGTGTCATATATCAGGATATTCGTAACGGTGGGGGGGTACTCTTCTTCAAAGATACAAGTCAGCGTATTCTACGGATTTTCAAAAGAAACAAAATCAGCCTGATTTCATTTTATAACGGTTTCGTACTTCAAGAAGAATATGGATGTCTTACAGCAAAACCTGTCGCTGACAAAGAGGAAAAGAAATGATATAATGACAGGGTTCTGCTTTTAACAATTGAAGTTTTGTTTCGTTTACAAGCAGTGGTTTATAAGTTCTATAGTCATTGGGCCAATCCTCGATTAGTAATATAAGTTTTAAGGCGTCTGTCGTAAAGCAACATTTAGCAAGTTTGTGCAGTCACATCCGGTTCCTGTGCCCTCAAGCTCCCCGGAACTGTTCTTCCTTGACCTTCGCATTGAACTTGGGACCTTCCAATGAACCAAATAAATTTTCTCAACAACACTCCTGTTTTTGCAGTCCGGACCTAGGTACCGGATGCAATATACATAGAAAAGAAAACCCACGCCGTCACAGAATAAGATTTGGCATTCTAAAATCAACACTCAAATAAGGCAGAAGAGTAGAGCAACCAAAATGTATGAGGTTGAGAGAATGATTATCCATATTTTCCTGTAGCGAATGTTGCGAAAAGAATAATGTTCAGTTGATAATTATAAAATTCCGGATGTTTCAAGGAATTTGCTATCATTTGAGATGTACAGGGTGTTTCAGAAAAGTCGATATCATTTGTAATCTAATAACTTGACTAATTCTCGTGTAAATAAACTAAAAATTCAACAGCATATGTAGAAACAAATAGAAATTCTCTGTTTAATGTTGAAATGTTTTTTTCTGAATGGCATTTAAAATCCCGCGAAATAGAAACATAAAATATTTTAGATATAATTCTAAGTTTCTTTAACAGATGTGAAAATTTGAGATCATTTGAACAGGAATTAGTAAAGTTATTAGATAATTAAATGATATCGATTTTTCTGAAACGCATTGTAATAATAATAATATAGCAGCACAAAACAACGCCATAAGGACCAACTATGTTGAAGTAAAAATTGATCAGAAGCAACGAAAGAGCAAATGTAGACTATGTAGTGACAGAGACGAAACGATCAATCACATAATAAGCGAATGCAGCAAATTAGCACAAAAAAGTATAAGACTAAATACGACTGGGAGGGGAAGGTGATCTACTTGGAATTGTGCAAGAATTTGAAATGTGACCATACGAAGAAGAGATATATGCACCGTCTGGAATCCGTCCGGGAGGAGGAGATGTATTCCCAGGAATTTTGAGATACAAACGGATTACCTTATCTCAGTTAGACAACGAGACCTAAAGATAGCCAACGAAAAAAGAGAATCTACCGAGAGAACATAGAATAAAATTAAAAGAAAGTGAAAAAGAGATAAATACCAAGACCTTGACAGAGAACTAAACAAACGATGGGACATGAAGGTGATGATGATACCAATTGTATTTGGTGCACTTGGAACAATCCTCATTGGATTGGTTATGGGACTGGAAATAAGAGGATACGTGGAGACCATCCATACAGCATTATTAAGATCGGCCAGAATACTGAGAAGAGTCCTGGTTTCTGGAGGAGACTTACTGTCACTCAAACTCTAGTAAGAAACCATCAGCAAACGCAGGTGTGAAAATCTCTGAATGGAGTAAAATAAAAGATACATATATTAAATAATGAAATGATGAAATAAAAATAAAAAGTAATGGACTAGATATTGGGATTAAGGATTATAAAAAAGATGTGTCTTTTTAATGATATATCAAGAGATAATAACAGATCAGTCAAAGAATATAATAAAATAAGTAAATACGAAGAACTAGAAATTGAAAAAATTGGCACCTTAAAACTACCACCGTGCCAGTAATAATGGGAGCACCGGGTTCGATCAAGAAAAAGACATATAAACACATTAACAAGATACCTGGTTGTCCTAGCCTATATGAAAAGCAAAAAAAAAATGCACTTTACTAAACTGCTCATCTTCTTAGGATAGTAATTTTAAAGTGACTGAAAAATACCACTCAAAAGAGGCGGCAAAATATATAAATACATGGACTACATATTGTCATTACATTCCCTTTAACTTATGGTAAAGATCTTGTGAAGGGTAAAGATCTTGAAAAGGTTAAAGATCTTGTGAATGATGAAGATCCTGTGAAGGGTAAAGATCTTGTGAAGGGTAAAGATCTTGAAAAGGTTAAAGATCTTGTGAATGATGAAGATCCTGTGAAGGGTAAAGATCTTGAAAAGGGTAAAGATCTTGTGAATGATGAAGATCCCGTGAAGGGTAAAGATCTTGTGAAGGGTAAAGATCTTGAAAAGGGTAAAGATCTTGTGAATGATGAAGATCCCGTGAAGGGTAAAGATCTTGTGAAGGGTAAAGATCTTGAAAAGGGTAAAGATCTTGTGAATGATGAAGATCCTGTGAAGGGTAAAGATCTTGAAAATGGTAAAGATCTTGTGAATGATGAAGATCCTGTGTTGGGTAAAGATCTTGTGAAGGGTAAAGATCTTGAAAAGAGTAAAGATCTTGTGAATGAGGAAGATCCTGTGAAGGGTAAAGATCTTGTGAAAGGTAAAGATCTTGAAAAGAGTAAAGATCTTGTGAATGATGAAGATCCTGTGTTGGGTAAAGATCTTGTGAAGGGTAAAGATCTTGAAAAAGGCAACGATCTTGTGAATGATAAAGATCCTGTGAAGGGTATAGATCTTGTGAATGATGAAGATCTTGTGAAGGGTAATGATCTTGTGAAGGATAAAGATTTGTGAAGGGTAAAGATCTTGTAAAGGGTATAGCTCTTGTGAAGGGTAAAGATCTTGTGAATGATGAAGATCCTGTGAAGGGTAAAGATCTTGTGAATGATGAAGATCCTGTGAAGGGTAAAGATCTTGTGAAGGGTAAAGATCTTGAAAAGGGTAAAGATTTGTGAAGGGTAAGATCTTGTTAATGATGAAGATCCTGTGAAGGGAAAAGATCTTGTGAATGATGAAGATCCTGTGAAGTGTTAAGAACTTGTGAAGGGTAAAAATCTTGTGAAGGGTAAAGATCCTGTGAAGGGTAAAGATCTTGTGAATGGTGGAGATCTTATGAAGAGTAAAGATCCTGTGAAGGGTCGTAAAAAATGAAAATAAAACTAAATAAATAAGTAAATTAATAAATAAGAAAAAATATAATGGTCATATAATACGATATTATAATGATAACAATGAGAAAATAATCATAGAATAAAACAATTTAAAAAAATGTAAATTAAAATAATTCAAAAAACATGCAAACAAGAAAGACACGAAAAATGATTCAAAATAAAAACAATTGCACAGGTTTAAAATCTATATATGACTAAAGATTCCAATATGTTGCTAAACGTTTCACTATGCTCACACACACACACACACATATATATATATATGTATATATATATATATATCATCATCATCATCATCATATCGCGCTGGTAGCACGGATATCCCTGACCCTCTCTCGCCACTCCTCCCTATCGTTCATCGCCCTAGGTAGGTCTTCAGGACAACATCCCGTATCCTCACATAGCTGCTGAATGTATGTTCGTGCTGGTCGTCCTGCTTTTGCACGGCCATGTGTGGGGGTCCATAAGAGTGCATCTCTTAGGAGTTCGTCCCTGCTTCTCCAGCTGTGTCCTGCATGTCTGGTTCGTCTAACTTGAATAGTTTTCGTGATAGGGGGCAGGTGGCCGTACAGTTGGTGTCTTGTGGGGTGTTGCTGCCAGGACTTGTTTAAGATTGCACGTAGCATTCTTGTGTAATTGCCGTCTAGCTTCTTCTCCAGCCGTTTTGTTAGCGTCCATGTAGTGCACCCATATAGCAGTATCGATGTGACCGCTGCCTGGAAGAAACTGCGTTTCATTTTATCGGTTAGGTCTGATTTCCATATAATCGATAGCCTATTGATACCTATCCATGCCTTCGTTAACCTGGTTTCAATGTCCTTTTCGGTTGATTCGACGCTGCTTCCTAGGTATGTGAATTTGTCTACTAGTTTAAGAGGGGTTCCTTCTAGAGTGGAGATGTCCCCCGTTTGATTATAGCACATATATTCCGTTTTGTGTGCATTAACATAGAGGCCTATGCTTGTTGCTGCTCGTTCCAAACTATGCAGTAGTGTTTCGGCTTGGTCAGGTGTATTTGCCAGTATCGCTATGTCATCGGCGTAGTCGGCGTCGGTAATTGTTGTTGCGGGGTATCTTCTGCTTCTTTTCTTCGTCAGTTCGAAGCCATTCTCTCTGATTTTGTCAATCGATGTTCTAAGTACGTAGTCTAGACAAATGATAAAGAGGTACGGGGCCAGCGTGTCCCCTTGTAGTACTCCTGCTACAATGTCGAAGTATTCTGTGTCTCCATCTGGTGATCGTACTTTTACTTTAGTGTTTCTATAGAGAATCGTTATTGCCGCTATGGTTTCTTTAGGTATGCCGTACGCTAGTAGGATTTGTTCCATCTTTCCTCTGTGAATGGAATCGAAAGCCTTGGTAAAGTCAACAAATATTAATGTCGCTTGTAGGTTTCTTGCCCGTACACCTTCAATGATTCTACGGATGGTTAATATTTGAGAGGTCGTGGATCTATTCCGTCGGAAGCCATTTTGGTTTTTTCTAAGTATGTTATCGATTTTGAGTTCTATGCGGTTTCGTAGTAGGGCATTGTAGATTTTGGCTGCTATGGATGTAAGTGTTATGCCTCGGTAGTTTTTGGCTAATCCGAGGTCCCCCTTTTTAGGGAAAGGAAGGATGCATCCCTTCATCCATCTATCTATCGGATTTTGATTGTATACTGCGTTGCATTGTCGGAGCAGTATGTCGTCGAATTGTCTGGTCTTCCATACTTCCGGAGGAATCTCGTCCAGTCCTGCAGCTTTCCTATTTTTAATTTTTCTGAGAACCGAGTCGAGTTCTTCTTGTGTGAACGGTCCTAGTTTAATGTCTAATTGTTTGCTAATTATTCTGGTGATTGGTTCATGTGTTATTTTCGGTGGGTTTCCTAGTAAGTTTTCGAAGTGCTGTTTCCACAGTTTTATTCTATCTTGTTGGTTTGCAGCTTTCAGTTTTGCTTTGGCTGTGTTCTTTCTTCTACTCACTTCGTTTATTGTTTGCCAGGCGATCCTAGATTGCCTATCTTCAACCGAGTCTCTAATCTTATCTATCTGATTTTGAATGTATTCTGTCTGTTCCTTTATATATATGCCTGCTAATTGATATTGTGCAATTTTTAGTTTTAAGGCATTTGTGTTTGTTGATTTTTTCGATAGTTTTTGGAGGCTGTTTTTACGAGTGCACGTTTGTCTCTCACCGCTAAAGTTTCCCATGGGACTCTATATTTAGTTTTGAGTTTTGTTGGAATGCGTTTCGCTGCTGCCTCGAGGTGTGCATTGACGAAATTTTCATATTCGTCGTTTGGTGTACTTTTTTCCGTCTTTTCTTGTAGTGTTTCGAATCTGTTTCTTAATTCTAATACGTATTTATCTCTTATATCTCTGTTGTTCAATAGGGCCCAGTCATAGTGTTTGGTGGTCGCTGTTCGTTTGGCGTTTTTTCGTAGGCTTAACCGTATTTTCGCCGTGACTATTCGGTGATCGGTGGACACACCCTCAAAAGAGGAGTATGCCTCGCAATTCATTGCACTATTTTTCCATTTCTTGTTTATAAGGACGTAGTCTATCTGAGCTTTAGTATTGTTTGCGTACGTGTATGGCCATAGTTTGCCCTTCCTTTTTTGGTAGTTTGTATTGAGGCATGCTAATCTATTTTCTATCATGAAATCTGTTAGATGTTGCCCATTACTATTTGACGTGTTGTGGAGGCTGTATTTGTTGTTTCCGTTTTTCCCGATTTGGGCATTCATGTCTCCGCCAATGACTAACATGTGTTTCGGGATGCTACGCACTAATGAGGATAGCTCATCGTAGAAGGTGACTAGTTCAGTTTCTTCACTATATATATATATATATATATATACACATTTAATTTATATTTATTTTATATTTAATTTATATTTATTATTTTATATTTAATATTTAATTTATATTTATTTCATATTTTATAATTTATATTTATTTCATATTCAATATATTATATTATATATAATATATTATATATTATAATATATTATATATTTAATATTATATATTTAATATATCATAATTTATAATTATTTTATATTTGATATTTAATTTATTTTATATTTAATTTATATTTATTTTATATTAAATTTATATTAATATTATATCTATTTATTTTTTTCCCTATGCTCACACACACGCACACACACACACATATATATATATATATATGTGTGTGTGTGTGTGTGTGTGTGTGTGTGTGTGTGTGTGTGTGTGTGTGAGCATAGGGAAAAAATAAATAAATATAATATATATATATGTGTGTTTGTATATATACATATGTGTATATATATATATATGTGTATATATATATATATGTGTATATATATATATATATATACACACATTTAATTTATATTCTTCAACTATTCTATAATTCTGTTGGTGAGAAAAAAAACAGATTATGCAAACTGATATCCGGGAATAGAATTAAACAGACCATCATGACGATTCTGACTAAAGAACGGTTGGACGAAAACTCCTGCTCGATAGATTTTTTTCTGACTCTGTAAGCATATATATATTTATATATATATATAACGAAAGTTAGCACACATGCGTTATAATTCCTGAGCTGACGTTTATCGCCGAAATGGCTGGGCGGGTAAATACCATGTCCGGCATAATTTTAGGTGGGTTTCGATCCCAGCCTCCGGCGTCCTGCGTGTCTAGCCACACTAAAGAGTTGTGATACCACGAAACAGTCAGTCTGTGGATGACTATATATATATATTTATGTATAAATTCAACATTAGAATTTTTCTTTTAAAGAAACTGAAGAAGCGAAAAATCTGAGGAAGAATTTGAGATAGTCCAAATCACAGAACCGTTGAAATCGACCAGAATATTGAGAGTTCTGGAGATTTATAGAGAGTTGCTATCTCTCTGACTTTTGTGTAAATCACCTGTTATTACTGGTATGAAAAACACGGAAAGAGAATATGAACATTGATTAAATTTAACCGTACGACTATTGTTAAGAAATTGGTGATATAAGACATGATAATGGCGTAAACAGACCATTGATAAAAAGCAAATGAAAAAAAAAAAAAAAGAAATAAAGGAGAAGAGAAAAAAAAATGAACAAAGTTGTTTAGTTTTTCCTTTTGTCACTTCTCAGAGTTTATAATCCCTAAATTGAGTGTCCTGGTATGACGATAAACTGCATCATATCCAAAACACTCGTTGAGTGCGGGGTCTAACCACGCTGCAGAGATACAATCAGCATATTCTACAGCTCCAATCGACTATATATACGAGGATCATTAAATAAGTTTCCAGTTTTCGTATGGGCACTTTTATTGATAGTACACACATGAAACTCCAGTCCCCTTAGAAGTAATCTCCTCCGGCTGCAAAGCGCTTGTTGTACAGTTCCAACAACTTCTGGGAGGCCCTATGGAAGTTTTCTTGTGTGAACGTGTCAATGCTGTAACTGTTCATTTCAACTTGAAATCATAAAGATAGGTCAGTCATCTAATAAGATGTATAGCAATAACATACTGAATTTTCAAGAGTTTACGACAATTTTAAATGCCTGTACAAAAAATGTCTGGAAACTTATTGAATGCACCACGTATATATATATATATATATATATATATATACGGTAAAAAGGTTTTGAATCTTTTCTAAAAGCTTAGAAGCCTCACAGTTTGCCCACCCCCATAGCAGTTAATAAGAAAACAAACTAACTCAAGTAAAATTCCAAATGCCACCTCTCCTTAAACAAACATAAAAAAAATTAAAAAAAACACATGTTAGGGCCAGTATCGGAAGACGGATAAAAATATACCCCAAAATTCTTTTAAATATACATTAGTCCTGGACTTTAACTAAGTTAAAACTTGAAGTAA
This sequence comes from Sepioteuthis lessoniana, assembly GCA_963585895.1. Taxonomy (NCBI): domain Eukaryota; kingdom Metazoa; phylum Mollusca; class Cephalopoda; order Myopsida; family Loliginidae; genus Sepioteuthis; species Sepioteuthis lessoniana. The sequence continues at coordinate 109,248,707 of OY757912.1, read as the reverse complement.
AACAAAGCCCCTCCTTTTTTACACGTACACATGGGAAGCAGCACGATGGACGTAAAGGTATGCCAATAAACCCTTTGACCGCTAAGCGCAATGCCTAACCTTGTCCTGGACGTGTGAGTCTTGCGGCTCAACGCTCAGGATTGTCAGTTCGATCGGGGAACTACTGCTGCTCATCTATAAGAGTGGCTTCTATAGATGAGAATAAAAACAGCCATCGAAAGATAACTATGACCCACACTCAAACCACATACATAAACCGTTTCGCTCTTTGCACGGGTAAAAAAGGGGCGCGTCCTGCTGAGGTTGGAGCCCTGGCCTCAGTGTTCGAAAAATCAGCTACAGAGCCCAAACAACAAAAACTACTAAAATGCAAACAAACAATACAAATAGCGACATTTAACGTTAGAACCCTAAATAAAATAGGTCAACTACCAGAGCTAACTGTATCGGCAGTCGAACACCGATACACTCACACCGAAGATATCAAATATCACGAAACTGGCAATGGATGGACGCTAGCCACTGTATCGGCATGGAAAAACTCCGTCAATGCCACGGTAGGAGGGGTAGGAATGCTTATAGGACCAAGAGCGTTAAAAATACTTAATAGCACTGAGAGAATACAAACTAGGATGATGGCAGTTACGTTTAATGGCAACCCAAGAGCAACAATCATCTCCTGCTACAGCTCTACCAATGTTAGTGAAGAAACCGAACTAGTCACCTTCTACGTGGAGCTATCCTCTCTAGTACGTAGCATTCCGAAACACAACCTGCTAGTCATTGGCGGGGATATGAATGCCCAAATCGGGAAAACAGAAACAACAAATACAGCCTTCACAACACGTCAAATAGGAATGGACAACATCTGATTTCATGAGAGAAAATAGATTAACATGCCCCAATACAAACTATCAAAAAAGGGAGGGAAAATTATGGACCTACACCTACGCGAACAATAGTAAAGCACAGATAGACTATGTCTTTATAAACAAGAAATGGAAAAATAGCGCAATGAATAGCGAGGCTTACTCCTCTTTCGAGGGTGTGTTCTCCGATCATCGAATAGACACGGCCAAATTACGACTAAGCCTACGAAAAAACGCAACACAAACAGCGACCACTAAACACTATGACTGGGCCTTAGTTAACAACAGAGATATTAGAGATAAATATGTATTAGAATTGAGAAACAGATTCGAGACACTACAAGAGAAGACAGAAATATAAATGACGAATATAAGAATTTCATTGATGCACACCTCGAGGCAGCATCAAAGTGTATTCAAACAAAATCTAGAACTAAATATAGAGTCCCATGAGAAACGTTAGCGGTTAGAGAAAAACGTGCACTCGTGAAAACTGCCTCCAAAAACTATCGGAAGAACCCAACAAACACAAATGCCCGAAAACTAGAAAAGGCACAATATCAATTAGCAGGCATATATCTAAAAGAATAGACGGAATGCATACAAAATCAGATAGATAAGATCAGAGACTCGGTGGAAGATAGGTAATCTAGGATAGCCTGGCAAACAATAAACGAAGTGTGTAGAAGGAAGAGCACAGCCAAAGCAACATTGAAAGCTGCAAACCAACAAGAAAGAATAAAAAAGTGGAAACAGTATTTCGAAAATCTACTAGGAAACCCACCGAAAGTAACGAATGAACCGATCACCAGAATTATCAGTAAGCAATTAGACATTAAACTAGGTCCGTTCACCAAAGAAAAACTCGACTCGGTTCTTAGAAAAATTAAAAATAGGAAAGCTGCAGGGCTTGACGAGATCCCCCCAGAAGTATGGAAGACCAGACAATTCGACGACATACTGCTCCGACAATGCAACGCAGTCTATAATCAAAATAGGATAGAAAGATGGATGAAGGGATGCATCCTTCCTTTCCCTAAAAAGGGTGACCTCGGATTAGCCAAGAACTACCGAAGTATAACACTTACATCCATAGCAGCCAAAATCTACAATGTCCTACTACGAAACCGCATAGAACCCAAAATTGACAACATCCTTATGAAAAAACCAAAATGGCTTCCGAAGAAATAGATCCATGACCTCACAAATATTGACTATCCGTAGAATCCTTGAAGGCGTACGCGCAAAAAACCTACAGGCGACATTACTATTTGTTGACTTTACCAAGGCCTTCGATTCCATACACAGAGGGAAGATGGAACAAATCCTACTAGCATACAGCCTACCAAAAGAAACCGTAGTAGCAATAACAATTCTCTACAGAAACACCAAAGTGAAAGTACGTTCACCGGATGGAGACACAGAATACTTCGACATTGTAGCAGGAGTACTACTAGGGGACACGCTAGCCCCATTCCTCTTTATCATCTGTCTAGACTATGTGCTTAGAACTTCGATCGACAAAATCAGAGAAAATGGCTTCGAGCTGACAAAGAAAAGTAGCAGAAGGTACCTCGCAAAAATAATTACGATGCCGACTACGCCAATGACATAGCGTTACTGGCGAATACACCTGACCAAGCCGAAACACTACTGCACAGTTTGGAACGAGCCGCCGCAGGCATGGCCTCCATTTGAATGCACACAAAACTGAATATATGTGTTATAACCAAACAGGCGTCATTTCCACACTTGACTGAACCTCTCTGAAACTAGGAAACAAATTCACCTACCTAGGAAGCAGCGTCTCATCAACCGAAAAAGACATCGACACACGACTAACGAAGGTAGGGACAGCTATTGATAGGCTCTCGATCATATGGAAATCAGACCTGACCGATAAAATGAAACGGTCGTATCGATACTGCTATATGGATGCACTACTTGGACGCTAACTAAACAGCTGAAGAAGAAGCTAGACGGCAATTACACAAGAATGTTGCGAGCAATATCAAACAAGTCCTGGCAGCAACACCCTACAAGGCACTAACTATACGGCCACTTGCCTCCCATCACGAAAACTATACAAGTTAGACGAACCAGACACGCAGGCCACTGCTGGAGACGCAAGGACGAACTCATCAGTGATGTACTCCTATGGACACCCGCATATGGCCAAGCAAAAGCAGGACGACCAGCTCGAACATACATACAGCAGCTATATGAGGATATGGGATGTAGCCCTGAAGACCTGCCAGAAGCGATGAATGATAGGGAGAAGTGGCGAGAGAGGGTCAGGGATATCCATGCTAGCGGCATGACATGATGATGATGATGATGATGATGATATATATATGTGCGTGTGTGTGTGTGTGTGTGTGCGACAAGAATCAACATCATAGTTTTGGGTTCTATATACACTCTGTTAATACTCAATGAATTCTCATTTCTAAGAATAGCAAACCTCTGTCTGTCTGTCTGTCTGTCTCTCTCTCTCTCTCTATATATATATATATATAATTTTTTTAAAAAGGAAAAAGAAAAAAATTGAAATTAAAGAAGAGAGAGAAAAAACTTAAATCGTCAATTAAAAGGAATAACTTTAAGAGTGGAAGGGGTGACATGGATTGATGCCATTAATTACCGGTGAGGGCCTCTGACTTTATAGTTATATAGTTGTCAAAATTTTAGGATCGGGATGTGTTGCCCCCGTATGAAAGCACGAAATCTTCAGTGCGTCACCGATGTGTAGTCCCGATTTAATTTTTTTTTTACTTTTATTCTAAATTATCAAATTCTTTCTTTCTTTCATATATAGATAGATAGATAGATAGACCCAGGACATTAACACCACCTATTATCTGCACTCTCTCTCTCTGACTTTCTCTCTCTCTCTCTGTCTCTATCTCTCTGTCTCTCTCTGATTCTCTCTCTCTCTCTCTCTCTCTCTTACCATCTTTCCTTTCCGCCTAAAAATTTGTATATATATATATAAACTGTAATCTATATTTGCTGTTTTTCACCCCCAAATTTAGCGTGCAAATCATCTGTAGAGACGAGTATTATAATATTCTTCGTCGAAATAAATTTATAATGATAATTTAACCAGGTTTGAGTTTTCTTCCAGTTACATTGTATATGCTCTGTATGTTAGTTTTCTGATTAAACAGAAAAAAAAGAATGCATAACAATAGTCATATATCGAGCACTCCCATCGAATTCATGTGAAATACCTCATGTATTCTACATACGAATAATCCATACCCATTGTCTTCGGTCACCGACTAGATATTACTAATACACACACACACACTCACACACACACACACACACACACACACATATATATATATATATATATATGTGTGTGTGTGTGTGCGTATTTATACGAGAAGTGATATATATATATATATATATATATATATATATGTGTGTGTGTGTGTGTGTGTGTGTATGAAGTGATCCTATTTACCAACCCCTCCGCTCGGGCAGGATATAACACAAGGTCAATTTTTAAGTGGAGTTTAACAGGTCTGAATTCAGAGTTTTCCTTTTCCTGGACTAGTTGCCAAGGCTGAAGAACCCAGTCTGTCCACCTATTTACCCATAGCTGGAGGGAGAATAGTCGGATTCATACCTTTCCTAAGCTATGAATCCAAGTGCTATGTGAAATGCAATCAGCCTCGTCCAGATTTGAACTCGTGTCACCGTGTCAATTTCCTACAACGATAACCATTACACCACGGGCACCTCCACATGTATATGAAGTGATAGAAATGTAACTAGTCGGAATCTGGAGAAGCAAGGACGAGCTCATTAGTGATGTACTCCTATGGACCTCCGCATATGGCCAAGCAAAAGCAGGATGACCAGCTCGAACATACATATAGCAGCTATGTGAGGATACGGGATGTAGCCCTGAAGACCTGCCAGAAGCGATGAATGATAGGGAGAAGTGGCGAGAGAGGGTCAAGGATATCCGTGCTAACGGTACGACATGATGATATATATATATATGTATATATATATATATATATATATATAATGTACACATTTACACCAAGAGTTGTTCAAAATGTGATAATTCTTATAAATGTGCTTGATTCTCGTATTAAGCAAAGTCAATTGAAAATATAGAAATACCTACAATATTAATTACTTCGTATAAACCTAATTGATTAATTTTTATGGGGTGTCAATTCATTTAGGGTTATTTTTTGCCTAGAGGTTAGTAAATCCTTGAACATAGACATTTATGCTTTTGGTTTAGTTGTTTCTAAGACTTTTTTAAACCTACGGTTTTACCGAACACGAATAATTTTTAAGAGATTGTATAACCATTCTAGTAGACTTGAGACTAATGGTATTGAAGGGCTGAATCCACATTAACCAGAGCTCCAAAAATGGAGCCTCAGATGCAGTCTAGTGTCATACCAGTACATACTTTACTTTGAGTCTCACACATATTGATTTGCACGATCAACAGACACATATCACACACACACACACACACACACACACACACATACAATTTTGTTAAATCCATCCACCAATTCCAACCTGAAGCCAAGACACTTATCAGGAAACTTGAAAGTATCTTAATAAAATCATATTGACAAAATGTGTCTTTATTATTTAATCAAACATGCTTAAATGAAGAACTGCTGCCTAACCACACACGCACACATCTATCTATCTATCTATCTATCATAGACAAACTGTTTCGTTGTATCACAACTCATCAATGAAGGTTGACACGCGAGATGCTTCACGCCAGTCGTATATCTTACAGCACAACCATCGGCAATCTCAGCATAAGCGAAGGGGTTTTATCGTATATGT